>CM075507.1:16277500-17477500 GCA_037950675.1 Hypophthalmichthys molitrix
GAGGTAACGCTGGATCTCTGCCATATTCCTCAGACTCAAGCCACATGGGGACTTGTAGATGACGTGGAATGACATCTGAGTAAGAAATAATGAGTATATTCATTAGTAATGATCATCATGCTCTAGATATTTGCAACAACCATGGAAAAATCCTTTTCGGTTGAGGCAAAAAAGACCCATAGTCTATTGTACATAGTATAGTGAAGAATGAACCATAGTTCACACAAATGTCACTTTCAAATGAAGTGAGCAATGAATTTTGCAAACAAAATTTTGGGAGCAATGGTAAATGTGACAGCACCTTAAGACCTAACAAACCTTTCGGTTAAGGCGTCTACGGCCTGTCATGCGCCGGAATTCATAAAGCAATGGCGTAAGAAGTGGGTTGCGACCTCGGTGCAGGTTGGGACGAGTGGGCCGGATGCGCTTTAGACAGTCTGGAGTGCAGTTGTGTGTAAGGTAGAAGAGTCTGTCATTTGGGGCCTGATATGATGGCTCCTGAGGAATACGCTCACTTGTGTAGGTCGACACAGTTGTCTGCAAATTATGGGACATTGGTGTGATTGGCGTCAACGTATGCACAGGTCCAGACTGCAGAAGAAAGAGCCTGCAAGTAAGAAAACAAGATGTTGGCACATCGTGTTTACCAAATATACTTCTTACATTTAATTACTCTGCAAAAAAGACATGCATTTCTGAATAACTCTGAATTTGATTTGATTCATTGGATTACAAAATGTTCTGGACCTTATTTAACTTGTTTAAATTTTGCACTTGAGCAGACCACTCAAGACTATGCACTAATATCACACACAAATGTTGACAAAGAGGCAAAAAAGGGAAATGTGCCATACACGCTAGAGGTCGACCGATTCGTTGGTTTTACCGATTAACCTGCGCTGACAGCCGATTGGTGAACGAGAGCGCTGAGAAGGGTCTGCTGGCATTATACAGAATGAGAGCGGCCTCTAGAGGCGCAAAAAATATCACTGACGCCTCGTGTTGTTAATTTTAACAAGCGAGGCTGCGCGCTGCACGGAGAGCGCGACAATTCAGATGCGCATTTAAAACACAGATAGTGAAACGGTGTGCATATAGTACACTACAGTACATGTTGCCATATCATTATAAAGTAATTAATTTGTTGACTAGACGCTGCATTACCAGAGAAAGATCAGCAGTATGTTTGCCATCAAGGCTGAGAGGATGCGAACATTAGTAGTACCTCAAGCAGTTAAAACACTGATAAAAACACAAGCAAACTGACCCAAATGTTTAATGTCGTGACTGTTTGGATTTATATGAAATGGTAACACTTTACAATAAGATTCTATTTGTAACATTAACTAAGGTTAATAAATGCTGTAGAAGTATTGTTCATTGTTAGTTTGTTCTTTTCAACATTTACTAATAGATTTCAAATGAGTTTTAAATTTTTATTTTATCCGTTAACCTTAATTAACCTATGAACTAACATGAATGATCAAGGTACAATTGTATTGCTCAAATATTAATACTATGCTGTAAAAATGTATATTGCATAATGCATACAGTTTATGTAAGCTAGCTAATACATCCTTATTAACAAATAGTGTTACCTAAGAAATTTACATACATGTTTCTAGGTTATAGCTAAAGAAACACACATTTGACCTGTAATACTTTAATGTTTAAATTATTTTCTGTAGAATTTGTTATTACATTCATGTTTATATATTTATTTCATTTAGTACATTTTCATGGTCCAGTACCGTTTTTCTTTTTTTTGCAAAAAGTTCAACACTGTTTTAATTGGAGTGTTATGTTTGTTTTTTATTCCAGTATCCATTTTAAAAACTATCGGTTGATTAACCGGTTATAGGCAAATACGGCCCAACCTAATTACCGGTATCAATAAAATCCACTATCGGTGATTTGAAAAAAACAAACTGTTTTTCATGTTTGATCTAATGAATAAAATGCCATATAAATAAACGTGACGTGTACTTTACTGGAGTACTATTTTGCAGAGCCCGTGCTAACATACCAGTGTTTCCCACACATACTGTAGACTTTACTTGGGCGGGCCGCCCAGGTATGTTTGGAGACACATTTTTGCTTTTATTATTTTTATCCTCTTGTACTTTTTTATCCATCTGAGATAAAAACCATCCATGATCGATTAACTAGTAGAAAATCTCCCCTCGCCCTACGCGTTTCGATCGTACCTGCTCGTTCTGTGTGCGCAAGAACTGTTTACTCCCTGACATTCCCACATGCGCAGCTTCTGTGTGCAAAATCCCTCCGGTTGAGTTTTCTTAAAGTCTTCAATACATGAAATGGTAGGCTAAAACAAATGTCTTAATGATCATTTTAAGACATCTTATATTTTGGGGATAGAAAAAACATAAATCGTGATACAGCCTATTGATTATTAAACTTCAAAAGGTCATTATTTCATTAAAAAAAAAAAAAGAGCTCTGCACGTTGTAATGTCACAAGGCAGCGCAGTTGTGCATTCTATGGGCTGCTTCAAAGTGATTCTCAATCAATGAATAGTGCACATTTATGCCAAGTGATTGCTAATGAACTCGAGCTGATGAATTATTACAATGTCTACTTTATGGCCTTTATATAATATGTTTTAGACAGTTGTAAGAATGCATACTGTATCTCTCTCTCTCATCTGAAAGATCATTTCAAAATAAGTGTCCCTGTGTATTTCAGGCTTGTTTATAATTAAAAGTCACACACTAAGTTTTTTTTTCCTTCTGGGCATTATTGGTATTTTGGTTACACAATAAATTGTATTTAATTTGATTTCCATTTAATTCATGGTAAACTATTGTAGTCTCTGGCTGAGATGCTTCCCCCACAGGAAGAAAAGAATAAAAACATTTTTTGACACATTATTTAATATATAGATTTTACTAGTATCAGTAAAATCTGTGTCCCATTCACTGATAGAGACACTCTAGGACAAAGCAAGGAGAACTCTACCATTTAAATGCTGTAATTTTGCATAATTTACAATGCATAATATTAGTAGCTAATGTAAATAAATGTAATAATAGCCTATGTAATTAAAATGGATTACAATAAATAAAAATATTGCTAAAAATCAAACATTATTTGTTGTTTGTCACATGTAGTAGACCATTTTTGTGCCATGGGTAATAGGAGGACTTTCCACCCGGCTACTACCGCAAATATATTTCAATCCTGTGTGAAGCACTGCATACCCATGTTGTTATGAACAGATGCTTTTCTTATGCTTTCTATAAAAAAAAGCTTGCCGTTTTCTCATTTTCATTGAGCTTATTTTGTTACTGAGATTCATCTAACCGACATCAGATGTTCGATAACAGTATATCGCTGCTCACGTATTTCGAATTTCGTTTTACCCCTAAACAAAAAATGAAAAAGAACTTCGCTTTGAGTATATCGGGGCCTTAACACACACTGTTTAGTGTATATATATATATATATATATATATATATATATATATATATATATGTATATATGTATGTATGTATGTGTGTGTGTGTGTGTGTGTGTGTGTATATATATATATGTATATGTGATAGATATATATATTATATAAATATATATATATATATATATATATATATATAACAGCAGTGACAAGTACCCAGTGTCTGGGTACCACACTAACCTGGATGTATTGTTTTGTTGAACAGTGCCAATTAGTGGTTTGGGCTGGAGGTCAGAGGTCACAGCCTGACGAGGCTGCAGTGCAACTGGACCAGTGCTCTTCTTAGCCATTTGACTCTTTAAACTGGGACTCCTGGAATAGAAGAGAAAGAGATAAACATGGTTTAACACTTGACCTGGATCATCAAATGCAGTATTATTAAGGAACAGAAGCTCTTGAAACACTCACTCTGTGCGGGAAGGCTGTGGCGGTCCGGCAGGCAGCGGCCGAGGTGGTGGGAGCTGCGGGGCTATAGGCCGACTGGCACCAGGAGTACTGTTGTCACTAGTGTACTGCACTACAGGGCCCTTTGTCCTCAATGCTCCTAGAAACACAAACAGTTTTAGCAAGATGCAAACTGGAAATGAATGCAGAGAAGGAACCGACCAGTAAACATGCTCAGAAGAATAAGAAGAATAATATACAGAAGAATAATATTTTTGGAATCATTTTCAGAATGATTTTTATTTTTTTTTTTTTTAAATCAAAAATCAAATCAAAAATTAAATCCTGCTTTAAAGGTTTCGAGCATTTAAAGTGGCAGGCAACATAACAGCAGTGTGTGCTTATAATAACCCTAATATAGTTATCATTGTCTTTAGTTATTGTTCTTGGTGTAAACAGGCCTTAAGATTCCCTTTCAAAAGACTGTTAAGCTTCACATGTAAAAGACGAACACATGTGGACAAACACAAAGAGATCAGTTACCCATATTAGGCCGCTGTCTTTGTTGACCGGCCATTTTCTTCTCTTGACTGTTAGCGGTGTTCATTTTCAGATTAAACATGGGTTCTAGTCGCGTAGAACCACGATAAATCCACTCACTCCGCTTATCATCCTGCAACATTGAAAACAATATTGTTCATGTTCAAATGTTATTAAACAACATACAGTAACTCTGCACATGAACATAATTTTTAAAGGACAATCAAAAGAGATCTAGCAGCAAATGTATGATGTTTTTATTTTTTTAATTATAAATCTTTAACTATAACACATCTAGCTGCATGTGGTGCCAAGCTGACCAGGAAAAGCATTTTGACAAGACTGCCATCCACTTCTTCCACACGGCTTTTCCACCATGTCCCCTCCCATTCCGTCTTTATAATTTGCCCTGGCTTCAGCAACACCATGGGTCTGTTGGGATACGACGTGATATACTCCTCAATGAAATCTCTACATGATGCATCCTCAATATCCTCCCATGTCTTTTTCACTGAATACAGGTTGAGCGAGAGAGAGAGAAATAGAGAATGATCCATTATAACAAATTTAATGCAATTACTATTATTCATTGATTATTTTACAAATAAATCAGATTTAAGTTATTTCTTATTTAATTTCTTGTTTATTTTTAAATTGTTTATTTGATTTGTCCTTAAATTAAATAAAATGATTATTAAACACATTGGCATAAGTATTTGACATTACTTAAATCAAAGAGAAGGTAAAAACAGTAATAGCAGGAAATTGAAAAAAGAAAAATGTTTTTTTACATGGTCTGCAGATAGGGTAGAGCTCAGGCAGGCCCACGTATGAGGCATAACCATCATCAAAAAAGATCAGGAATCTGCAACAACATTTAGTCAGAATATGTTTGACCTCATGCAATGTCATCTATCCAACAATCCCAAGATCTTCTTTTTATCTTACCTCATACGATTCTTGCTGTTGGGCATCTCAGCGACTACGCCTGCATAGAGCCAGACTTGATTGCCATCCTTGTACCTGGCAACAACACGGGCACCGACAAACAGTCTCTCCAGTGTTGGGTGATAGTCAAATGCCACATGGTTGCCAGAGAGAAGACTCTTCCCTTTATTCTCAAACTTCACTTTGTACTTCAAATTGTTCCCTGTGAACAAATGATATCAAAAGAATGGATTAAGCTTTGAGATTAAATTTTAGCCTTCTGAAAACATAGCAGTCGTGACATGTATAGTACAATTCAATAAACCGTATGCACTTACCCACTTGTTTGATGGCAACAAGTGTTCCACGATGCCACGTCTTGGTTCGTTTTTTACCCAAAAGTGTCATGTCGAGCTTGATGTTATCCTGTTTTAAATTAGGGTTTGGTTGCGTGGGCGCGTTCCTTGGGCCTGAGGACATAAACACTGCTGGGACAGCCAGAGCACCATGGGTTTGTGTGGAGGGGGCTTTAGCGGATGTGGTGATACCCGATGGGGTTGTTCTGTTGACAGTCTGGGCCAGGTTCTGCACCTGCTGAGATGTTCTTTGAAGGGCAGCTGAAGCCTCCTTCAACTATAAATATAATCCAGGAAAGGAAACATCAACTAGAGCACCTGACAAATAACTTTATGGAGTACCAATAGAATAGCATTATGGTCATAATTTTAGCAAATTTTCGCAAGCAAAAAGGTCCAGTGTCAACAGTGTAGCGATGTATGAAGCACAGCTCAGACAGAAGTCACTGTCAAATCAAGCAGCTTTCTGTTGGTCAACGCGGCAAATTTGCGTGACCAACTTGAGCCCAATGCAAAATCTGTGCCCACACACAAAATTCTCGATCATGTGGATTCCTATGGAAATTACTGGATTTCGCCCATTAAAATTAAGTGAAAAATGATAAATGTGATCGCACCTTTAGAGTGGTTTGTCAAGTTATTCAAATGACACGTCTATCTTACCGCTGGGTCCTTGGCTGGAGTTACAACCTTCTTGGGAGGAACCACTGTGAAGAAAAAAAACACTTGTTACTGTACAATTTTTACATCTATAAAATAAAAAAATAACATCCAACTTACCACATCCCACAGCAATGACATCGTCGTCATCATCGTCGTCAATCTCAATGACCTCAGAAGTGTTTGCCCCGCCGACACCCTCATCCTCTGAACTGCTCTCACGATACACTAGACCCATCTTACTGTACACTTCCTTCACCAGAGCTTCACACTGAACCACAGACCTGTAAAAACACTGGATTTCAAAATCAAATCCTGGATTTCACTCAAACAGAGACCTACAGCAACTGATGGGAATAGAAACTTGCACCTGCTGAACTCGTGCTGTGTTTTTGATCAGCTTATCAGTTGCTGAAGTTGTTTACCATATGATAATTGTCTGAGTACTGAATATTTCTTGAGAAATTTATAGACTAAAGTTTCATTGTTGAGAGGACAGATTCTGTCTTTACTTTTTTCCCTTAATCCACTGGATCATCAAGGCACCACAGCGGATACACGTTTAGACAGCTCTTTCCATTTCTGGTGGTTCTTGGCCAGAACTTTTTCCTTAGCAAAGTCAGCCCCAGTCCATTCTTTGATATTGTCTGCCCAAATTTTCCTTTGTCTCCCTCTCTTTCTTGTACCTTCAACCAGGCCCTGGAGAATGGTTTTGGCCAGCCCAGAGAATCTGGTGACATGTTCATACCACTGAAATTTCCTTCTTTTTTTTTCTTTTTACTGTTGCCAGGAATTCTTCATAGGGCCCAGCATGCTGCCTAATGGTGTTGAGCAATTCCTTGTTGATCACATGGTCTTTGAAGCTGAAGCTCAGAACCTTTCAAAAGTGTAATTTATGGTTTGGATCCCTCATCAGATATCATTGTGTCAAGGTATTTGAACTGGGACACTGATTGCAGGCAATGGTTCTGGATGATTATTTGGACAGTTTGTCATCAGTTTTGTCTTATCAGCACTGATTCGGTCCCATATTCGGAAGATGTCTTATCCAGGCGTTCCACAACATTTATAAGAAACAGTTTGGCTGTTTGACTGAAGTCTCATTGTTGAGAGGACAAATACTGTGTTGATCTCAGTGCATAAACTCTCACACACTTATACTTACTCTGAGGCATTAGAGCAAAGAGCATCCATATCAGCGACCTCCTTCTCCCTCTTCTCAACCCAGTCCTGCAGCTGCTCCAGCTGAGCTTTCCTCTGCCGCACAGCCTCGCTGCCATCCACCTGCTCCTCAATCCACCTGCGCAGCTCATCCAAAGAGACCCCTAACTCCTCCTCCAACTCTGGATCCAACTCCATCTCCGAGCTCAAACTGGCATCCACCTCCATACCCTTGAAAGAAAAGGAAAACAGGGTTAACATGTTATAAAAGACTATCACAGCATAAATCCTAAAGTTACATCTAAAATGTGCATTCTGTAGTTCAGCCGCTAGACAGATAAATGCTCCCATTTATAAAGGGTTAGTTCACCCAAAAATGAACATTCTGTCATGAAATTTGAGAGCTTTCTGTCCCTCCATAGACAGCTATGCAACTACCACTTTAACGCTTCAAAAAGTCAATAGAGATCGTAAAACTAATCCATGTGAATTGCTTCGGCAAGAACTAGAGGTTTGTTCCTGCGCGTCAAGTAAGTACAGTTGAGCTTGTTTATGTTCGCTGATCAATGTTTATATATGAATAAATGCCTAAATTCAATCTATTCACCATAAAAAGAGATCGAGTCTCTTCAGAAAATTTAGAATAAACCACTCAATTCATATGGATTAGTTTTACGATCTCTTTATGAACTTTTATTTTTATGAAATTTTCTATTATAAAGTCCCATTATCGTCAGAAATTTAACTTGGCTTTTCCAAAACATTATTATTATTATTATTTTTTTTTTTTGCAGGATACACTTTCAGTTGACAGTTGAAGAGGTTTCCAATCACATACGTTCTCAAACAATGACATTTGTATTAAAATGACGAGAATCATATTGGTCAATGGGTGAAAAAAGATGATGCATGAATTATTTGTTATTAATGAAGATAAATATACAGCAAGAAATCAAGAAAACTCTAAACACTTTACAACAAGGTTCCATTTGTTTACATTAGTTAAATATATTTAATGTCAATTAGTAAATGTTAAAGTTGCATCTATTAATATTTTTAATGGACCTGAGATAACATGGACTAACAATGATGAACAGGTGTTTTTCTTACGTAATATTAACAAAGATGAATAAATGCTAAAACAAATTGCTCGTTGTTAGTAACTGAATTAATAAGACCTTACTGTAAAGTGTTACCAACAATTCTATAGTTTACAAACTTTTTAGGGTGAATGTGGTCAGATCAATCTTCTTTTAAGAAACAAACTTGAGGCTGCTCTGTGCCTGATCAAATTTCAGTTTAAAGACAGAAAGCCACTTAAAAGCCAGACTTAATTATGACTGCTCTGGACCACTTAAGCCCCTTGTATCAAAGTATACAGTTGTAATTTAAGGAAAGATAATGCCAACAAAGATAATTTGGCACCAGTCTTCTATTTTCCCATGATTGTAGTGATATACAGAATTGTAGCATATATACGTCGCATGAACAAAATAACTTGTCAGTAAACATTTAAATGACCCCGTTTAGAATATGTAAACAACGTGTCTAATCATGTAGATATAATGGCTACACATTATTAATAATATTAACTGATATTCACTCAATAAGGAGAAAAACCGTATGCAACATAATGTATGTATGCCAGTATGTGTACTTCAACAACCACAATTCCTGCAAGTCAAGACCTATAAACGGCGCGCAGCACACGGATGAGAGAGCTAAACAGATGACTGTGAACATTTCTGGTTAAATAAATAAATAATAATTAAAAAAAAAATACCGTAGTACATTGGTTTTCGTAAATCACCAACATGTGAACATATACAAAACAGATCAGTAACATGCAGTCAAGTTAGCTTCATTGAATTGTGTTGATGCTAACTGAATTAGCTTACCTCCCCTAACGTGCCTGTGCCTCCAGCCCTTTTGTGAATTTCTCCTTTTCGCCGTCTTTTAAATGACCGGCAGACAAAGCGTAGTACGTTTAAAACTTTTTCCTATACCGGAGACATTTTAGTAAAATTGTTTTGATTTGTTTTTTTATTTTGACTTAATTTCCACGGTCATCGAACAATCTGCACACCGAAGAACCCAATGAATGTGTTTGCTTGGTTGATGATGATTGTACATGCTTGACCAATCGGCTTTTGCGAGACGAGTGAGTGGCAGTTGAAGTGATCAATTGCGTGCAAGTAAAAACCAGAGCACGCCCCCTACAATGCAACACGCTGTGTAAATGTCTGCACAAGTGCGCTACAGGACTACAAAGCACCGCTCAACGAGAATCAAAAACGATATGGCACCATAAAAACAGTAAAACTGAAACCATAAAATAATGTATTAAAATACTGGCCACACCGCAACACTATTATTAAATATAAAACTTTTTTTTTCTTCTCCAAACTTAAAAGACGTGTAGGCCTATAGCCAGAACCTACACTGTGCATGTCTTATTCTAAAACAACACATTCATTGTTGACCTTTATGATTCTTTGTCATATATGAATCTCACATTAAAACTGTCTTGAATTTTTACTATGCCTTCATCATTTATGTTTAAGTATTTTCGTCGCATTAAAAATGTTTTACACTTAAAAATAATGAATAGTACATTGGGAAATTTTTTTTAAAATGAAAACATTATAACTATACACTATAGTTGCCTATTAGCTGTTATTGCAGCATCTTATAATGTTTAAATGTTAAGTGTTGTTTAGCCCACTTAGTTTAAATGTAACATTCCTGAAAAAAGTAGCTCAATGAAGGCATTTTTGTTACACATATTTTTTACCGTTTATAAAACACCACCATCTCATGTTGGAATGACAAGAAAAACTGGAATGTTTTAAAGACTCTGCAGTCTGCAGTTTATAATCATACAATTCATTGAAAAGATCCGATTCAATAGAGAATAGACTTGTTTTGAGATGCATAGGCGCTGAGCAGACCGATCGGCCTATGACATCAAAGTACCGCGAGAGCGATTCAAAAGCATAAGGAGTCGTATGCTCTTCAATCACTCTCGCAGTACTTGCCCTGTGTCTCAATGTGCATAATATCCATCCTAAATAGTATGTGACATTAGTAATATTCAATACTATTTAGGGTGGATAGTATGCACATTTGGATGGAGGGTCTGATGTCATGCGCCAATTGGTGTGCGCAGCGCCGATGCATCTCGAACAAGCCTAATGAGAAGGTGACATCACGGCGTTTCACTTCGCGTTGCATTTCGGGAAGACGCTGCCATATTAGCAGGATATGCTATCCGTTGGCATGGTTACTTCGACAGTGAGACCGAGAGAAAGATTAACAGAGAAAGAGAGAGAGCAGCTTGATATTTGTTTGCATTTTTGCAATGTGGCGCAGTTTCTTGGGAAGTAATGTAGAAGGAGGAAGCGAAAGGAAAGGGGCTCTATTGGGAGAGACTAAATAACACCGCAAAGCAGCATTACTTAGAGAAACTGTACGCACGTACTCTTCTGATGACGAAATTCACGTCACGCACACTGTACGCTGACCCTTGTGTACGAGTAAAAATGAACTACACTTTGGGCTTCAATCTCTCCCATAAACTGTAGGCTTGTTCGACTTCATGCAGCGCTGCACAGACCGATCGGCGGCTGACTTGAAGCAGTGCATGACGGTTAGGAATTTTGTCCGACTTGAGACAGCGCCGACACCACGTCACTGTGATGTATGCCATCAAAGTACTGCAAGGGCGATTCGAGAGCAGTCGGCGTCTCAAGAGCGACTGCACAGGCTCTGATGACGACACGGCTGTTCCACGATTGGGCGGATTTACCGCATGACAACGATCATGTGTGTTTCATGTTTATTCTGAAAACTTCAGTTCCATTAATGCTCACAAATCTGTATTTTTATAACAGTAAAAGCTTATTTCATGTAGTCGCGATGTTATATTGTGTCATGTTTATCAAAACAAAACTGATGAAAAAACGTAGATCCCACTTTGGTATTTAAATAGTATAGGCTTATTTTGAACTTTATTCTTGTACAAACAGATGCTGTATTAAGCAGTACATAAAGTATCAAATTAAAATGTCTCTGAAACATCTGTGTATTTGACAAATATTGAATTTATTTATTTAACTATAGCTGTGATAAAGTATGCAAACACAGCGCTAGTGCCACTATGAGACACAGAAAGTGTACAACGTCTCTGTTTTTAGCTCTTCCCCGACTGCAAGCAGCTACTCTCGCCGATCAGTTACATCCAGCCGCAGCTGACATCGAACACACCTTGTATTAAACAATGGATGTAGTGTCCATGATGTCACCCATGGGTTTCTGAAGAGCATTTTTGAAGGCCAAAGTTGGCAGAGCCGGCCGTCGCCATCTTGGCAGCACGTCACCGCTTGTCACTCCCGCATAACCAAAAATGGGCAAAAAGGATGGGTGGAGCTGAGGTGCCTGGTCGCTAAAACCACGTACACCTAGCTCAACGTAATCAAGTTACCTCAGGCTAAGGAGCTAATGCTATATGCTACTGGTAGCATAGAGGTTGCTAGTCAGGGGCATTGGCGGTTGGAATGGAAGATATTGGCGGTTGATATTTGAACATTTCCAGTTTACTAGTAGTTGGCTTGATTGGTGCTTTGTGTCCTTTGCCAAGTGGGCTGCGGCTATTAAGGACATCAAAGGCCGCATCAATTGTGCGTAGGAATTGAACTGTGGCTGCACATCCACTGATCTGGGGATACATCAGCTCCAGCTCACAATATTCTAGGGCATCAGTCACACTGCTGCTGAAGAGCTGGGCTGCAAGATTGACCTTCATTTTCTGATTTTACCACTGAATGTGCGCCATTTTTAGTTTGTTGCCAAGACGCAAGCCTTCCTTCGCAAGTTTGTAGAGCTCCTCAATATACCGCCACCTTTTCTGCTGGCAATCTTCTCTCATCAGAACCTCAACTGTTGAGAACACATTCCGAAGAAACTTGAGCATGTGACATGGATCCATGTGTGATCCTCAGGATGGAGAAAGTAAAGTCTCATGTCCATGATGCCCAAGTTGGCACCAAGCTCCCTGATCATTGCTAAGTTTTGGGAGGGTCAAGGAGACAACCCTAACTCCGATTGCATGAAGCCTAACAAGACTCTCTCGGATGATGCTTGCTCTCTCTGGTCCTGTCATTCTGTTGATACGAAAGTAAGCAATGGGAATCTTCCAAGACTCATTGATTGCAACAACCGCGAGGACCAGTGCTTGAGTTGCCACAACACTTTCTATCTCACCATCACCGATGTCAACATAGTCATTGGTCCCCGCCAAACTCAGTTTGCTTATGAATGTACATTTCATCCATCATCAATGAGCAAACTGTGTCTTTTCTGACTTTCTTCTGCTCAGCAACATGACTTTTTAAAGCTGTGAATGAAGCAACAGTAAATCCAGGATCTGCAGAGATGCTACTGTACCATTTTCTTATGGTCTGAGGATAAGGCAAAGCCAAGAGAGACTTCTCTCTCACATAGTCATAGGCCATTGGAAAGTAGAAGTGCAGTGTAGTTGTGAATTGCTTCAAGGTTTTGGAAAACACTGACCTTTTCTTCTTTTGGATTCTCTGAAAGATCTCCCGGGGAACATCATCCACACTTTCAAGAGGAGAGGCACATTCAATTGAAATTAAAAGTTGCTTCTGAAGCACTTTGATTACACCTTTCAAGTAAGAAACTCTTGCCTTTACCTTATAAGCTTTTCCTTATAAGCTGAATGCTGCTACCCAAACCAACATCCTCACACACATTCGCTGTCAGAGCAATGACATCATGCATGACATCTTGAGCAACAAAGGCCTGTTCAGATGTGTCTTCCATCATCATGACATTGCTCTAATTGGCAGCAAGGCTGTTGGCACTACTCCCATTGTCTACATATGCAACCTCCTCATTATTATTTACAGCAGAAATAGGGATGCCACTTACCACCTCATTAATACTGACCAAGCTTCTTCTTTTTGGCTTTTGTTCTTTGCCATTGGAGAAAGAGAAAACAGTAGGCACGGCGGTGTCCTTCAGACATGTCCTTCCCTAATAAAAATGACAAGAACCATAAAAAATATGAAAGTAAATCGCTGTTATTCATAACAGAAATGTACGTGTTTATGTTTCATTAATCGGTCTATCACTAGTATAAATGTACAGATTACACATTAACATTTATATTGCTATTAAAAGAATATGTAACTGTTCTCAACAACTGTCGCTATAGAATCATGCTGTGTTCTGCTGTCTTGGAGAATAATTTTTCCAACATGAATTTCACAGAGATTTTTTTTTTTAGCAATTCTCACTCTGTGATAGGGTATTTGCATTAAATGCACTGAAATGTAAAGGTTGGCAAAAAGTGGTCATGTTGCTTGAATGGTCAAGTCTTCATTTGGATTTTTGCATCGGTGAAACACTAAACTTCACTGGTGTATCACTAATTTCACCTTAGCAGTAACCTAATCAAATATTTAGTAATGTAATGTAAATTAATGTATGATGGTCAATACTTCACCAATTTCAACCAATAAGTTGCTTGACTCTTTGTAAGATATGAAACAAGATCTCTGTACCCTGGAGTCAGTGGTGAAGTGATGACTCTCAAAGTGTTCACTGCACAGACGAGAACCCTTGTTAGGAGTCCAATTCTGTTGTTTCATGTTGAGCATCCACTGATCCAGCCTGAGATGGTCTGGATCACCTAGAGGAAAACTTTGCACAGACAAACAGATAGTTACCTCCTTCACTTTACATGCAAACAATACAACTTCAATTACTACAGTGTCCAAAAGGTCATAATAAATGTATTTTAGCTTTAAAAAGTTGGTGGACATCACAGTCCTCATTCTGTTCCGTTGCACTGTCTATTCTTGAGTAATTACAGGCATATTTTTGAGGACATGTCAACAATTGAAACAAATACTTCCAATATAGTCTGTGTTAGTAAATGTTACGCTATTTATGAGATGCAGGCATAACATGACAACGTTTCAGACTGTTTTATACAGTCTATGGTTTCAGCCTACATCTAATCACAGTCTGTCGGATTCTGGAGTGTAGTTAAGTTTTAAATAAAATTATAAATAATAAATAAATTATTTTAAATAAATAAAATTATATTATAATTTCACTCACCGGAAAAAATGGAGCCCAGACTTCTTGGACGGTCTGTTAGTACAATTAACCGCACAGCAAGCCATATTATTTGAAAATTGTATGAAACAGATGACAAGTTCAGCGGCTGGAATTAGCTGAGGTGAGGTGACAGCTAACAGACAGCAGACAAACGGCTAGTAGTGACAGCAATAGCAATCCACCTGTCACTCAAGTGACCACGCCCTTAATTATGCAGAACTTTAAGGCTTAATATAATTTAAACGGATGAGTTATAAAAAAAACAGTTGTCATGAAGAGCAAAATTAGCTATATAGACCAAAACCACTTTTTGTACCAGGCTGTAAACATATTTTTTTCTGCTGTAAAGTTGGGCATTTTAAACATGGAGTGTCTTTGGGATTGACTCCCTTTTGGAGCCTGTCTCTAGCGGCCAGTCGATGAATTGTAGTTTAAGTCACTTCCGTGTTGAATTCAAGAGAGAAACCGGAAGGTTGCTGCTTGTGTCTCCTGATAGAGCCCCTTTCCTTTCGTTTCCTCCTTCTCCATTTCTTCCCAAGAAACTGCGCCGTATCGCAAAGCTGCAAACAAATATCAAGCTGCTCTCTCTCTCTGTTGCTCTATCTCTCGGGCTCCGTCCCAAATGGCACCCTAAACACTCGCAGTCTTTCTACGAGTCCGCACTTTCGTGACGTGACGCCGCTTTGACTGTCGGGAAGAAGTCTAGTGCGGGCTCAGCAAAAGTGCTCATCGAGGGCGCACATCGAGCGCAAAGGGGGCGCTCGCGAGCACCCTTCTGAAAACTAAAATGACAAATGGAACACTCCAGGGTTTCATGGACTCAATGGACGCGTGCATGCGGCAGCCATTGTAAGTTCACAAGAACGACCCTGCGTCTCAATCAGCTCCCTAGGTCGTGAATCAGTTTATCGTGAAAATGAATGTGGCCGACTCCCTGATCAGTGCCCTGACTACTGAACTAGGGAGCTGATGGAGACATACCCTCAAGTGCATAAAGGGTGCCATTTGGGACGGGGCCTAGGTCTCACTGTCGAAGTAACCATGGCAACGGATAGCGTATTCTGCAAATATGGCAACGCCTTCCCGAAATGCAACGCGGAGTGAAAACGTCGTGACGTAACTCTTCGTTCTGTATAGAACGATTCGTTGACCAATCGGACATCGATATACCACAGCAGCACCCTACTGTACTTTACTGAACAACTTTGACTTGGCTCCGTCGTAAACACACATACACTTTAATGTCATACATTTCCTGCATAAATCTGTAAATCAGCTTTGACTTCCTCTTCCGGAGTGAATAGGTTGTCGAACTCAGCAAGTGGCCCGTGTGTGATTATTATGGGCATAAACTCCATTTCGCTACTGTCACACGCAACAGGTACGTATTAAAATACTGCGTCATAGTTTCACGACAACGACCGCTTGTGAAACAGCTGAACACCATCAAACAACGCATAAGAAACCAACCGCTCTCTTTTCAGTAGTTCAGTTCTAACAGTATCGACATTTGCATATGTACACTGGAAAGACTTGCTTTTCTTCAGAGGTGACGCAAATGCTGTGCGCCGTCCTGGGTCACTCCGAGAATATTTGGCCAGGTAAACAAAAGTTTTACGCTTCAACCCATAAAGCAACACATTCATCGCTATAATTATATAATAAATGTATATACGAATATATATTAATAATTATGATCATTGTTGTATTATCAACGTTAGACGCTGCAGACTGCGAATTATGCTACTGTAGCTGTTGTGCTAGACACTTTAGCAACACTTTCATTATGGCGACTTTCTTTTTTGCAATTGAACTACATTCTCTGTGAAAATAGGAGGCGGAACCGTCGTGCAAAAGGCACCTAATATACTTTTGGTCTAGCTAGTATATGAAAAGATTACACGAGAGCACTACCTGGTGGTACTAACATTCATAAATTGAATAGCAACTGAGCAAAGCTACTGCATTAATGTAGAATTCCTTGTTCAGAAGAACGTGTGTAATGGGAACTAACGTTATATTTTTTTATACATTTGATAACCTACTTCCTGTAACTAATCCCTGACTTTTATTTCCTCTATTTAAAGTATATATATATATATATATATATATATATATATATATATATATATATATATATAATTTTTTTTTCTCTCTCCATGTGTTGATGCATTTGAGCACAAACAATTTTTACATTATGCTAATGGCATGTCATGTAATGCAGGTATTTGTCATCTACATGGGAATGGGGGACATGAAGACACCAGATTTCGATGACCTGCTGGCAGCGTTTGACATTCCAGACATTGATGCTAAAGAAGCAATTCAGTCTGACACCGATGGTAATCATAATGAACGCAGTGGTGTTGTTGGAAAGGAGAGAAGTGGAAGTCCATGCTTAAGGCCCCCAGAAAGCCCTGAGTCTGTTCCTTTAGCTCCTCACAGCGACCCTCCTGTGGTCAGTGTGATTGTAAAAAACAGTGTACATTCTGATGACAAAACTGAAGAGGATGTAACTGGAGACTTTCCTGGTGCTGATGCATCACATGAGTCTCCGGGTCCCAGAGAAGATGACCTAATGCCTCCAGATCCATTCATCTATAATGGACTCAAAACTGTCTCAGATGGGGCTACACAACCCTCTCCAACACCAACTCTGACCCAGATGCAGCCCAATGGACCACTTTGGTCTCTCTCTTCCTCTAGAGTATCTAATGATGACAACCAGGATGGCATTTCTTCTAAACATCCTGCTAGCACTTTCTCCCCACCTCAATCCTTACCCCTGACTGATCCCCCTATCTTATCTTCACATTTAATTAGTTCAGACTTTCCCCCCAGAGTTGATTGTGAGGAAGCACAACCATTAAATGGCACTTTGAGAGCAGGAGTCCGCCGCCATTTATCTGAAGATGAAGAATCTGAACCAGACCTCGGTAGCCCTGCACTTGTCATACAGGAGAGCCCAGATTCCCAGCTGTGCTCTGCTCCCAAGGTACCACGATTACAACGGTCCCCTTCAAGTGTGTTTCAGCTGCCCTCTCCCTCGTCCCCATCCTTACCAGTGAGTAACACTCAAATTGAGGAGCCCCCAAAACTTCTACAAAGCAGTGTCATCCCAACATCAGTGACCTCCAAAAATGATTTGCCGGCTAAAGAAAAAGACATTGAGCACATAATAGAGGAGAGAGATTCTCCTGAGAGCCCTGAGCCAGAAATCCCTCAACCTCATACATCTCTACCCTCAAATCAGCTCAGAGCCAATGAGCCAGAACAGAAGGAGAGAAGAGAAGAAGCCCCTCAAGATCAAGTTATTGACATGAGTGCAAGTGTGCAGGAGAAGAGTGGTCTTCACAAAAAAAAAGATTATGATGAAGCTGAGGAGACCGAAGGGAAATCTACAGAGCCTAGTTTGGAAGATTTAGCCTCTGAAGATGTCACAAACTCCAGCAAGACCTCTGCCAAGCCTCTCAAAGTGAGAATCAAGACTGTCAAAACGTCTGCCGGAAACATCACACGTACTGTATCTAAAGTGGCTCCCAAAGGAGGGGCCTCCAAGGGTCCAGGCAGCTCCAAAGTTCAAGCAGGGGCCCGTAAGTCAGTCCACAGGGTTCAGAAATCTGGCGCTGCTTCTCAAGGACCACCTCAGGTGACGATGTTGCCCGTGTCCACCCTTCAGGATGCCAGCACAGCTATGTTATTTGCAGCCAGCAGGGCACAGAATCAAATAGCCACCACTCTCTCTGCCACTGCAGTCAACATCACCAGAGCATCAACCCTGCCATCCATCTCCTCTCTGGGGCAGAAAATGATGAATGGGAACCCTGGGACAGCCAAACCAGCCTCCATTGTGAACAGCCCAGGAGCTGTGATCTCACGCAGCCAGTCTAGCCTTGTGGAGGCCTTCAACAAAATCCTCAACAGTAAGAATCCACTGCCAAGTTATCAGCCCGACCTCTCCACCATGCCTCCCCCTGAATGGGGTCTTCGATTGCCCTCGACGGGATATCGTTGCCTCGAGTGCGGGGATGCGTTTGCCCTGGAGCGCAGCCTGGCAAGGCACTATGATCGCCGCTCTATGAGGATCGAGGTGACCTGTAACCACTGCTCCAAACGCCTGGCCTTCTTCAATAAGTGCAGCCTGCTGCTCCACGCACGAGAACACAAGGAGAAGGGGCTGGTTATGCAGTGTTCACACCTCGTCATGAGTCCGGTCAGTGTGGAGCAGATGATTGGCCAGCAGGATACCGTGCCCATAGGTTTGTGTCTCTATCAGTATATTTATAGATGCACTCGGAAAAGAAATGTACTTCTGTGACTTTTATTCAAAAACTCAGAAATGCAACCAATGGCAAAAATTATGGAATCACCTTACTTAGAGCATGTCCACCCAGATATTTTTTACTTAATAGCAAACAAACAAATCACAGATATGATTCAAAAAGGTTTTGTTCAATAGCTTAACATTCTGCTTCATAAAACATACCTCAAACAAATTCACTTACATTTTTTTTTTATAATGGCATGTCTTTTTCTAGTCTTTTTTTATTTTCACCATAAATTTTAAATTGGATTGAGATCACTTTTTGCTCTGTGGCAAGATTAATTATCATCCTGAAAAATGACTTTGTCATCACTTATCACCAAACCTATTTTCCATCGATGGAATTAAATAAATATTTTGAAAACCTGAATGATGTAATTTGCTTCTTAATTTGAGCTTACCATGTTCTTTGTGTCTGAACAAAACATTCCAGAAGTAAAAAACTCATAGTCATGCTATAAGTATCAGGGAGCAGCATCGTAATCAACCAATCACTGTCTCGGTCCACAGGGAATCTGTGCACTGCAAAACTAAGGACTTAAACGTTTAAGTGGAATGTATTCAGCTGGGGCTTGCTCTCTCCGTACCCCTTTTCAAAGAACAGTCTCTGGATTTGGTGCATTGCTAGCTTATCCTTTAGGAAGATGAACTATAAATGACATTAGGTTAACAGTGCTGTAGATAATTGACCACAATAATCTATAATACATTTCATTAACACTTGACTTTTTCAGAATGATTTAGCGAATATGTATAGTATGTGCTTACAGTACTCTTGTCTCTATCACAGGGATGCTCTCTCCTGCTCTGCCTGCCCTTAAAGAAAAAGGTGGCCAACTGACACAATCTTCTGATAACAGGTAACTGTAATCATGTTTATTTCCTTATTATGCTTGAATTAATGAGAAATAAAAGAAAAGGTAGTCGTTCTAATGAAATGAATAGAGGCTGTGGGTGTTTGAGAGATTAAGATGCTGTCTGTGTTCAATGTTGTCAGCTGTCCAGAGTGTTGGAGTCCATTCAAAGGGAAGGCAGAAATAGCAGCACACTTTCAAGAGGTGGATCCTGGTGTCACTGACATGGTGAGTGAGTGTATGTGTGTGTATCAGGACTCGACAATAAGCAATTTTTTCTGCTGGTCCAGTCCAGTCCCTGTTAAAGGGATAGTTCACCCAAAAATGAAAATAATCCCATGATTTACTCACCCTCAAGCCATCCTAGGTGCATATGACTATCTTCTTTCAGATGAACACAATCCGAGATATTTAAAAATATCCTTAATCCTCTGAGTCCAAGGTTTGTAACGGTTGTGAATGGTAGGCCAAATTCTGAAGACAGAAAAAAATGCATCCATCCATAAAAAAATTAATCCATACAGCTCAGGAGGGTTAATAAAGGCCTTTTAAAGCGAAGGGATGCATTTTTGTAAGAAAAATATCCATAATTAAAACTTTACAAATTCAAATAACGAGCTTCCGGTGGACGACCATACGCATACTACGCGCATCAATTTGGGCAGAAGAGCAACCTTTGATCTGACGCGATGACGCACACGGAGGCGCAGAGGAGAGAGCAAAACAAAACAGTGGTCATGAATTATAAGTTTAAAATGAGAAATTTTAAAGAGAAATGTCGGAGGATTTCTATATAAAAGAAGAGGAGCTTGAGTTTGTTGCCCAGCTGTATTTGTTTAAACCGCGAAAGGCGTCTAATCTTATGATACTCCTACATCCTGCGTCATACATCGCGTCAGAGGATTACTCATTTGGTGCAAGTCGACTTGCGCATTTTGCGTGCGGTCTTTCGCCGGAAGCTAGTTGTTTGAATATAGAAGTTTTAAATATGGATATTTTTCTTACAAAAACGCATCTTTTTTAACCCTCGGGAGCCGTATGGATTCATTTTTTTTTTTTTTTTTTTATGGATTGATGCATTTTTTTTCTGTCTTCAGAATTTGGCCTACCATTCACAACCATTATAAACCTTGGAGGACTAAGGATATTTTTAAATATATCTCGGATTGTGTTCCTCTGAAAGAGGATAGTCATATATGCACCTTCGATGGCTTGAGGGTGAGTAAATGGAAATGGAATAATTTTCATTTTTATCTTATATACTTCAGAAAAACATTATTGCTCCTCTAAAAACGTACTGTATTCTGCAAAATTATTTGTTTTTTTTAGTTTGAAGTATTATTTAATATTGTTTAATAAATTACAATACTGATTATAACATTTTTAATTTTAATAACAATTAATAATATAATTTATATTATTTACAAAATGATTACATTTTGATTTCTCTCTAGTGTTGTATGCAGTGTTCTCCTCAAATGCCACTGTGGAACTCATGCAGTGCTGCAGCTCACCGCCGGCTACATCAGCAGCTTCCTCCACTGGTTTGCCCTGAATGTGGCGTCATCTGTCAGCCTCAGGACCTCAATACTCACCTGAATCAAACCTGCCTGCATTACTCACGTCGCCTTGGCTATAGGTATCCGCACATAGTAGTACTATATACTAGTAAATCCTTGGTTCTATCCATTGGTTTTGTGAAGGAGCTATTTCCTCTTTTCTGCAGATGTGCCTGTTGTCATTTGGTGTTTGGAGGAGTGAATAGTCTGAACGCTGTGAAGACTCACATGCAGACGTCTCACTGTGAGGTCTTCCATAAATGCCCCTCCTGCCCCATGGCTTTCAAATCACCCTCTGGTGCTGAAGCCCACTGCACCTCCCAGCATCCTGAACTCCCTGAGACAGCAAGACAGTCTAAGTAAGTGTAAACAGTTTGTGTGTGTGCCAGTGTTGGAGAAACTACTTTGAAACTGCAGCCATGCCACAAGCTACTAGACATTTAAAGTAGTTATTAACTACACTACAAATTGAATTGAAGTGATTTTTATGTGGATAATATCTTTTATGTCTCTAAATCTTGCACAAAAACAAAAAGGATCTAATTGAGGATGGAATATTAGATTAAATATTTGCAGATTTAAAAAAGTTTGCAGTCAGTTGTCTCACCGAGACATGTCCTTAATAATAAACACCGCCACATTCTGTAAAAAAAATTAGAATTGTCAATTTTGATTCATGTTGACTTTAAGTGTTTGCATAACTTTTTTTGAGGTGCTAATAACCATTATTTTTTTGTGACAGGGAGATCTATAAATGCGTGTTGTGTCGGACTGTTTTTACCCAGAAGGCATTGCTCAATGTCCATTTCGACACTCACTTAGCTAAGCAGAAGATGCACGTGTTTAAATGCCCCGACTGTAACAAGCTCTTCACGCAGAGAGCTTCCCTCCTTGAGCATGTTAAGGTTGGTTTTGTTCAGCTGAGACAAAAATGAGCTCCATTCATTGATAAACATTATAAATGTTTGACCATAATGTCTCTCTAGGACTCTCACAAGGACATTTATGACACTTCGGCACAGAACAACTTGGTAAAGATGGATAGCTCTGATGGGGAGGAGTGGGCGCGGGATGAAGACAGAGGAAGAGTGGCAAGAGAGGATGGGAACTCTGCTGCCCCACATATCCAGAGCTGGAGCTGCTCACAGTGCCAGACACGCTACAAAGAGAAAGAGAGCTACATCACCCATATGTCCGAGCAGCATGGCAAGGTCAGTACATCATCGAGCAGGATGCAACAATAAGAATGTATAGACAGAAGTTCAGATTTCAAGTTGGATCTGTACAATTTTTTGGAAAGAAATTAATACTTTTATTCAGTATTCATATTGTGCAAGTGACAGTAAAGACATTTCTAATGTTCTAAAAAAAATCTACTTTAAGTAAATGCTGTTCTTTTTAACATTCTATGTATCAAAGAATCCTGGAAAAAAAGAATCACTGTTTACACAAAAATATTTAGTAACACATTTTTTTTTTTTACATTATGATGTTTCTTGAGCAGCAAATCATCATATTAGAATGATTTCTGAAGGATCATGCGACACTGAAGACTGGAGTAATGATGCTGAAATTTCAGCTTTATATATAACTAAATCACAGGAATAACTAAATTTTAAAATATATTAAATTAGAAAACAATATATATTTTTTATTTGATGAACACATAATTTATTTGGGTAACATTTAAGTAAGCAGAATATGTTTTTTTTTTTTTTTTTTTTTTTTAAGCCATAAAAACACGTTTATGATTTGTAGTGTTTTTTTTTTCTTTGTTAAATTTAAATGTTTTCTGATTTGTCCTGAACTAGCAAACCTAATCTAACGACAATGTCTCAAACACACTATAGTCACTCTATAATGACTGTATTAATGGTGTATAAAAACACATTGACTTTTTGTGCTGTTGACATTTTTGTTTGAAGGAACTGAAGAAGTTTCCATGCACTCTTTGTGAAGGCTCCTTCTCTTCATCCTCAAGTTTAAGACGCCACATTCGTGTGAAACACAAAGGCATCAAAAGAGCTTTTTATTGCCAGTGAGTATAAGACCTGTAAAGTAGCCTAATTAAGTATTTGTCAATGAATTACATGTAAAACAAAATATCAAACATCAGGTGCCATTTGCAAACAAATCATGTTAGACCTTTTCTTAAAACTAACTTAATATTTAAGTGTGGCTTAATTGTCCAAATTCAGCAGTTTTGCTCTATTAATTATCACTGTTTTATCCTTATATCTAGGCACACATAAACAGGAAGTTTAACACTCATTTCTTTGAGATCCTTTAGAAGATATTTACTGTAGTCTCTTGTTGTGAAGACTTTGTACAGGTGGGAAGAGGAGTTTCAGCAGTAAGCTGATTCTTGAGAAACATATTGAGGCTCAACATGGAGGAGACAGACGAGCAGCCAAAAAGGTAAGAGCTCAAATACACTGTCAGGTGGACATATGTCCAAGCCTTGACCACCCGACAGTGATTTTGTTTGCTGAGGGTCACTGTAACATTTGTCTCTATTAGGTGTTCCTACTGCTAGATGCCGTAATGTTATTGGTGAATAGTACAACTGGCTGTAGCCTTTGAAAAAATGATCACAAATAAGATATTTGATAGTCAACTCATTGTGTCTGTGTTCATTTGCATAAAGTTAAACTTTTCACAAATTCATCTGGACTCTGGATTCTCTAGACTAGGGTTGTCAAATGTACTTTGTTACCAAGTTGGTACCAAAATATTAAAAATGTGACGATTCCAGCATTTCCCCCTAGCATTTTGAGTGCTGTTGAGCAAATTCTTAAACACCTCTGATTGGCCATTGTGTTCATGCGTTCATCAGATATGTCTGTGATTGGCCACAATGATCAACGCTTCAAAAACATGTTGTAAACAGACATCAATGACACTCTTCACCGAGCGCTTACATAAATACACAAGGGTGCATTTGAATCTCTCTGGATATATTAGGGATGCACTGATAGACGCCTGCTTTCGAATGCTCCAGTGTGTATCTGTGTTAGAGCCTTGCATTTGTGCCCTAGCCCGACGGGCCCCGACTTATTAAACGGCCCTCGGGCCGGGCTTCTGACCGATTTTCACGTCATAGCTCAGAGGCAGGCTGGGCCTCGGACCTGTTTTAGGCTTCTCCTTTTAATACTTCGGACATCCATTAATTAAAATAAAACATGAGAAAGTGATGATGGTAAAACAAACATATGCATAGATATAGTGCTGTGCTGGCAGAAACTTGATGAGACCATAGCTGCGTCTCATTTCGGAGGCTGCATGCACTCGTCCTCATGTTTAGTGTAGCAGCGAGTGCGACTTCAGCGCAGCAGCTGGAAGACTGAGAAAGGAGGGATGTTCATTTCGGTGTTACCATTAAAAATACCAAAATATTATTTTCAAGGCAAATACAGGCACTGTCGATACAGCTTTTTTTTTTTTTTTTTCGTTGCCTACCCCCTTCTTTCGCCACCTTTGATAGTGTTCTTTTAACTTATTCAATATGACAGAATAGACTGGGTCAAATGTGGTGTCTCTGGCTAGGGAGCTAACTAGGGCACACCACAGTTATACCCACAGAATACAATTTAAAATGGCCCAACGGATACAGACATAATATATTGAATACCAGAAATACAGAAATACATACATGAATAGTCAGCTGCTGGGTCACACCCAGACTAGGTGAGCCTTGTCTGGAGGTGCCTGGCACTGGCACGAGAGTCTGGTATTTCCACTGGTGAGAAGGAGAGACAAGGCGGACCAAAGGCGGGGTCGATGGCTGTTTGGATGGGTCTGTTGATTGTGCTTGCCGGCAGGGATGGAATGGCCGCTGAACCTAGCGGGGTATTGATTCGTCTGTAGTCTATTCATTATCATTATTATCGCTACTATTATTGTCATTACTACTATTATTATTATTATTATTATTATCATTATTACCAACGCTACCGCCATTACTTCCACTCCAGCACCCACGGCTGCTGCAACTACTACTATTATAATTATTATTATTTTTAATTATTTATTATTATTATTGCTGTTGCATTACAATGTATTGATGTCTATTTATCACTTAGTGCAGTCACTTCTAGTCCTTTTTTTTTTTTTCCTACCCACAATAATACAAGGAAAGCTAAATAGTAATTATTAATGCAATTCATGAAATTGATTTAACTGATC
Source organism: Hypophthalmichthys molitrix (assembly GCA_037950675.1). Classification (NCBI taxonomy): domain Eukaryota; kingdom Metazoa; phylum Chordata; class Actinopteri; order Cypriniformes; family Xenocyprididae; genus Hypophthalmichthys; species Hypophthalmichthys molitrix. Next base: position 16,303,076 of record CM075507.1, read on the forward strand.
TCTGTACCTGTACCTGCTGAAACTATCACAACCATATATCTATAGCCTCCTCTCTGTCTTTCTCTTCCTGTCTTCTTCTGTATTTGTGTGTATTTACCTGTCGCTGTCTTTTTTTTTTCTCTTATGTTACTATGTCACATTGTAACTATATTTTTGCTCAATTAAAAAAAAAAATACATGCGCAAATACAGCATAAAAAACAACAGAATATGAGTATTCACACGTCACGCACCTGCAGCGCTTGAATGGAGAAATCGCGCGTCTCGGGCCGGGCTAGGGCCTAAATTTGTGGCCCATGCAGGGCTTTAATCTGTGCAAGTGCTCGGTGAAGAGCATCATTGATGTGGATTTACAATAATTACATGTTTTTGAAGCGTTGATCATTGTAGCCAATCACAGATATACAGTCAAACCAAAAATTATTCAGACATTTTTGATATTTTTGATATATTTTTGCTTGTGGGTGCAGGACACTATAGTTCATATATGTAAGTGAGGATAGCAAAATAAAGTAAACTGTGACATATTATACCCAAACATTCTTCATACAGTGGACTACCAGTAAAACTGATAAAAATTTGGATCCAAAATTATTCAGACACTTTGACCTGACCTTGTTTTGCTTAAGTATTATCTGACATAAGATACATTTTTTTCTAACTCTGAGATCTTGTCATATTTTATTACCATTTTTTTAAACAAAAGTGAAAAAACTGTATTAATGAATGAAATGTTCAAGGTGTCTGAATAAATTTTGGTTTGACTGTATATGTTGAGCGTGTGAACACAATGGCCAATCAGAGGTGTTTAAGAATCCGCTCAACAGCACAAAATGTTAGCGGGAAATGCTGGTATCATCACATTTTTAAAATTTCAGTATTGACTTGATACTCTTTTTAAGTTTAAAAGAATAGGGAAGTCAACACCCAACTGTATTGATAACTGTACAGAAATCAATATCATTGGAATAATTTCTTCCAGCTGGTGAAGTGCGAGCTTATAATAAACAGAACAGTCTTTTTCTCTAACTCTTAGGCAGTTCCTCAAATCACAGATGCAGCTGACAGCTCATCTGAGCATGATGGTGCTACTTTGGGCGGGGCCTCGGTTGAAGCAGAAAGCCAATTGGCTGAGAGCAGCCTGACCAGACATCGCAAAAGAGCTGCAGCTGAGGAGCAGGAAGCCACGGGATTTCGCTGCATGCCATGTGGTTTTACCACAGAGGACAGGGAGGAATTTCTCCAGCATATTGTTTGTCACCGTGACGGGGGCAGCACCTTTCAGTGTCAGCAGTGCGGGGCATGTTTCGCATCCGCCTCCTCCCTCAGCAGGCATCTTTTCATCAGCCATCGCGTGCGTGATTCCCCCTCAGATCACGCCGAGGCGTCTCCTGTCACTGGTTTAACTTCAGGACATGTGACCTCTGACTCTGCAGTTACAGCATGGTCCCCTGGGTCACCATCGAGTGTAGGGGGGGGACAGGTAGAGGATGGGGAAGGTAAGCACACCTGTAAGGTGTGTGGACGTTACTTTAGCAAACCTGCTGATCTTAATACACACTTCAGAACTCATGGCATGGCCTTCATCACCACATACAAAACAGACAAACCAGCATAGAGAGACAGGAAGGAATTAACATGAGTGAAACTGATGAAACCTGGCAGGTACATGTCCGGGAACATATGCCACCCCAAAATCAAAAAATAAGAAATTATATTTTACTTAAAGAAAATGAAGCCTAATTTTAGGGCTGTTTTTAATTTTAAGATTTTTTTCATTATATTTAATTTATTTTGTGACTTTTTTTTATTAAGCACACCAATTCTAATTACTGCAATAAAGTAAAAAAAAAAACAAAAACAAAAAACGTAATTTTTTATTTATATAATGTATAGCCCTTCGCATCACATTAACAAATAACAACTAATCTAATTAGACAAAATCTCAAAAGTAAAATGTCCAGATATACGGTTTTGGCAAGAAAATGTGCTTAATTGTTATGAAAACGTATATTTAATTAAAGTAGATTTAAATTTCTTTATGCAACATATAATTTCTTATATATTTTTTCTTCGATTTTGATCGGGATGAAATGTGAGCAGTGTTTTTGTGAGATTAAGCAGAAAGCGAATGTAACTAAGACTCTGCAGATTATTAACATTTAGGTTTGTCACAGGCTTTTAACACTCCACATTCACATGAGAAATACACTGCGTCGGGGCAAATCATGTTTGTAATAACATGTAGTAACTCTACTAGACCAGTTTTGCAAAGTCGAGGAGAGCCTGATGTCGATCAAGCAATGCTGTTGTAGAGGAGTGATTTAGGTTTGATCAACCTATAAAGTGATCGCAACAAGCTCTTAATTATTCTGAGGGGTTAGGAGAAGGGTAAGACACTGAGCGTCTTTGAGTTCTTAACATAATCTGAGGGTCATGCACGTGTTTACCAGTCCTGCTATATTTCTGTGCCTACTGATTCTATTTTGCAAACAAAAAAAGATGCAGTCCGTTTTCTCTAATGCAAAATGCAGCTTACTATAAATAAAATACTGTAATTACTAACAGTTTAGCACAGCCAAATGATCCCGAATCAGGTGACTCCTTTGTGCTTGAATAATTATTTTTGTTTAATGTCTGTATTTCTTCTATTTGTGTTTTCATAGATTCAAATCAGGAAACTTGCTGAATAGTTGCTGATCTTTAAAATGAGAATGAAATAAGTGCCTTCTTCATTTAGTCTTAAGATTCTTTAAGACAAGATTACACTTAAAGGCCTCAGATGATAATTTCCTCAATGGGAGGAATTTGTATTGTGTGTGTGTGTGTGTGTGTGTGTGTGTGAGATGGAGTTGAAAAAGTTATATTTTTATTTTTTATGTTTGTGCTGGAATTATGTTTTATTGATGCCTTACACATCATGTCTTCTGGTTTTCTTTTTAAATATGATTAATAGAGCCTTGTTGTAATGTAACCTCTTGCATTCTCTCTTTTTTTTTTTTTTTTTTTTTTTTTTTTTTGGCTGTTTCATATTGATTTTGTTCAGATAAATAAAAAATTGGAATGGCTAAATCATTACTTGATGCCCTGTTATACTGTATATACTCAACTTAACTGATAAAACTATAAATCACTTCAAGTGGAAACTACTTGTATTTTTTTTTTTTTAAGATATACATTTTAGTCCAGATTCCAGAGTGATAAATCTGTGGATTATCTAAAATATTATAAGGATTTATTGAAATCTCATTTACTTTTTCATTAAACTTCTCTAAAGGTCCGAATCTTACCTACTGTAACTGGAAATTTTGGTAATGTTTCAAATGTAATTTATTCCTGTGATGCAAAGTTGAATTTTCAGCATCATTACACCAGTCTTCAATGTCACATGATCCTTTAGAAATAATTCTAATATGCTGATTTGCTGCTCAAAAAACAGCAGTGTCAAAAACAGCAGCGCTGCTTAATATTTCTGTAAATAAATTGACTTTTTCAGAATTCTTTCATGAATAGAAAGTTCAAAAGAACAGCATTTATTTGAAATAGTTTTTTAGAACAATGTCTTGACAGTCATTATTTGCTTTACTGTGATTATTGATTTAATGTGTCCTTGCTGAATAAAAGTATCAGTTTCTTAAAAAAAAATCTTACTGATCCCAAACGGGATGGTAGTTTATATTGCAATTCTTGATATTTGCAAGGGATCTGGGAGTTTGGGAGACCAAATGTGTTTCCATTACAGCCTAAACTCTTTGATGATTAATGAGGCATACTAGCCATTTTTAATAATTTTCATAGCTTCTCTTTTAGCCGACAACAGTAGACAAAGTAGGTGAGACAAATTACACACTTTTGTGGCTTGTGCACCTGTCAGAAGGTTGGCATGAACTTATGGTCATCAGAAGCAAACTGGTGAGTCTTTTACACCACATGAGGGTGTGAAAGTCTCTGGTTTGACTGCATTCAAATTTCACACTTACTCTCTTCACAGACGGACCTTTATTAACCTTATGTTGGGGTATAAATGATTTAAATGATGTTACCAAAGAAAACCTCTAATACCAACAATTAAATAATTTGATAACAAAACTACACCTTGGATACATTAATGATGTATGCACAGTATTTTAATATCTCTCATAGAATAATAAATCAGCATTTGAAAAGATCTAAACAGCAGTGTTATCAAATATAGTTTCTCTCTAAAATACGTTTAATGGGATAGACCTCAGCCTCACCATACTATCTTTGGCTTTAGTCTAATCACTGAGTTGTAACTAAGTTTTAAATATAGTAATTCTTAAATGGCCAGATACTAATCTACTGGTTTACATGATCATACATCAACATGCGAATCTGCCATTTAAAACATGCCATCCTGTGACCTTTGACCCTTCTTCTTCTTAGAGAATATATCTAAGTAACATCAACACGATGGCCTCCATGAAGAGGACACATCCTGTCATGCTCTCGACTGATGCGCCTGGAGAAGGAAGAGAAACATATGTTTCAGACTACAATTTTTTCATATAATAAATTTGCAACTAAAAGGTCCAAATTTAATAGTTATTTAGTAGATTTTTCAACATTTTTCAGGGTCAGATTGATAAGAATTTGTGTAAATTCTATCTGTAAAAAACTATCACCAACACAGGTTTTTCAAACAATTTCCTGTCACTCGCCTCCTTTTAGTGGCAGTGGGGCTGATCCACTGTAGCTTGTACTGGAGGATCCAGCGGACACTTCAGCACGTGCTGTATTCAGTCCCACGGCTTCATCCAGTGCAGCCCTTTGATCGACTCTCAGTACCGCGCGCTGTGCCTCCGTTACCATGGCAGCATTATCAGGACCCAAAGCCTTCAACTGGCTGACCGACAGTCCCTAAACACAAATTATAACAGTAACTTCATTATTGGATGAGAACAAAACCTTAACTGAATTGAGGTGGATGAAGACACCACTGTTTTCTGCAGAGCAGCTCTGTTTCATTTTGTTTCATTTTGCAACATCAACATTAATGTTATTGAACTAAACTGAATCAATAATGGACTGCCTCAAAGTGAATAACTACACTTTTAAAGGGTTAGTTCACCCAAAAATGAAAATTCTGTCATTAATTACTCACCCTGATATCATTCCACACCCGTGAGACCTTTGTTTGTCTTCAGAACACAAATGATGATATTTTTGATAAAATCCGATGGCTCAGTGAGGCCTCCATTGCCAGCAAGACAATTAACACTTTCAGATGCCCAGAACGCTAGTAAAAACAAATTTAAAACAGTTCATGGGACAACAGTGGTTCAACCTTAATGTTAATGTTGTGCGCAAAATAACGACTTTATTCAACAATATCTAGTGATGGGCGATTTTAAAACACTGCTTCATGAAGCTTTGAAGGTTTACAAATCTTTTGTTTCGAATCAGTTGTTCTGAGCGTGTATCAAACTGCCAAAGTCACGAGATTTTAGTAAACAAGGCTTCGTTGCGTCATAAGTGTTTCGAAATTTCAATAGTTCACCACTGGGGGGCGTAACTTGGGCAGTTTGATACATAGTCCGAACCACTGATTCGAAACAAAAGATTAGTAAAGCTTCGAAGCTTCATGACGCAGTGTGTTTTGAAATCGCCCATCACTAGACATTGTTGAATAAAGTCGTTTTTTTTGACGCACAAAAAGTATTCTCGTCACTTATCACATAACATTAACATAACATAACACATCGTCACATAACATTAAGGTTGAACCACTGAACTCACATGAACTGTTTTAAATATGTCTTTAATAGCTTTCTGGGCATCTGAAAGTGTTAATTATCTTGCTGGCAATGGAGGCCTCACTGAGCCATTGGATTTTATCAAAAATATCTTAATTTGTGTTCTGAAGATGAACAAAGGTCTTACAGGTTTGGAAAGACATGAGGGTGAGTAATAAATGACAGAATTTCCATTTTTGGGTGAACTAACCCTTTAACTGCTTCCCAATTCAGAGGCTACATCCTTTGAAGGCCGCATTGGCCGCAAGTTTGCAAAAAAGAGAGAGAGAGAAAACTTACAGCTAAGCGATCAGAAGGTATGAGAGGGATGGCGGACGGTTGAATGAATGGCAAGATGGTTGAATTTAGACGTCCCAGCTCAACAGTGCTTAGACCAGCTATAGAGACATTCAATGACAAAGGCAGTTCTCACATTTTAAACGTAAACTAGTTACATATTAAACTTAAAGTAGTTTTCCTCACCAATGATGTTGCCCATTACACTAACTTGAGCTTCAGTCCAGGTTTCTGGCTTTCCAAACACAGACACTGCCTTTTCCTTAAGACGATCTCTAATGTTCAGAGGACAAGAAGCACGACCCACTGCCTCTACTGCCTCCCTGGTAAAGACAGGGTATATCACAGGACATCACAATGACCAGGTTTATACAGCATTTGCTTAACAATTGTTTTGTTGTGCTGCAGTGTACTACATAAACATACTTGAAAATGAAAATATAGCCACAAATGTGCAAATACCTGAAGCTGGTGGAATTGAGCTGATCAATCTGGGCAGGTTGTAGACCACAGATAAAATGACCCAGTCCCGCCATCTCCAGACGTCCTAGTCCAGCCACGCTGATTCCAGTCACCCTTTCAAAGGCCTGCCAGACTGCTGTCCTCTGCAGAATTCATCACTTTCAGTATTTATGTTTATTTTTCTGCCTTGCTTATTTATGTTTTTGTATTTTTTGTATATAAATTTATATATTTAATTATGCTAAATGCCAATAAATAAATAAAAGTCTCTCAAGTCTGCATTTATTTGATGAAAAATACAGCAAAAACAGTAATATTGTGAAATAGTATTAAAATAACTGGTTTCTTAATTAAAATGTAATGTATGTCTGTGATCAAAGCTGAATTTTCAGCATCATCACATGATAATTCAGAAATCATTCTGATATGATTAGCTGCTCAAGAAACATTTCTAATTATTATCAATTTTGAAGACACTTGTGCTGCTTAATAATTTTGTGAAACTGTGATGCAATTTTTTGTTAAGGATTCTTTGATGAATAGCAAGAAAAATGTCTTTACTGTCACTTTTGATCAGTTTAATGCGTCCTCGCTGAATAAAAGAATTCATTTCTTACTGACCCCAAACTTTTGAATGGTAGTGTGAATAAATAAATAAATACATAAGCTTCTTTCATAGCATTTTACCAAATTTTATATACAGGTTTTAGATGCTGTTTGGTGACTGAATGTGTGCTTGTTTGTATTACCTGTGTCTGGATAAAGTTGCAGGCAGACAGTGTTTCCAGAGTGTCCACTGAGGCAATGCTGAGGTTGCCCAGCTCTTCAACACTGAAACTCTGGCAGATGCAGCCCAGTTGATTAATCTGGGACTCATTAAACATGGACACACTACCCCATGCCTGCCGTAAAAAAACAGACATTTGTCTTTGACCACTACAGTCATGATGTAAATGTTTTCTTAGATTCTGTTGTTGTGCATATATTATAATGTACTATTTTTTCTAGACTTTTTGTGACTTTTTCTAGACTCTAGCGTTGCACATCCTCATATTACACATTGCTGACTGTAATATCAAGTTTTCGAACTATAAAGGTAAGAATGACGGTCTCTTCTTCTCTCCAATTGTCGTGTTTTCCATTGCCGTTTGACATTTTTCCTATCATATGCAGAAACGACTGTTTATACATTGCGCGGTGTTTCCGTGACTGCCCAAAGCGCGTAATTATAAGACATGCAATTGGTTGTCGGTTGCTAAGCATATAGTTGTAATATTCTAACACTGCATCCTTTCACACTGTAGAAGTTTGGCACCACAACGCAGAGTTAACACTGCAAAAGCGGTGCTAACCCTGCTCCAGAGCAGGTTTCCATGACCCCGGGTAAAAAGCAGTGCTAACCCCGCATCTAAATTACAAGTGTGAAAGTGAAACCCTCCTTTACCCAGGGTTAAAAGAGGTGTGTGTGTGTGTTCTTGTATACATGGTTTATAAGGACACAAATGTGTATAATGACACGGGTATTACAATGTACACAGTGATTTATGAAGACACTTCCTGCGACCTCGTAAACCAAATGGTTTAAAAAAACATACTAAATGTTTTGTTTTTTTTTTATGTAAAAAATGCAGACAGTTTCCTGTGATGGTTAGGTTTAGGAGTAGGGTTAGCGTAGGATAGAATATACAGTTTGTACAGTATAAAAACCATTACGTCTATGGAGAGTCCCCGTAAACCACATATACAAGTGTGTGTGTGTGTGCTTGTCTTTGTGAGTATACCTCCAAAACTTTTGTTCTGAGTGCAGCCAGTTGTTCTGTGCTGTAGTTGTTTATCTCTCCTAATGTTGGAACTGCATCTTTGAAAGTCAGCGCAGTCATTATACTGAACTGGAGGGGAGTCCAGTATACATTCCCCTGTTTTAGGTCCTCAATATAAATGAGTGTAGGCTCTAGAGTAGACCCCACTGTGACAGAAACCACCATTGCCAGAAAGAGAAAATCAAGACAATGGCATATTTTTAGATAGAAAGTTCATTAGTATTTCCACTATTGGTTATTCTCTGAGAATAATTAGAACATATATCATTAACTATCTGGTTTCACATAGATGTTGTTTCTCTACCACATGCACTTTCTGGCACACATACCTTCACGCTTCCTGCGACTTTGTAATGTGCTACTCGTTTTGAGCTCAAAAAGTTTGCGGCGAAGCGCAGAGAGATCATGCCAAGAGCGGAATTCCTTTGGAGGAAGAATCACAGGCTGACTGGGCAAACTATCCATCAGATCTGACAGATATGACTTCAGCCAGCTCTGCAAGACAGAAGAGCAGGATGGAGGGATGGATTAGTAAATAAAAAAGGACAACAACAACTACAAAATATATATAGGCAATATATTATTTTGTAGGATTGTGGTGAAGAATAAGTGTTAGTTTAACTGTCAGTATATAACATCTGTCAGTTATGAATAACACATCTGTTATGGTACAGAGAACTAAAAGTGCCATTTAAAATAAAATTAAGGAATCAATAGGGCTTTTTATGGAAAATTTTTCCTAACAAAATTCAAATGCTTAAAAGGATCAAATAATAAATCAAAGTTTCAAAACAGCTGCACAAATGATAAATCAAATGCTCAAATTATTAAATGATAAATCAAACTCTCAAACGGCTGCTCAAATGATAAATCAAATGCAATTTCATTTCCTCATTCGGGGAAGCATGAATTGTATCAAAACTCAAATTAAAACTAATTTGTATTTGATTTTTAATTTTCATCATCAACCCAGTATAAACCTGTCATAATTAAATCTAGCCTATAATTCAATGCTCAAACCGTCAAACCGACACTGCAAACGGCAAATCAAATGCTCAAACAGACATCGCAAATGATAAATGCTCAAAAAGACATCGCAAATGAAAAATCAAATGCTCAAACCGACACCGTTTCTGTAAATTATATCAATGAGAAATTTTCTCGTAATTATGACCTTTTCTCATAATAATTACTTAGTTTCTCATAATAATTAGAAACTTTCTTATTACTTCAAAGCATGTGGAACGCTAGCGACATCTGCTGGTCAAAACCGTGTAAAAGGCGTGAACACAGTAGGCATGGCATATTCTGCAAAACAGTAGTTTTCGTTGAAGTCAGTGTAATACACAAAGTGTTATTAATGATAAATGATCAGTAGGCCTACGAGAACAGAGAACTGTCCGTCTTGTCTGCACTTTTTTGAATGGCTGCGGTAGGGGGCCTAACCTGATATTCTTTAATAGGGCCCAAAATTGCTAGCGGCGCCCCTGAGATACGCAATGGGTAGGATTAGTGGTGTGGGGTAGGGGCATATTATACGTAGCCTACGCCAAAAGTGCGTATCATATAATGCACGCCAACAAATTGCATATCATATGCATGCTACAACTGCGTATTATATACACGTCAAACACATGCGTATCATATGCACAGCAAAGTTTTTTTCTGCGTATAAATAGCACGCCAAATGACATCGGGCTCGCATTCGGTGTTAAGAGCTGGAAAGACCGCCAAAACTGGCAACTCAGCGGTCAGAGCGGCGAGTCAGTGTCATGACGAACAGTAAGAGCAGAACAAGTTTAAATACCTTTTCTAGTTTATATTTCCATCTTGTAATGCCACTGCAGTGTTGCCAACTTAGCGACTTTGTCGCAAGATTTAGCGACTTTTCAGACCCTTAGAGACTGTTTTTTCAAAAAAGCGCCTAGCGACAAATCTAGCGACTTTTTGGACAAACCTCAGTTACTTTCCAAATGTCACCAGCACTGTCCTGTGAGTGCGAGGTCTTGCTTTCCCGCTGCTGTCACACATCTCTCAGCGTCTACTCTGTTCATTGAGTGGCTGAGAGGAGCAGCAGCACATTCCGTTATGGCATCTGACAGACGTGAATGAGCGAGCTACACACGAGCACACAGTGTTGCCACGGACCAAACACTATTTCTGATTCTCCTTTGTTTGATTTGTAAAGAATTTAGTTTTACCGTTTTGATTTCCATTTTTCTCGTGTGCTTATCACTTATATTATTCATTATCACAGAGCTTTAGTTCATCCAGTTTCCGAACTCTCTGAATTCATATAATTTATATACATTAGAGAGAAAACAGGCAGGCAGAATGCAACCGACGTGATGACGTCACGTATATGCTAATTGACGCATGGCGTCATCTAGCGACATTTAACGACTTTTTGGGCAGGCTTTAGCTACTTTCCTTTGAAAATATTTGGCAACATTGGCCCAGTGTTGCCAAGTCCGTGGTTTTCCCGCGGAATTGGGTACTTTTACACTGTTGCCACGGGTTGTTTTTCATGTCCACGGGTTGAATCGACCCAAAATAATGTGATATTTAGTCCCTGGAATGCAAATTTTACCAGGGGAGTCCCGCCAAAAACACAAATTTTACGATTTTTACTGTGGGACCCCCCTGAAATGCCATGGGGCTAGTTTTGGGATAGTTTTGAGGAGCACTTGGGCGGATTTTGTTGTGAAAACCTGGCAACTCTGACTACGCCTTACACAGAGGGCCGATGAATAGAAAATGCCATCAAAACTTTTCTCAAGGCAGTCAGTTCCCTTCAGAGATACATTCATAGAATTCATTCATACTTTAATTCATATAATTTCCCTCAGAACTCTGTTGTAAAACCTCTCCCTTCTTTCGCCATTGTTTCAAACGAAACCTACGCTTCCTGCTGTATCTGCGTGAGTGCTTATACTTTGCTTAATACTAGACAGTATTTACCTTGAGTTTTTCAAATCCTGGCAATCAAATATGGTTTATTAAACTGTAATACTAACTGTTGGAAATTGCATCGTGGTTTATTGTCAAACTGGTAACTGTTTCCTCACTAACCCTCAAACTACAGTGAGCTTGGCAACCCCTCATAAATCTTTAGCGACCCCTAGTGGGGGTCGCGACCCCCAGGTTGGGAAACACTGATAAGTGATATGGGAAATGGATGTATGGAGGCTTATAATCAATGTTATAATACGTTCTATATAAGTTATTTTTTGGTTATTTAAAGATAACCACCCTGCAACATTCTGGGAATGTTATTTTTGGGTTGCAAAAAGAAAACCTAAAAAGAACATTCCCAGAATGTTATTATTTGATTCTCAAAAAAAAAAAAAGAAAAAAAAAAAAAAAAGGAAACTAAATACTAACATTCTGTTTTTGCTGGGGCCCAGCTAAAACTTTTTGATTGCCAGAACATTAGTTTTTGGTTCCCAGAATGTTCTTTTTTACAGTTTGTTTTTGGTTAGCCAGGAAAGATTTCTAAACGGAAATAGAACGTTAGTTTTTGGTTTGTAGAATGTTATTCTAACATTATTTTAAACATTATTCTAGCGTTCCCCTAATGTAATTTTAACGTTCCCTTAACGTTATTCTAGCGTTCCCCTTACGTTATTATAATGTTCCCCTAATGTTATTCTAACGTTCCTAAAACGTAATTCTAACGCTCTCCTAACGTTATTCTAACATTCCCTTAACGTTATTCTAACATTCTCCTGACGTTATTCTAACGTTCCCCTAACATTATTTTAACGTTCCCTTAACGTTATTCTAACGTTCCCCTAACATTATTCTAACGTTATTTTAACGTTCCCCTAACGTTATTATAACATTCCCGTAATGTTATTCTAACGTTCCTATAACGTAATTCTAACGTTCTCCTAACGTTATTCTAACATTCCCTTAACGTAATTCTAACATTCCCCTAACGTTATTCTAACATTATTCTAAGATTATTTTAACATTCCCCTAATGTTATTTTAACATTATTTTAACGTTCCCCTAAAGTTATTCTAACATTCCCGTAACGTTATTCTAACGTTCCCCTAACATTATTTTAACATTCCCTTAATGTTATTCTAACATTCCCCTAACGTTATTTGAATATTATTCTAACGTTATTTTAACGTTCCCCTAATGTTATTCTAACATTATTTTAACGTTCCCATAACGTTATTTTAACGTTCCCTTAACATTATTCTAACATTCCCCTAACATTATTATAATGTTCCTATAACGTTATTCTAACGTTCCACTAATGGTATTCTAACATTACTATTACGTTATTCTAACGTTCCCCTAACGTTCCACTAATGTTATTCTAACATTACTATTACGTTATTCTAACGTCATACTAACGTTCCTCTAATTATATTCTAATGTTCTAACGCCACTTATGCTGTACGTCAGTAATCATCCAGCTCACCCGCAACCCAGTATAGTATAAGCGATATGGAAATTGGATGTATGGAGGCTTATCATCAACGTTATAATAAATGCTCTATATAAGTTATTTTTAGGTTATTGAAAGATGACCACACTGCAACGTTCTGGGAACGTTATTTTTTGGTTGCAAAAAGAAAACCTAAAAAGAATGTTCCCAAAACGTTATTATTTGATTCTCAAAAAAAAAAAAAAAAAACTGGAACCAAATACTAACACTAAGGGGAACGTTCTTTTTTTTTTTGCAGGGGCCCAGCTAAAAATTTTTGGTTCCCAGAATGTTCTTTTTTACAGTTTGTTTTTGGTTAGCCAGGAAAGATTTCTAAACGGAAATAGAACGTTAGGTTTTGGTTTGTAGAACGTTATTCTAACATTATTCTAACGTTCCCATAACGTTATTCTAACGTGCCCCTAACATTATTTTAACATTATTCTAACATTATTTTAACATTTCCCTAACGTTATTTTAACGTTCCCTTAACGTTATTCTAACGTTCCCCTAACGTTATTTTAATGTTCTATTAATGTCACTCTAACATTCCTATAACGTTATTCTAACATTATTTTAACATTCCCTTAACATTATTCTAACATTCCCCTAACGTTATTCTAACATTATTCTAACATTATTTTAACGTTTCCCTGACGTTATTTTAACGTTCCCTTAACGTTATTCTAACGTTCCCCTAATGTTATTCTAAAATTATTATAAAGTTATTTTAACGTTCCCCTAATGTTACTTTAATGTTCTCTTAATCTTACTCTAACATTCCTATAACGTTATTCTAACATTATTTTAACAGTCCTTTAACATTATTCTATCGTTCCCCTAACATTATTCTAACATTATTCAAACATTATTTTAACGTTTCCTTAACGTAATTTTAATGTTCCCTTAACGTTATTCTAACGTTCTCCTAACGTTGTTCTAACATTCCCATAAAGTTATTCTAACGTTCCCCTAAGGTTATTCTAACATTCCTATAACGTTATTCTAACGTTACCCTAACGTTACCCTAACATAATTCTAACGTTATTCTAACGTTCTCCTAACGTTATTATAACATACCTCTAACATTAATTTAATGTTCCTATAATGTAATTCTAACGGTCAAAGTTCAAAATAGTTCAGTCGCTCTGTGACGATTACCCGCGCAGCCAATAGAAACGGAGCTCCTTCGCAAGCCTGAATTCTCTAAACTGTTCTCTGGACCTGAGAGTTTCATGCACCCACAGCCTCTTCTTCCTTGCTTCTCTCTTTCTTCTTCTTACTAGCAGGGCTAGTGCTCACTTCTTAGCACGGGACATATACATATTTTGCTGCTGACCGAAAGGTGGAACAACAATCAAATGACTAGACGTATAGATTAGAACTCCCGCTAAAAGTTTTGAAAACTCCGCCTACTTTACTCTGGCATTATACTGGGATGATGATGAAAATTAAAAATCAAATACAAATTAGTTTTAATTTGATTTTTGATACAGTTCATGCTCCCCCGAATGAGGAAATTAAATTGCATTTGATTTATCATTTGAGCAGCTGTTTTGAAACTTTGATTTATTATTTGATCTTTTTATGCATTTTAATTTTCATTTTAATTTTGTTAGGAAAAATCTTCCAAAGCTTTTCACAGTTAAAATAGTTATCCCTGGGTCATTCTAAACCCCTGGTAAACGAAATCCTGGGTTATCCTTATTCACGTTTCACACTGCTCATGTAGGCTACCCGGGGTTAACAGTTAAAGGAAGACTCTACTTTTTTTGAAAATAGGCTCATTTTCCAACTCCCCTAGAGTTAAACAGTTGAGTTAAACAGTTGAGTTTTACCGTTTTCAAATCCATTCAGCTGATCTCCGGGTCTGGCCGTACCACTTTTAGCATAGCTTAACTGTTGCGCAACTTTTCATTTTCCGTCGGTCTTAGTACACGATGTAACTACAGAAGAGTCAAGTTTTAAATAGGAAAAATATCAAAACTCTTTGGTCATTTTTTTAGCGAGATGCTATTGGTCTCATCAGATTCAATGAACTATGCTAAGCTATGCTAAAAGTGGTACCGCCAGACCCGGAGATCGGCTGAATGGATTCAAAAATGGTAAAACTCAACAGTTTAACTCTAGGGGAGTTGGAAAATTAGCCTATTTTCAAAAAAAGTGGAGTGTTCCTTTAATCCTGGGTATTCATAAGCTACCACTTCACACTGCACATTCCTAAACCCTGGGTTAAAGTCCTTATCTGCATATTTGCGGAGTCAGTGTCACGGACTGGACAAACGCAGCTTGTGATGACCCTGGGTAAAAAGTAGAGCTAACCCCGCATCTAAATTACAAATGTGAAACCCTCCTAACCCAGGGTTAAAAGCTGTGTTTAGAACGAAGATAACATGGGGTTAAGCGCAGTGTGAGAAGGCCTCATTATTATTATGTATTTAATGTAAGTAAATAAATCACCTGTGGAAATAAATAAATGAGATTCTTACTTTTGATGGCAGCTTTTCAACAGCAGTGTCATTAAGCAACAAAAGAGGACCAAGTGCCCTCATGTCTTCCTCTGACCAGTAAGCGGGGTCCCTTGTTCAAATGAAAAGACAAATATTATTAATAGCAATGCAAAATGTCTAATTCCAGCACAGAGTTTTAGAGCTACATGTTTTAAGGCTTTAACAAGTTGGTTGTTTAATGTAAAGGTTTTTTCAAATGTTTAAAATGTTCTTGTCTTAAAGCCACAGCAGGCATAGTCTCTTTAACAATGCAAAATAATGGATGTGGGATCTGAGGTCTGAGGTTATGTGAGATTGTAGGTTGTGTGAACACACTGTGGTTTGTGTGATGCTGTTACCCGTATGTGCCCGTAAGCAGTCTGAACAGATTCTCTCTGTGCTGTAGTTGGATATACTGACAGGACGTGAGAGCCTGCAGGGTGGAGTTCAGAGCCGCAGAGTTCAGAGAGGAGATCCAGGCTGGGTCTAACTCGCACACCAGAGGGCCTAGAGTCAAAACCTCTGCTGCAGACAGATCAGACACATTCCCCTTCTGTACAAATACAGGATACAGATTAGGACAGTGCCTGCAGTAGTTCCGTGCAGGAAAATATTTTTCCGCTCATGTCACATGGTCTGAATTGACTACTGGATAATTTTACACAATAGCCAAATAACCATTTAGGGGCTGTTTACAGAGAATGTGTTTTCGCATTCTACTGCGCTGCTTTTCCATTGTTTGTCCACGTAAACATGAGTTGAACAGCATCTTTGCACAGTGTGATCACATCTTTTGCAGCATTAAAAGACTTATACACTTATATACAAGACTGACTTATATACATTTGATTATTCAATTTCTGTATACCTGAATACTGTTTGATCTACCTGAAAAACGTAACTGTTCATTTCATTTGTATCTTTGTTCTGTTGCATTTATTTGTAATTTGTTAATCTTATTTTATTACTGACGGTTAACTTGTCTTTAATAATGTTTGAACTTTATATTAGGATTATTTATTTTTTTTCATATTGAAATTGGAATCGAGAATTGAGGAATTTCACTCGTATCTAAAATTTTGGTGTCATAACCTTATTATAGTACAAGGTTACATGGGTCAAATACAATGAAAACAATAATCTTAGCATTGAGCCTTGCAGTTTAATTTCATAAATTGAAAACAGCTTTGACATTATGCAAACTGGCAATAGAAAATCTGTACTAAAACATCATCTTCCCTTCATCTTCTACTTCTTCCACTATTGGTCTCAAGTACTTAAATTAAGTAACTTAAATAAAATATGACATAGCCTTAAAAAAGTTTTTAGTCAGAAGATTGTTTTTGCTTTAATCCCTGAAAAACAGTGCAGTATTTTTTTTTTTTTTTTTTTTTAAGCTAACACATTACATCTGACTGCATTCTGGTATGTAATGCACATCATAAAATCAATTCATGATGGATAAGTTACAAGTTACCCTACATTTTTCTTTGTTGAATACCCTGTTTTACTCAGAAATGTGTCACATTGGTTGCAAACAGCAATATGTTAACTTTAGATATGTGGGGTTTTTTAGACATGAAAAGAAAAGTGTGTGCCTGTGCACGTATTACCAGGCAGCCGATGGCTCTTTTGGTAAGTGCATAGCGTGCTGGAGAACTGTTTGGCAGAGAGGACAGGTTCACTTGCTTCATCTTCTCCATGAAAGCAGGACACACAGCATCTGACAGGTTTTGAATCTTCTCCACTCTGAACATGTCATGACAGTGTGGATATGTGTGAGAGGGGAAAAATAAAGAAAATCCTGCCTGTCTTAGCATATGATTTAAACCTAATTAAAATGTAATTAGTAAGAATTTAAAATTAAAATTTATGTAAAATAGCGCTGTTCTGTTCTTACGGTAGATGGATGAGCAGCAGAGCTGGGATGGCCTGGAGCTCAGAGTTTTTAATGTCACTGAAATATCTTGGTCTCTGTTCCTCCAGACTTGCAAAGAGTTTTTGAGCTGCACAGCGAATCTGAGAATAAAAAAAACACAAATTCTGTTTTTTTTTTGTTTTTTTTTTTGTTTTTTATAGATTTTATCATAGAAAAGTGGCAGCGTTGATGAAAGAATTTGTGTTGGAAGAATGAATAAATATGTGATGTTTACCTGAACCCTGGAGAGCCACATGCAGGATTTGTTAAGTGTCTGTGCCATATCCAAAGCATCAGTGCGATTGATTTTTTCAATCATTTCACAGGTGACACCTTGTACAGCCTGACCCAGCTTCCTGTTGAAAACACAGTAAGCTTGATCAAGATGGTGCTTCTTATGTGGACAACGTTCATTTTTATTATTAAGGTATATGGTTTATATAAGACCTATTAAAAAATAAGAGGGATTTAAATGTATTTAGTACCGGTTTCATTTTTCATTTAGTTATTATTTATTTACTTAACATTTTCTCTTTCCTATTAAAAAAAGATTAAAGATTCTTTAAGGGCTATGTAAAGTTAACTGTGTTCTGTTGCAATCTCACCGTAATTCACCAAGGTTGATCTTATTACCCAAAATCTTCTTCAAAAGGAAAGTTGACTACAGAGAGACAAAAATAGAGAAAAAAATTATGGAATTGTATTAGATTTGGATTTTTGTATTACTATCTAGTTTGTGTACTTGAGCAGCAGTCCAGCCGCGTCCCTGAAGCTGGTCCACAGAGCTGAGGTCTGCCTTCTCCAGCGTGGACAGAGACAGAGAAGAGAGGAGAGAATCTGGCAACCCCTTCACCAATTCAGAGGCGTTCACATCATAGCGGAACTGAGGAGTTGACAAAATCGAGAGAGAGAGAGAGAGCGAAAAGTCAAGGAGGTGCCATAAAAAGTTTTATTGATACTTTGGTAGTCACTTGCAATTTGCAAACAATAGAGTTTTTACACTTGAAATAGCTAACCCTGGTATTAGGTATTCTAAGTATATCTTAAGTATTCCTAAGATGTCGTTTCACACTGTACCTTACTAAACCCTGGGTTAATGTTCTTATTTGCATATTTGTGGTGTCAGTGTCACTGACTGGATGAACTGTGAACGCGATATGTTTACAAAAAAGACTCAAGCATTGCGCATCTTCATATTATTGCAGACCGTACAGATGGTAGGATACTATCAAGTTTATCCTGAATAAACTTTTTGGACTATAAAGGTAAGAATAAAACAATCTCTTCTTTACTCCAATTGTCAAGTTTTCTGTCACCATTTGGCATATCTCCCCTCAAACGCATTGTTTAGCAATGAACAGTCAACACCGCAAAAGTGCTAATAGAGCTAATTGCTTTAGAGCTGGGTTTCATAACCCTGGATTAAAAAAGCGGTGCTAACCCCGCTTCTAAATTACAAGTGCGAAACGTTGCTTTACCCGGGGTTAAAAAGCAGTGTTAAGAATGATGATAACCCGAGGTTAAGCCTTAATAAGAGTTTCTTTCTCCTTTTTCATCTCTTTCGGAACAAACTTACTGCTTCCAGCAATGCTGTTCTTTGTAGGGAGGACATCTTCTCACTCATAGTTTTCAGGGCTTCATTTCCCAGCAGACCTTCTGCCTTCACATTCTTGAGGACGGCACTGGCCACCCCTCTCACCATCGAACCCAGAGACAGCAGCTTCTCACCACTTAAATTCTACAAAAGAAAACATTCTTGTGAAAACAATAAATGGGTAAATCAAGAAACAAAAAACAGTTCATATAAGCTGAGCAGAAAATCAAACCATAGCATTTCCCAACAGTTTCTGAGCCAGAGTTTTAGCTTGAGCTGGGCTCCATTTGGCCTGTCTAAAGCTGCTGAGTGTGTTGCTCAGGTCCTTAGTGGTTAAGCGGGACAGTATGGAAAGGGGAAGAACAGACACAGAGGATCCCAGAGACTGGAGCATCTCAAGAGAGGAAGAACCGTTATCTTTCTCCAGAATGTTCTGTACTAACTGCCTCTTCACCTGAGGGAGGGTTGAGTGGAATGACAATAAGTTTACAGTTATGCTACAAATATTTGGGAGCAGCAATGATTCAATAAAGTGGCATTTCTTACCTTGTCTATTTCAGAGTTTTTACAGGCATCAATCTGAGACAGCAGTTTTCTACTAAGATTCAGATTCAGAGACAGCGCGCCATCAAAAAAACAAGCCAGAGAGCCCAATCTGTGAAAACAGAAAAAATGGGATTGAATATGTTTTGAAGATGTTCTTGCATGTAGAGTGAGGGGGAATCCATGGACTAAAAAAACCCCCTAAAAACGTAATTGCGACTTGATATCTCATAACGCAACTTTATATTTTGCAACTTTGTTTTAAACTAATGCAACATATTTCACAGTGTGACTTTGTAACTCACAATATGGCTTTATTTTTTGCAAATGCAACTTTGTTTCATGTAATCGCAACTTTATATTTCATAGTGGGACACTCACCAGCCACTTTATTAGGTACACCTGTTCAACTTCCCGTTAATGCAAATATCTAAACAGCCAATCATATGGCAACAGCTCAGTGCATTTAGGCATGTAGACATGGTAGAAGAATGGTCTACTGAAGTTCATCAGAATGGGGAAGAAAGGTGATTTAAGTGACTTTGAACATTGGTTGTTGGTGCCAGAAGGGCTGGTCTGAGTATTTCAGAAACTGCTGATCTGCTGGGGTTTTCACACACAATCATCTCTAGGGTTTACAGAGGATGGTCTGAAAAAGAGAAAATATCCAGTGAGCGGAGGTTCTGTGGGCAAAAATGCCTTGTTGATGCCAGAGGTCAGAGGAAAATGGCTACACTGGTTTGAGATGACAGAAAGGCAACAGTAACTCTAATAACTTGTTATAACCGAGGAATTCAGAAGAACTTCAACGCACAACACGTCAAACCTTTAAGCATATGGGCTACAGCAGCAGTAGACCACACCGGGTGACACTCCTGTCAGCTAAGAATGCTAAACTAAGGCAATTTGCAGGGAAACAACATGAAAACATGGATTCATCCTGCCTTGTATCAATGGTTCAAGCTGCTACTGGTGGTGAATTGGTGTGGGGGATATTTTTTCTTGGCACACTTTGGGCCCTTAGCACCATTTGAGCATTGTTTTAAATGCTACAGTCTATTATTGTTGCTGACCATGTCCATCCCTTTAAGACCACAGTGCACTCATCTTCTGCAGGATAAGATGTTACAAAGCTTAAATCATCTCAAAATGGTTTCTTGAACATGACAATAAGTTCACTATACTAAAATGGTCTCCATAGTCACAAGATCTCAATCCAATAAAGCCCTTTTGGGATGTGTTGGAACGGGAGATTCACATCATAGATGTGCAGCCAACAAATCTGCAGCAAATGCGTGATGCTATCATGTCAATATGGACCAAAATCTTGGAGGAATGTTTCCAGCATCTTGTTGAATCTATGCTAAGAAGAATTAAGGCAGTTCTGAAGGCAAAAGTGGGTCCAACCTGGTATTAGCAGCAAGGTGTACATAATAAAGCGGCCTGTGACTATATGTCTCACAATGCGACTTCATGTTTTGTAATTACAATTTTATTTCTGATAATTGCAACTTAACAATGTCACAATGTGAATTTATGTCTCAGTTCACAAAGTGACTATTCATTTAAATTAAATTTTTTTTTTACTTTATATGTCACAATGGGACTTTCTGTTTCGCAATGCAACTTTATATCTTTTGTAATAGCAACTTTATTTCTCACAGTGTGTCTGTCTCACAAAGAGACTTTATTTATTATTTTAAACTTTCAAGTTTTTAATCACACATTTACCTTTTTATTTTTACCATGGAGCTGCAATGGCTTCCAGAAAAATCAGTGTATTACTTCTGTTAACTTGAATATCATTTACCAAAGACATGCACTTAACACACACTAATGATGCAGATCCTAACCTGTCCATGTATTGAGTGAAATTGTCACTGCTGGAACACTCTTGTCTTAAGCGTTGAAAAAGTGTCCGGCCCAGGGCAGGCTGCATTCCACTAACATTATGAAAAGATGGAGAGAAATCTGGACTCCTGAAAAACTCACATAGCTGAGAAAAAGAAAGATTATCATAGTCATTGAATTTGCCGAGTTATAGGTGGTTCTGGATTTAGATTATGTATTGGTTTGCATATCATGTCATATATCATGTCACAGACACTGACCTCATTTTTAGGGATGGTATTTACTTCCTCTAAAGGCAGTCGGGATAGGAAAGGTCCCATTATTGCCAACATCCTAGCCTTCAGCCAGAGCAATCTGGGAGGACATGTATGGACTACTGTTGAAGCTATTAAAAAGAAAGAAAGAAAGAAAGAAAGAAAGAAAAAGAAACAAATACTTCTGTTTATGATTCATTGTATCACTGCAGTTCTCCCTATAACCTCCATATAACTCTCTTTTCTTTCCACCACATGCTTTTCTGTCTCTGTGTTTGCTATCTTTTCTTTCCTAATGTTTCCTCTCCTTCTTCAACACTTTGCCATTCCATTCCATTTTTTTTATTCCAAAAATTAATTTTTGTTTTCAGTTCTTTATCATTCATTGCAGGATGGTCAGTCGCTTCAGCTCCTGGATTGCTTGTCACACCCTTGAGTGGTAGGTCATTTTCTAGATTAGTCAATTATTATTTAAATTATTATTCAATTATTATTTAAAATGATTCAGATCTGTTTTGATAATAAAAGCTTATATAAGGTTATACAAAACTTACTCATGGTAGGTTTCTCCTGTGGTTTAGAAGGCGGGTTGCTGGAGGCAGGTGCTTTCAGAAGGCAGTTAAATTCATTTTGTGCAACTCTTTCTTTGACCCACCATAAAATCGTAATCTTCTGTTCTTCAGACAGAACACTGAACACCTCACTAAACACCTTCATCCTTGAGCATAATGAGGGAGGCGAGACGACAGACACAAACAGGGAAGCAAAATTTTACATCAAAATTGTAGAATAAGGTAAAGGTACTCCATATGTTCAGTCACTTGAGTTTAATAAAAAGGAATAAACTCACATTTCAGCCAGGTGAGAGCTTTGTGAAAATGCTGGCAGAACAAAGTTAGATGGAGGCATTGTTTCTAAGAAAGGTTTAGCTGCCCATAGAAGCTTTGTTAGATCCTCTTTGTTGAGGTCTGTTCCGTTCTGCATAATGGCCATCCAGGAAAGAGGAGCCAAGAATGCCTGCATGAAACAACGAGGGCTGTCCTGAGAGTGCAAACGTAAAAAAGAAGGAAGAGAAGGAATGTTAATGTCATTTTTCCTCCAAAGGAAGGCAACAAATATGAGGCACTACCACATAGATAAGAGTTACCAAACTTAACTATCAAAATATATCTGGTCTTTATTATATTATATTATATTATATTACATTACATTATATATTTTTCTCTGGTAGTCCAGGACTAACCGTAGTGTTCCTCATGAGCTCAATCATATGGCCCATGTTGGTGCAGTTCTGCAACTTTTCCACAATGCTCTGAATTTATTGTAGATTTCCCATCAGGATAAACATAAAATAAAAGTAGAATAAGAATATATGAGTATGTTCCTGTATCTCTCTGTATGTAAGTATATCCAT
The DNA here is from genome assembly GCA_037950675.1 of Hypophthalmichthys molitrix. Lineage (NCBI taxonomy): Eukaryota > Metazoa > Chordata > Actinopteri > Cypriniformes > Xenocyprididae > Hypophthalmichthys > Hypophthalmichthys molitrix. The sequence continues at coordinate 16,325,917 of CM075507.1, forward strand.
TTTGCAAACAATGCCCCAAGCACTGAGCTAAATCTGAAAGAACCATAAGAATGGTTCATAAAGAGCCTAACAATGTCTTTACTCATTTCTAAAGTTGTATTGTTTGGTTGGGGTTAGGCTTTGGGTTAGATTTAGTGTGTAGTAACTGTACGTGTCTTACTTTAACAACAGAAGAAGTCAATTGGAAGCCCCCAGTTAGATGTGATATGGCTAAGTGTGATATGCAAGTGTTTGGAAATTGGAATAGTGAGAGTTACCCAGGCTGGGCCTTGTTCTTCTGCTGTTTCATTGGACTTATTGGAGCGAGAGGGGAAGGATGGAGGGAGGGAGGAGAGAAGCTCCAGAAACATAGAGACAGGGCTCTCCATCATCTGGTTTTGTGTCTGTGCATATGAGCTGAGAGATAAAGGGAAATATGTAGACGTTTTCCATGTAATGTAATGTGATCATTAGTATTCAAATATACACCTGGCAATATATCATCAGTTCAGAAGCAATCTACCTGTTCAGTGAATTGTTCATTACAGGCATGTGGTAACCTAAAACAATACAACCACATCATTTAATAAAAGACGCAATGCATGACTGAGAATCACAAACACTCTCTATTTATGACTGGAAACAAAAGGAAAAACATTTGCTGGTTCTGAATCTTGAGAGAAACTATAATTGCAATCTGAATTCAAAATATCAAATTGGATTTATGATGAAAGTTTAGCAGATTATGAAGTCCAGTAGAGTAATACATTTTGTTCAGGGCGTGGGAGTGCTCGAATGGAATTTTTTTTTTCCAGCTGAAATATGCAAATATATCCTACATGGTTTCCTTGGGCACTTGCGTTTGCATGTGGTTTATGCAGTATAGCTCTCTATATAACTATAATTTATTGCATTAAGTACAGGTGCAACACATGCAATGCAAGGCAAAATGTGTTCAAACTAAGAGATAATGGCAAATGTGGCTGTATGCGTTCAGACATTTTACCTTTCTTGGAGCATGTGATCATCTGTCAAACAATAAAAGAAAATGTAATTATTAAATTATGAAACAATGTAAGTGGAAAGTTCAATTTGTTCTCCTGAATAATACTTAACCCACACACACACACACACACACACACACACACACACACAAACTGTATTGTAAAATATTAACTATTTTATTTACAGGATTTTTTAAATATTTAAATATAAAAATACATCATAAAAATATAAATTATTTCATTTTAAAAATGAAGATAATCTAAACACTGTATAACACTATTTATTGTGTAAAAATTTTATTTCAAAACGAGACTGTTAATAGCATGAATGAAGTAAAGAGAGTTTCAGTAGACATCTATTATAGTGTTTACAGTATGAGATGCAACCAATGATATTGCGGTAGGCTTTAAGTTACCAGTTTCTTGGCCATTTCCCTGAAGTCTGCAGGTAGATTCGGAAAGTTTATTGTTGACTGGTTACGATCAGACATCTCTGATGTTATCACACCAATGGACATTGCTGTATGGATTACACAGAACAGTTATGATGAAATTAATGACGTTGTTTTGTTCATTTTACTCCAACAAGCTGCACAAATCTCTATTTAAGACCTAAAATGATTAAATTTAAAAAGTGTGATACTATTAAACTAGTTTACCTGTAGCCCACTGGACTAGAAGAGAGAGGATCAAACCCTCTCTATAAAACCCCATCACGTTGTTCCCTGAGGTTTTCCTCCTGGTGAGGCTCTATAGACAAAATGGATTTAGAAGATTTCAGTGAATTCATCACATTGCATTGAATGCACACAGACATTATAAATAATCATATTGGGTAATGCTCTCCTGCATAGATATCAGTGATTACTTTATTATCTGCAATGTCATCATCAGACAGGTAAATCACATGTGGACAATTCAGACATATCTGATTACATGCAAAACAGTTCCATTCAGTAGTATTTGCATTATTTAAACATGCAAGAACAAAAATGAAACTGTGGATACTCAAATCATTTATGTAATGGATATAAAGGCGTGATTTTTGAATAGCAATAAAATACATACAAAATAAAAGGTAGGCCACATTAAAATGAAATGGAGACTATATAATTATTTAACATGTTAACGCAAAAACCAGAAGCATACCAGTTTTAAAGGGTCCCTGTTGTATATGTGTTGTTCTCACTATGGTTATTGTAGGCATGCCAACTGACTCTCAGGTACTGCATATACCATTCTCACATCTACCTGTGAGGATTTAGGATGAGTGCTAGGATACTGCCAGTGTGAGATTACTCTCACTGGAATACAGCTAAAGAAAAACAGCCTTTACTTCTTACCCAGAGAAGCTGTTTGACAAGGCAAATCAGTACAATTTTACGGATGATTGGGTTTCCTTTCATTTGAATAGCTTATTTGTTTTGGCCCTAGAGCATTATGTTGCTGCAAAGAATATTTTCAATGGATGAGCCCACATTAATGACATATTTTGCTAAAATATTTTCTTTTTCAGTCTGCCTCATAGTAAATGAACCGTTAAAATTACATATCCTTTCATGAGTCAATATTTATGTTTTCTCGCAAAGATTGCTGTTTAAAAAGATAAATAGGTTTGTGTCTATTAAATAATCCTCCCTTAATTCTTAAATTCTTAAATCATTGCACAGTAAAAAAAAAAAAATCCAATAATCCAAAAATATTATTTAATATAATGGAATCAACCTGACTACATTAGGTTACACCAATAGAGGTAATTTTGGGGGGTGTTAGAGCAAGTAAAAACAGACACTCAATAGGTCCTAGTGTCTTTTTACAATATACAAATGTACAAACATCCTTATAATAGAATTAGACATATTAACAAATGCACTTATATATCTGATAATACATCTACTGAAATAAGAGTCCTGTTTAAATTCACTATTTAAATTATTTACCCGTTATCATTGTAAAGCTGCTTTGACATAATGTGCATTGTAAAAAGCACTATATAAATAAAGGTGACTTGACTTGACAAGCTTTACTTAAAAAGAACAAAATAAAAAACATTTAAATAGTATTATTTTTAAGAACTTTAATTATTAACTCTTTCAGTGAACATGGGTGTCACCAATATTAATATAAAAGTAGTGATTGAAATAAGCTAAAGCAATAAACTACTAACCAGGATGTTTAAGAGTAAAAATGTCTAAAAATGTGATGGAGGTACTCACTGCGAATGATGAATTTGAGATCTTGAGACACGAATATAACTGAAGCTGACAGTCTGCTGAACAGGTGCACACTAGATTCATTACAACATGATTTTCCACTCTCATGTCTTCTTAACCCCTCCCACTCCAGAATATTGATAGTATCTAGATGTACAGTGCAGGTGTAACAGCTATGAAATTGCATTTGTGAATTTGTGGGGGCAAGACCTGACTTTCAATAATCTGTGATTTTAAATAATCAGACATAAAGTGACAGACTTTTCAGTCCCACTTTATATTAAGTGGTCTTAACCACTATGTACTTACATTTAAATGAATCATTTGATACAATGCACTTATTGTGTACATACATGTTTTTACATTGTACTTATATTTTAAAAACACCTGCATGTAATTACATCCGTAATTCATTTCTGTAATTACATTTATAATTACACTGTTGACCCTTCCCTTACACCTTAACCCACACTTAAACCTACCCATACCTCCAAACCTGTCCCTAACCTTACCCGTATCCCACCTCAATAGCAGCAAAAGTGTTTTGCAATTCAATATGAACCCAATAAGTACATTGTACTTATTTTTTGATGTAAGTACATAGTAGTCAAGGCCACCTAATATAAAGTGGGACCAACTTTTTTATATAGCAGTTGAGATTATTATTTGAAATAGACTGAACATTTCTTTCTGCTTTTACATTAATTATATAGGTTCTTGGGGTTAATGAGTTTCATGTACCGTACTAAAGTCAAATGTTACACTGACAATTAGATGTTTCTATGTGAATGAGTAACTTATTAAGTCCCTGATGACTTGTTAAATCCAAAAAAGAAACATGGCGCTTGCACAATAGTTCACCCTTGGGCAGTCAAACTGTAAACAGTAATATGAAAAAGATAAAACTGACCAGCTAAATGTAAAAAACGGCACTAAGTGGGAATGCAAAGATAAATTAGATATAAATTCAGGACAAATCCATGAAAACAATGAAAACAATAACTGAATGAAGACAAGTAGCCTAGTTTAAAATGTTGTATCAAGCAGTTTATGCTAAGAATCAAGGTAATATGTGTCATTAGTGTCAGCCTCAGTATGTCTGGACATACAATCCCAAATCCAAGAAAGTTCTGTGATTTTTAAATTCTCTTTAACCTTTATTTAACTGACAAAAGTACAAAGAAAAAATGTTTTCACTAGCCAAATTAATAGTATTTTTTAAACATAAACCAATTTTGATGGCTGCAACACATTCCAAAGAAGTTGGTACAGAGGCAAATATAAAAGTGAAAAGACTATAGAATATGCAAGTTAAACTGTTTTGAAACAGTCTGCAATTAGCAGATGAATTGGTAATAGGTGAGTGATTGGATAAAGGAGCTTCCACCAAAGACTTGGTCTTTGCAAGCAAAGATGGGTCATGGCTCACCACTTTGTGCCAAATTTCATGAGAGAATTGTCAAACAATTCTAAAATCAAATTTCTCAATGCAAGATCGTAAAGTATTTAGGTCTTTCACCATCTACCATACATAATATTGTGAAAAGATTCAGAGAATCCAGAGAAATCTCAGTACATGTATAGGGCAAGGCAGGAAACCATTCAATGTGCCTGACCTTTGAACCCTCAGATGGCATTGCATTAGAAACCATCATGCTGCTATGTTAAATATAGCCACATGGGCTCGGGAGTACTTTGGAAAACCATTGTCACAGTCTGCTGCTGCATCAAGAAATGCAACTTGAATATATCTGTTATGCAAAAAGAAAACTGTTGGCTATCTGTTCAATGCAGAGATGGTGCTGAGTTCTCTGGGCCTGAGCTCATCTCAGCTGAGTTCTCAGTCCCAAAGACGAAAAAACAGACCACCCAGACTTTCATTAGTGACAGGTGCAAAAGCAAACATCTGTCATGTCATGGTATGGGGGTGCATTAATGCAAATGGCATGGGTGACTTGCATATGTGTGAAGGTACAATATTGAGGCATATACTGGGACTGTACAGAGACATTATACTGCCATCAAGATGACATCATTCCTGGGAAGCAAGACAATGCCAGGCCTCATTCAGCATGTGCTTCAACAGAGTGGTTTTGTAGACACTCTACACAATAGAGTGGATGTGCTTGACTGTCCGCTTGCAGTCCAGACCTGTCTCCTACTGAAAATATGTGGCCCATCATGTAAAGCAGAATCAGACAACAATGACTATAGCAGTGGTCTCAAACTCAGTTCCTGGAGGGCCACAGCCCTGCAGAGTTTAGCTCCAACCAGCTCCAATTCACACCTGCTTGGAAGTTTCTAGCAAAGCTATTGGAAGGCAAGCCTGCAACCTTTAGCCAAAAAAACGTAACGGCTAATGCTAACGCTCCGCCTCTGGTGGTATGCAGGGAAGGATGCCAGAGGCTGTTTTTTGAATGGATGTCAATGGATGAGAGGCTTCACTATGCTGATTAAACAGCTTTTGTGGGGAAATAGCTAATCATTTAAAGAATCGACAGCCTGTTTGCTCATCTTCAGCATGTTTTACACTAAACAATACTTTCGTTGTGAACTATATGTAGATTTTAGCTTGATAAAAACGTATTTTTTTAAGAGAAGACAGACTAGGGAATGTTGCGACTGACGTCACTGCCATTACATAGTAGGCTGAGAGGTGCCGCACGTGATTAAGTTAGCCGTTACGCTTTCTCCAATGGTAAGAGATACAGACCCTCTCATCTCCCTATAATATACAATCTCTGGTTTCTAGTAATCGGGACTATAGACCTTATGGGCCAGAGAAACAAGCGCACCGCCATCTTTATAATATTGTCTTTGAACTTCTGTTTTTGTGGTAGCTCTGTATATTTCAATGGCATCACTGTCAAAGAATAATTAGCTGGTGCAGTTGATTGACTTGTTGTAGAGTTAGTGAAAGTTATCGCGAGCATTGTAATTTTTAAAGCAGATGTCTTAACAAATGGCAGCAGACCGGGAAGATTTTAAAACGAGCAATTCATTCATAAATATGTAAGATCAATGTGGAAATACAAACCAGAAGACAAAAGACAACAAGCACAGCTCTGAAAAGGGGCGGGGCTACATAAGGTCTATAGACTGTTGAGCAGCTGCCTCGTATCAGGCGAGATTGGGCAAAAATTTCACTTGTAAAACTTCAACAATTAGTATCCCCAAACATTTAAAAAGTGTAACTAAAAGGAAAGGTGATGTGTCACAGTGGTAAAAATGGCTCTGTCCCATATTTTTTGGAGTGTGTTGAAGCCATCAAATTTCTTTATATTTACAAAATACACTTAAGTTGGTCAGTGAAAACTTTGAAAATCTTTTCTTTGTACTTTTGTCAGTTAAATAAAGAGGGAATTAGCAACTCACAAACATTTTACAACATGTTCCAAATTTTCAGGATTTGGGGTTGTACTTAAAAAAACAGAAAGACCTGTTCAGTTCAGCCCATTTCATCTTTCATCCCCGTGGACTCATTTAGCAAACAAGCCTGGACTGTCCTCTCCCATGATACATTCACAATAATTGTTGCTGATAACGAAGAGGTACAACAAAGATGCTTTCAAACACAGTTACTATATGCTTATACAAAGGAATCATGACAGGCACACATTTTATTATTTTTTATTAAAAAACAAAAATGTAAATCCACACTTTTCACTTATTGTGGATATTCATTTGGGCCTGAATTTTCTTTGACAGTCCTGGGTCACTGAAATGATCTGGGAGAGAGAGAGAGATGTTGGCCTTAAAGGGTTAGTTCACCCCAAAATGAAATTTCTGTCATTAAGTACTCGTTCCACACCCGTAAGACCTTTGTTCAACTTTTGGAACACAAATTAAGATATTTTTGATGAAATCCGAGGGTATCTGATCCACAGATTGGCAGCAACGTCATTGCACCTTTTGATGTCCAGAAAGATAGTTAAAACATGGTTAAAATAGTCAACGTATTTACAGTGGTTCAACATTAATGTTATGAAGCGATGAGAATACTTTTTGTGCTCAAAAACAAAACAAAAATAACGACTTTATTCAACAATTTGAACCGTTGTCATATGTAGTCAACTCATTGCAGGCTTCCTTGTTTACGTCCAAATGCCGGCTCATTATTGGCCGAAGCTGAACACGTGAGCAGCACGATGCATGCATGTGATGCTGACACAGGATCCAGTCAATAATGAGCCGGCAGACATAAACAAGGAAGCGCTGAACTGTGCTTACTACATATGACAACGGTTCAAATAGTTTTTTAACTACCTTTCTGGATGTCAAAAGGTGCTGATCCACACATAGGCAGCAATGTCATTGCACCTTTTGACGTCCAGAATGGTAGTTAAAAACAATATGAACCGCTGTCATACGTAGTAAGCACAGTTCAGCGCTTCCTTGTTTACGTCCGAATGCCGGCTCATTATTGGCCGGATCCTGTGTCAGCATCACATGCATGCGTCGTGCTGCTCACGTGTTCAGCTGGCATTCGGACGTAAACAAGGAAGCCTGCAATGAGTTGACTACATATGACAACGATTCAAATTGTTGAATAAAGTCGTTATTTTTGTTTAGTTTTTGAGCACAAAAAGTATTCTCATCGCTTCATAACATTAAGGTTGAACCACTAAGTCACATGGACTATTTTAACAATGTCTTTACTACCTTTCTGGATGTCAAAAGGTGCAATGACGTTGCTGTGGATCAAAAACCCTCGGATTTCATTAAAAATATCTTAATTTGTGTTCTGAAAATGAACGAAGGTCTCGCAGGTGTGGATCTCTTATCATCATCATCATTATAAACTCAAATAAGATGTAATTACGTCTTTAATTGCATTAGCTCAAGAGAAATTTCTGTTGTAATAGAAGCTCAACAAATGTTTTTGAAGAATAATAAATTATTCTACGTGAGAAACAGACTATTTACATGATGAAAAAAAATCTTATATATAAAACTCATTTTGAATGTTATCAGGAGACTACTTCCAACCAAGTTATTTGCAAGAAAGTTTGCAAAAGTGTCAGATAAGAGTAGGTAAGTATTATTACATGGGAAAGTTAAAAAAAATATATACCTGCTGCAAATTCACCAATATCTGTAGGCCTTTTCAGAAATACTTCCCTGTTAGAGAGAGAAGGGCATCGATGAATATTACAAAATGTGCTGCATAATCTTGATGATCATAAATCATAAAGACTTACCTTAAGAAGTCACTCAGTAACATTTCAACCTCTGGATGAGATCTTAAATATTTTTCATTAGCTATCCTCGTCTTGATCTGGAGTAAGACATGTCGATTCACAATTTAATTTAGAAACATCTGCCTCAGCAAAAAACAATCACATTTCCCATACATTTTATTTAATATATCATAAATCAAGACTCATGTAGGCTACTTCACGACGTAAGTTAGTAGACCTTTATCCATCCTTTATCCAATAATATTTGCAGACTCGTGAATAACTTTCAACAGCAGAAAATTACCTTGAACTGATGCAGCTTCTCCTGCTGCTCGGGGCTTAAAGCGCCGAAGTCGAGTTTCTCCAGAGCGTTTCTCTCCGCCATAACAGCGTGCTGTAGCGTCTATAGCTCTTGTCCCCAAGCACCTGATGTTGACGTTTTACGCGTTCTGTTGCTAAGCAACACACACTTCTATGTATTGATTTTAATTCTAATATAAATAAATAAGCTATGCATTCAAAGAGTAATCACTGACTGTATTATTTATTTATTTTTTTAATCTTGTATTTTATTTTAATAAATAAATAATACATTAATATAAATAATTCATCGATCTGTAGAAGAGACCCGCACTGTTGTTGTTTTTTAATAGAACTTGTGACACGCACTGTGTTGTTTTTCAGTGGATTTCATTGGATGACGCCATTCCCTCTTTCAACAACAACGCGTCCTGGAAACAAACAACAGCCTACTAAAAAGCAGTGACTTGCTAAACCTACAAAATTAGTTAACTAAACTTTGATCCTTCTTTGTTCTCTTCAGCATACAAATTGAAACAGGCACGTAAGGCCCACTGGTAAGTGATATTTTATTAATTTAACTATGCTATATGCCTATTATATAGTCTTTTGTAACCGTTTCGAAATGTTCTCCTGTTTATTGTAGTCAATGTCGTTTGGTTATAGCTTACTGTACATTCATGCTAACGGCAGATTTGTCAGATTTGTTTGCACATAACGTACTGAGTCGTGTTATCGTGTTGTTGTCAGTTCAAAGAAATGTTCTTGAATCTTGAAAGCACTTCTTGTTCACACACACGTATACAAATCCAAGCATTGACAGAATCAGAGACTTGAGAAGAACCATACGCAAAGTTTAATGGCAGTTTCAGAATAACCAGAGTAAATGATAGCTACAGAAAAAGACAACAGTAACAAATACGACAGGCGAAAAATGATTGCCCAGAACTACAGCAAGAAACAAACAAGATAACAAATAACACATGAGCAAAAACAAACAAGAAGACTATTTAGACACAACACAGCACTACATGTGAAATTACAGGTAATGTTTAAAACTGTGCAGACAGTGACCTCTTGTGAATATTCCACACGTAACACAAACTGAAGAGGCAGGCAACTATTGTAAATTAGGTGCCATCTGCCATTCTGGGAGGAAATGCAAACTTAAAACATTTATATTAGCCTTCATAATATAATATAATATAATTTTTAATTACTCTCTAAAAAGTATTCCATTACTTATTACTACTGATTACCTTCTAAATTCCATTTCAACCATGACCAGTTGAACAATACAAGGATAGTCATGAAACTGCTCTTTTAATTCTTTCAAATGAGTAATATTAAATTGCATTATTTCATAAAATTACATCAGAAGTAGCTAATTAAATTATGAGTAATTCCTTACTTTATTTTTTCAATGGAAAAGTAATTAAATTACAGTAATTATAACCATGTCAATGAAAAATCTCCACCAATAATGGAACGTGCAAACACAGATAAGTGGAGTGATACTGACAGTGTTGAAATCCCAGTGTTGTTGGTCTATAATAATATAATATAATATAATATAATATAATATAATATAATATAATATAATATAATATAATATAATTATAATATAATATAAAAGCTAATATAATATAATACAGGGCTCCACATTAATCCTTGTCATGTGCTTGTAAATCGGCCATTAACTTGTCCGAGTAAAAAATATAATCATATATAATAAATGTATAACTTCTAATCTTATCTCAATAAATTTAATCAGAATAATAAAACACTATAGGGCTGTTACCGATCAATTTAAATCATTTACACTGAAAAATTACATCTGCATTAAATAATGTTATGATATTGTTTTAAATATAAAAAAAAATGACAAATAAGAAATGTTGGGGGGTGGGGGGGGGGGGGGGGTGATAAACATGAAACTAAACCACCAGCAGGTTGCGGCAATTGACTATCTTAAGTGAGTCATTGAGTCATTCATTCAAACGATTCGTTCAAATGGCTGATTCATTCAGTAATGAAAACACGTTTGAGTGTTGCTGTGAGATGCACTATGGTTCTGCTGTGATATTTGTTTGGAACTATTTTCGCTGCTGAAATACAACATAAAGGGTCAATATTGCCTCTAAAATGTAAGTGACTTACTACTGCTTAACTGTATCATATGTTATAATATAAAAACTCTACATTTTGAATTTTTACCGCAGTATAACTGAGTTTGTGTGCTGCGCTCATTTGTTTCTATTTAGCCTACTCTCGAAAGGCTGCGCGAGGTCAGCACATTATACATGTTATTATTATCTTTTTATCGATTGCCACTTACACTACATGTAATAAAATCAGAATCATTCTTGTGTTTTGGTGATTTATAGTTTTTTATTATTATTATTATTGACATTTTAATCAGGCTACTTGTCTGGTCGAGCAAGTAAAATTCTCTTTTACTTGCCCCTTCAAAAAATCCACTTGTTCCAAACAAGCGTTAATGTCGAGCCCTGAATATAATATAATATAATATAATATAATATAGAGTGTATTAATTGTATATATGATAATGTGATAATTATTATGACTCCACGCCATGTATTGTTGTTTGTTGGGCAGGTACAGATGCCTCCTTAGGTTAATTCTCCTTAAGCAGGATGGTTTTGTTCATCAACTGAGGCTCTAGTAGGAGCATATTTTGCAGTGCTAGAAAATTAAACAAGGTCATTTAATTGTATTTAGTTAATAAACGGATTTCTTATAGCTGTAAGTTATTTAGTTTTTATGCATTAATGTGTTAAATACCTGTTTGCCCTACAGATGAAGAAAGCCAAAATAACACAGCTTATGGCAAACATGGCAGCAACAGCAAAGGCACAATCTATAGAGAAGAAAAACCAAAATCACCAAAATATCAATTTACAACACAAACAAGACCAGGTTTCATGACACTTGCTTTAAGAAAAATGCTTCATGAAAATGCTGTTTTCTGAACAAATACACTCCATTGATATTAACTACAAAAATTATCTGATGATAATAATAATAATAATAAATATTATAAAGATGATATTAAAGATAATGCTACTACAAACACTAATGATTACGAATTTGCTGCCACTTGTACTGTATTCTCTCCCCATTTCAAGAACTCTAGTTGTTTAATTTCCACACAACCTCTAAAACCAACCTATTAATCGTTTCTTGCTTAAACATTTAAAAGGTTCCAAGATAATTCATAGTTCAGTTGTTTTTGGTCATACTTGAAATGCGAGTTGGATTAGTTACATCTCTTAGACCCCGTCTCACAGACGGGGCTTAGCCTAATCCAGGATTGGGCCTTAGTTCAATTAGGATATTTAAGTATCTTTTATTGTCGTACACTAGAAAAAATCATTACTGGTGTGCATCTTGAGACAAAACAGTGGCACTGGCATTTTTAAGATCTGTCAGTACAAGTTGTTTTTAGTTAAAACAGCTCAAACATGCATTTTAGTCTAGAACTAGCTTAAGGGGTTTTTTCAGGCACCTGTCAATTTTGAGATTTTGCGCTTTTTGGCTTTTCATAAAGTGTTTTTTCAGACTGGTGGAAAGAAAACATCCAAAATACACTTTAAAGTGTATATTTTATAGCACTTTATCTATTTGCGTCTATAGGTTTCAATTACAGTAAATATCTTTAAAGGCCGTTTTCTCATAGTTAGTTTTTTCTCCTGCTCTAAATCAGAAATCTCCACTTGAGCAGAACTTACATACACCAGACTTTACAGTTTTATTCCTATCTATATTCCGAAGGTTTTTACAGAGGGATTTGTTGATATATAATTAGCCTTATTTTATACAACATTTTATTCCTAAAAAAATGGTGAAAATTATTTTTTTCCTGGCTGTTGATAGTATTTTCTGATTTATGGAGTGATAAAAAGAGATATCCAAAATTCCCTCTGTAAAAACCTTTGAATTTAATATGTCCAAAAAAATTAAACAAGAATTTTGAACCTGACGTCATCCAATATTCAGATTTTTGTTCTAGAAATGTATGCAAATTAGCGCATATTTAATTAGATAACGCCTCATTTGCATATTTAAACAACATTTTAGAAAACTTGTAATACAAAAAATGTTTGCAATTTTTAATGTAATCAATCAGCTGGGGACGTATGGTGATATCTATTAGTTAATTTTTTTACCCTATTCACCTGGGGTGTCTCACCTTAAGCCTTGTCTGTGAAACCGGGGGTTAGATTGCTCTATTACTGATTTTTGACAAAAACTGGGGTGCGTTTCCCATGCAACAATGTAACTCGCTGCTCCACTACCATATGCGATGCATCGTTGAACAAATCAACTAACTAGTCACGACTGTTTCCCGAAACCTCCAGTAGCCCCTCACTGCAAAACACTTGAGATCCAGGGGGCGGAGTCGGGTAGGTTAAGGGATATGCAAAGTGGGAGGAGTTGGATCCAGATCCAACCCCACCCCCTGGATCTTGTGTTCTGCAGTGAGGACCCTCTCGAAACTGTCGCAAACCTGTCGTTCAGCCACGTTGGTAAATGATGTCACGCAGGTGTTGGAGTAATAATTTATTTAAATGAATCTGTTTGAGATCTAATTAATGCTAGATTTTTTTGCTATAAATTACGGACATGGCATCTGAGCAGTAATTCTCATCTTTCTCAGTTATTTTGCTTTATGGAAATAATTCAATTAAAGTCTCGTTCTTACATACCAGAGCACGTACGTACATGCACACTCTTTAAAAACGGTTCTTAAAATATCTTATTAAACTAAAATATGTAAATGACATTTGTATATATTCCAAATAAAAGATATACATTGTACTTAATGTCAGCTTGCTTATTTTGCTCAAAATAACGATTTGTTAAGTCCACATGTCATAAAAACAAAAAACTACGCTTCTAACCACAGCTCGAGAGCTGTCGTTCCGTTTCGGGAAACACTAAATCGTTGAACTATGTTAGTAACGACGGACCTTGCGATGTTAGTTGGCTAACAATGCTTTTGGAAAACGCACCCCAGGTCATTTTTTTGGGGAGTGGTTTTAAACTTGCACAACAGGAACTTCAAAGTTGTAAACTTCAGCAAATCTAGAGGGAAATTCAGATTCATTCTGTATTTCGTGGTTTTACAAACTTGACCTACAATGAGATGAGGATAATTATTACTGCTGTTATTCTTTTGTTTTGTGTGGAATTTATGAACTTCAACCATAACAAAGACAACAAAGTCTGGTAAGAAACAGTGTGCATGGGTTTGTATTAAACTTGTTATGCAGGCAAACTTTGATGGTAAAATGGTGATCATCCTTATTTTTCTCTAAATTGGAAATGTCTTGAAATTTGGCTACATTTTTGCCAGACAGTAGGCTAGTAAACAATATTGCTTGATCACTTTTTCCAAATGCTGGTTATTTTGTCATTCATTATGGATGTTTTATAGACTTTACTTACAGTGTTGTCTCTTTGACGAACCAGAGGATATTTCTGTAAATGCAATTATATTACAAAAAATCATTACATGAATTTACAAAAGCTCCCTGTTATAACATTATGCAGTACTATATCCCTACCACCATTTCCTGAATTTTTCAAATTCTTTCTTACCAAAACAAAAGGTACATTTGCTGTACATGTGTTGCATGTACAGCATACAAAGGTACATATGTTGCAAAAGGAATATTGTTTACCTCCAAATGGCAGAGATGTGTTAAAAACTGGATTGTTGTCAGTAGAATTGGTACCTGATATAACACACAGAATTGGATGCTGATCTTGTAATCTTGAAAAATTGTTGTATAGCCTCTATTAGAGACAGCAAAAAGAAAAACTACTCACAAGAACATGTGAGCTCCTTGGTGTAAATCTACAAGAGAATCAAAAAGCATTTGATTTGTAAATACAATTCTTTAAATATAAAGTAGTAAAAATCATTCTGAGCAGATGAATAATTGTTACTGAACTCACAGGACAACTAGCATGGAATATGACTGAAACTGGACAGTAATTCACTGTGATTCCGTGACGAGTTACTTTTTTGAAGGGAAGAGCAAAGTGTAGAGAATTTCCATCCAGGAATGCTGTGAGGGTCTGCTAGGGGACAATTGTAAACATAAAAATGAAACATTTAACACTGTTTGATACAAGACATGGCAAAACAAATTATTTGAACAATCAGTGACAAATAGTATCAGACAAACCATGGAAAATTAGAACATACAGGGTACAACAGGGCTAAAAGGGCCTGGTCCTATAAATATATTTAGCTCTAGAGGGGCCTTTTACTCCAAGCTGCCTGTATATATTGCCACATGCAACCTTTTTGCCAGCCTAGTGTTTTAGTTGCCATTTTGACCAGAGTGGGTCTTTTCACGTGGCCTTTACATCATGGGGCTTTTACCTCAAGTAATATCCATTCTCATATTCAACTGAAAAACCCATTTAATCATCTTTATGGAATGGTATTCCAGACAATATTCAAAAGTAATTGCAAATAAAACAATGAATAACATTAAAACATTAATTGCAATGAATAACAATAAAATGGTGCTTCGTTTTTCACCATTAGAGGGCACCATTGATTGGCAGTTGACTGTGTTAGTCATCGGAAAAGCAACTGCAAGAGGGAATAATAGGGGAATAATAGCTGATTCCTTTTTTTTATTATTGAA
Organism: Hypophthalmichthys molitrix; assembly: GCA_037950675.1. Lineage (NCBI taxonomy): Eukaryota > Metazoa > Chordata > Actinopteri > Cypriniformes > Xenocyprididae > Hypophthalmichthys > Hypophthalmichthys molitrix. The sequence continues at coordinate 16,341,282 of CM075507.1, forward strand.
CATAAGGAACAAAACAAACAAAATATACACCTACAATGGCATTGATAAATATAGTTAAATGAGTATCAAGCAAGGAACATATCAGTTAAATAAATAGTTAATAAAAGAAAATTACACATTTTAAAAAAGAAAGAAAGAAAGAAAAAACTAAGAAGGGGTCTCTTCATTTCTCTCCTAAGAGATCAAGGTCTCTTATTATTCAAGCAAATTTCTGGGCCTTTTTCATTTTCATACATTCCAATAATGGAAAGTAATTACAAATAAAGTCTCTTTTGAATACAGAAAGATAAGGTTTTCTATTTCACTTCCTCCGCGTCCTGCCTCCCTCGCAAAATTCAAATGGAATCAGCCCCTATTTAACGATTTAATTTTGAAGAAAATGCCTGTATTTTCTGTCAAGTTGATATAGAGACAACTGATCATCTTTTCCTTCCTTTTTTTTTTCTTGTGTGTTTTCAAATATTTTCTGGGAAAATATGTCTTATTGGTTGGAGACAAAGATTCATTCACTGCCCACTTTTGCAAGGAAACATTATGTTTGGAATGCTGTTGGATGATAAAAAAAAAAAAAAAAAAAAAAAAAAATTATTTAAAATAAAATTTATTAATGTAATGTTGATTCTGGGAAAATTTTTCATTCCTAAATGCAAATGTTTGAAGATGAAATGAGTGATTTTCTTTTGCTAGCCTATTCTAAAATGACAGGGTCATAACTCAAAGTTTCTTTAGAATATTTTGCAGAATATCCTTCCATACAGCTTCAAAATAAATAAATAAATCTTGCAATATTGTTGTATAGCTTGTTAGAGACAGCAAAAAGAAAAACTACTCACAAAAAAGTTTGTCTCAAAATATACAAAGTTTCTAAAATTGTCATTGTATACCATTTTTACACAGTGTTGGTATTTAACACTGTTTGTCATTGAACAGTATATGTATACCGAATGTATACAAAAAGTAGAAGTAGTACTGGTAGTAGTAGTAGTTATGATAATAATAATATTTTATAATAATAATAATAATAACAGTATTAGCAGTAGTATCAGTAATCTGGTGGATTTTGTAGGCAGGTTAAGACTTAGATTTTTACAATTTACTGTAAAGGAATACCAATGCTTTATATTTAATGAAAATATGAGAATACTAATAATAATTGCATGAATATTTAAATGTTGAATTTCCCAGGTAGTTTAAGACTGGATTTAGATTTTTAAAAATTTACTGTAAGGGAATAGTCTACTAGTTTTTTATGTTTTAAAAGTTATTACAATTATGAAAATATGACATGTTTTGGTGAGTTCATAAAGTACACTTCTCAATGTAAAAATACATTATGAGCTCAAGATTTTATTACGTTTTGAGAAAATTATTACATTATTAACATTGTATTACAATAATATTGTAATACTTATTACGAGGATTTTTCACAGTTGTTTAGAAAAGCACCTGTGTGTTTTGTTGCTATAGCGTTTTAGGAGAAAAAATTAAAAATGCTACGAAGTGCCTTTCGCCCGTTGTACCCTAATGGTGACATTTTATTTCTCTATTAATTATTCATTATTTAAGATTAAAAATAAATTAAATTGCTTAATGGCCTGTGAGAGGAGAATAAGATAGGCCTACTTACATCAATGGTCCACTCTAGATCACATTTGTCGTTTTGCAGGTTCAAGGTCACGGCTTCGGGCAGGTCGAAGTCGTAGGAGTGATCTTCTCTCCGCATTCCAACACACGTTTCATCTGCTGCGACGAAATTCATCAAATTAGTCAAAACGATCGTAATTCCAGCATTAAAACGGGGTTTGGAGTTTAGCATCAAACACATGTGGGCTACTCATTCAACTCTGTGGCTTTTCTTTGAATCGACAGGTTGCTCAGAATGTCATAGGAGCTCCTTTTAACATAAGTAAAATAAATTTTATACGACACGTCATATGAGAACTTTATTAACTCGTAAATGGCTAGCCTAATTATACGCCTGTTTTCTTTCTTTAGCGGCACATATCAGTGCTCGTCAGTCGTCATTATAAAATGCATTTTCGTTAACAACGATATCTTAGAAAATGAAATAAAATGGAAAATATAGCTATCTTACCTTCGAGTGATTTTCCCTCGATAAGAGAAAACCACGGAAACAATAAAAGAAACAACAGAGCGCTCGGCATGATGATGTTAATAGCACTGTAGATACTATAGTTGTGCTTTCCTGCTGAAAGCCGGCGGCACCGCTCTGTTTTTGTTTTCCTGTAACACCCACTGCGCGTCACCGCACCATTAAAGGCGTATTTTAAAGACATTTTCATTTTGAAGGCACAATTTGCCGAGTTGATCATATTAGAAAGGTGTGTAATAACGCGATTTTCAGCCACTGCCTCTCATAGAAAACAGTCATAAGACAAAAACAGAGACCTCCCAGTCACAAAAAGTCATAGGCATACTTCTTTGGATGTTCTTTGTGATGCTGAAAAGACTTTTCGATTATCAAACACCAAGACATTTATTTTAATAATAATAATCTGAGGAGGCATTAGCAGGCTACAAATTGCCATTGACAAAATATACTGTTATAAGCATGTTTTGTGTCACATCATTAAACAGTTACAGTAGGCTATATGTTACATTTGTTTTGTTTATAAAAGGTGTGTCATTAGGCCTGTTTTCTTCTGACATGCAGATAAAGTCACAGGAGGAGGGGCAGGGAAAAACAAAATCCCCAGACATAGTCAAGAAAGAATGTATTTTTATAAAAGAAATAGAGAGATGGGAATCCATATGATTGTTGTCATGACACCAAACCCGTTCAGCTTGTCTGGTCAAATGAAATCAGCGTAGGAGTCAGGTGAGATCACCCACAGCCTCAGATGTCACACCCATGTATCGCCCTCACTCAGTTCACTAAACGTCTGATGTATAATTGGAAACATCTGGGCAAAGTCAGATGTCTAAATTAGGGGTAGGACGGTTCGCTGTAAAAAAATCGAACCGTTCGGTTCTCCACCCACGGTTCGGCACGCGCTTGCACCGCGGTTCATCCCAAATCCGACGACGCATCTATAATATGGTTTGTTTTTAAAAAAACAAAAAAAAAAACAAAAACGTGTAAAACAGACAGACGGATTCGGCTAATGTATGTTTAAGTCAATGGATATGCATTCTGGTTTCCCAATACGTTACAACAGCGATGATTAAAAGAACATGGACAAAACAGTAACTTGTAAACAAATGTTCAATGACGTGCCGAAAGCTCTATGAGCAGTCATTTACGCCATCATCACCCGGGTGTTGATAGCGCGCGAGCGCAGGTGAGACCTGAACATCTCACGTTGCTATCTGTGTTTAAACTCAACTCATTTAAACCTTGCCCATTTAAACATTAATCTGTAAGACGCGAAAGTGAACTCGCGCGCTCTGTGAGGAGATTGGTGTGTGTGTGTGTACTCATCCGAAGCGCATACACGGAGAGCTGCGTCACAGCGCGCAAATACTCTCGTGCAGATTCTCTTTCAAGTCTTGCATCTAAACGGACAAATTCACAAGAAAAGTATGTCAACACGCCCATCTTAGGGAGTATCCTAACTTTAAGAAAAACGAGGCAGACAACGCATGTGTATCAGTGTACTGGATCTTTGAATTATGTCTTAAAGGGACAGCAGTCTAATATTCCTGCTCTGTGTTTTAATGTTAATCAAACGACAAACGACGAATACATCACTGAATAGCTTTTGTAAGTTCAATAATGTTTCATCTCTATTTTACTATTCAAAGAAGTTTATATGCAGTGTAATTTTATATTTGATTACTTTATTCAATTTCTGTACCTGAAGGCTGTTAGATACCTGAAAAAAACCTGTAAAGCATTGTTTTATCTTTATTTGACAATTGTCCTATTTTTTACTGAACATAGCACATACCGAACTGTGACACTAAAACCGTGATACAAACTGAACCGTGAGAAATCCCACCCCTAAATCTACTTAGACTTCTGTTGAATCTCTGGTCTGCCGGGAAATAAAGCCGTTCATGAAGACTGTAACAATGAGTGTTGTGAATATGAACTATTCAAACATTTTGAAATCCAGCACTTGAATGTTGAATGTAAAAGAAATTAGATATATATTATCATCTTCCCAACATACGAAAGGATTCCCAATTATTCTCATTTTATCAACTGTATGTCTTCTCACATCTATAATTATGGAACATCTGGTAATACACTCAAAAGATAATATCTGCAGCCTATGGGTATAAACAGATGCTTGCAATGCAGCCGGCCAGTATTGTGTTGAATTGCTTGTAGGCACTAAAAAGAGGAGAGATGCTTCAAATAGACATGTACCGGGACCATCTGACTGGAATGGCTGGTGACAAAGTGCATACTTTGAATGTTATATATAATTATTTTTGTGTCATTTACCCACCCCTAAACATGACATTAAACAAAACAAACTGTTCTTGGTTGTACTTTGCATGTCAGTCAGATGGCCTCTTCCTACCTAAGTGGGCTAAAGGTCTGACTACACAAGGGCATCAATCCTGCTGGAAAGGGTCAAATTGTGGTCATTTATTCAGCTCTGTTATCAGACATAGGATCATTGCACTAGACAAGAACACCTGATTAAAACTTTAAATATTAAATCCATTTTAATGTGTCACAGTTGTTCATCATTGATGAAGGTCTGCAAGGCAGTTACAGCACTGAAAAAAAAAAAAAAAGACTTCCTGCTTATAAAAAAAAGACTTCCTGCCAGAATCTATTATGATTCAAAGTGTTTTGTGTGTGACAGCCTGGCGGGCTATAAATAACCCTCCAGATCCTATATGAACAAATTTGATTTTGAGCCATATATAGATTAGCCTATAAAACAACAATTCATATGATTCCTTGGCACTGTTAATAAACCACAGATATCTCAAATTTGAACATGAAATTTATATCAAGAAATATAGAAATTGTTGCAGTTATGTGATTCACAGATTAAATCTCTGTGAAGAGACTAAACATGTTGTGTCATTAAGTGTCAAGTATTCTGCTTCATGTTACTCATTCATAATGTTACTCATTCAGATATTCACACAACAGCACACCCAGAAATACACTCATATTACCATGTCTATTATGCCATTACAAATTCTTGTCTTGATTGTTGAACAAACATTAGGTATTTTGTCAATTAGACAGTTTGTCAAGGAATCAGTGAAGTTTTAGCCCTGTGGCAGAATTTAAATATAGATATTTCTGTCACTATACTCAAGGCAAACACATTCCTCAGATTGGTCTGAAGGGAACTGTAGTGTTTAATGTTACCACTTTGGATTTAAACAACTCTAATGAACTATAAAAGAAGATTAAAAGAAAGGGAAACAAAAATCTATTGAAGTCTGATGTATACGCATCTATCTTTAATATAATTTGCTGTTAAATGAATGGAAAAATGCAAACAACACGCAAATGCAAAACTGTGATAATTTTCTCAAATTGTTTGGTCATGTTATATGTGTGTGTGTGTGTGTGTGTGTGTGTATGTGTGTCTTTAAGGCAACTGGAAAGTACCTGCCACTGGCTGCATGGGGGATGGTAACAAAACAAATAAGATTTAGCACTGTTGTGGACATTCTGGCATAGCATGTGGCATAGCTTCTCCCATCTTTTATATGCTGAGATATGCAACTTTTCTTGTGCTGTTCTTCTTCAGCTGTTCCAACTGCAGAGAAAACTGCCATCTATGCAGATAGTTCAGGCAAAATCAAGGCCTGTACATTGCATGATGTGTCAGACAGTATGTTTCACACAGAAGGGGTAAAGAAAATTCCTGGAAATGTATGGGTGTGAATATTCTGGTATACGACCACATTCTGCTGCTGTGTGAACATGGCCTAAAAGTCATAACAGAAAGATCGAAATCAAAAAAAGGTTTAAAGGGATAGTTCACACAAAAATTCTGCCATCATTTATTAACACAAAAGGTCATTGCAAAAGAGGCTGGCTGTTCACAGAGCTCTGTGTCCAAGCACATTAATAGAGAGGCGAAGGGAAGGAAAAGATGTGGTAGAAAAAAGTGTACAAGCAATAGGGATAACCGCACCCTGGAGAGGATTGTGAAACAAAACCCATTCAAAAATGTGGGGGAGATTCACAAAGAGCGGACTGCAGCTGGAGTCAGTGCTTCAAGAACCACTACGCACAGACGTATGCAAGACATGGGTTTCAGCTGTCGCATTCCTTGTGTCAAGCCACTCTTGAACAACAGACAGCGCCAGAAGCGTCTCGCCTGGGCTAAAGACAAAAAGGACTGGACTGCTGCTGAGTGGTCCAAAGTTATGTTCTCTGATGAAAGTAAATTTTGCATTTCCTTTGGAAATCAGGGTCCCAGAGTCTGGAGGAAGAGAGGAGAGGCACACAATCCACGTTGCTTGAGGTCCAGTGTAAAGTTTCCACAGTCAGTGATGGTTTGGGGTGCCATGTCATCTGCTGGTGTTGGTCCACTGTGTTTTCTGAGGTCCAAGGTCAACGCAGCCGTATACCAGGAAGTTTTAGAGCACTTCATGCTTCCTGCTGCTGACCAACTTTATGGAGATGCAGATTTCATTTTCCAACAGGACTTGGCACCTGCACACAGTGCCAAAGCTACCAGTACCTGGTTTAAGGACCATGGTATCCCTGTTCTTAATTGGCCAGCAAACTCGCCTGACCTTAACCCCATAGAAAATCTATGGGGTATTGTGAAGAGGAAGATGCAATATGCCAGACCCAACAATGCAGAAGAGCTGAAGGCCACTATCAGAGCAACCTGGGCTCTTATAACACCTGAGCAGTGCCACAGACTGATCGACTCCATGCCACGCCGCATTGCTGCAGTAATTCAGGCAAAAGGAGCCCCAACTAAGTATTGAGTGCTGTACATGCTCATACTTTTCATGTTCATACTTTTCAGTTGGCCAAGATTTCAAAAAATCCTTTCTTTGTATTGGTCTTAAGTAATATTCTAATTTTCTGAGATACTGAATTTGGGATTTTCCTTAGTTGTCAGTTATAATCATCAAAATTAAAAGAAATAAACATTTGAAATATATCAGTCTGTGTGTAATGAATGAATATAATATACAAGTTTCACTTTTTGAATGGAATTAGTGAAATAAATCAACTTTTTGATGATATTCTAATTATATGACCAGCACCTGTATAGATACATTTATAACTGGCTTCAAGTGATCAAGAGTGATAAAAAATACTTGTGTTCTGTTACAACCAAACAGTGAATATGAGGCAGAATAGGAGGCCATAGTAATTCTGTTTCCCTTTTGCTATAGATTCTCAGAATAAACCATAAAACATATTGTGGATGATGAACAATTGCTACAGATTTCTGTTCTCTTAGGCCAATAGTATAATCCCGAAGAGCTTAAAGGATTAGTTCACTTTCAAATGAAAATTACCCCAAGCTTTACTCACCCTCAAGCCATCCTAGGTGTATATGACTTTCTTCTTTCTGATGAACACAATCAGAGATTTATTAATAAATATCCATATCCGAGCTTTATAATGGCAGTGAGCAGGATCAATGAGTATGAAGCTCAAGAAAGTGCATCCATCCACATCCATCCATCCATCATAAACACTTCACACAGCTCTGAGGGGTTAGTAAAGGCTTTCTAAAAAGAAGCAATGCGTTTGTGTAAAAAAAAAATCAATATTTAACAAGTTATGAAATAAAATATCTAGCTTCCGCCAGATCGCCTTCTATATTCTACTTACGAACAAAGTGTAAAACTCTCGCAGTTCAAAAAGCTTATGCTATGTCCTACGCCTACAACTTACGGAAAAAGCTTAAAGGCCCACTGAAGTGTCTTGGAACGCGCAGTGTTATTCAATATGTTGACGTAATTTTTGGCGGAAGCTAGATATTTTACTTCATAACTTGTTAAATATGGATTTTTTTATACAAATGCATCGCTTCTCTTCAGAAGGCCTTTATTAACCCCCGGAGCCGTGTGGAGTATGTTTATGATGGATGGATGTGGATGGAGGCACTTTCTTCAGTTGCCATTGCCATTATAAAGATCGGATGCATCAGAATATTTATTAATATATCTCTGATTGTGTTCATCAGAAAGAAGAAAGTCATATATACACCTAGGATGGCTTGAGGGTGAGTAAAGCTTGGGGTAATTTTCATTTGAAAATGAAATAATCCTTTCATTAGCTTATTCAGGTGTGTTTGATCAAGGTTGGAGCTAAACTCTGCAAGACAGTGGCCTTTGAGGACCTGGGTTGAGAACCCGTCTTACGCTATATCCATTGTATCAAAACATTAAAAACAATTACTTCTCCTTTCCTGTAGGCTAATGCTGTTCATTAATGTTTTATTTCCAGAAATGCAGCTGTTGGTTCACAGTTGGACTTGAAACCCTGACAGCAGTTTACTTCAGCGTGAAAATTTTCAAGCAAGGTTATGCAACTCTGTTTTCTGAACTGTGGATTACTATGCTGTTTGGATAAAGAAAACCGAGGACTACTTGTCTGAAAACCATGAACACCAGCTTGGTAAGGCAGTATGCATTTTATTGAAAATTTGACTTGACAAACCAGTGTATTCAAATATTCAACATCACAGCAAATGTCTGTGTGTTCTTAACAGGTCAGTGGATATATCTGTTGTTTAAGTTAAAAAAAAGTTTATAATGTCATAATGACCGATTGTGAAATCTATACATATTCCCTTGACAGGGTACTGTAAACTGTAAGCTGAAAAGTGTTGTGTAATCAAGACAATGGAAACAAGTGCTTAAAGTCAATTAAATGTTAATTCTGCTTGATATAATTTTTTGATGACTAAACTGAAGTCATCAGCAGCACTTAAAATCAAGTACATTTACAAACATTTTATTACACCTGTAATGTTTCCTTCTGTTTTCATGTCTTCTGTTGGGAGGGGTGTGCGTCCATAGATGAAAAGCATTTGTGACCACTGGCCAGTTGCATACTTAGTCACTATGTTAAGACTGTTTCTTGAAGGGGTAGATTTCTGAGCTCCTCTCTTTCATTATGAGAGCTTTGGAGCAGAGCTGTTACAGCGTTTGGTCTGTTCTGTTTCATCTGTATATGTACTGACATGGTTATTCCATTTGCCAGCTGTATCTTATAGTCACATTTGAAACCCACAAGAAATGATAGGAGCAATCGAATGAGTCGGTGATCTTTAGCAACACAACTTGACTTCTGCTTAGTGATACAGCAAAGAATTCTCCAAAATTTACTGGTCCCATCCAAATAGGGTCAAAAATGTATATCCGGGCACATTCCTGATGCACCCTTGACCGATTAAACCCTATCTCTATTTCTATTTTGTCTTATTTAGCTAATAAATAAAATACAAAATCAGTTTGTAATTTACACTAGCAGCAACTATACTGGCTTCCCAGTATCTTTCCACCCCTAATGGAGTAAAGCATTCAATAATACGCCGTCTCTGGTGTCTTTCCACACCTAATGGACTGGCGCATCCATTTGCACACCTCATTTACACAGATGTATATTTTACTCCAGTCTCACAGACCTTGGTGTCTTTTCACTCAAGTCTTCCACCAGACAGCCCTAACAAAATTAAATAAAATCTTCCTATCTTATTTGTTGGTTAGTCAGGGATGTCACCGAAGAATGATTGAAGGGTAACATACCTTGGGAATGAAGGGATGGATTGCTGAGCTCTTTCTCTTTCAGATAAGAATTAGTTTAACTAACTTGCAGTTAACCAAGGGGTAATTAAATAATAATAATAATAAACAATTAAAAAAACATTACAGCATGTTTGCGAATGTTAGTCACTCTCAAAATTGTGGCAAATGTTGATCTGTACACTGTCCAATTTTGTGCAAGCATTGTGCATCCAGTAGAAGTACACTGGAAAGTGTTACAGCCCTACCCGTCTGCTCATAGGGCTCATATTTCTAAATAAAAAGCCTGTTTGATGTTATGTGTCAAGTAATTAAACAATGTAATCATTTTTAACATTTTGTTTTGCTGACCCCAAACTTCTCTACTAAGTGTTCTGTGTAAAAGGAATGAATAATTAGGTCAACTCTCACATACACAAACAAAAAAAGCATGTGGTTTGGTTTTTATCACTGTGGATGTATACCAAAAAATCATTATGAAATGGTGTAGTAAAAATGATGGATGACTCAAGAATAGTGACAGAGTGCGTTCTAAAACATCAGTGGGAAGTTTAATCTCGAATTTGGGCATGTTTCACTAATGAATTCAATCTTTGCCTTGAGGAAAAATAGAAAGTGGCGTGATGTGTTTTGGATGACAAGACTGCACCCCTGAGTTATTACAGTTCACTTCTTCCTGCATCATTTCCTGTTCTGCGACAGCTGAGATGATACATGGGGTGATATATACTGGCATGTGATTGGCTGAACCAGCAGGGGACAGTGTTTGATTCTGATGTCAAGTTGGTAAATTACAGCTCTGAGAAGATGCTTTGGAAATTCCCAGCACTCTCAATAATATTTGTTACTGTTGTGACAAAATATGAGAATATCTGTTTTAGTATTAAAAGTCTGTGATATTGCTTGCATAAACAATATATAAAGCATGCATGTGGGGTCATGGAAATATTCCTACGTCATTAACATTGCAATCAACAAAGTAAACTTTTACAATAAGTTGGATCTTTTGTTGCTGCTGGTAACATGTAAACAGAACTGTTTCCCCGCAGACCAATTATCTGATCAACTCCTTCCCAGGAGAAACATCTTAAGATACCTAAAGGTTGTAAAACAGCTAGCCAATCAAATTTGAAATGGTGCTTTTAGCCAGCTCTGTCATTTAAGTGTACAGAATGTATCAGGCCATGAACTGTCTGGTTATGCTGAATATACCATCCCTCATTTTAGGTATCATTAAAGGGGGGGGTCTAATGCTATTTCATGCATTCTGACTTATTTACACCGTTAAAGAGTTGGATTCTCATGCTAAACATGGCCAAAGTTTCAAAACACAAGTTGGACGTATGACGAAGTATTTCTGTGCCAAATATTCTACTTCCAGTTGTGGACATGTCTCAGAATTTTTAGAGTATGGCATTTTTATCATGTAATAAAGGGCAGAATTCCTTGTATGGGCACTTTTCCCTGATAAGCGTGCACACACACATCACCCAGAGCAAGAGCACGCCCATCAACGCACTTCGTTTGGGTTACGGAAGCCGAGAGATTTTTCAACAATGGCTGTGTCCCAATTCAGGGGCTGCACCCTTCGAAGGCCGCATTTGAAGGCTGCATATCATTGAGAACATTTAAGAAAAAAAACTGTTAGATTGCAAAGTAAGAAATTACAGTATTTTACACCTCACAATGAATATCAGTCCATTTTATTACTGTTACTTTTCTTAAATATGACATCCTTGATGACGTATGCAGCCTTCAAATGCGACCTCTGTGTCAGTTTGACACTGAGCTGAGGATATCTTGTATTGACAGGGTGTTGAATGAGTTTGATACCTCAAAAACCACTTCAATGCCAGATAATCCCCCATAGGCATATTTGTGAGAACATCTATCTGTCAGACAACATAATGAGTTACAGACCTGACTCACTCGTGTCTAATATGGTCCATTATCAGTCAACACGATCATCACAGTTCTGCTCTTGTCTTCTCAGCTGCTGAACTACTTTAAATTATAATATCGGAGGTGTAGAGAAATAAATCAGCTACACATCAAAATGTACTTATAGTGTTTTATTGACAGAAATTCCCCCAACAATGCTTTGCACCTAGACAAGAAGGGGTTTAAGTGCTTAAAAGGTAAAAGTAAATACAAAGAGTATAGCAATGCTGCGCAATTCAATAGTTCAACAAATATTATCACTCAATATCATGACACATATAATGCTTTGATACAAATCTAGCAGTGCCAATTTCATTTTCACAAAGTAATAGTGGACACTGTATCAATATAAATCAATGGCTACAGTACAGGGAGGAAAGGTACTTTATCAGCAGATAGTATAGCACATTTAGGGACCATTTTCATTTAACCCCTCCCCCACATTTAATGCATGTAGATTTACTACATATGTTAATAATTGAGGCCAGGTTTGAAATAGTGGTAGGTGCTGAGTGAATTTAACTTGTACTGCATTAGATATGTGTACTCACTGGCACAGCATTTTATTTCATTTCGCTTCCACAGCAGCAATTTACAAAATACTTGCCCTGGTCATACAGTTACTTTTATACTTCTTATAGTGCCATGCAATCAACTTAGTTCCTTTCCCACAAACCGACTGGACCATTGATAAGCATATTTACAATATGAATAAGTTACATGTATTAAGTTATACTATAATTTAAATATATTATTTTAAAATATAATTTAGTTATTTATATATAGTTAAACACACATATAGTTATACATACTGAACACGTGTCCGTTTGCATAACGCACACAGAATATGTCATATGTAGTATTTATGTATAATCACAGAGTTCTATAATATATAATATCATTTCAGCATGTAGCTTCATTTAGTTTAGTTAAAGTCATGATCAAAATTTAATTTAAAAGGCAAACACAAAATTCTACAAGCTATAAAGTCCTGACATGCTAAATAAAAACAGAAAAATAGAGCTAATGCTATATAACAGGGCCATTACCACAATAGACATTGAGGCGGACAAGTCCACCCCAATAATTAGAAATGCCCAAATTGTCCCATTTTCTGCATATTAGGCATGCGAAACATGAATGTGTGCATATTTTTTAAATGAAAAAATATTATTTGTAAATATTTCATTACTTTACAATAAATTCTACTTATCTTGCTGTTCTTTCTTTTTCTTTAATCCCTTAAATCCCTTTAAACTCTTTATTTAATTACTTAAAAATTCCTTAAATAAAAAATTGGTTTGGTCCCCTGATGTTCAAGACATGGCCTTGCTATATATAAAAAAAATAAGAGTATACTTCATAATAAATGACTGAAGATGAAATGCCCAGGTGCAATTCTCCTGTGGGGTAAAAAAAGAAAAGGGAAAACATTTTGTAGACACTGCATTTTGTATTGTAGTTGCCAAATATAATATGATACATTTCAAAAAATGAAAAAAAAAAAAAAAAAAAAAAAAGGTAATGATTTGGACTATTCATACACATTATAATTGCAATGTTTATAGAAAAAAAGAAAAAGTCCATACCAGAATCAGACAGGATAAGCAGAACCTTTACCACAAAGAGCATATCTTGACCTGTAAGCACAGAATTGTTGGTTATACAATCATGGTAATGCAAATATTAAAAGGCAAATATTATACAAACCATGTGTTTAGCTTGTTCATGCCAGTACTTAAAAACACTGTATATAATTAAATCTCTTTTTTTAGAGGACCTCACCTTTGTCTGTTCAGATAAAGCACAATGCCAGACACCAGCAGAATCACAAACACACCACAACTCACTCCAATCCCAACACGAACACTCCAGTCAGGAAAACCCACTGGGAAAAAAAAAACAAAAAACAGAACAGTTGTTTCATTAGTGTTTTAACGGCATGTCCATTTCCTTAGCAATTTTCATGTGAGTAACAAGTTGAAATACTATAAAAAGAGCAATTAAAAAAACCTATATAATGTTTTTTAAATTTGCTTTAGATAAAAACTCCAACTGAATTAATTCAGGGTTAATTTTGTTGAAATTTATTCTAAAGTGTTTGCTGAGTAATATTACTTCCCAATAGAACTTAAATCAGAACATTTTCTTAAACTATGTTTAAGAGACACTGGACACTGGCATGAAGAGCATAGCAGTGGATCAGATGTTTGATATTAAGAACTTGTATGTGGTTCTGGAATGTCCTATTATCTCATCCCAGCGATTGTTGAACGTAAAGATGCAACTTTTATAAGCTTCATCGTTCATCAAGGTTAAATTAATAACATACTATTAAAGTGCACTAACAAAAACTAACATTTCAGTCCATTTTGGACTACCTTCAGTCTATGCACCCAATTATATTTTTTCTTTTGGTCTAAAAGGGTTGTCCCTATTCTCTTAATGAGTAATGGGTGTGTTTTGGGCATAAATAAACCAATCAGAGTCTCATCTCCCTTTAAAAGCCAGTTGCACTCGCACCATGGCGGATTCACTATTTACATGGCAGAATTTGCAACCGGATAAACTGAATGCTTCTCTAATGAGGAAACGGATCTGCTTGTGCGCAAAGTTAAAGCATGTGAGTAGACCATATACGGGACAAGTCGGATTCCACCAAATCATTTTTATCTTTATGCACACAATAATAATCTCTTACATTGTAATCCTTTTATTTTTAATATTTGGCATGTTTGTGTGCTGCTCGGCGTCCCTATGTGTGTAACAAGCAGAGTGTACAAGCATTGTGCACCCGCCTATAGGCACATATTACTAACTCACTCTTTAAATAACAAAAAAAGTTGCCTCAACATAGCAATGCGCCAACAATGCACCTGAACACACCTCATTTTCAGACCAGAACACCCATGGGCGCAAAAGCATTTGCTATTTAAACAATGTGGTGCAGGAAGTGAAAATGATAACTGAGTCGGGCTGAAACTAGCAAAAAAAAAACAAAAAAAAAAAAACTTGCGTCGCACCTGGCACCGCACTGCGCCGGGTGTATGATAGGGCCTATGTGTTATGTGGCCATTATGCGACATATTCAAATTGTGGCACATTTGCTATGCTTAAGAACTTACAAAAAAATTACAACAATGCATGTGCATTCTGGTTTCTAAAACAGGATACTAGCTATTTGGTCTAAAAACCCTATTTCATCTTAAAGCTGCAATATGTAAGATTTTGCAGTAAAATATCCAAAAACCACTAGGCCAGTGTTAAATATTTTGTTCAGTTAAGTACTTACAATATCCCAAATGTTTCCAACTATCTGTAAATTGTGAGAAAATTGCTATTTTAACCAAGGTGAAGGCACGACTTGTGCGTTCACTGCCTGGGTGAGGAGCACGCGCATTCAGTTCTCGAGGGATCTGTTTGCATTCATTGTGAGTGTCTGCCTATGCGGATGCTCCGCTCTTGCCTGTCAATCTTCTTGAGGGAAGAGGGACAGGCATCTGCACCTGGCAACTCGGGTCCTTCTCATGCTGAGGCCGAGAGGAGATTCAAGTCATGGGGCTCGCAGGTGGAGCTCAAAAGTTTGAGAAAGGCCTCAGAGTGAAGGCCTCTTTGAGGCTTTTTTAGCTTGGGCAGTGGCCGTAGGGAGTTATGTTACTGACAGCCTGTGACCAGGGGTTGAGTGTTTTAGCTCTCTTCTCAGCCATTTTGGCATGCACTCCCCTCAGCATGGCGGCGTGGGTATTCCATTCCCCATATGCGTTCTAGGAGGCAGTGCAAGTTCCCATTCGAAAGGGAACGTCTCAGGTTACGACTGTAACCCTGGTTCCCTGAGAACAGGGAACGAGACACTGCGTCTCATTGCCATGCCTCTGGGCTGCCTGCTACAGTCACTTCAGGTGAATTGCGGATGACATGTTCTCTAGGCGCCCCTTATATACTGTCTGGTCGCACTAGTATGACGTCATAGGCTGTCGCCAGCCAATAGGATTGGCGTGATTCGACGATCGCTTCAGATACCTGTCACGCGAGGGCATTCCCCATATGCTTTCTAGGACACAGTGTCTCGTTCCCTGTTCTCAGGGAACCAGGGTTACAGTCGTAACCAGAGACGTTTTCTTGATATTTTGCAAGTACCATGCCTCAGAGAAAAACACTATTTTGTAAACATAGCCTAATCAGATGCAGCTTTATTTTTAGTAACAGTAATACAGAATTTTCTCCATCATACAATACGTTTTAAAATTAATTGCATGCCATTTATCAACACAGACCATCCAGCATTTAATATGATATTCTAAAATCGATCTATCTTACTACAGTGTACAACAAGTGTCTCACGGCAGCTGCCAAGTGAACGCACAGAATAACGTTATAACATCATTTTCAACACTCTCAAATGTATTTAATATGATAAACAGAGCTACTACTACTACTGCCGGCGACTATGGCATAATAAAAGTTCCGCTGCTCGCGAGGAGTTTGTCTCTCATTAACAATCTCTCCAGCGGCCTCGTTCAGCTCCCACAACACTCAGTCCTGTTCTGCTTCATACTACAGTAACGTTAATAATAGCATCCATGAACATGATTTCTGCCTGAGTTCTATCCCGATTCTTTTCCACTGGCTGTGAGGTGAAGACAACATGCCCCAAGATTCCTCGCTCAAACTTGACGTCATCAAGCTACGCATTTGTTTTGAATAGGCGACCTCTACATATTGCACCTTTAACAGCTTGATACAGGTTAGCACTATAACATAAGCAGTGGTCCTTACCTTCAGGAAGTGTTGTCGGAGGAGTGGCATCACCACCTGCAATACAATATTTCACTCAGTGCACATACTAGGGCAATAAAAGATTTCAAGTCTGCTGTTCTCAGTCACCTGATAATACTTTGCACTAAACTGGGTTTACAGAAGACTAAACACTTGCTACACCATTTACTAGTTATTAGTATATAGTAGTAAATAAATTACTTACAAGGGCACTGCTTCTTTTCGTTGATCTGCAAAATAAATAAAAAGTCCATAATGAAAGCATAAAGCACAATACCAGTTCAGTTATGCAGTTAAATTAATTTAATGGCCTAGCAGTACATAAAAATTAAAACACAAACAGTATTACACTTACATTGCCAGAAGGGCAGATGAGCAGGCATTGAAGTTTTTCAGGGCAGGTCTGTAAGATGGCTGTGTTCACTGTTGCCATAACAATTGGGGACAAGACCTTCGTATTTCCATCAGCTTCAGACAATCCTACCACTTTATCCTGATCAGGATAGGGAGAGAGAAATAATAATGAAGGATGGCAGAGTTAAGAATAAACATATGTATCCATTTACTTTTTCACTGAAGCTATGTGCACAGTTTATAACATGTTGAAAGAACACTAGAAACTGTTTCGTCTTTAGGTTTTAGCTAACAACCCTAGTCAGACAAACAGTCGAGTGACAAGAATATGTTAGCAAACACTTTGAAAACATCTGAATTTATGTTTGATTACTCATAAAATATAGTCTGATCTTAATTTAACTTACAATTACAGACAAACACAATCTGACAATGCAAAGAAACAGTTTGTAATATTAAAGGGATAGTTCACCCAAAAATAAAAATTCTGTCATCATTTACTCACCTGCAAGTTGTTCCAAAACTGTATAAATTTCTTTGTTCTGCTGAACACAAAAAGGAATATATTTTGATGAAAGTTTGTATCCAGGCCGCTTTGGGGCACCATTGACTTCCATAGTAGGAAAAGAAATACTATGGCAGTCAATGGTGCCCCAGAACTGTTCATTTACCCACATTCTTCAAAATATCTTCTTTTGTGTTCAACAGAACAAAGAAATTTATACAGGTTTGGAACAACTTAATGCACACTCATTTGACTTGCAGTATTAGATTAGTTTGTTCCGTCCGTTGCTATGGTTATCACTGTCTGTCAGATTCAATTGCGCATTTAAATACAGTTGTCAATCCAGAAACAAGTTAGCAGCAGCATGAAAAATATATATTATATACAGAAAGCAAGCAAATATTGCTGCCATTATAATTACAGAAGATGTCAATTACAATGTGAGGTACACAAAGCTGCACTTTTCAAAAGCTCCTGTTATAATCAATGAAGCTATGCAATCAATCTCTTATTGACACTGTGTTTATACTTTGTTGGTTATAATGAACTCACGCTGAACAAAAACTCTGCATTTTGAGTGGTGTTGTGCAGGTTCGAAACATAAATCTGATCCGCCGTTCACACATTCAACAGAGATTTCTGTGATTTTCTACATTGCTCAACGCTGCAAAAAAAAAAAAAAGAAAAAAAGAAGAAGAAGAAAGAATTATTGTAAATAGAAACCATTGACACTCTTCACAGAGCATTTACACAAACACTCACAGGAGCGGGTACCAGCCACCTATCAGCAGGTACCAGTACAGCAGAACAGCAGATCTTGTCACATTATTAAATGATCAAATACATCTTCAGTGGTGCAAAGATTCTTTTTGCCGGCTGCCAAAATATTTTCAATGCAGCAAAAACCCTATTGTTGCATCGCCCAACCTCTATAAAGCTTAAAGGTCATGAACTGCTGTCCTGACACTCTCCTGTAAAATATCCTCTAAGTTACTGCAAAGTGTCCAGGCCCTGAGGCAGCAAAGCAGCCACCATGCTTCAAAATTGGAATGATATATGGTGTTGTTGTGCAGTGCCCTTTTTCATAGTTGCAAAAAATTCCAGTTTTTGTCTCAACTGTCATTTCCTAGAAGCAGTGGTTGTGTGTGCCTTTATTTAAAGGGCAGGCCACCTGAGCGACCCCTACTTCCAATCTCATCTCCTTAATTGACTCCAACTATCTTGTGGAGAATATCTAAAAAGACTGGCAAGCAGGCCGGTGATGTGAGTGCTGCTAATGATCCTTGAGTCTCATAGGCCACGTTCACACTGTCAGTTTTTGGGATTGACAACTGCATTTACTTACAGGTGTGAGTCTTGAAATGTCTCGTTCACACAGCAAATTACAGAAGCGTCTGGAACACTGCCTATATGAACGTGCAACGAGAGTCAAGCCCATATTCTCTTACTAGTAACCATAACGACAGTGACCAATGTAATATTAAAGATGGCGATGTCCATAAAACTGAAAAGTATTATCACTTTTAACATGACAAGAGACTAATTGAACCGCAAGTTCATCCATCAAAACTTCATTAACCAACAGCAGCATGTAAACACGTGCTAGCCGGAGTCTTTAACCGTTGCTCACGTGTGTCACGTCCTTTGCGAAGTCTCGCGCATAACACGGCATTTGAATTTGGAAAAAGAAACACAAAACTGACGGGAGCCGCTCCGGTGGAGAACAGTGATTGGATCTAACAGCTTCAGATGACACACAGCTCACATCTCTGTTGCATTTACCGAAAGTTGCTGTGTGAACGAGACATTTCAAGACTCACACCTGTAAGTAAATGCGGTTGTCAATCCCAAAATCTGAGTCAATCCCAAAAACTCAGTGTGAACATGGCCTGTGTGAATGTAACCATATTAAGGACTCAAATACAAGACTGACAACTGCATTCTGCTGCTGTGTGAATGTGGCCATAGAGGAGCTTCCGAAGGATAAAAGGAGGAGTGATGACAGTGAAAGACTAGAGAGAACCAGGCCTTGACTTTATGCTGGTGTTTTTATTATGTTTATCTGGAGCAATTTTCTCATGATTTACAAATAGTTGGAAACATTTGGGACATTGTAAGTACTCAAGTGAACAAAATATATAACACTGGCCTAGTGGTTTTTGGATATTTTACTATAAAAAAATATGACATATTACACCTTTAAACATAACTTTATTCTCAAAATAAACAAATAAAACGAAAGTAAAGCGGCAGCCCCACACGGAGTACTGCCAGACAAAAACATAATAAAACAACAACATAAGTTGGCAGGTCCTCTCTCGTCCTCACTGTTGTCACTCCTCCTTTTATCCTTCCGGAGCTCCTCCATGAGACTAGAGGCCTTTGCCTCACGTCACCCGCCCTGCTTACCACACAGACGTTCACTTATATATTCCCAGTTGACCTTGCCAATGATCACTCAATGTCTTCAATAAAATATATTCAATAAAGAGTACAGCTGTTTGTGTGTTATTAGTTATGTCATATTGTGTTCGTCTTTAATTGTGACTTAGATGAAGATCAGACCACATTTTATGATTAGTCAATGCAGAAATCCAGATACTTTCAAAGGGTTCACAAACATTCTTACCACTGTATGTTTTCTTAAAACAAAGAATATTTACATCTACAATCCATTGGGTCTCGCAGTCATGGACGTCCTTCTTCCCTTCATATGAAATATTGAAGAAGAACTGTCCATCATCCAGTCTCTTCCCTGTGCACTGCAGGACATCAGATGCTCGTGACAGTACGATGCACAAAAGCACAGCCACAACTGAAAGAGGACATGCACAAAACAATCAGGTTCATTTGAACGGTTACAAAAATGAACATACAGAAGCCTATTCAAACTTTTTTTTTTTTTGAGGTCAGTGACCCCCAAATGTCACAATTTCCCTGTAAAGAGCCCACTTTCTAAAGATTTAGAGATAACTATATATTTTAAGATTAATTTATACCAGTTCCTGTGAGAAAACTGGTAATGTTGAAAAAAAAGGAATTTATGCTTTCATTGTATTAAAGCCAAAATAATATATTTCATATTTAATTAAGCATTATCTGACAAATACTTTGCTTTCCCAAACTAACATATTCAGTTTGCAGCATGTTTGTTCCTCTACAGTGTCAGACTTTCAGAAACCACTGGGAATTATTTCACTTGTACTTTGATAAATAAAATAAATCAAAGTATTGTTATATTTTAAAGTAATTAATTTCAACAATCCATTCTAACCCCTTATATATTCTGATATAAAGTTAATAAAGCATTTCTGTTTCCTCCTGATTGTGCCAGTGAGGTATAGATAAAATGGCCAGGTTAAAGAAACTGCAGTAAATAATAGTTAAATTCAGATGAGTAACTGCTCAAGCATAGACAGCTTTCACTGAAGCCTGTAGTCCACATAATCCACTGGAACATTATTACTCATGGAACAGATACAATCATTTAAAAAAAAAAAAAAAAAAAAATTCAGATTTGTATGCTCATGCTGATGCACTATCTTTGAATGATTTCCTGAGGACATGGGAGGAAAGTTAATTAATATAGTATAATGTCATATGTGTAAATAGGACAGTATAAAATACCATAAATTGTGCATCAAATCTGATGCATCAAATGTGACTTGAAAAGATGTTTCACAGAATATTTAACCCACAGAGGCAGAGAAATGTATTTACAATCAGTCATGAGAAACAATAAATGATTTCTACAGTGCAGAATGCATTCAAAGTTTTTTCAGGAAACCCACATATTTTGCTTCTTTACATCTAATTAACTGTTACTAGCGGGGTAACAATACACTCATGTCACAATATTGATTTGATACACGATACACGCTTCCCATCTCACAATACAATACTTTAAAGCCAAATAGAATTAAAATGGTATGTTTTTTTATTTAAATTACTACATTTAAGACATTTGATAATCAGTTAACAAAAAGTACTGTTCATTAAAATGCTAAATTTGGTATTACATAAATAGACATGAATAGGCTTGGACTTGAACTATCCCTTTAATGCAAAAGTATGATAAAGTATAACTAATATTTACATGAATAGTCAAAAATGACCACCAGTCATTTAAAAAGGCAAAGATAAAAAAAAAAGGAAACACAATCTGGAGATTCCGGACCTAGCTAGCTCTTAGTTTTTGAGATGCTAACAGGTCACTCAAATTTTAAAGTTTTTTATTATCTATCTCAGATCAACTGTGAAGATATTATATGCTTTCCTAATAACTTTCCTCGTACTGCATTCCTTTATCTGCACTGTCTAAAACTAATTACTAACAATTGTCACTAAACCCCAGCTTACACCCACTCCAGACTCGTGACTGCAAAACAAAGCTAAACCACCTTGTATGATGCAACACAGTGGTAAAGGACGTCCATATGACTTCAACAGCCATCTTAGGGAGAGAAAGGAAACATAACCTTTTTTTTAATCAGTACCTCACATGACTTCCAACATCTGATGCAATACAACAGGGGAATTTTTTCTAATGAGCCCAATTTTTAAATTTTGACATGGACAATCACACAAACACATTCATGTATTATCAGTAGATGACAAGTGCTAAATTACAGTCTAGGTGTTAACACCATAAGCTAGGTGTTAACACCATAAGCATAAGGTCTTTCATAAAGGGATCACAGTTAGCTACAGTTGACAAGCTTTGTTAACAGCGGATTACTGCTAATCATATTTAGCAGTCCTTTAATATGAGATGAACAAATATGAGATAAGGACTAAACAAACATATCTGGCATGCCTAATATTTTATCTTCACTCAAACCACGTGCCGACAAATACTTTTTTTAACCAAACTAACATATTCAGTTTGCAGCATGTTTGTTCCTCTACAGTGTCAGACTTTCAGAAACCACTGGGAATTATTTCACTTGTACTTTGATAAATAAAATAAATCAAAGTTATTTGTTATATTTTAAAGTAATTCATTTCAACAATCCATTCTAAACCCCTGTATATTCTGATATAAAGTTATATATAAAGATGCTAACAGGCCACTTAAATTCTAAAGTTTAGTTTTAAAAGATGATAAGATCTCAGACCAACTGTGAAGAGATCATATGCTTTCCTAATAACTTTCCCCGTCCTGCATTCCTTTATTTGCACTACCTAAAGCTATTACTAACAAACGTCACCACACCCCAACCTACACCCACTCCAGGCTTGTGACTGAAAAACAAAGCTGGACGTCCATATTATGACTTCAAATGCCATCTTAGGGAAAGGAAACAACCTTTTTTTTAAATCAGTACCTCACATGACTTCCAACATCTGATGCAATACAACAGGGGAATTTTTAAATGGATGGATAATTGTTAATTCTGCTTGCAATTTCAACCATTAGTAAAGGAGAAATAAAGGCATAATTCTTACCAAGTCTTTTAAACTTTTCTTTTATTTGACAGATTCAACCAAATAACTGCAACCATTCAATAAATGTGTTGATATTAGATTTAATGGTATGGTCAAGAGGAAAATTAAAGATCTTACACCATCTAACCCCTACATATTATATTCACTTTCTGGTGATAGTAAGATTCATCGTCATGCACCCTAAATGAGAAGAACCCTCTATATCAGTGGTTTTCAACCTATGGGCCGTGGCCCAGGGGTCCTCAGTGATCCTCCAGGTGGGCCGCAAGATAACTTAAAATTAATTTAAATATATTAATAAAATTCATTAAATTATTAACACGTTACATTAAAAATATATAAATTAAATTAATTAAAAAATACATTTTAAACAAGGCACCACCTCTCGTACGTATTCTGTGATTGTTTCGGTTCAGCCCAGGCCGTTTCTCATCGTGCTGCTGTGAAATACAGACTGAACGGTGGCTCAAAACGCAAACTCTCTCAGTTGGAAAAAGAAAACCAGTGTCGCTAAAAAGGTTTTGATGGATGACGACTGTAATGAAGGTAGAGACGATTACAGTGACATACATGAGTCGTTCATAAGGCGTGTGCGAGTCCGTTATAATGCGCAAACAAACCGTACATGTGCGCTCTCCACTAACTGATCTTAGGAATGTCCAACAGCGATCGAGAACTCGAGTAGGCTACTCGACCGTGACAGCAACGATGGATCATGTAAACGATGATCGAAATGTGTTTTTTTTTTTTTTTTCTTCTTCTTCTTCTTCTTCTTCTCCTCCTGATTGGTTATAGCAGCACTTTGGGCGGCGCCCTAAGCTCTGATTGTTTAGCTTGCCACAGCATGCGTCAAAAGACGTGAGAGAGAATGTCTGGCTTCACTTTGACAAGATCCTTTAAAATATCCTTTAAATTATATTCATAATTAATTTAACAATAATCATCAGCATAGGCGCCGAGCCTCCGAGCACCCACGGAAAAACACATGATATTCTCATTTCATTTCAACCAATAAAAATCGATTGAAGCCTTCAGACACGGCTTTCTTTTCGTTTTTATAGTCAATTTGAGGCAGTTTCTATTTTGTTAATGTCGAGAGCTCAAACTTTGTCCTGTCACGAATCTCAACGTGCTTTTTCTCATGGAGAGAGGGCACCCACCGGCAGAAACATAAATCTGGGCCTATATGATCATCAGTAATTTTCATACTGTAAAATAACATTTTGGTTGATCAGAAAGTGCAAATTGAATCCAAAATATTGCTGAAATATTGTCATTTTTATTTAATCTAATAGTGACACTAATGTAGCCTAATAGAAAGTGAATTTGTTGTGCTTTCGTTTCGACTTTCGTTATAAAGCGCAGGAGGAGTTACACTTTCGGTCAAGGTCACGTTTGCATTCACAAACTTTTTGCAGATGAAAGTTGTACTGTGAGTGTTTTATAACGGATGCTTGCCAAACAAGCGTGTTTTTGAGAAGTTTGAGAGGATCAGTGGTGTTATATGTGTTAAATAATTTTGAATGGATCCGCATAGTATTTAAAATCAGTCCTTATCTCCCTGTGGTCTTGTTTGGTGAGGCAGGTTGTGGTTATTTGTTTAAGTTACTGTATGACTGAGCAGAGTAAATACTTTTAAGTTGTAAAGAATGTCTGCAAGTTATGTTTGCAAAAAAGAACTCTGAAGGTTTAAATATATCTTGAGTTTCTTATTTAAAGAAATAATAACACGGAGTTGAAAAGTAATAACACTACAATAGGCTACAAATGTTTTTGTGAATTAAGGGGGGGGGGGGGGGGGACAGGCCAATAACTGCAGGGTCTATTTAGCTCAATCAAATTTAGCTTTAACCCCTCGAGTTTTTTAGTCTTTGATGTGTCTGTAAGACTACAGAATTTAGTAAAGCACATTATCATTTCACCGGGGACTACAGACTGCTGACTAAGTTCGTCAGAAGGTCCAGGACAGGTTGGTTTCGTCACTGTTGCGGCATAGCTACTCCGAGTATACATTTCGACGCCACCGAATCAAATAAATTGAACACAATACAAAACAACTTAACTTTCATTAAAAGTGAATTTCTCGTGACATGCTGCTGGGTGATTTGTTGTTATGTCTGGTGATTAATACAAAATCAAATGAGCAATCGGCGTAAATAAAACCGCAGGTCAAACTATTCCGCCTACATGTTATTTTGTGGCTCCAGAAGAACTGCGGGTGGAAATTGGTACATAGAAATGTAAAACAAAGTAGTAGTAATGAAAAAACTTACCAAGAAAAGCGACACTGCTTGACATTTTGAACGGTGAAATGTAATGACTAGTTTGTGACTTCCTGATTGGAGACCAGCAAGCAAGAAGGAAAACATCGTACATGACGCACCCTCTTTTACGTGTTTCCGTGTGTTGTATCATTTATTTCGATACACGTGAAATCAGTTCTTTCCCATCAAGTTTACACAGGTGTCTTCAGATAACCACCGGTGTAGTTCATCATATTAACAAAAACATGTCCCACAAAATTTAACAACAAGACCTTTTTTCTTCATTTTGACATTAGCTATATCTATTGCTTCATATTTTGAAACCTAACAATTATGTTATGTTATATTTTATTAAGTGTGTTTTATTGATACTGATATTAGTTTTGGGTGCATGAATTCCTAATTTGACTGTTGCCTTCATTATATCGCATATGTCCAGAATCATGCCACATAAAAAAAAAAATAAAAAAAAACTCCTGGGTTCCAGAATGCAGACTGCAACCTTTTTTGCCTGACAGTGTGACTCATTTTTGTAGATGTCGCAGTGCACTGGTGCCACCACCGTGGCGGTATCCCAAATGGCACCCTAAACCCTCACGGTCTTCCTCTGAGGCTGCATTCCACTCCACTCCACACATTTGCAAACTTCCCTAAGCACTTCCCCTCGGGGGAATCCCTGCCACCATTTTGAAGTGCGTTCCACTTCATGAAGTGGACAAGGGAATTTTATATGGAAAGTCTACTAAATATGTACACTTCAGGCAGCTCCATATACCACAATGCAACACAATTGTGACGTCACTGCATATCACTTGTAATTTACTCCTCCACAAACAATGCTATGGTATATTAATTATTTTTTTAAATATCTAAAACAACCCAAACACAACTATAATGCTGCATTAAATAGTTTCATAAAGAAAAATAAATAAATAAATCAGCTCCATAGCAGATTCCAAGTGATCAATGGCTTAGTTCCCCCAGAAGTGGGCACACTTGCAAAGTAAGCAATGACGTACATCCGAGTCAACAAGACTGAGGGAAGTTAGCGAGGGAAGGGCATAAAAAATGAACTGGAACACAGCCTATGTCCGCACTTTCATGATGTGATGCCGCTTTGACTGCCTGGTAAAGTCCTCTGCGTAGCTTGCAGACTTGTGGGCTCAGCTGAAGTGCGCATCAAGGGCGCATAACGGCTGCAAAGGGGGCGCTCGTGAGCACCCTTCTGAAACCTAAAATGATGAATGGGACACCCTACAGTCTCATGGACTTAATGGACACGCGCAAGGGGCAGCCATTGTAAGTCCTCAGGACCGAAAGTGCATAAGTGTGCCATTTGGGATTCAGCCCATGTAGGGCTCTGTCCCAAATGGCAGACATCAGGTGCTTCTCAACATCCCTCTTCATTTCCTCGCACTTCCGTCCTCCATCCTATGACCAGGAAACTGATCAAGCTCAGCCATCTTGTAGGACATCTCAGTTCTCTAATTGCACCGCAAGGAGGCGAGGAACGAGGAGTGAGGAAGCTTCCCAAGGAGTTATGAGCAAGGATACGCAAGCGCCCATTTTGCTGTCGATATGCTCTCCTGATGTGCACTTTTTCTGAGCCCACACTGGTGCGAGCTTCGCAGAAGACTTCTACCTGACAGTCAAAGTGGCATTACGTCACGAAAGTGCAGACTTGTAAGAAGACTGCAAGTGTTTAGGGTGCCATTTGGTACAGGGCCTAGATATAACTGCACACTGGAGATCTCCAAAATGGGACGTGAACTCCAAAAGTGGGCAGAACCTCCAAAATGGGGTGGGGTCTCCACGAGGAAAGGTTTTCACCAATTGGATCTGGCTTCAGCCAATTGTAATTGACTTACATTTCAAAATAAAACTTTGTAAATTAAACATTGTTGTCATTTCTAGTTGATCTAAAATAAAACATTATAAAATACGCTTGTATAAATATGCTTCATGAGAGAGGAGCCCAGAGCTTGTGGCCAGTGGCATTCGGCAGGAAGTGAACATTTTGTCCTCAAAGTTGATGTGTTAGAAGCAGAAAGGAGAGGTCAGCATGGGCACCCTGACTGGTCTGCAGCTATGCAGCCCCATATACAACAAACTGCGATGCACTGTGTATTCTGACACCTTTCTATCAGAACCAGCATTAAAGGATTAGTTCATTTTCAAATGAAAATTAGCCCAAACTTTACTCACCCTCAAGCTTTCTTCTTTCTGATGAACATTATCGGAGATATTTTAATAAATATTCTGACGCATCCGAGCTTTATAATGGCAGTGAACGGGACCAATGAGTATGAGCTTAAGAAAGTGCTTCCATCCACATCCATCCATCATTGTGTACTTTGGGGGGTTAATAAAGACCTTTTGAAGCGACGCAATGCGTTTGTGTAAAAAATATCCATATTTAACAAGTTAAATAGTAGTAAAACATCTAGCTTCCGCCAGACTGCCTTCCCTATTCAACTTATGAAAAAAGTGTAAAACTCTTGCAGTTCAAAAAGCTTACGTCCTACGCTTTCCCTATTCAACCTACGGAAAAAGTGTAATTGACGCAACGCGAGTTTACACTTTTTTTGTAACTTGAATACGGAAGGATATTTACTTCATAACTTATTGAATATTGATTTTTTTTTTTTTTTTTTTTGCACAAATGCATCGCTTTGCTTCGGAAGGCCTTTATTAACCCCCCGGAGCAGTGTGGAGTACACGTTTATAATGGATGGATGTGGATGGAGACACATTCTTCAGCTCCTACTCGTTGGTCCTGTTCACTGACATTATAAAGCTTTTATGTGTCAAGATATTTATTAAAATATCTCAGTGAGTGTTTATCAGAAAGAACAAAGTCATAGTCATATAACTCACCACCAAATTTGTAATAAAACAAATTATCCACTTACTGCCTTCCTCAGTATAAAAAAATATATATTATTACACACACACACTATATTGCCAAGAGTTTTCGGACGTCTGCCTTTATGTGCACATGAACTTTAATGACATCCCATTTTTAATCCGTAGGGATTCATATAGAGTTGGCCCACCCTTTACAGGAAGGGGCCGTCCCCAAACTGTTCCCACAAAGTTGGGAGCATGAAATTGTCCAAAATGTCTTGGTATGCTGGAGCATTAGGAGTTCCTTTTACTGTAATAAATGGGGCCAAGCCCAAACCCAGAAAAACAACCCCACAACATAGGATTATGGTGTAATCCCCTCCACCAAACTTTACACTTGGCACAATGTAGTTCCGTTCTCCTGGCAACTGCCAAACCCAGACTCATCCATCGGATTGCCAGACAGAGAAGCGTGATTTGTCACTCCAGAGAACATGTCTACGCTGCTCTAGAGTCCAGTGGCGTCGTGTTTTACACCACTGCATCTGACGCTTTGCATTACACTTGGTGATGTAAGGCTTGGATGCAGCTACTCGGCCATGGAAACCCATTTTATGAAGCTCTCTACGCACTGTTCTTGAGCTAATCTGAAGGCCGCACAAAGTTTGGAAGTCTGTAGCTATTTGTTTCTGCAGAAAGTGGGCGACTTCTGCACACTGTGCGCCTCAGCATGTACTGACCCCTCTCTGTGATTTTATGTGGCCTACCACTTCGTGGCTGAGTTGCTGTTGTTCTCATTTGCTTCCACTTTGTTATGATACCAATAACAGTTGACTGTGGAATATTTAGTATTGAGGAAATTTCACAAATTGACTTATTGCACAGGTGGCAACTTATCACGGTACCACGCTTGAATTCACTGATCTCCTGAAAGCGGCCCATTCTTTCAAAAATGTTTGTAGAAGAAGTCTGCATGCCTAGGTGCTTGATTTTATACAATTGTGGCCATGGAAGTGATTGGAACACCTGAATTCAATGATTTGGGGGGGACCATTATGACCATTTAACCTTTCCCAATCATGACCATGATTTATTTAGTTATTTTGTGTGTGTGTATGTTCGTGTGTGTGTGTTTTTTCACATAGCATGTACCAAAATCTTTACCAAGCACCAGAGCGTTAATATGTCCTATATTAAATAATTCCTTTTTTCTATTAAAAAAAATAACACAAGTGTAAGCACATGAATCTATCAATTTGACACTTGTAATTCAAAGTGACATCAAAAACCACAAATCCCTATAATCTAAGGCTAATAAATGTACGTCACAATCAGCTGAAGGGTCATTATTTAGTAGAATGATGTCATTCACTCTGATAAGCAGACACACACATAGTTGGATTGTTTTAAAATGTATTAAGTTCTACATTATTAGGTGTGTTTTATAGTTTTCATTGGTGCATGAATTCCTAATTTGATTGTCTCATGATATGACAGTGCCAAGGCAAAAAACTGTAATATTCTCTCAAGGACCATTTAACTGTTAATATAGAGTCTCCCCTTACATTCCCCACATAGGCCTATCACATGTTAGATCTGTTATAAGAGTGCAAAATGTATAATTTTATACTGAAACAGAAAGCTTGTGGCTTACTTGTCAGAGCAACAGCTTTATATCTGGTGGTTAACTGTAGTGTCAGAATACAGTTTTATTAGCTGGGTAAAATTACACTTACAAGGAATTAAATGAATCAGTAGCTGATGTTGGAGAGATATCAAATAAAAAAACAGAGATAATTGCTCAGCATACTTACTACAAACATGTAAACTCAGTTGCATATAAGCAGAGAATAATGTCATAATACAGATAAAGTTAAAAACTAAGTCCATGATATTACAAAGGGCAGTAATGACATGCTGATTTCCTGAATGAAGACTGTTCTCCCCTAGGGAATTGTTTGAGTCACTGTGATTTATTTTCAAGGCTTATTTTTAAACAGATTTTTTAGATAGGTCTTAGAATTTAAATATGCTTTGCTCTCTGAGTTTATGTTACAGCCTCAGACAGACAGTAGTTAGACATACATTTAAAAAAGTTAGGCCTATGTTTCATACCAAAACACAAGTTTTTCAACAGGGCCAGGGGAGTCCAGAATTGTTATCTAGACTTTACTTTTCTTAAACAAACCAGAAGCAAATTCTTCTATTTGCTATGATAAATTTCATAAGAGAGAAATAAAAAACTTACTGGCCTCATTCTAGGCAATTCTTCAGGCAAACTCACCACCAAATGTTTGATAAAACAAATTATTACGGCCTTCTTCTAGGTAATTTGGTTTCATGTTTATTGTGTTTTATTTTGACATTCTCAGACATGTTTCCTGATTGTCATGTGACTCCCTGATCCCATCATGTGCTTCCCTTTTGTAATGTATCGTGTTATAACTGGTTCCGTTATTTTATGTGTCATGTTCTGACTGGTTCTTGTTTCATTTATTTTGTTTGTTCACTGGTTGTGATAGTGATGTTATAGTCTTCCCTGTATCATGTTTTTAAGCCCTTATGTTTGCCTTGTCTAGTTGTCGTTTATTGAGGTAGGTAAGTAAGCATGCTGTTCCATGGTCCCATCCATGTGCCAGGTCTGTTCCATGTTTGGAAAGAGCTTTATACTGTACATCTAGCTGGTTGTTATAGTAAAAATAAACTTTTTGCACGTTACTTGCCACAAGTAAATAATTAGAGATTAAATATTTGAGTTGAAATATTTTATTAGCTCATTAAAATTAAAGCTTCTGTGAAGAAAAACAGTTCAAGAAGCTTTGAGTCTAGATAAAGAAACAAGTTCAAACGAGACATTTAAGGGATAATGTACAGTCAAAACACTTAACACACAGCTTTTCATCACATAATGATGAAGACAGCAAGTTGGATTGGATTCAGACATGTCTTGATGCCTTCCTACCTCTGGAATGAATCCTCCGAAGGAGCATTTTTCAGCTTTTGGATGCTTTTAAATGGGCTTTTGTTTGTGCTTGAAATAATGTGTGGTTAACACAAACTCAAGATTTTTTCACATTTTATTCTATGACATAAAATACATATGTAAAACTCTTGTGATTTTTTTTTTAAAGCTTTTACTTGTGGCTAAATGGGACTACAGAGGTTTTCGGGGACATTAAACATCATCATAAACATCGTTATAATACAAATGTGTATGAATCCTTATTTATGAATATTAAAAATCATGGCAATAATATTTTGATTCTATTGTATTCAACTGTCATATCAATGACATATTTTAAGTAGCATTTATTAAATGCAGTTTACTCTACTGAAATATGAAAAATGAAAACCTTTCTCCCATGATAAATATCTCAACCATATGATATCTCAGCCATATCTCAACACAAAAGCATCATAGCAATACCACGGTTGGCTGTTTTGATTTGAGACATTGTACTTCTGCTTATCCTGGAAGTCTCTAGGAGCCAATGTTTAAATTACATTGACAGGATTTAAATGTCAGGATCTGAGCTTTATGGCGGCTATAGACAGTGATCGCTTTGGATCTGTTCCTCACCCAAATCAATCATTTGGCCTTGGAACACTTGAAATATTTGTACTTTTGGAATAAATTGTGACTGTAGCTGTACCTGCCTGTTATATTTTATAATATACAAATGGTTAGGTTTAGGGGTAGGGGTTGGGTTACACACTCAGAAATGTCTAAATAATGTCTAAATCACACCCCAAAATTATAGCAAAGTATATAATTTCATCATGATGATAAAATTCCCATGCCCATTGCATATGTGCATTGACGGCAAATGTTTCTCATTAAAATCAGTACCCTATGCATTAAAAAGTGAGGCCAAGGGGTCCTGTCCATATGTGACAAGTTGGGAGTGAGAATGTGTTGCCTCAGATGGTTTAGGTTTTAAAGTGGAAGATTTTTGTGTGCATGTGCACAGGAAATTTAGTGGCAGTAAGAGACCTCACAGACCAAGTTATAACAGACCACATCACTAGTGTGTGGTTCTGGTTTGATGACTGGAAAACTGGAATTAAAGTTTCAACCACCTCCCTAACTGTGGTTTCTAGAATGAACAACAGTTCAACAGCTTTAGCATGGCATGGAAATCAGTGTGGTTTTATGGTCACAGATTACAATAACTCATGCACCTACAGATTACATGCCTGTCAGCCAGGAACCGCAGGTAATTTTCCTAAGTATGTCAACAAGAGGGAGGGGTTGCAGGTGTCGGTTACAGTAGCACAGCCATGTGGTGGCACTTTATATTAGGTTTCTTTAACTACTATGTACTAACATTTAAATGAATCATTTGGTTTAAATACATTTTTTACATTTGACACTGTAAACCCGAACAGTACTACTAACTTATAAAGATTAAAAACTCTGCAATTTAAGTCTATTAAATCATTGATGCAACTTAAAACAATTACATTACAGTTTTATTTTTGTGTAGCTCAACATTTTTGAGTAAACCCTTATACCTAAATTATTATTTTTAAGTTTACTGAGCGACAGAAAGTGACGTCATCCACATCACGTCATTGCCGATGTTACCGACGTAACCAATGTTATCAGAAGAGTCCATTCAACATTAAACTGAGTTGCAGCACATTTCAAGTCCCCAGCATGCTTTACATCACACTCTGTAAGGGAGAAGAAAATATTGAAATTGAGTGTTATTTTGTGTGTTTTTGCACAAGATTAATACAGGGGAAGATGTGTTATTGTTAATGTTCTGTTATTTTGGTATTTAAATGTGTTTCTGTGATGTTGAAGTTTTTAGGGTTACCAACGTGGTGAAGAGTAGTGTATGTGGTTAGGTCGAGAATGGGCTGTGAAGCATCAAGTCTATAAATACTGCATGTTGATTAACAGTTCATGCAAGTAAATAGTGATAGTCTCTTTGATGGTTAGCGCATGCTGGTGCGCTATTGCTAACTAACACTTAACTGTAAAGATTAGGTGTTAGTTTATTTAATATTTCAATTAAGCTGTAATTACTGAATTTCTGTAGTATAAAATATTTTTTAGGTTCTACTAAAATAATCTTTGAGTTGTTTACTTAAATGTTTTGAATAATCTGAATTTATCGGGTTTTACAGTGTACTTATATTTTAAAAATACCTGCATGTGATTACAGAAATTAATTACAGCTGTAATTACATCAAAATAATTGAAATATAAGAAACAATACGTATGGTAAACAATAGTTTTAAGTACAGTGGACTTAAACATTAAATAAAACTCAAAAAAAAAAAATTCAGTTTGAAAATTGTTATTTATAATTATTCTATACTTAAAAGATTTGAGTTGCTTTACTGAATTTTGAGGTAATCAGTGTCTACAATAATTTTGAGTACTCTGAACTTATAGGTGTAATGATGGGTCAACAGAGTGGGGATCCATTTGCAGCTTTATTGATACAGTCACCAACAATAACAGGGCAAAGGCAGAAGCATAAACTGGGACGGGCAAAGGTCGTGGCAGGCGGCAGACAAACAGGGTCGAGTCACAGGCAAGGATCAGGGCAGGCGGCAAACAAACACAGTCCAGTACACAGGCAGAGATCAGGGCAGGCAGCAGAGAATCACAGGGTAATAAACAGTCCAACGGCAACAGGGTAACAGTCCACAAGAAAACGCTCAGAAATGATCACCGGAGCAAATCAAGACTTCGCGATGTGTGTGCGTGTGAAGGTGGCTTAAATAGTGTGAGTGTGATGGGGTGCAGGTGCGTGTGCAATCAGTCCCAGGAATGAGGGCCTATGGGTAATGTAGTCCGAATGGGAAACAGTCAATATTCAGGTGATGGCTCCCTCCGGTGGTGTGGAGGAGGAGGCGTGGGAGCCACATTCGTGACAGAGCCCCCCCCCTGCGAGCGGCTCCAGACGCGAGGAGGCGGACGCCGGGGTCTACCACGAGGTCGAGGGGCCGGTCTCTCTGGATGCGTCCGATGAAACTCCTCTAAAAGAGATGGGTCCAGGATATCATCCGCGTTAACCCAGGATCGCTCCTCCGGGCCGTACCCCTCCCAGTCGACCAGATATTGTAGTCTCCTACCCCGGCGCCTGGAATTGAGTAGCTCTCGAACCTGATAGGCTTCCTCGCCTTCGATCATCAAGGGCGGGGGGTTGTGGGCCACGGCTCCCTCCGCGTCTCCTCTCGGACCACCGGAGGGTTTCAGCAACGACACATGGAAAGTAGGAGAGACACGGTAATTAGCGGGTAACTTTAAACGAAATGAAACAGGTGTAATTTGTTTGAGAATTTGGAAAGGCCCTACAAACCTGGGACTGAGTTTTCTGCAAGGAAGTCTGAGACGTAGATCCCTTGTGGACAGCCAGACCCATTGACCCACGGCATATTCAGGATTGGGGCGACGATGTCGATTGGCTTGAGTTTCCTGCCTTCTTACAGCCCGCTGTAGATGGTGATGAGCCAAATCCCAAGTCTCCTCACTGCGCTGCATCCACTCGGTTACTGAGGGCAGATTAGATGGTTCCCCGGACCAGGGAAATAGAGGTGGTTGAAACCCCAGGACGCATTGGAAGGGTGTGAGCCCAGTGGCAGGTTTCTGAAGGGAGTTTTGGGCATATTCAGCCCACATCAGGTAGCGACTCCATTCCGGTTGGTTCTGTTGGCAGTATGTGCGTAGGAATCTGGTGAGTTCTTGGTTCATGCGCTCGGTGAAGAATGCTGACCATACTCGAGACGTGAATTGGGGTCCTCTGTCTGACACAATATCCTCCGGTAGGCCATAGAAACGGAATACGTTGTTGCACAGAATTTCAGCCGTTTCAAATGCTGTAGGTAATTTGGGTAGTGGGATGAGACAACATGTTTTTGAGAACCGGTCAATCACTGTAAGGATGGTGGTGTGACCGCGGGAGTCAGGGAGATCAGTGACGAAATCAATGGCTATATGTGACCAGCGATGTTGAGGAATGGGTAATGGCTGCAACAGCCCCACTGGAACTCGATGAGTTGACTTGGAAGTTTGACAGAGTGAGCAGTTGTTAATGAATTGAGTGGTGTCAGTGGCCATGGTGTCCCACCAGAACCGATTTTGCAGAAGGTGTTGCGTGGCCGTAATGCCCGGGTGACCTGAACTGGGAGAGTCATGAACCTGATGAAGTAACTGGTTGCGTAGGTGTTCAGGGACGAAAGTGCGATTAGGTGGACAGTCTGAAGGTGGTGTGGTTTGTTCGTTGGCTTGGGTGATTTCAGTCATGACATCCCACTGAACCGGAGCGAGTAGCAGTTTGGTGGGTAGAATACTTTCTTCCTTAATCGACCGTTCCACGTCCTCAGACTGGCGGGAGAGAGCATCCGCTTTGACCTTCTTTGAGCCGGGTCGGTAGGTTACTGTGAACTGGAATCGTGTGAAGAACATGGCCCATCTTGCTTGCCGGGGGTTTAGACGTTTTGCTGAACGAAGGTATTCCAGATTTTTGTGATCGGTGAGAATCGTGAATGGGTGTTGTGCTCCCTCTAGCCAATGGCGCCACTCCTCCAACGCCGCTTTCATGGCCAGTAGTTCGCGATTGCCAACGTCGTAGTTGCGTTCTGCTGCTGACAATTTCCGTGAGTAGAAAGCACATGGGAACATTTTTGCGGGATTATCTTGGCGCTGAGAGAGAACGGCCCCAATGCCAGTACTGGAAGCGTCGACCTCGACTATAAAGGGGAGTTCAGGATCTGGATGACGGAGAATGGGTGCTGACGTGAATCGTTCCTTTAACTCTTGAAAGGCGCGCACCGCCTCAGGGGACCAGAGAAGGCGTGTTGATTGTCGTTTGGTCATGGATGTTAATGGTGCTGCCACGCCACTGAAGTTTCTTATAAACCGCCTGTAGAAATTAGCGAATCCCAGAAATCGCTGTAACTCCTTCAACGTGCGAGGCTGGGGCCATTCAAGCACTGCCTTTACCTTGCTGTCGTCCATGGCCACTCCCTCTTGACTGATGACATAGCCCAGGAAAGACGTTGAAGTGCGGTGAAATTCACATCTCTCCGCTTTGGCGTACAGTTTATGTTGAATGAGGCGTTGAAGCACGGACCTGACATGTTGGATGTGTTCTTCGAGATTCTTGGAGTATATGAGAATGTCGTCAATGTAGACGATGACCCAGCGATTGAGCATGTCCCGAAAGACGTCATTGATAAACGACTGAAAGACGGAGGGACTATTGGACAGCCCGAACGGCATAACGAGGGTCTCGTAGTGGCCAGTGGCAGTAGAGAAAGCCGTCTTCCACTCGTTGCCCTCTCTGATGCGAATCAGGTTATAGGCACAACAGAGGTCCAACTTGGTGAAATATTTGGCTTGCCTTAGTTGTTCTAGAGCTGCGGGGACCAATGGTAGTGGGTAGCGGAATTTCACCGTGATGTCATTCAAGCCACGATAGTCGATACAGGGTCGAAGACTGCCGTCCTTCTTTTTGACGAAGAAGAAGCCGGATGCCGCCGGAGATGTTCGAGAAGGTCGAATGAATCCTTTAGCCAGTTCCTCCTCAATGTAGGTCTTCATGGCAGCAGATTCCGGCTGTGACAGGGGAAATATTCTGCCCTAAGGGGGCGTGGTACCTGGCAAAAGGTCAATAGCACAGTCAGTGGGTCGATGAGGGGGTAATTCTGTAGATTTCTTTTTGCTGAAAGCGATCGCCAGGTCAGCATAATTAGCGGGTACATTGGGTGCGTCGACGTTGGGCTCGTGAATTGAGATGGTTTGTACTGGTAATGGGGTGATCTGTTTTAAACATTGTCCATGACAAGCGGCATCCCACTGAACGATTTGACCCTCCTTCCATGAAATGAGCGGGTTATGAATTCTGAGCCACGGGAGACCAAGGATGACTGGGTTATTGGGTGAATGAATCACGTAGAAACGGATGCGTTCGTGATGAAGCACGCCGACTTGCAGTGTGAGCTCGGAGGTGATGTGCGCCACTTTTCCTCCTCCGATGGGTTTCCCATCTAGCGCTTCCACTGTCAACGGAGAGTTGCAGTCCGTTAGTGTAATGTTATGTTCCTTGATAAATGTATCAGACATGAAGTTGCCCGCTGCCCCAGAGTCCAGTAAAGCATACGTGGTAATATGTTGTTCATTTACGGTTATTTGTATGGGGATTTTGAGGCAGTTAGTGGAATAATGGGAACTCACCGCCTTCGGGTTGGCTGGGTTAGGTCGAACGGGGCAGTTGAGCTTGATGTGACCGGCTTGACCACAGTACAAACATAGGTGAAGTTGTCGTCTTCTCTCTCTCTCCTCTGGATGAAGTGGGATGTATCCGAGTTGCATGGGTTCCATTGTGGGATTGGTGAGAGAGGGTAGATGAACGGGTCGCCGTGAACGAAGGAGATTGTCGATGTGGATAGATAATTCGATGAATTCACTAAGCGATCTTCCCTCGTCACGGCATGCGAGCTCAGCTTGTAGTTCCAGAGATAGTCCTCTACGAAACAGTAGTTTCAGTGTGTCCTCAACCCAGTTCGTTTGAGCGGCGAGGGTTCGGAAATGTAAAGCATACTCAGCCGCTGAGGTTACCTTGGCTTAGCGACAGCAGTTGATCCCCAGCGCTCTTGCCACCTTCCGGGTGTTCGAAGACCTCCTTGAAGCTCTGAAGAAAGGCAGAAAAGGTGGGGAACACAGAACTGTCCTCTCTCCACACAGCCGTTGCCCAATCCAGCGCTTTACCAGTCAACAAAGAGCAAACGAAGGAAATCCGACTGGTTTCGGTGGGATAGAGAGATGGTTGCTGGTTGACAAAGAGGGAACATTGGAGTAGGAATCCCTTACATTTCGCGGGGCTACCATCAAACTTCTCCGGGAGAGCGAGACGTGGATTGATTGTGGGAGCAGCATGGAAGGCCTGACTGACGGGAGCCACGGGTGGAGGTGTGGCGGCCTCAGCGGCGGTGAAGCGAAGACTCTGCAGAGTTTTCACCAGCTCCTCGGTAAGAGAAGTCAAGCGATTCAGTTGATGCTGGTGAACCGCGAGCTGGTTGGCCTGGGCAGACAGCTCGGTGGAGGTCTGCATGAGCGCTGCTGGATCGTTAGTTGGCGAAGTCTTCTGTAATGATGGGTCAACAGAGTGGGGATCCATTTGCAGCTTTATTGATACAGTCACCAACAATAACAGGGCAAAGGCAGAAGCATAAACTGGGACGGGCAAAGGTCGTGGCAGGCGGCAGACAAACAGGGTCGAGTCACAGGCAAGGATCAGGGCAGGCGGCAAACAAACACAGTCCAGTACACAGGCAGAGATCAGGGCAGGCAGCAGAGAATCACAGGGTAATAAACAGTCCAACGGCAACAGGGTAACAGTCCACAAGAAAACGCTCAGAAATGATCACCGGGGCAAATCAAGACTTCACGATGTGTGTGCGTGTGAAGGTGGCTTAAATAGTGTGAGTGTGATGGGGTGCAGGTGCGTGTGCAATCAGTCCCAGGAATGAGGGCCTATGGGTAATGTAGTCCGAATGGGAAACAGTCAATATTCAGGTGATGGCTCCCTCCGGTGGTGTGGAGGAGGAGGCGTGGGAGCCACATTCGTGACAATAGGGTTTTACAGTGTACTTATATTTTAAAAATACCCGCTTGTGATTACAGCTGTAATGAATTTCTGTAATTACATCTATAAATACATTTTTGACCCTTCCCTTACACCTTAACCCACCCTTAAACCTACTCATATCACCACACCTGTCCCTAACCTTACCTATATACAACCACAATAGCAGCAAAAGTGTTTTGCAATACAATATGAACACAATAAGTACATTGTACTTATCTTTTGATGTAAGTAAATAGTAGTTAAGGACACCTAATATAAAGTGTGACTACTTTAGGTACTAATATGCACCCATTATGGGTAGTCAATGTACAAAGATGGTCTTTATGCAGACAAGGAATTCACCTTTTAGCAGATTTCCAATAGTAAAAAGTCAGGTGGGTTTACCTGACTGGGGGACTGAATTGGTCAGGTAAAACCAAGTCTGTAACTTTAGACAAATACACATTTTGTCCTAATGGCGTGATAATAGCACAGTGCATTAGAAGCCACACAGACAGGCTTATTTATTGCAGTGTAAATGAAACAGACACATTCGTTTTTGCTATTTTACTATTTTAGAATTCAAATTTAATTATTTACTAAATTCTGAACAATGAAGTGTGCACACTACCATCCATGTTTGCAAAGTTTTATCAAGCCGCAGCACCATGTATATCCCTCAGTCATGTATAGGCTCTATAGGACTTGTTTCTCTTTCATCTTAAAGTCAACAAAAATAAACCAGGTGTTACATTTTTTAAATACTATAACATTTAAATGTACTGAATTTCAATGACATTTCTCTAAACATGTACTAATATTTCCATGAACTGAGAAGCACATTTCAAATTGTAAAAACTACACAAAAACTCAATTTGATATATTCTGAGAATTTAATTCCTCTTCTTTAGTCATTTCAGCATTCTTACAGTAAGTTCTACTAATGAAAAGCATGTGGAAATGCTTACGTGTTGTCCATATGTGTTAATGGGCAATTTAAATTGATATGTGCTATGACATTTTTTTTTATCATTCATTTTTGGAAGAATTGTTGATATGATTGTTTGTGGTTGAAATCAAACCAATGTTTATTTGCAGTTTTGCAGCCTTTACTTTGCTAACAACATTGAATCTCACACAGAATGACACTGAAAATCTTACCCACAATCCCTCAAATTTTAACACTGGTAATTTTGCTGTCAAAAGCAATCTACCAGACATTTCTTAACAGGGTCTGGGGTGCATTTCCCAAAAGCATCGACATTGTTAGCCAACTAACATTGCAAGTTCCCTCTTTACTAGGCCTAACGTAGTTCAACGATTTGGTGTTTCCCGAAACCATCGTTCAAACGCACATTCGCAAACTGCATCGCAAACTTGTGTGGTTGGAACGACAGATCTCCAGCTGTGGATAGAAGCATAGTTTCTTGTTTTTATGACATGTGGACTTAATAAATCATTATTTTGAGCAAAATAAGCAAGCTGACATTAAGTACAATGTATTGCTTTTATTTCGAATATATACAAAATTCATTGACATATTTTAGTTTGTCAAGAGATTTTAAGCACCGTTTTTGAAGAGTGTGCATGTATGTATGTGCTCAAGTAGGTAAGAACAAGCCTATGATTGAATCTGGAAATAAAGAAATATAACTGAGAAAAATTATAATTAATCCTCAGATTCAATCTATGTCCTTAATTTATAGCAAAAAATCTAGCATTAATTCAATCTTAAACGGATTCATATAAATAACTCCACACATATAAATTACTCCACCACCTGCGTGACATCATTCACCAACATGGCTGAACAACAGGTTTGTGACAATACAGTTTCGGTAAACAGTCAGGGCTGAATCCCAAATGGAAAGCTAAACCCTGACGGTCTTCCTCTGAGTCCGCACTTTCGTGACGTAATGACGCTTTGACTGCCGGGTAAAGTCCTCTGCCTAGCTCGCAAACTTCCGGTCTCAGCCAAAGAACTTATACTGACAAGAAGTGAAACTCAATAAAACGTTTCATTGCAACACCAGCGCCAGCAGCAGCCCTACACTTCCGCCATTTTGGGGTGAAAGCGACTCGCAGTCCACTAGTTTCTATGGCAATTTCAGCTGCTTTGTTAAAAAAAACGTACATTAAAGCTGAAATCCAACCTGAATGATGTAAACACAGAATAAAATACTATCACAAGTGATCATCAAATTCTTTTAACAGTTTATTTTACAGACTTTGTGTTTAAGTCTTCCACTTTTTTCAAAAAACCTTTGCTCTCTAGAAACCCAGTCAAAAAATTTAAATTATTAACACTGAATTAACATATGAAATTAAATTAAGGACATACATCAGAAAAATTGGGCATGTAGGACAATAAATATATAACAGAACATACAACAGCTTGACAGTAACTGTTTTTGCAGTGATGTCTTATATTAATGTCCGTTAAAGCAAGACTATGTAAACAAAAAAAACACAACCACTGTGTCCAAAAGTGGAAATTATGGGATAACAGAAAGCAATGCATCATGTTCTATAAGATCATGTTTGTAGCTTAATTCAGGGGATTAAAACGTATATATTTCAGACCTAGTGGAGTAGCCTAATTTACTCCACTATAATCCCCTGGATCACTACAAACATGATGATCTTAACTTTAATAATTATTAATTTATTAATTTACTATTAATAGTAAATATGTAAAGTTACATAAAATGGAAATAGGCTACTCAATAAAGTAGGCTAACTACATTACCTCAGATGTGTAATGGTTGGATTCCACAACTGATAATATAAAACATATATAGGCTAAGACAACATTTACTGTAGGTGTCATAAAATTTACTAAATTTGAGACATTTTCTGTTGCGTTTCTATGGAGCCCCCGCACATGACATG
This sequence comes from Hypophthalmichthys molitrix, assembly GCA_037950675.1. Classification (NCBI taxonomy): domain Eukaryota; kingdom Metazoa; phylum Chordata; class Actinopteri; order Cypriniformes; family Xenocyprididae; genus Hypophthalmichthys; species Hypophthalmichthys molitrix. Next base: position 16,382,570 of record CM075507.1, read on the forward strand.
CAAGAAAAAAATTTAATCATGCGCACGATTTACTAATTCGTTCCCCCGATTTACTAAAAGTGCCACCTAGTGACTGTTACCTCAAAAAGCATCAGAGGGTGCTTCTTGATATCCCTCCTCATTTCCTCGCTCCTCCATCCTATGACCCGGAAACCGATCAAGCTCAGCCATCTTGTAGGACATCTCAATTCTCTAATTGCACCCTGAGGAGGCGAGGGACGAGGAGTGAGGAGGAAGCTTCCTGAGGAGTCATGAGTGAGGATACACAGGTGTATCCTTTGCGGAAGTCTTTCTTGTCGAGAAACCTTAACTTTACATCTCACATATTTAAACAGAGAATCTTGCGTTATTAATATTTATTATTAATTTTTTTAAAAACTTTAACAACATGAGGGCAGATCCCTCGAGTGCAGCTGATGACGCTTGAAGTGACGCTCGGGTGAACAAGAACATTCCAATATACAAATGACATTTCCTTCGATTCCTCTGTCCTGGTTTTCTTTCCTTGCATCCTCCCCTTACATCCTACGGGGGTGGAGCTGAGACGCAAGGAAAGGAAGCGAGGAAAGGAAGCGAGGAAAGGATACGAGGATGCACAAATAAGAAATTAAAAGCACCCAGAGGTTCACCTCTTGGGTTCTATGCATTTTGTCTCAGCTGAAGTGCGCATCAAGGGCGTATAGCGGCCGCAAAAGGGGGCGCTCGCGAGCACCCTTCTCCCGCCAGCAATAATATCTGGCCCGCGCGCCCAGCCAGATTATTTTGATAGCGGCTGGTTCTGAAATAGATCTTTGTCTCGTGGTGCCGTCATCAATGTGTCTACACCAGGTGCGCCCCGCCGCAACAGCTGAAAGCTGTCTACACTGAACGCGACAAACCAGCCATTGCAAACCACTTGAACTACGTCAGAAACAGAACGGGAAATCCGTTTACTGTCGGGAATGTGTTGTGTCGCGTGCTCCGCGCCGCATCCAGTGTAGACAATATCATTATAATGGGTTCTATTATCTTTTGTAGCGTCGCGTTGCACCACTCGTGTCCGGTGTCGGTGTTATATTCTTTGAAAACAGCGACAACTTCCTTGCAGATAAGACACCGCCTTTGCATTTACAAAGCTAGGTAGGATGAAAGCATAGTTGTCTTTCCATTCTTCTTCGTATGCCCTATTTTCGCTGACAACTTTCCTCGACTCTTTGATAGTGCCATTTTCTCTCACCAGCTAGGTTAAATGTTAACATCACTCTGTACACAACGTAATAACATACCTCCAGCACACAAACAATTAAAAAAATGCAGTTTAGTACGAGAGGATGCCAAGAAATAATTGTATAATAATTGAGTGTAGAAGTAGGCTACGTCAAATAATTATTACAATAAGTTAGGCTCCATTGTGTAACAAGCAAATTAAAATGTTACACATTTATTATTCACAATATGGAAAGAGGAAATAAAACATAGTTCATTAAGAGCATGACTCAAACATGCCATTAATGGGCTTATTCAAGTTAATTTTTATCCATTCTGCATCTCCCACATATGTGTGTTTTAGCAAGGTGGTCTGTGTTGCAAGTTGGTGAATGAAGATACTTGCCAGGTTACTGTTACGGAGTCACAGCCTGCACCCTCCAATAACAACACATCGTCACCAGATCAGCACGCTCCTCCCACTCGTTCTGAGCACCTGCACCTCATCATCACCTCTCCCTATAAAGACTCACTTCCCCTGCACGTCTTCGTCTGGTCTCGTCCATACGTACCACACAGACTCCTTACCTGTTCCTTTTCTGCTGTTCCCATCTGCCTTCCAATCTGTCGTCCTTCGCCTCCCTTCTCCATTCCATTCCTGCAAAAGAGACATTGTAATTTCCTCACCAAGCTAAATGACTGTTCGTGTTTGTGTTTCTACTCACCTGCATTTCCAACTGCCATATCCGTGCCTCTGTCATTATAATAAAGAACTGGTTTATACTTACCTGTCTGCCTCCGTCTGTGTCCTGACAGAAGACCAGACCAACATGCAGAGCACCACGGATACTGGTGCGGACCGAACTTCCGATCCGTTCACCGACCTGGTCAATGGTGTGCGATCATCGCTACAGCCACCATCCTCACCCACTTCACCTGCCATCCCCACTGATCTCATCAATGCTGTTCGCCAGTCACTCCTGCACTCTGCACCCGCTTCTTCTCACGCTGCCTCTGCCAGTCCCATGGCCCGACCAGCGACATTCTCTGGTGCGGCGGAGGATCGCAGTGGGTTTCTACTGCAATGTTCATTGTACTTCGAGGCTCAATCTTATCTATTTACTACGGAGCACGCCCGAGTGGCGTTCGTCATTTCTCTGTTCTCCGGCCGTGTGCTGCACTGGGCTCAGCCATTATGGGACTCTCACGCTCCAGTTACGTCATCACTCACTGCATTCTTTAGTCACTTCAAAGAAGTCTTTGGGCAAAGCACAGCAGAGCTCTCAGTGCACGACCAATTGTACTCCATACGCCAAGCGGATTGCTCTGAGTATGTATGCCCTCCAGTTTCGTACTTTGGCGGCCGCTAGTGGCTGGAACGAAACTGCATTGATTACCGCCTTTCGACAGGATCTTAACCCGGATATCAGACGACTTATGGTAATTTACGATGACGCAATGGGACTGGAGAATTTAATTCAAAAGACGATCCGTGTGGCTCAACGTTTCTCCATGTGCACCTTCACCAAACCCACTGCAAATCCTCTGCCCACCGTTCCATCAGTCGCCCTTCCAGCACCTGAACCCATGCAGGTTGATTCCTATTGCCTGACTCGTGTGAAGCGTCACCGCAGGATCCTGAACCGCCTATGTTTGTACTGTGGGGGAGAAGGTCACGTCATCGCTGCCTGCCCAGTTTGACCACCACACCCCGCGTTGAGTACTATTCATTTACCACCTCAAATCTCCTTTAACCAGAACTCCTGTACTCATTCTAACCCCACGTGCCTGTGTTTCAGCGCAAGCTCTCAAAGATTCCGGTTCTGCAGGGAACTTATCTACTCCCGGAACCTGGCCGAACACCGCCACCACGTCTCGCAGGTTCTGGAGAAGCTCCGCTAACACCACCTTTACCTCAAGCTGGAGAAGTGCGAGTTCCAAACTACCTCCGTACACTTCCTGGGCTACATCATCGACCAACAAGGCATCCAGATGGACCAGAGGAAGGTGGAGACCATCCAGAGCTGGCCCTTACCCACGACAGTGAAAGAACTCCAACGCTTCCTAGGATTTGAACATTTCTACCACCGTTTTATCCACAACTAAAGTCTTCTCAGCTCTCCACTTACATCTCCATCTGCCCAAGAAGCTTTCCATCGACTCCAGGAACACTTCCTCACCGCTCCGATCCTGGTGCATCTGAATCCTGATCTCCCCTTCGTCGTTGAGGTAGACGCATCATCCACCGGGGTCGGGGCGGTTCTCTCCCAATGGCAGGGTGAACCTCCACGGCTCCATCCATGTGCCTTCTACTCCAAAAAGCTATCCCCGGCAGAGCAGAATTATGACATCGGAAATCGTGAGCTCCTCGCCATCAAGTTAGCTCTGGAAGAGTGGAGACATTGGCTGGAGGGAGCGAATCACCGTTTCCAAGTCATCACTGACCACTGAAACTTGAATACCTCAGAGAAGCCAAAATACTGAATCCACGCCAAGCTCACTGGGCTCTCTTCTTTACCCGGTTCAACTTCACGGTCTCCTACCGACCAGGGAACAAGAACTGCAAGGCTGATGCCTTATCCCGTCTACATCAACCCGAACCTGAGAACTCCTCTCCTGAGTCCATCCTCCCTCCAGCCATGATCGTCAGCCCCATCGTATGGTCCATCAGTGAACGCATCTCCCAGGCTAACTGCTCAGAACCTGCACTGCCGGGAGGTCCTGAGGGGCTCCTTTATGTTCCACCAACTCTCCGTCAGCCCCTCATGGACTTAGCTCACACATCTCCGGACTCTGGACACCCAGGCAGTTCACGTACCCTCTCGCTCCTGTGTCAACACTACTGGTGGCCCTCCATGACTCAGGATATCTCCCGCTACATCAAAGGGTGCTCAGTCTGTGCCGTTGTCAACACCCCTTGGAGACTCCCCAAAGGAAAGCTGGTCCCACTACCGATCCCTCGTCGACCATGGTCTCACCTCGGGATTGATTTTATGACCAACCTCCCATCCTCGAACAATTACACCTGTGTGTTTGTGGTGGTGGATTGTTTATCCAAAGCCTGCAAGTTGATTCCCCTCAAGGGTTTACCTACGGCTTTCAAAGCTGCCGAAGCTCTATTCACTCAAGTCTTCCGTCACTTCAGCATCCCCAAAGACATCGTATCGAACCGCGGACCTCAATTAATTTCCAGAGTCTGGCAGGCCTTTTTCAAACTCTTGGGAGTTTCAGTGAGTCTTTCCTTGGGCTGTCACCCCCAAACCAACGGCCAGACTAGGCGCAAGATCCAGGAGATCGGGAGGTACCTGAGGTCTTACTGCCACTCCCTCCAGCAATCCACCACAGGATTGGCCCAATGCCAAACTTAATTGCCGACCCCTGCCCTACGGTCTCGTGGGGCTTAATGGACACGCTCAAGCAGGAGCCATTTAAGTCCTCAAGACCGAAAGTGCATAGAAGTATGCCATTTGGGATTCAGCCTAGCTAGTTGGCTGCGTCCTCCAGAGGTTACGTTTGAAGGCTGTATACGTCATCGAGGCGGTCTCATTTAAGAAAAGTAACCGTTAGATTGCAAAGTAAGAAAGAAATTACAGTATTCCAACCCAGAGCCGGCCCAAGGCATAAGCGAACTAAGCGGCTGCTTAGGGCCCCTGTGGCCACCAGGGGGCCCCCAAGAGCATATGAAATGACAGCTTGATTTTAACAGCGCACAATCAGTTTCAGTTCTAGTGCCTCTGTTCCAATAATACTGTACAACTCAACGTACATTCTCATCACATTAGGGCTGCACAATGTATCGTTTTAGCATCGATATCGCGATGTGCCCAACCATGATAGTCACATCGCAGGAATTGTACATGTTTAGGTCCTGTTACACAGAGACGTGCAGAGACGTGACATGAACACTGGACTGAGTTCACTTTTGCATCTACTTATATATCCGCATCGGACATATACAAGCAGAATAATGTCAAAATGTCCTTGTAAACACAGTTGCTTATGGCTTAGGTAACCCAAACAAAGAAAAAAGATGTGTATCATTATAAAGGATCCGCGCATTCGGTCTTAAAGTCACAGTAGGCTTGCTGCTTTCTGTGTCATGAATGTTAACAAACAACAAAATACAAAGAGAAAATCACTTTTGCAGATTTAACACAGATTAGGCTAATTATATTCAATTTAAACAGTGAAGACTATGCAGTGTTATCTTACATTTGATTATTCATTTTCTGGACCTGAATACTTACCTGAAAAATATAAAACACCCAATTTATTTAATTTAAATCACCCCAATCATTCTAGAATTATTATTTTCAAATGCTGCCGCTTGTCTATAAAGGGATAGTTCACCCAAAAATGAAAAATTCTGTCATTATTCATCAGTTCCAAACCTGTATTAATTTCTTTCTTCTGCTGAACATTTTGAAGAATGTGGGTAGCCAAAGAGTTGCTGGTCACCATTGACTTCATAGAAAAAAATATATATATGCTATAGAAGTCACTGGTGACCAGCAACTGTTCAGTTACCCACCTTCTTCCAAATAAATAACTTTTATGTTCAACAGAAGAAAGAAACTCATTCAGATTTAAAACAACTTGAGAGTGAGTAAATGACTTTTCATTTTTGGGTGAACTATTTCTTTAATGTTAATACATTTATTATTGTTATCTTCTGGCCTGGTGCTGCTGGTTGGAAATTATGGCAAATATGTCTCTCTGACTCTGCAGACTAATGTGTCGTTCACACTGAGATTAAGGCTGAGTTTAATATTCTAGCCTACTGCTCTTACTATTTTATGTAATTTGGCTGTTATATGAATATATGGTTGAAATAGTATTTATACTTACCCAAATTCAGCTAGGCGCTTCTGTTTCTATTGGTGCTGTGTACTCTTTCACTGTATTTATCTGTCAGACAGTGAGTGAAGTATGGATGTATGGAAACTTGTTTCCGCCACTAAATAAAAAAAGTTAATTGCGACTTTTTATATCACAATTCTGACTTTTTAATTGCGAGTTATAAAGTCAGAATTGCAAGATAAACACTCGCATTTCTGAGAAATAAACTCACAATTCTGACTTTTTGCTCAGAAATGTGAGTTTATATCTCAGAATTCTGAGAAAAGAAGTCAGAATTGCAAGATAGAAAACTCGCAATTGCGAGAAAATGTCAGAAAAACAGTTTATATCCCTCAGTTCTGACTTTATAATTTGCAATTGTGACTTTATATCACTCACAATTGTAAGAAAAAAAGTCTGAATTTTGAGATAAAAAGTCGCAATTATCTTTTTATTTTTATTCCATGGCAGATACAAGCTTCCATACTATTGGCAGTTGCAATATCATTAAGGGGAAAGCAATGTCGGGCTGTTTGTGAATGTGTCTGAAGATGCCTTTTCAGACAAAGCTGGCATGAAAGTCAGTTGACTTTGCCACTGACTTTGCTAATGTATTGTGACAAATGTCTGTGTAAAATAGCTAAATGGTTGTTAAATAAAGTGAACGTTTGCCTTACTTCATAGAGTTCAAGTGAGGGCGCTGATTACAGGAAGGGTGCTGACATTTTGTTAGTTTACAAGCTCAAAAAAATTATATATACATGTATTAATTATTCACAATAAGTCACAGTATGTATAGAATGCCTGAAGTTTGTAGGCAAAGTATGAAATGGTTTAGATTTCACACATTTTCTAGGCATTCTCTACAATGCCAAAGGGCAAGCTGGCTTGTCATTCTGTATAATACCTAGGTAATGTAGAATGCCTAGGAAACGTATGCAACATAATCACAAAAACCAGACATTTCATATTTTGCCTAAAAACTTCAGGCATTCTATATATTCCCTATAGGCATTCACAAAATAAAAGGGATGCCAATAACGGTGAAATACATATATTTCAGGAAAAAAATGTTTTATGATAAGAACTTTTTTCCTTCAGCTATTTGACTTTACTTAAAGGTTAGATTTCTGTGAATATTTTGAATGAAATTTTTTTCAGTTTTGCTAAAATTTTAGAGCTCATACATTCATTGATTGCACATTCAGCACTGTATACACTTTTTGGATCCATCCTGCCTTTATGTTGCTATAGTTATGCCTGTGTCTGTATAGTTTATGTTATGAGCATATAGTTTATGTTATGAGGCCTGTAATGCAGTGCTGTAATGCACAGGTATCCGTGCCAGTCACATGACTGATGAATAGAAAGACACACCATGATGGCATAAAGCAGCGACTCTAAAAGTAAAAAAAATGTTATTAAAACTTTTCTAATGACTTTTCACTTTAGTTTAATTTCTAAAAGCTTTGTTGTCATTAATATAATTTTATCCCAGTGTTATAATGTTAATATAATGTTTTCTCTCTCCTGGTCTTTAAGGCTGTTAAGTGTAAGAGGGTAGAATAGTTGTTATTTGTTTCATCACACATCTGTTTTTAATGTACACTATGTATATGTGTGTGTGTTTCTTGGAAAGCAGCCAAGAAAGGGTCCCTGATTCTTTGAAAGAGGGCCATAAGGCTGCTCCGGAAGGTATGGTTCCTTGACTGGAAGTTGACCATATTTAGACTTGTTTTTCTATATTTACCACATTCCTATATCATAAAGGTATAGTCTCATTGGGCAGTTGCTACACCACCCCTTGAACATATATAAAAGCCATGTACAGAAGTAAGATTGGGAGAAGGTTTTGTGAACGGACTGGCTTCATGTTCATGACTCTTTTCCCATAGGCCTATGCATTCAATGAGTGAAAAGGACAAACTGAGAATGAGGCACGACTTGGGACAATAAACAGATTAAAATAATCTAACAGTTATTTAATTTGAACAGTGAATGAACGTTTTTTTCTAAGCCATGTTGACATAGGGTGATGGTAGCCTATTTAATGGAAATTATTTTAAAACAACAACAAAATTAGTACTATACAATAGTCTAGGGTAGTTGTTCCCAAACCTGTCCGGGAGGCCCACCAGGATTGCACATTTTGGCTGCATCTGAAAACTTAGGTAGCTGACTTGTTGGCTCACTGCCATATCAGGCAATGACTTTACAAGCAACATTTGAGCACAAAGCTACCTCATGAAATGATGTTTTATTAATAAAGTTCGGGAGGAGCATGTTCAGATAATTAACCTAAACACGAGAGAAGCGCATTCAGTTAATCAAGACTGGTGATCTCCTTCGGTTGCTCCATTCTGTCGGTGTCCTTGCACATGTCCAGTGTCTTCTCTCGCTGAGTGGAGTGAAGCTCTGTGACTTGCAGTTCTAGTTCATTTACCTCCTGTCGGAGGCCCGTAAGAGCATGGGCCAAGAAGAAGATGATGCTGGTCAGCTCTTCGTTGCTCAGGCTGGGTGTCAGGAGTCCACTTGTGTTGCCATCTCATTGTTCCTTTCTCTGCTGCTGCAGGTCGTTCGCTGCTTCAGGCTGAAGGATGTCCATCCAACGTGATCTCATGAGAATACATGTGTATTTTTACGTAAAGTGTGGTTCTACCACACGTACATTTACTTACGTTTTCATATACACAAAAACGTACAACATCGACGTATTTATAGCACTAAAACGTAAAAATACTTACGTATTAACAGCCAAAAAAAAAACAAAAAAAAAAAACGTAAATCATGTAAAGTGTGAATGTATATGAATTCCCATGTATTAATATTAATATCGTGGCATTAATGTTTTAAATCTGTTCTATTCAATTGTCATATCAATACATGTTTTTAGTCGAATTTATTGAAAGCAGTTTACTCATCTAGCTACTTAATATGAAATAACATTTCTGTTCGAGACTTGTGCTGCAAACTCGTTTCGGAGGATTACATAATGTTAAGACTGCATGCAATATGAAACCTTATGAATAAAATTTCTGTAATTGTTTAACCATTTTGTAATATTTAGTTTGTTTGCTGTGCGACACAGAAGGCGTTTTCTCCTATGCAGCGACTGACAATACAACCATAAGATACACCAAAGCACAACATAAATTCACAAATCCATCCATTTTATTTGTTCGCTGTACTCCGAATCTTTACAGTCCATATGTTTGTAAAGAACAGATCCAAATTCAGCCCTTTATCCATCCATCCATCTTTATCTTCATTCTCAGCAACAGCAACAGCAACAGCGACCGTCACAGTCAAATCTTGTCGATACGGTATCGAACTGGCAGCCAGTACAAAGAACGTAAGATTGGTGTAATATGGTCTCGTTTGCGGCTACCAGTGAGTAGGCGGGCTGCCGCATTTTAGACCATTTGAAGGCGGGAGATGGAAGAGAGAGGTAACCCAGAATACAAAGAATTACAGTCGAGTCAAGTTGAGATAAAAGCATGAATAACAGTTTCCAAACTTTTCCTGCTTAAGAAAGGTTTGACTTTAGATAACCGGCGAATATGACAAAAACTGGTACTAACTATGGTGTTGATTTGTTTTTTTCTAATTTAAGACCATTATCTTGGTGAAATCCTAGATCTTTAACATCAGAAGTAAGATAAGGAGTAAGAGTGCCAAGGTTGGTTGAGTCTTCATCTGGGTGCTCTTTTGGCCCAAATTGAATGATTTGGGTTTTATTATCGTTAAATATCATGAAATTATTTGTAAGCCATAATTTGAGTTCATGCAGGCAAACCTCCAGTGTCTTGTATGCTGAGTTATCTTTACGTTTAATAGGTATATAAAGTTGTGTGTCATCCGCATAGCAGTGATACAATACCCCAAATTTACGCATAATTGATCCCAGAGGTAACATATACAGCGAAAATAATAACGGTGCTAAGATCGATCCTTGGGGTACACCACAGGTGACGTGAGCCACCGAGGAAGAATGGACACCTAAATTGACTGTAAATCTTCTGTTTGACAGAAAAGAGTGGAACCATTTCAACACAGTACGAGTGATACCAATGAAGTATTCAAGCCGAGATAAAAGAATCCTGTGATCCACAAAATCAAAAGCAGAACTCAAATCTAAAAGCACTAAGGCCATGGTATCACCAGCATCTGTGGTCATTAAAATATCATTGAAAACTTTTAAAAGAGCCGACTCAGAGTTATGAAGGGTTTTAAAGCAAGACTGAAAATTATCAGAGATGGAATTGATTTGCAGGTAGTTCCTCAATTGTATAAATACAGCTTTTTCGAGAATTTTGGATAAAAATGGTAAATTAGAGATGGGTCTGATATTTGCATATATTGCAGAGTCAAGTACAGTTTTTTTGAGGATAGGAGTCACAGCGGTTAATTTAAAACAGGCTGGAACTGTTCCGGTCACTAGACAATTATTAATGATGCGTGAAATGTCCGGGCTGACTATATTGAAAATCTGTTTTAAGAAGCAGGAAGGGAGAGTGTCATGACGAGAAAAAGTAGGTTTCAATTTTGAAGTGATTTCACTACATGTCTGAAGGGAGATCAGTTCAAATTCACTCCACTGTGAACTGGAGAAAGAGGGATCAGATAGGCCTACAGGCTGTAAAAACTTGTCCTCTAGTAGTGTTGGTTTTGTCTGAAAAGAAGTTAAGAAAATTTTCACAGTCAAAAGAAGAGATCACAGATGGAGTCTTAACGGGAGGATTTAAGACAGAATCGACAGTCGTAAAGAGCGTTCTAGAACATTGTTTTTAACAATGATATCAGATAAATATTTATGCTTTGCAGCCCTGACTAGCCTTTTGGAAATTTTGAAGGGAGACATTCAGCAATTCAAATGATATTTGAAGCCTGTCTTTTTTCAATTTACGTTCAAATCGTCTGCACTGCTGTCGTAATAATCTGATATCGTTGTTGATCCAAGGCTGAGACTTGTTTCGGGGATAGACCAGCCTTCGAGGTGCAATGGAGTAAATAAGTCAATATTAAGTCAAGCGTATTTACCCACTGAACAATATTCAAGGAAGACAGTAAAATTAAAAATTCCTTAGCTAAAGCATTGGTAGAGCAGCATACATGAATATTAAAATCAGTATTAAAATATAGTCGTGTCTAGTAAAGACATCATAAAAGATCAGCAAACTCATTTATAAAATTGCTGGAAGAGGGGGGACGATAGATTAATAAAAGTAAAACAGGATGAGGGCAGTTTAAGTGTAATTCCTGAATTTCAAAACTGCTGAAGGTGGCTGTGGGAGATAAGCGACACTGTACTTTATTTTTAAAGACAGTCACGAGACCGCCTCCCCTGCCAGTTAACAGGGGAGTATTAAAAAAATAGTCAGTTCAGAAAGAGGACTTGGATCACCTGATTTTATCCAGGATTCAGTCACAAAGAAGAAATCCAGATGGTTTGAATAGATGAGGTCGTTGCAGATGAAAGTTTTATTTGCCAAAGATCGAAAATGACAAATGACAAAATGACTTAATTTCATTACAAGATCATTAGTTAAAACATTTCAAATGTACCTGCAGACTATTTCTCTACTCATGTATTTTATCACTGAGGATTTCTTAAAAGTACTGTGCAGGCGCCCCGTTGGCACGGGGGACATGGGGGTCAGGAACCCCGCAGTTTTAAAAAGACAGAAATTGACCCCCGCACTTTTGACAAGGGCTGCTTAAGTCAGTATCAGACTAAAAAGCTACAAACTAGCTTAGGATATTTTCCTTCAAATGAGACCATTTTCACGTTTCTGTGAGCTTTCATTCGTAAATAATCAACTGTTTTGTCGCGGATGTGCAGAACAGGAAATGCGCTCTCAAAGAAACACGCAATCTCCAAACCATCGATCAAAGCGTGCTTACGTTTTCTGAGGACATGTCTATGGTATATAAATCATGCCCGAAAGTTAGCGTTCGTGGGGACATGTCAATCAAGCCAACCGTCCATTCAGAAACCGAGAAATTTGACACAGGCTGATCTCTCACATTCAGTTCCGGTTGACGTGCGAGCTGGCTTGACTGAAGTATTTGTGAGTTTTCGTGAGGATTTATAGTTTATGGACTGTTTTGATTTCGATAATCACATCTAGCAGTGGAAAAGCATCAATGGCATCGATAAAAGAGATCTTTGAAAACGAAACTAAAGTGATTATTGCCTCGGCCAGCGACGCACAAGAGGAGAGGACTCTGCGTTTGGTATGTATAAACTGTATTACTGTGTTTACAATGCTTATACTAATTTTTGATTGAATTATTATTATTTTAAAATGTGAAAGAACAGCAACCAATATGATAAACTATTATTTGACCAAAAAAAATGTCAAAACTATACGTTTTGGATATGGCAAGGCTATTTGCACACTGCACAGCTGTCTGCAAGTATGCAAACTTGAATAGAATTGCCATTTCAGTTTTTGATATTGTGAAATGTGTATTTTTACAGTGCAAAAACTGTATGTATAAACAGTAATTTCTTTGTTTCAATTTCTGTTGAAGATTAGTGAGCAGCAGCAGCAGCTGGCACAGTTGGCATCACATTTCCAGGAGGCAGACGGGTGATGCTGAGGTCATGCTCAACACAGGTGACAAAAAATGATGCACATATAAGGAATTATACAAATCTGGAGGATGTTCTAGATTGTAATAGAGTCTTGTGTCTCCTGAAAGAATAAAACTGATCAAAATCATTTAGTTTGTTTGTTTGTTTGTTTGTTTATTATAGCACAAACAAAATAATATTTATCACTTTCAGCAGTGTTTTATGTATTTTCAAAGGGTTTTCTGTAAAATAACATTGCAATATTAGATTTATACCACTGTAAATGGTATGGGGAGACTTTTTTATTTAGGTATACAATATACAATATATACTATCATTTTTTTTTTATCACTTTTAGGAGTGTTTTATGCAACTTCAAAGGGCTTCCTGTAAAATGACACCAAGATTTTGTATTTAGAGCGCTTGTATTTACTGTGTAAAAATCTCGTCTCGTTCTCGTGAACTCAATCTTGTGTCTTGTCTCGTCTCATGAGTTAAAGGTGCAATATGTAAGATTTCTGTCCGCTAGAGGTCGCTAGAAGCCTATTCAAAACAAAGGTGTAGCTTGATGATGCCAAGTTTGAGCGCGGAATCTTGGGAGATGTGGTCTTCACATCACAGCCGGTGGAAACAATCGGGATAGGACTCAGGAAGAAATCATGTTCATGGATGTGATTATTAACATTACTGTAGTATGAAGCAAAGCAGGACCAAGTGTTGTGGGAGCTAAGCGAGGCCGCTGGAGCGATTGCGCAACACACACCTCACGAGCAGCGGAACTTTTATTATGCCACAGTCTTCAGCGCCGCTTCCACTTTTCCGGTCATGAGTATGAGGTAACGCAGCTCTGTTTAGATACATTTGAGAGTGTCAAAAATGATGTTATAACGTTACTCTGTGTGTTCGCTCGGCGGCTGCTGTGAGACACTTGTTTGAGACACACTGCAGTAAGCTAGATCGACTTTAGAATATCATATTAAATGCTGGATGGCTTGTGTTGATAAATGGCATGCTTATTGTATGATGGAGAAAATTCTGTATTACTGTTACTGAAAATAAAGCTGCATCTGATTATGCTATGTTAACTACTTGACAAAATAGTGTTTTTCTCTGAGGCGTGGTAAAGCATGGTACTCGCAAAAAATCAAGAAAATTAGATTTAAACAATAAGACTAAACGTGTTGAGCTATATAACAATAATTAGTTTTCTGTCTATAAACGTAACCAAACAGTTGTTCCGTTGTCTATTAAAACATGTAATATATTAAAGCGTCTTTTATTACAAAATAAAAAACCTCGGAAACTGAGGGTAACGCGGGTATGACGCAATTGACAGGCGACTCGTCACACTTCCCAGAGCCTTGGTTAAAATAGCAATTTTCTCATGATTTACAAATAGTTGGAAACATTTAGGATATTGTAAGTACTCAAGTGAACAAAATATATAACACTGACCTAGTGGTTTTTGGATATTTTACTGCAAAAAAACATATTACACCTTTAACTGTCTTGTCACACCCTTAATGATTACACATGTTTTTGCACTGCAAGAAGCTTTCCTGTAGCTCAGTGGTTAGAGCATGGCACTAGCAATGCCAAGGTCGTGGGTTTGATCCCAGGGATTGCACATACTCAGATACAAATGTATAGTATAATGCAATGTAAGTCGCTTTGGATAAAAGCGTCTGCCAAATGCATAAATGTAATGTAATGTAAATTTAAAGAACGATCAGCTGACTGATCTTAGATGCCTTACATTACGGACATTGCAGTTTATGCTCTGTTCACATCTGCTGTCCCCATGCCTCCCTGCAGCAGGTCTATGTTCATGCAGGTGATTAGGGACCCTGGGCATCTTTCTCCTGGTGCTTTTCAGAGTTTGTAGAAAGGTCTCTTTAGTGTCCCAAGTTATTGTAACTGACTGTGACCTTAATTGTGTTCCACCTCTGAACTGTTAGTATCTTAAAGACTATTCCATATGTGTATGTGCAATATTTGTTTATGGTTAATTGAACAAGCATGAAAAACTTTCTTTGAACAATATTGTCTCCCATAAAGATCTGTAAAGCTTATTTGGATTTGTACAAAATTAGCTTTATAATACAGTATCTTGAAAAAGGATGCTTCTTTTTTGCTGAGTTTATAAAGATATAGATCTTTTTTGTATGGCTTGGTTTTACAAATCACCAATAACAACAAAAAAACAGTTTTCATGATAACAGAACAAGTACAGATGGATTTAGTGAAGAGGGAGGTGGACTATATGAAAATGATGGATGACTCAGCAAAATGGACAGAGTATTACAGAGTCTTTTCCATGCACTTCAGCCAAACAGAGAAAGAGACAAATGAATCTCAGTTAGAAGGTGGTTTAACAGTGAAGCTTTTATAATGCCTTTCTTGTTGGAAAAGAGCTATGAGGAGAAAATGTGGTGTGATTTGTTTTCTTTGACATACGAGTGGTTTAAGTAATTGTCAGACGATGCTCAGCCAAAAGGTTATTACAATTCACTCTGAGGTGAATTCATTCTCTGAGGTGACAAATGAGGTGATCTTACTGGAATATGATTGGCTGCACCAGCAGTAAATGCTTCCTTCCTTTCTAAACAGTGTTTGATTCTTGGTAACCTACAGCTGTAACCTCACAACCTTAAACTTCATGTGCCCCTTCCCCCCATTCAGTAATGTTTGTCTCTATTACCATGCAGGATGCAGGAGGAGAATAGCAATTACAGTAATAAGGGTCTATGACATCCCTTTCATACATGAGAAGAGTACATGTGGTCATGAGAATAGTATTATGTCACTAAAAAGTAATCAACAAAGTAAACTTTTACAGTAAAATCTTTTGTTGCTGCTGGTAACATGTAAACAGAACTATTTCCCAGCAGAAACATCTGTAAAGACTCTTGAAACAGCTAGCCAGTCAAATTGGAACTGGTGATTTTAACCAGCTTTGTCATATACATTATATAGCAAATCAAATTTAAGTGTAAAATGTTACCTAAATGAGCTTGAAAGTTTGAATTTGAGATCAAATTCAGTGTTCAGATAAGGAGAACTGATTGACATCTAGGATTTTTTTTTTAATGAGTTTGAGACCTCAAAGACCACTTCAATGGCAGACAAATCCCCAAGAAAAGCCAAGAATCAAAGAGACAGAGCAATAGATACAATCCTCTTTTATCCCTTCCTTGACCATGTGACTGAAACCCAAATGTGAGACATTCAAACTGACCAATCAAAAGATTAAAACTTCCCCCACTGTACTAAAGGTGTGACAATGGTAACTTTAGCCACATTTAACAGTGCATTATCAATGTGCTAACTAAACACATTCAGGAAGACAATTTGCAAACATCATAAATAAATATGATAAAAATAAATAAATATATATGAAATTGGATCAGTTGGTATCGATCCATCTTTGAGAATGAATTTCTGTGCAAATCCTATGTTTTACTGACGATCGTGTGAAGCATTCTAGTGTTAATGACTTACACACATACTGGTGTATGAATTTATCAAATTCAAATTTATTAAATTCAAGTGTGTTTGATCAGGGTTGTAGCTAAATTGCAGGACAGCTGCTGCACTCCAGGACCAGTGTTATGTGTGCGAATTGCAAAAACAATGGCGGCGCCGTGGGTGGAAACATACAGATTCAGGGGGCGGTAATATATAATAAGATCCCCTTCCTATGTCACAAGGGAAGCGAAATCAGAACGGCTCAATTTCTCCCATGCTTGTAGAAAAAGGCTTACCAAAACAAAGTTACTGGGTTGTCTTTTTTCACATTTTCTGTGCTGGTAGATGCACCAGAGACCCGATTATAGCACTTAAACATGGGAAAAGTCAGATTTTCATGATATGACCCCTTTAACAGAAATCCCCCATCAAAATTCTAAACATAGACAGTAGGGGATTTGAGTGCTTTTTTGAGACATATGCAAGTCATTACAAAGAGTATAGTGATGCAGTGCAATTCAATAGATAAGCATAATGCTTTCACCTAACAGAAATTTATTTTTAAGAGTTTTTCCTAAATCGGCAAGTTAGGAGCTACTTTTATCCTTAAGATGTTTTGTGAATACGGCCCCAGAATACGTTTTTGGCCTATATTTGAACTTCCAACAATCTTAGGGAGAGAAAGGAAACACCATGACAGCACCGTCATTTTTTTAAACTTCCAAGTTTGGATGCAACACAACAGGGAGATTTCTAGTCAGCTCTGTGCAGGTTTGTTACATCTGTTTGCAAATTCAATTACTATAGTAAGAGAGAAAACAGTGAAGATACATACATAAACTTCATGTAAAAAATGAATTTTGCTTGGTTAATATAACATGCTCATACAGTAAGTGTGCAGGGAACTCAGCACACACTCAGGGGATTTCTCTGTGGCACAGATGACTAATTTCTCTGAATGAAAGAGAATGGCCTCTGATTCATAAAAACATACTTCTATGAGGAGAGGTTAAGGAAATGTCAACCCTTGTTGTGTAAGCTGTTTCATCTCTGTACATAAGTTGCAGGATATGTGGTGGAACACAGAACCAATGCAGGACTTTAACATGTTCTGAAATACAACAGCTTTATCTTGCTTCAGTTCATAATTCAAAAGTCCAAATAATTAGACTGTATAATTTCTTCAGTTTTACATATCAGACCAAATAAGAGCAACCATTCAATAAATGCTTTGAAATGAGATTTAGTGGCATCTATAGTCAAGACGAAAATTAAAGGTGGGGGTACATCTTAAGTCAAGTCAAGTGACCTTTATTCATATAGCGCTTTTTATAATGCAGATTGTTTCAAAGCAGCTTTACAATGATGGCAGGAAAATAATGTAACAAAGTTTGTTTTGGCTCTACAGCAGTTTTAGAAGAAAATAGAGTCATTGTCCAGCTTTAGTAAATTCAGTATTCATTTCCATTGTAAAAAAAAATCACTAGATATTAATTTAGTTCATTTATCTATACAGCAACTCTGGAGAAAACAGTGATGTCATCGTCCAGCTCAGTTCAGTTCGCATACAATGGTGTCAATGCAGGCAGATCAGTAATATTGTTGAATATCAAGTGTCCCCAACTAAGCAAGCCAGAGGTGACAGTGGCAAGGAAACCAAACTCCATCAGATGACAGAATTGAGGGAAAAAAAAGCCTTGGGAGTAACCAAGCTCTGTGAGGGGTCCCAGTTCTCCTCTAGCCAACAAACAAACAGTGCATGAATTTATGATTCGGTATTATAGGTCAGAAGTCTGATTGGGATCGGAACTTTCAATATATTTAATCTAGTTCCATCTGGTTGAAGATTGGATTCATCATGTTGGTATGGAGACTGGTTTGTCGAGGATCTGTGCCACTGACTGTCATGTTGATGAGGCCTTCACAGGGGATGGTCTAGTTGACACAATCTCAGCTGACACTTCTGGGATGCGTTATGGTCTTGTTTGGGCGCAGGTCCTCCTTCTGATCAGGATACAGCCCGGATCCGGCTGACTACGGTAACCCTCAGGATTAACAGAGAGACTGATATTAGCGTAGATGCCATTGTTGTTATGATTTGGTGTTATAGGAAGTGTTCCCGGTTCCGGCTGCTCTAATTTATGCAGCCTAACAATTCTTTAACCGATTTGAAAATAGAAATTGATCACGTGTTATGTGTATGCCAGATTAAAGAGATGTGTTTTTAGGAAGTTTGTCTGCTTCCCGAACAATGCTAGGAAGACTGTTCCAAAGACTAGGTGCTATATAGAAAAGGATCTACCACCTGCGGTTGATTTTGATATTCTAGGTATTATCAATTGGCCAGAATTTTGAGATAGCAACAGAAGTGAAGGACTATAATGCTTTAAAAGCTCAATATTATATATAATGCTTCAAAGTGCTTTGTAAGTAATTAGCAAGATTTTAAAATGCATACAGTGTTTAATAGGGAGCCAATGCAGTGTTGACAGAACTGGGCAAATATGGTCATACTTCCTGGTTCTGATAAGAACTAGCTGCTGCGTTTTGGTCCAGCCAGAGTTTGTTTATTAAGCATGGGCAACCACCCAGTAGAGCATTACAACTACTAGCCTTGAGGTCATGAATGTAGTGCTGGGTGGTATACCGGTTCATATGGTATACCGGTTTCAATTTCGAGACCGATATGTATTTTTCAAAAACTGCCATACCGGTGTGTAGCTGAAACAGCTGCTGTCTCTATTCAATGGCCATGAAGCGCTATGTAGAGCGTATAGAGAGCGGACTTCTATTAACTGCATACCCTTCTTACACTAATGGAAACAACTTTATAACAACAATAAATAATTTACAAAACGATCTTTCTTTAATACTGTAAATACCATGTAGAGCCATATGATTTCCGCGATGCAGAAAACACTGACTAAATCACGGAATCCAGTCACAAATAGAACTTGCTGTATAAAACTGAACGTCACAGAATTTGGCAATTTTTGGATGAATAAATCAAAAGTCGGGCTGTACAATGAACCGGATATCGATACGGACTAATGTCTGTGAATATTAAAGCTAAAAAAGACTGCTATTGAAATTTGAAGTCTGTATAAACGAGAGCCGCATTTTCGTCTACTACTACACATACTTAAGCATGCGTGACGCTCGTGATGATTTCAGTGTCTGTTGTCTCACTCACATGTATATTACTAAGACTGACGGAAAATGAAAAGTTGCAATTTTCTAGGCTGATATGCTAGGAACTATACTCTCATTCCGGCGTAATCAATGATATTACGCAGCGGCTGTGACCCTGCTTGCACAGGGAGCGTGCCTTGCAACCATGGAGACATTTGTGAGAGACGCTGCGTAATACCATTGAGCCTGCTGCACCCATGGTACGGCAGTAAAGTTCCTTGATTATTATGCCGGAATGAGAGTATAGTTCCTAGCCATATTCGGCCTAGAAAATCGCAACTTTTAATTTTCCGTCGGTCTTAGTACACGATGTAACTACAGAAGAGTCAAGTTTTAAATAGGAAAAATATCGAAACTCTTTGTACATTTTTTTTGAGCGAGATGCTATTGGTCTCATCAGATTCAATGAACTATGCTAAGCTATGTTAAAAGTGCTACAGCCAGACCCGGAGATCGGCTGAATGGATTCGAAAACGGTAAAACTCAACTGTTTAACTCTAGGGGAGTTGGAAAATGAGCCTATTTTCAAAAAAAGTGGAGTGTTCCTTTAACTACTAAACTGTCGTATGAAATCGGTGTCACATTTTCAATCTTTATGGTATTCAGGAAGTCGTGTGATGTTGCTTAACTGTATCATATGTTATATATATATATATATATATATATATATATATATATATATATATATATATATATATATAATTTTTTACCGTAGTATGTTAACTGAGTTTCTTTTTGTTTGTTGCCCTCATTTGTTTCCATTTACTCTCATTGTTACCGCCAGTAGGCCTATACATATTATTATCTTTTTATCGATTGCCACTTACACTATATGTAATAAAATCAGAATCATTCTCGAATTTTGGTAATTCATTTTTGTTGTTGTTGTTGTTTTTTAATTGACATTTTAATCAGGCTACTTGTCTGGTCGAGCAAGTAAAATTCTCTTTCACTTGCCCCTTCAAAAAATCCATTTGTTCCGGACAAGCGTTAATGTCGAGCCGTGTAATTAATAGAATAGAACAGAATAGAATAGAATAGAATATAGAGTGTATTAATTGTATATATGATAATGTATTATTATGACTCCACGCCATGTATTGTTGTTTGTTGGGCAGGTACAGATCCCTCTTTTAGGTTAATTCTCCTTAAGCAGGATGGTTTTGTTCATCAACTGAGGCTCTAGTAGGAGCATATTCTGCAGTGCTAGAAAATTAAACAAGGTCATTTAATTGTGTTTAGTTAATAAACGGATTTCTTATAGCTGCAAGTTATTTAGTTTTTATGCATTAATGTAATAAATACCTGTTTGCCCTACAGATGAAGAAAGCCAAAATAACACAGCTTATGGCAAACATGGCAGCAACAGCAAAGGCACAATCTATAGAGAAAAAAAAACCAAAATATCAATTTACAACACAAACAGGTTTCATGACACTTGCAAAGATAAATGCTTTATGAAAAAGCTGTTTTCAAAACAAATACACTCCATTGATATTAACTAAAATTTCCTGATGATAATAATAATAATAATAGATATTATAAAGATGATATTAAAGATAATGCTACTACAAATACTAATGATTACTAATTTGCCACCACCTGTATTCTCTCCCCATTTCCAGAGTTGTTTAGTTTCCACAACCTCTAAAACCAACATATGAATCGTTTCTTGCTTTTACTTTTAAAAGGTTCCAAAGATAATTCATAGTTCAGTGCAGTTATTTTTGGTCATACTTGAAATGCGATTTGGATTAGTTACATCTCCTAGATTGCTCTATTACTGATTTTTGACACGAACTGGGGTGCGTTTCCCGTACAACGACGTAACTCGCTGCTCCACTACCGTACGCAAACCTGTTGTTCAGCCACGTTGGTAAATGATGTCACGCAGGTGTTGGAGTAATAACTTATTTAAATGAATCCGTTTGAGATCGTATTAATGCTAGCACGTACGCATGCATGCACTCTTCAGAAACGGTGCTTAAAATCTCTTATTAAACTAAAATACTGCGATGCAGTTTGCCAATGTTCGTTTGAACTGTGGTTTCGGGAAACACCATATCGTTGAACTATGTTAGTAAAGACGGTACTTGCGATGTTAGTTGGCTAACAATGCTTTTGGAAAACGCACCCTGACCGTTTTTTGGGGGGAGTGGTTTTAAACTTGCACAACAGGAACTTCAAAGTTGCAAACTTCAACAAATCTAGAGGAAACTTCAGATTCAGTTTTTATTTCGTGGTTTTACAACCTTAAAATACAATAAGATGAGGATAATTATTACTGCTGTTATTCTTTTGTTTTGTGTGGAATGAACTTCAACCATAGCCAGCAAAGACAGCAAAGTCTGGTAAGAAACAGTGTGTGTGTGTGTGTGTGTGTGTGTGTGATTTGTATTAAACTTGTTATGCAGGCAAACTTTGATGGTAAAATGGTGATCATCCTTATTTTTCTCTAAATTGGAAATGTCTTGAAATTTGGCTACATTTTTGCACGACAGTAGGCTAGTAAAAATATTGCCTGATCACTTTTTCCAAATGCTGGTTATTTTGTCATTCATTATGGATGTTTTATAGACTTTACTTACAGTGTTGTCTCTTTGACGAACCAGAGGTATTTCTGTAAATGCAATTATATTACAAAAAAACATGGATTACATGGATTTACAAAAGCTCCCTGCTATAACATTATGCAGTACTATATCCCTACTACCATTTCCTGAATTTTTCTAATACTTTCTTGCCAAAACAAAGGTGCATTTCCTGTAATTTTTAAGTAATTTTTGCAAAAGGAACATTGTTTACCTCCAAATGGCAGAGATGTGTTAAAAACTGGATTGTTGTCAGTAGAATTGGTACCTGATATAACAGACAGAATTTGATGCCATTGTAATCTTGCAATATTGTTGTATAGCCTCTATTAGAGACAGCAAAAAGAAAAACTACTCACAAGAACATGTGAGCTCCTTGGTGTAAATCTACAAGAGAATCAAAAAGCATTTGATTTGTAAATACAATCCTTTAAATATAAAGTAGTAAAAATCATTCTGAGCAGATGAATAATTGTTACTGAACTCACAGGACAACTAGCATGGAATATGACTGAAACTGGACAGTAATTCACTGTGATTCCGTGGCGAGTTACTTTTTTGAAGGGAAGAGCAAAGTATGGAGAATTTCCATCCAGGAATGCTGTGAAGGTCTGCTAGGGGACAATTGTAAACATAAACATGGTGAAACATTTAACACTGTTTTTTGACTATTGTCTCTGATACAAGACAAGGCAAAACAAATTAATTGAACAATCAGTGACAAATAGTGTCAAAAAAGCATAGAAAATTAGAACATGCAGGGTACAACAGGGCTAAAAGGCCCTGGTCCTATAAAAATATTTAGCTCTACAGAGGGGCCTTTTACTCCAAGCTGCCTGTATATATTGCCGCATCATGCAATCTTTTGCCAGCCTAGTGTTTTAATTGCCATTTTGACCACAGTGGGTCTTTTCACGTGGCCTTTACATAATGGGGGTTTTACCTCAAGTAATATCCATTCTCGTCTTCAACTGAAAAACCCATGTAATCATCTTTATGGAATGGTATTCCAGACAATATTCAAAAGTATAGCAAATTGTATTTTGTAATTGAACAACAAAAAATGGTGCTTCGTTTTCCACCACTAGAGGGCACCATTGATTGAAAATTGATTGTGTTAGTTAGACCATCCCTGCGTCCCAATGTCCATGCTATCTATCCTAAATATGTGAGATTAAAATAAGTGCGTCCCAAAGCATAGTGTGTTGAAAAGAGTATGCCACAAGTCACCGGATGGTCTGCTATTTCCGGTAGATTTTCGAAATGTGGATCCGTGGACACTATAAAGGCTAATATTGCCCACAACCCATTGCACTTTGAATGAGGATTCAGTTCAGAACTACAAACACGTGTAAAAAGTGCACAAAACATGGCGTGGAGTAAAAAAAACGACAAAACATGGCGGATATGCGCGACCGACGGTGAGAGGTTTGGATAAAGTTTTGAGTGACTAATAATCAGTTTAATCTGATGATAAAAAAAAATAAATAAATAAAAATAATTTAATGTTTCATCTGAAATAACAATGTGAACTCTTATAAAGATCCGTTCGCCATTAACGTTTAAATGCACCATTATGCATTAATATGAGGAGAGTTCTTCGCATGAAAGAAGCGCGACTACAGATCAACGTGCTACTGCATTTCTCTCTGACACGGTAGGAAATTAAATGAAATGTGGAGGATCTAAGATGATTGACAGGTCAGTTTACGGTTAGAGGATGCGTCAGACGCAATTGTATGACGTGATATATTAGGTCCCAAAGCGTGTCTACTCTTTTGCTACACACTCAAAAGTATTAACTTTTTGTTTACAAAAAGAGTACATACTTTTTGGGGCGTAGTAAAAGTAGGCGAATTGGGACGCAGCACATGTGTTAGTCATAGGAAATGCAAGAGCAAAGGGAATTGCGATTCCATTTGAATTTTGCGAGGGAGGCAGGACGCGGAGGAAGTGAAATTTGCAAATGGGCGATTTCCTTTTGCCAGCCTATTTTAAAATGACAGGGTCATAACTCGTAAGACATTGGAGATACAATTGTAAATGGACTTTGCGTTTCCATTCGAAATTTGGCAGACATGTTACACACGGAAAAGAAAATGGAAACACAAATGTGCGATTTACAATTGCATTTGGATTGTCAAAACTTAGGCCTATGCGTCCACAAATTGAATATAATTTGCAATTCCTTTAGAATATTTTCCGAAATATCGTTCCAGACATCTTAAGCATAACTGAAAAGTTTGTCGTAAACTATACAAAGTTTCTGAAATTCTCATTAACTAAATCTACAACATTTAAAAATAATTGATAAATCAAATAATTGATAAATCATTTGATAAATCAGCTCCAATTCGATCTTTTGTCACTGCACCATGTAGCAACTCATAATGTAATAACTGCACATAATGTAAAGACTGCACATAATGTAATAAGTATTACATTATTATCGTAATAAAATGTTCATAATGTAATACTTTTCTCAAAACGTAATAAAATCTTGTGCTCATAAATGTAATAACAATTTTTACATTATGAGAAATGTATTACATTGTAAACTCAACAAAACCGTCATATTTTCATAATTGTAATAGCCTTTAAAACATAAAAAAAAACATTACCTTACAGTATTACATTTTCAAAATTACAGTCTTAAACTGGAGGGTTACAGCATTTTTACACAGTGTTGGTATTTAACACTGTTTGTCATTTAACAGTATGTATAAGTAGTATAAGTAGTAGTCGTGGTATTAGTAGTAGGCCTAGTTATGATGATAATAATAATAATAATAGTATTAGCATCAGTAATCTGGTGGATTTTGTAGGCAGGTTAAGACTTAGATTTTTTTAAATTTACTGTAAAGAAATATACTTTATGTTTAATGCTTTATATAAATTTTACATGTTTTTGGTGATGTAATACATTTATCATAATGTAAATATTGTTATAACATTATGAGCTCAAGATTTTATTACGTTTTGAGAAAATTATTACTTTATGAACATTGTATTATAATAATGTAAAACTTGTTACATTATGTGCAGTCTTTACATTATGAGTTGCTACACACCTATAATGGCAACATTAACGAGGATTTTTCAGTGCTTACAGACAAACAGTTGTTTAGAAAAGCACCTGTGTGTTTTGTTGCTGTCGTTTTTGGAGAAAAAATTAAAAATTGCCCATTGTACCCTAATAGTGACATTTTATTTCTCTATTAATTATTCATTATTTAAGGTTAAAAATAAATTAAATTGCTTAATGGCCTGCGTTTTGCAGGTTCAAGGTCACGGCTTCGGGCAGGTCGAAGTCGTAGGAGTGATCTTCTCTCCGCATTCCAACACACGTTTCATCTGCTGCGACGAAATTCATCAAATTAGATCCTAATTCCAGCATTAAAACCGGTTTTGGAGTTTAGCATCAAACACATGTGGGCTACTCATTCAAATCTATGGCTATACTTTGAATCGACAGGTTGCTCAGAATGTCATATTTCTCTGACAAAATGCAAGTAGGCTATATTTTGGAGGATGAGCTCATTTTAACACAAGTAAAATAAATTTTATACAGCATGTCAAATGAGAACTTTATTAACTCGTAAATGGCTAATTATACGTCTGTTTTCTTTCTTCAGCAGCACATATCAGTGCTCGTCAGTCGTCATTATAAAATGCATTTTCTTTATCAACTATATCTTAGAAATTGAAATAAAATGGAAAAAAATCTTACCTTCGAGTGATTTTCCCTTGATAAGAGAAAACCACGAATTCGGAAGCAATACAAGAAACAACACAGCGCTCGGCATAATAGTTGTGCTTCCTCGCCATCTCCCTGCTGAAACCGCTGCGCTTTTGTTTTCCTGTAACACCCAGTGCGCGTCACCCCAGCATGTTAAATGTGTGTGTGTGCGCGCGCGTATGTGTGCTTATATTTATTTTTATTTTGAAGGCACAATTGGCTGAGTTGATGATATTAGAAAGGTGTATAACAACGCAATTTCCAGCCACTGCCTCTCATAGAAAACACTACAGCGGCGCTGTACATGTTACTCATTCACACACTGGCTTACCCAGAAATACACTCATATTACCTTATCTATTATGCCTTTACAATTTCTTGTCTTGATTGTTGAACAATCGTTAGGTATTTTGTCAATTAGACATACAGTTTGTCAAGGAATCAGTGAAGTTTTAGCCCTGTGGCAGAATTTAAATATAGATATTTCTGTCACTGTACTTACTATACACTATACAGATCATAAGAGATCAAAAGGAAACAAACATCTATTGAAGTCTGATTAATATAATTTGCTGTTAAATGAATGGAAAAATGCAAACAACATGCAAATGCAAAACTGTGATAATTTTCTCAAATTGTTTGGTCATGTTATGTGTGTGTGTGTGTGTGTGTGTGTGTGTGTGTGTGTGTTTTGTGATTTATGAGGACACAAATTTGTATAATGACATGGGTATTACACTGGTATCACAACGTATGAATGTTTTCTGTGATGAGTAGGTTAAGGGGTAGTGTAGGGGGATAGAATGTACAGTTTGTACAGTATAAAAACCATCACGCCTATGGAATGTTCTCACAAAGAGCAAAATTAACCTGTGTGTGTTTCTTTAAGGCAACTGGAAAGTACCTAGCTGCCACTGGGTGCATGGGGGAAGGTAACAAATAAGATTTAGCATTTTTGTGGACATTCTGTGGCCGGTTGCATAAACTTAGCCTCTATGTTAAGACTGTGACTTAAGATCTAGTTTGACCAACTAGCACTTAGTTAGGGCTAATCAGTTTTACTTTTCTGATTCAAATTAGACTGATCTACCTTTTTATGTAACTGACTTTACAAAGTTAGTACCAGTCTTGAAGAAAAAAATAGATTTTTAGTTTTAAGACTAGTCTAAGCAGTTTATGCAACTGGCCACTGGTCTCTTACTAAACAAAATATGTTAAATATTTTAGGACAGAAATAAAGACCTTCAGTCCCAAACATTCATACTTCCATCCGTGTGCATTAGACCTCTTTAAAAAAAAAGGCGTAGTTTCTCCCATCTATTTTATATGCTGAAATATTGAACAACTGTTCTTGTGACTCACTAACTGTAGAGAAAACTGCCAACTATTCAGACAGTTCAGGCCTGTACATTGTGTGATGTGACAGACAGTATGTTTCACACAGCAGGGGTTTAGAGGAAATGTATGGGTGTGAGTATTCTTTTATACAACTTCTTTCTGCTGCTGTGTGAACATGGCCTAAAAGTTACGACAGAAAGATCGAAATCAAAAACAGGTTTAAATGGATTTCTGCCATCATTTACTAACCCTCATTACAAAACTTTATGCTTTTCTTTCTTGGGCTCCAATGTTTGGGTTTTTTGAAATGTCATCTTTTGTGTTCTGCAGAAGAAAGCAATGCATACAAGTTTGGATCAACATGAGAGTGAGGAAATTATGACACAATTTTAATATTTACTAACTATTTGGCTCTTACCTGGGCATATTGCCTTAACTCCTTTGAAAGAAAATGATACATTTTATCTTTACATCCAAATGTGACAAATATGGATTATATGGATATATGCTGCCACACCCTGTGTACAACCATTAATAGTTTCTATTGACTTTTCATTTAATTTCAACTTTATTTCCAGACTCAAGGTCCATTAGAAAAGAAACATACAACAAACAACACACAAAAAACTTTTTTTTTTTTTTTTTTTTTTTTAATTACAGGCATGAAGAAAAAAAAACAAAAAAAACAGGATGATTCACTGACAACTGCAGGACGATCTTACAAAAATATAATTAAAAATACAGGTCCTTTGAATCTTGGCATATATGGTTCTATGAAGAACCATTAAAATTCATGGAACTGTTCTTTGTTGTGAAAAAAGGTTCTTTGGACTAAAAAAGGTTCTTTAAGAAGATTCTTTTTTTTTTTTTTTTTTTTTGGCCTTCTTTCTGGCACCTTTATTTATAAGAGTGACTGGCATCAGGTGATCAAGAGTGATAATAATACTTGTGTGATGTTAAAAATAAACTATTGTCAGTGAACATGAGGCCATAGTAATTCTATTTCTATTTAACTTTTGTTACAAAGTCTCAGAATGAACCAGAAAATATATTATAGATGATGAACAATTGCTACACATTTCTGTTCTCTTAGGCCAGGTGTTTAGGTGA
Organism: Hypophthalmichthys molitrix; assembly: GCA_037950675.1. NCBI lineage: Eukaryota > Metazoa > Chordata > Actinopteri > Cypriniformes > Xenocyprididae > Hypophthalmichthys > Hypophthalmichthys molitrix. The sequence goes on from CM075507.1 coordinate 16,410,612, forward strand.
CCTCAAGGCCCAATCCCAGTTCTCTTTTATACCCCTTCACCTACCCCTTCGCCCTTCCCCTTGCCCCTTGAAACAGAGTGGCAAGGTGTAGGGGTGAAAATATTCCCCTAAGAAATGGGACACCACTACTACACCATTACAGACGTCATCATACCTAGTTTCTTTTATTAGTGTCCTGTAACATTTAACCAGTATGAACAGCAATGAAGTGCGCATATCAACAGAAATCCAGCACGAGCACGTTTAACAGATTACTGACTCCCAACGTTGTTTTGCGCTGTATTTTGGACGGCGCTCGGATTCAGTTCGAAAACGTATGAGCCCTCGAGTTTCCCGAGTTTGTTTAACCGTTCCATTCCGTGTCGAGCCGGCCGGTACGGATATGGTTTCGTTTTCTACTGTGGTGCTGCGATAACGGACCTCTTTGCAAAGCAATACAAGCGAGTCAGTTGTTGCCTTGGTAACGCAAGAGTTTACATACGATACGAGATGTAAATAGCTATGAAGGATGACCAGATATTTCTTTTAACTGTATTACTCATTTGTGTTCACATCATTCAAATAGCGCGTTTAGCAAGCTACGGAGAAACTGGCAGCCAGGTAACACATAAATGATCGATCCTGAGTGGAAATATCACTACCATGATCACTACACGCATTCTAGCAGCACGGTAGTCATGAATGCAGGGAACTTTCTCATACCCCTTCGTTCGAAGTGTGGTCCTGAAAAATCTTCGTTTGAAGGGCTATCTGGCCCTTCCCCTTACCCCTACCACTCCAGCCAAAAGAGAATCGAGACACCACTACCCCTTCACGTGAACGCGCAGAACGAAGGGGTAGGGGAAAGGGGAAGGGGTAAGGGGTAGAATTGGGATTGGGCCATAGTGTCTCTCAGAAGGTAGCAGTGTGAACAAGCTATTTTTCTGTGTGAGAACAGTCCTGAATTATGCTTGCTACAGACACAGACATCTGGCTCTTGTAGGATTATTCCTGAACGAAGCCCATTAAATGACCAAAAACTCCACATTCCCCCACTCTTTTTAGTCTTAAAGTCCCCCTGTAGTCAATTATTTTATCCCTTAAATCTTTGATCACCAAAATGACATATTTAAAAAAAAAATTCAAGTGAAAAAAATGTCTTCATGCCTTAAAATAGCTCGAATGTAACTACACCCTTGCCTCATTTAATACACACGGATCAATGAATATACAAATTAGTCCCGCCTCCACTCGCTCACGCCAGCTCGGAGAGTCTACTGTTGCTGTAGTGACGAGCAATTTGTTGTTTGTGTTGTGGATATTTAAGAAAAAAGCTTGCTTCGCTTAGTATATTCAGTTTAACAGCTGTGCAACTGAACTGCTCACATATTTTCTGACGCTTTATGTTTTAAATTATGAATTGGTAAAACGCCTTTGCAAAACGGTCTGAATCCACTTGCATTTGTTTGGACTGCTCTCTCACTGAATCACCTGAAGCGATTTCTCAGTAAAACAAACAGTATCAAGAGAACAAGCAGCCGTTTCCCTCTGTGAACATGCGCCAAATGGATGTTTGGCAATTTCGTTGCTTTTTGGAGTTTTCAGATTTAAAAAACATTCAAATGAAATCCTGCAGGCGCCTGCAAATGCACATCCTTGAATGAGCGCGGATTACCATCGTATTTACTTGAACTTATCAGGTAGTCTATCTATGGTTTGATCCATTCCAGAGGCGGCCAAAATCAGAATTTATAATGGACTGAATAAAGCTCTCTACGAACTTGACGTGCGATTCCACACTGACTGACATATGCACATGAATCACGGTCACACGCACACGCTCAGAGCAATATTGTTTTAGCTATGTTTTATAGTATTAAAATATTTCAAAGGACAAAAACATGAACTTGAACTCAGAACGTCAGTGGAAAAAGGCAAATAGTTCATCACAACATCGTAATAGACTCGCTATTTTGCTAAATCAACACAATTTTTCATATCAACAGAAAAATTACCGGGATAACCTGGCTTCTCTCGAGACTTTCCTGCTTCAGAGCAGTCATAGTTAATGATATGCTAAAGCCTGCCGGCACGTTGTTGTGATTAATTACAAGGTAGTCTGTGACGTCACAAACACCCACGATTTCAAACCGGGGGTTTTAGACTGTCTTTGGTTTACTGCAGTTTCAAACATAAAATACTCGGCAATGATGCCGACTTATGAATTTGCACATGGTTTGTCTTAGAGCATATTAAAAACAATACATAGACATATAAACAACATTAAAAACTTGATTTTCACCACAGAGGGTCTTTAAGAACTAGTTTGACCAACTTGCAGTTAACCATGGGGTAATCAGCCTTACTTTTCCAATTCAAATTAGACCAATCTACCTTTTTTGTAACTGACTTTAAAAAATTAGAACCATTCTTAAAGAAGAAAATTAGATGACTAACTTTTAAGACTAGTCTAAGCAGTTTATGCAACTTGCCATGGAAACAAAGAGGTTCATAAGTTTATTATGAAATTGTATAGTAAAAATGATGGATGACTGAGGAATAGTGACAAAGGAATGTCACTCAGAATGCATTTCAAACGTCAGTGGAAAGTTTAATCACGAATTTGGGCATGTTTCCACTAATTAATTATTTATTTGCCTTGAGGAGAAAATAGAAAGTGGCATGATTTGTTTTTGAAGATAATGCTGCATCCAGGAGTTATTACAGTTCACTCCTTCATGCATCATTTCCTGTTCTGCAATTGCTGAGGTGACATGGGGTGATCTTAAACTGGCATGTGATTGGCTGCAGTGGACAGTGTTTGATTCTGATATTAAGTTGGGTAACCTACAGCTCTGAGAAGATCTTAAATGTCACATGCTTTGGAAATTCCCTGCACTCATCAGTAATGTATGTTAATGTGACAAAATATGAGGTGTGTGCAAAGAATATCTGTTTTAGTATTAAAGCTCTGTGATATTCCTTGCATAAACAATATATAATAAAGCATGCGTGTGGGGTCATAAGAGTATTACTACGTCATTAAAATTGCAATCAACAAGTAAACTTTTACAATAAGTTGGATCTTTTGTTGCTTGTGGTAACATATAAACAGAACTGTTTCCCCGCAGACCGATTATCTGATCAACTCTTTCCCGGCAGCAACATCTGAAGATTCCTAAAGGTTGCGAAACAGCTAGCCAATCAAATTTGAAATGGTGCTTTTAGCTAGCTCTGTCTGTAACTAGGTTAGTAGATGTGGGAAGGAGGAGGTGGGAACTGGTGAACATTTCAGCAACTTGAATGTATCAAAATAAACAAATACAAAATGAAAGTAAAACATAAAGTCCAGGCCTGGTCCTCTCTCGTCCTTCACTGTCGTCGCTCCTCCTTTTATGCTTCCGGAGCTCCTCCGTGAGAGATACAAGACCAGTGTAGTGCACAGCGCCGTCCGCTCACGGCTCTCGCCCGCCCTGCTTATCACACTGTCATTTTAAGTGCACAAAATATATCAGGTCATGAACTGTCTGGGTGTGCTGAATATAACATCCTGTGTAATTTCATTTTAGTTATCATTAACTAAGAATGAACAATACAGAATTTTTTTTGCAGAATTTATTATTGTTAATTCCTACATATATTAATGTTTTCATTTCAAGTGGTTAAACTCACACTATATTTTTTTTTTGATCAAAATCTACAAAATTTATATAATGAGAGAATACATCATAAATCCATCTTCCAAACCGTGTTTTTTTGTCTTATCCTGAATCACTATGGTACGCCTATTCTAAGTGTTTATTTTGAGGGGGACGCCAACCTCTGCAGAGTATCCCAGTATCAAACACCTAAGTTATGTGACTGAAAAACTTAACTATAAATCTAAGGAAAAGAATAAACAAAAAGCTAAAATAAATAGCTGAAGTAACAAGACTACAGCAAAAGAAGGCCAGGTAAAAATAAGTATAGATACAGGCTAAATAACAAATCAAATAAAAAGCTAAAGTAACAAAGAAAGAATGGCAAGGATACAAATAACTACAAAAAACCTCTGAACAATAACACCCGAATAATAAAGCAATACTTCAGACGGATATATGACAAACACAACAATTCAGCAAAGACATGAAGCAAGGAAGCACAATATAAAGGGAGAAAAGCACACGGGGACCAGGTGAACACAATTAGTGAAACAAGGACTAGACAAACGCGAGGGGGCCTGGTAAGGGGAGGAGCACATGGCCAACATAAACAAAGACAAAGCCATGTGCTCAAGCACAAAACAAACATGGAAACATTAAACAAAGACACAACAGACAAAGATGCCAGAGCGGAGCCCTGACAGAGAGGGTATTGAATGAGCTTGAGACCTCAAAGATTACTTCAATGTCAGACAAACCCCCGTGTGCATATTTGTGAGAATAGCTATGTGTCAGATGACATAATGAACCCCCCCCCCCCCCCCATGACATAATGAGTTACAGACTTGACTCACTCATATCTTATATGGGTCAGTATGACCATCACAGTTCTGTTCTTTTCTTCTGCTGCTGAACTACTTTAAATTATCTGAGGTGTAGAAAAATAAATCAGCTACACATCATAATGTACTTATAATATTTTATTGACAGAAATTCCTCCAACAAGCTTTTGCACCTAGACAGCAGGGATTTAAGTGCTTAAAAGGTAAATACAAAAGTCAATACAAAGAGTGTAGCGATGCTGTGAAATTCAACAGTTAAACAAATATTATCATTGCATATCATGAAATGTATAATGCTTTGATACAAATCTGATCAAATCTAGCAGTGCCAGTTTCATTTGCCACAAAGTGATAGTGGGCACTGTATCAATATAATCAATTAACAGTACAGGGAGGAAAGTACTTTATCAGCAGACAGCATGGCACATATAGGGATCATTTTCATGTAACCCCTCCCCCCCACCCCTTTAATGCATGTTCAATGAATGTGGATTTACTACATTTACTACACCAGACCATCTTCAGACGGTTTCGAAAAACACGCGAACTAATTTTACGTAGCGCTTGCGAAAACAGACATAATGCTGTATCTCTGCAACACTTTATCGTATTCAGATCAAACTTGGTACATGTCATCACAAGCATGACCTGAGGCAACATGCAGCGTTTCGGCGCAGCGCCACCTACTGGTCCGGAGATACGAAAATGGCTATTTTTGCTTATAAATTCTGATGGGTTTGTCCAAAAATTCGGGGCGTCATGCCGAGTCGAATGATATCCAATTTTCTCATATTGTCGGGCATTTTGAATTTTGTGCTAAAATGCTGTATTTTATGAATGCATTAGCGTATCGTTACGAAACTCGGTATGGGTCATCAGTACAATGATGGAAGGAGCCTGAGAAGTTTCGGACCAGCGCCACCTAGTGGAGAATTTTTTTTTCTCATATGCTTATAACTTTTGATCTGGTTGACTTATTTTCACAGGAGTCATATCCTTAGACCAAGTCCAACGATACCAAACATGCTAGGTTTCGACTTGCGGTTTGTGCGGCGTGGTGATTTAGCGCTTAAAAAACGATTGCAAATATCTTCGAAACCGTTAGTCCGATCGAGACGAAACCAGTGAAGGAAACACGGAACTTAAGCTGGTTAACAACAGGATAAGGCCCAAATGTCAAAATTTTGATAGGAAGTGGCAAAAAAAGTCGTCCATGGGTCATTTTTTTATGATCTTATACATATAAATGTCTATAACTCCAAAACGAAATGAGATATTTGCACCAAATTTGACACACACACATATATGGGGTCACCAAAAATTGGTGGGATTGTGCCTCTTGGTGGCACTATAATTGAACAAAACATGAAATCTCCATTAACTACCATACAGTATTATGATATAAAATGCTATATTATATGAATGCATTGATGTACGAAACTCAGGATGTGCCATTGGTACCATGCTCTGAAGGTACACAATAGGTTTTGATATAGCACCTCCTTGTGGTCAAATTTCATAATGAAATTTTTAAAAAATGCCAATAGCTTTATATAAATGTAGCCTATTGTAATGAGACTGGTCTTATTAGATTCCGTAGGTCATGCTGAGAACATTGATGCCAATGTCAGTCAGCCAAACGTCCTGTCAGCCATTTTGATTTTCTTTAAAAACATACTTTTTCGAACTACTCCTAGACCATTGGTCCAATTTTCCCCAAAATCGAATTGTATCATCTTCAGACCATGCTGGTAAAATGTTATGGATTTCGTGTTGATAGACGAAACCGTATTTATTTGCCACTGCAACAAATTAGAGGCTTAATGCCAAAATTGCTTGAGGCTGTATCTCTGCAATGCTTTGACATATTGACACCAAACTTTGCGAGTGTCATTGTCACCTCACTCTGACCATACCTTATTAATTTAATCACAGTGCCACCTATTGGTCGAAAGTGATAAACCAGAAAATCTTTATTATTGACTGTATTTGTGATTTTTCAGCTCTTTTGCCTAAAATGATCTTAATAGGTCTTTAATTGCTCACTGTTGCAGTTGGTCTGATGCTCCCAGCCATGTTGGCTGGCTTCTTGTGCCTCTTTTGTGCTTGGCCCCATAATTGCTGCTTGCAGCTATATTTATTATTACTATTGGTAACACGCATGTTAATAATTGAGGCTTAGATTTAAAGCAGTGGGATTTAACTAGTACAGCATTAGATATGTGTACTCACTGGCACAGCATTTCATTTTGCTTCCACAGCAGGAATTTACAAAATACTTGCCCAGGTCATGCAGTTACTCTTATGCTCACTATAGTGCCATGCAATCAACCTAGTTTCTTTCCCACAAACCGACTGGACCATTGATAAATATATTTACAATATGAATAATATAGTTACATGTATTAAGTTACATTATAATTTAAATATAATTTACAATATAATTTAGTTATTTATATATAGTTACTTGCATACACACGTATACAGTTATACATACTGGTGTCTGTTTGCATAACAGACAAAATATGTCATATATAGTATTTATGTATAAATATATAGTTCTATAATATATAACTAAATAATATAATTTCAGCATGTAACTTCATTTAGGTTAGTCATGATCAGTTTAATTAAGAAGGCAAACAAAATTCTACAAGCTATAAAACCCTGACATGTTAAATATAAATAGATAATAGATTTAATGCTATATGACAGGACCGTAACCACCATATTGAGGTGGACAAGTCCCCCCAATAATCAGAAATGCACAAATATGCATATTAGATATGTGAAAAGTGAATGTGTGCATATCTAGAAATAAAAATGTGAATGACTTAAGATGAAATGCCCAGGTGCAATGATGGAACTCCTCCTGTGGTTTAAAAAAAAAAAAAAAAAAGGAAATATTAAAAAAAATAAGACCAAAGATAATAATCTGGGGCCGTATACACAAAATATCTCTTACCACTAAGAGTTCTCCTAAATAGCAGTACAAGTTCTTAGAGTTTTCTCTTAAAACCTATTCACAAAGCTGCTGAGACAAACTTTTACATAGGAATAGAGAGAAGGCTTAAGCTAAGAGAAAAGGCGGGGTTGAACTCGTTGTTATGGATGATGTCAGCAAGCTTACTAAATATCGGATCGGGAAAGGTCCACGAGCCGAACTTGAACTCGGGTCACAAGTTCATCTGCGCCGACAATAGGATTATTTTCAACTTGACCACAATGTCTTATTCTCCATCATTCAATGCAATTTGCCTTTACATAAATGAACCTTTGTTATGTCATTACAGATTAAAATCTATAAATCAAAATATTTATTGCATTCATGAAGAAAAGGCTCAGCACTCAAGGCTCTATCACCTCAATTCTGTACAGTGTCTTTGGGCGGATTGCTGGGGCGGATTGCCATCAACGGCCATTAGGATTGTTTGTGATTTGATCTTAGTGACTTATTAGTCCTCTTGACTACTCCTAACTTTTCACAGATTTAGGAGCTAGTTTTAGTGCCAAAATGCTTTGTGAAATACTCTTAGAGGAAAAATTTAGGAGTCCTAAATTTAGGACAGACACGCCCATTATTTTTTTAGAATTTCTCCTTAATCGGCAAGGTAGGAGCAACTTTTAGCCTTAAAATGTTTTGTGAATACAGCCCCTGGACTATTCATACTCATTATAAATGCAGTATATATAAAAAAAAAAAAGAAAGAGAGAAAGAATGATACTCCATACCAGATTCAAACATGGTCTTGAGCAGAACCTGTATCACAAAGAGCATATCTTGACCTATAAGCAAAGAATTGTTGGTTATACAATCATGGTTATACAAATATTATACAAACAATGTGTTTAGATTGTTCATGCCAGTACTTAAAAACACTGTCCCCCGGTTTCACAGACAAGGCTTAAGCTAGTCCTAGACTAAAATACATGTTTGAGCTGTTTTAACTGAAAGTAACTTGTACTGACAGATCTTAAAATATGTCAATGCCATTGTTTTGTCTCAAAGGGGACATCGGATGCAAAATTCACTTTTACATGGTGTTTGGACATATATGTGTGTTGGCAGTGTGTCTGGTATAACCACCCTATAATGATAAAAATCCACCCAGTGCTTTTTTTTAATTCCCACAAATCACAAGCTTAACAGATGTGGACATCGAGGGCGCATAGCAGCCGCAAAGGGGGCGCTCACGAGCACCCTTCTTTAAGCTTAAATGACGAATGGGACACCCTACTGTCTTGTGGACTTAACGGACACGCGCACGCAGCGGCAGTCCACAAGGCCACATGAAGTGTGGCATTTGGGACAGGGCCATTGTTTCGACGTCACGCAGGTGTAGACAAGAATGTCTCCAAAGCAACTGAGGCGTTTTGTTATTGGATATAAGAATGAATATAGCAGTCGTCCTTTACTCTCGACATCTGAGCCGCTGAAGACGCTGTGGATTAATTTTGTTTTTGAAGGTAATGCACCCCCGAATCTACCTATATGCGTTTATGTCTGCGCTAAAAAAATAATGTTTTGCTAAAAAGTTCCTGAAGGATGGATCAGTTCCTCCAGAAGACGTGAGTAACGTTAGTTTTTTTTATGAATCTTTGCAAATCACCTTTCCTAATAATGTGCTAATTAGCAAGTTTCACGACGAATGCAGCTAAAGTTAAAGGCCAGTTAGTTCACACAGCACAGATAAACGCCAACAAACACGTCTGTTGGAGTTTGTTGGATCAGGACACAGCTAGTGTGATACCCCTGTCGGCGTCTGTTGCCATTGGTCGGAGTTTGTTTTCACACGACTGAACATTGGTTCGTGTAACACTTCACAATTCAGTTTTCAGACCATACAAATGCAAATTCAAAAATGAAAAATTGAAACCAGACATTTGTTTTTCTTGTTTTTTTCGTGTACTACATCAATATACTTTTGCTAAATTATGACTTTAGAGACAATCATTTGAATAAATGAAATCTAACCTATTTTTCCATTTTTTTGTCTTGTAATTTGCGCCGTGGGCTGTTCCATTAGTATGGGGGTGTGACCGCAGACTAGGCTACTATCAGTTCATTGATTTAACTGTTTTATTTACACTGCATGAATGCTGAGGAGCAATTTTTAAAAAAAGCTCGCGAGCAGCAGCGCTTGCCAAGATCCTTCATGTCAATCTAGCATGAAAGATAAAAAGACTACCAAGTGCTACTAAAAATTAAGCATAAATGTTTTTTTTTTTTTCTTTTTCTTTTTTTTTTAAACTTTGTTAGGTTTAGCTCTCGTTTGTAATACAATATTTAACAGTAAAGATGTAGATGTTTTCTCTAGCGGGCATTGATGGTTACCACGGTAACCAGCTTGAGCTTCCGCACTTCACACGCTTCTCGTTCGCTTAAAATGCCCTTAAATCTAGCACAGTTATTAACTTTGTAGAGGCAATAGAGTACCTCAGGGATGACGTGTTTTTGTAGGCAAAACCCATAAGCGAGTTAGCATTTTAGGACATCCGGTTCCATCGCCCCGAAGTCAATGGGTTTTTTGAATGGGGTTTTGCTAAATCGCCTGAAATAAGGTCTGTGGTTAACAAAGCCTCTAAATATTTTCACGTTTTGATCTATGACATAAAACATACCAGTTATAACCCACTTGTGATTTTTTTTAAACCTTTACTGTGTCTTAAAAACGGCGGTTGCTAACAAATTGCTAAAAGGGACTACTTCCTGTGGCGGGGACTTTAGACATCATCATGACAAACAGGACATTTGGACAGCATTTCTCATGAAAAAGTGGATAAGTATTCATACACAGCGCAAATCATAATCAGCGAGCGTGTTTTTAAATAAAGTTGTTTTTTAAATAAAGTTTGAGGAAGCTTGGTGGTGGTGATGTTGATCTGCGGCCATGGTGTGCTGTAGTCCGTTTATAGCCTACTGTTAGCTTTTTATATCTGACGACTTTATTTAGGCTTCAAAATGTATAAATGTTGTGTTAGCTTGTAAAGATGATCTTGATAGACAAAACGTCTAAGTGTCATAACCCTTTGTTATACACAGAGCTTATTTTTTGCTATTTTCCAAAAGTCTATGGGAAAAATACATAGGCTTTTTTTCGAGGGAACCCGTGAGCCGCTAACTTCCGGGTTGGCCTACAAAAACACGTCATCCCTGAGGTACTCTATAGAGGCAGTTCGCCGGAGATGAGGAACAACAAAGCACTGCAAACGTGACATTGCAGCTTGTTCATTATCAAAATAATACAGTCGAACAAACATATATGTCGTCATTTCTATTTAGAACCTTCTCACAGTAATTCATATCTGCACGTTTATAATGAACAATATATTAAGGTGATTGTTTTATTACAAACTGTACATTTTATGTAAAGATAACATGGTAACACTACAATGAGGTTTATAAAGGTGTTAGTTAATGACTACCAAGTAATTTTCAAATGTATTTTAATCGTTTTTGAGCATTTATAGATGCATAAATAAGAATGGTGAGTTCAGTGCAATACCTGCCAAATAGTTTACAGCCCGCCTGCGAAGATAGGGGTGGGGTGAACAGTAGCTCATTATCATTTAAAGGGACATGCTCGCTCTGAACAGAGCTGTTTTTAACAAGGTAAAAAGGGTGTTTTTTTACACAACCATTAAGAAATTTTAATCAAAGTATGTTATAGACCCTAAAGAATCATAATAACTTGTGGAAAATTGGCATCCGATGTCCCTTTCAAGATGCATACCATTAATGTTTTTTTTCTAGTGAATGCTTATAATAGCTACTTAAATGCCCTAAATGAACTAAGGCTGGCTTAGGCTAAGCCATGGCTGTGAAACCAGGCCTGTATATTATTAAATCTTCAAAGCTTTTTAGAGGACCTCACCTTTGTCTTTTTACATAAAGCACAATGCCAGATGCCAACACCAGCAGAATCACAAACACTCCAGTCCCAACACGAATTCTCCAGTCACGAAAGCCCACTGGAAAAACAAACAAAAATAAAAACACAACAGTTGGTTGGTTAGTGTTCTAATGCCATGTCAATTTCCATAGCCATTTTTATGTAACAAGTTGAAATACTATAATGGAGCAATTTAAAAAATATATATAATGTTTTCAAAATTTGCTTTAGATAAAAAATCCAACTGAATGAATTCAGGGTTAATTTTGTTAAAATTTCTTCTAAAGTGTTTGTTTGTTTAACAGATACTGGACACTGGAAGAGCATAGCGGTGGATCAGATATTTGATATTAAGAAATTGTGTGTGTAATTCTGGAATGTCCTATTAGGCATTGTCTATATATGATCTGATCCCAGTGACTGTTAAAAGTAAAGATGTTACTTTTACTCACTGACTGAAATCACGGGAGGGTCAGGACTTAGGATCACTGTTTTCTGACACAATTGGGCTATTTTGAAAATTCAGTCACAGGAGCCGCTGGTTGCAGGGTTTTTTGGGATACTTTTATAATGTAGCTACCACGGCCGCCAAAAAGTTGATATGTAGAAAAAGAAAATGAAAAAGGATGTTTTTACTAATGTGTATTATCTTTGTAATGAATAATTGGTAACCCCAGGAAAGAGGAGAGATGGTACGTTTGATCTCACAAACAATCACCCACAGCACAGATTTTTTTTTAAGGTTTTCACATTGTAGAAATGAATGCGACAGCCAAAGCATGTCACTTATAAAGGCCTCTGCACACTGAGTCCGAAATTTTCGTATGCGTTTTTTCGTATTCGTGATCCTAAAAATTCGTCACGCACAGAGACCTTGCACACTGAGTCCGATGTGTAATAATGAATCCGTTGCGAAATTTTTTAATTTGCGTGCGAATTTTGGACTCAAGGCCTTTGCACACTGAGTCCGAAATTCACATGCGAAATTTCCGCACGTTAAAAAACAAATACGACCACACATTATGTCAATCACATTTGCACAATGCCTCCAAAACTTTCGTCTGTCATAAAAAAAATTGGATCAGGTTCGATTTTCTGCGTTTTTTGCATCCGTGGCACGAATTTTGAGAGACGTTTTGACAATCCAGAGCCACCGTACAAGCGAAAACCAAACTCCCGAATGCCATCTAAGTTGATCCATGTCATCTACAGCACAAAGCAGTAGCACAGAATGACAAACAAAGTGCGGAATGCAAAGAGACAGAATATAAAGACAGATTGTGCCTGTAGCAAAGCATCAAACTGAGCCGCTGACATCTTGAAGTAAACTTTGAAATGCTGGGGATAATCACGCAGCTCCTTGATGAGATGAACTCTCCTTTTTCTCTATGTATTCTTGGGATTGGATGGACTCAGTATGTCCTCTTTCCTTTTCTCTTTTTAAGAAGAGTGGACATCTACATCATGCTCACAGCTTGAAGACTCCATTGTGTTTTGCGTTTTTTTTTTTTTTTTTTTTTCGCAACGGATTCATTATTACGCATCGGACTCAGTGTGCAAGGTCTCTGTGCGTGACGAATTTTTAGGATCACGAATACGAAAATTTCTGACTCAGTGTGCAAAGGCCTTAAGTCTGCATGTCTCTGTGTGAAAGAATGCTGTTGTTTCGTCTACAACAACCTCAAACACGCGTGGCACTTACTTATATGAACTTTAGTCACTTCAGAGCTTTCTTCACCATTTCATTTGGAAAAACACGGCAAACCACCAAAATAACACAATGACAAGCCTATGTGTGAACTGATATTAGGCTATTTTGTAGATCTAATGTTGTGTTGGGTTTTGCTCAAATATGATGTTAAGTGGCAGATCAGTGGGCTTGCTACAGTTGAATATAGTGAGAGATAGTTTAGACATTCTCTGTTCTAGACAAAACCTAAAATACTATGTGGAGGTACTATGTGGAGAAAAATTAAAGGCTAAATTAATAACATCAAACTTTTCCTATACACTGTCATCATTTACTCATCCTCATGCTGTTCCAGACTTTCATTCTTCAGTAGAACATAAAAGAAGATATTTTGAGGAACATTAGGGTGCAAACTACATTAGATCTTACTGACGTTACCCTGCCCACAAGTTCATACTATGGAAAAGAGGATGTTCCAAAAGAGCTTAGTGGTGACAGTCCACTCCCATGAATCACTGTAAGCTACGTAATTATGTCAGTATGTCTAAGCTCTTAAACTACTTACATTTTGAATATTTACCAATAATCTTCAAATATATTTATACGTAGTCAATTATATATTGTACCATCATTTTTTTGCTTTGATTCAATTCTGTCATTTGCAATGGTTTGTTTGGTTCATGAACCTTTACAGAAAAATCCCTATGACGAAAATGAATAGGAAAAATATTTCCAGTCACTGAAAAGCAGACGTCACTGTTGCATTCCATTATGCTCAAGGATGGTATTTGCTTGTGTTATGCTCAAATTGTTGCACATTTGCTATGCTAAGGAACAAAAAAATGACAACATGCATGTACATTCTGGTTTCTGAAACAGAATACTAGTTGTTGGTCTAAAAACTCTATTTTATCTTATAACAGCTTGATACAGGTTAGTGCTATAACATAAGCAGTTGACCTTACCTTCAGAACGTGCAGTAAGTGGTGTAGTAAGGACATTTGTGGTGGTGTCACCTGCAATACAATATTTCACTCAGTGCACATACTAGGACAATACAAGATCTCAAGTCTTCTGTTCTTAGTCACCTGATATTACTTTGCGCTAAACTGGGTGTACAGAAGATTAAACACCTGCTTCACCATTTATAGGTAAAAAAGTCTGTAGCATAAAACAGGCAAAATCTCTAATCTAATCTAATCTAAACTCAGAATCACACTGAAGGTCATTTTATTTGTTGTGAGAAACAGTAGAGAAAGATCAAATCTCACTAATCGCATATTTGCAAAATCTGCATGCAATGAGATGCAATGCTGTTGCTAATTTATCTTGTTAGCACCTGCTCTACTGTTTGAGCTACAGGAATACTTGTATGCTTGTACTGCAGACAGTAAATTAAAGCAGTGTAAGAAGTATCCTACTGTCAAGATAAACAGGTATGATTATAAAGATTATGTCAGTCAAATTAGTATATAGTAGTAAAATAAATTACTTACAAGAGCACTGCTTAGTTTTGTTGATCTGCAAAATAAATAAAAAGTCCATAATGAATAAAGAACAATATCAGTTCAGTTACGCTATTAAGTTAATTTAATGACCTGGTAGAACATAAAAATTAAAACACAAAAACAATATTACACTTACATTGCCACTGGGGCAGATGAGCAGGCATTGAAACTTTTCAGGGCAGGTCTGTAGGATGACTGTGTTCACTGTTGCCTTAACAATTGGGGTCATGAATTGTACATTTCCATCAGCTTCAGAAAATCCCACCACTTTTCTCTGATCGGGATAGGGAGAGAGAAAGAATAATGAAGGATGGTGGGATGGCAGAGTTAAGAATAAACATATTTATACATTTTCACTGAAGCTATGTGCAATATATTGTTTATAACACATGTTGATGTTTCATCTTTAGGTTTTAGCTAATAACCCTAGTCAGACAAACAATTGTTAATGTGACAAGAATAAGTTCGCAAACCCTTTGAAAACATCTGATTTTCTGTTTGATTTCTAATGAAATGTAACCTGATCTTAACTTAACTTACAATTATAGACAAACCCAATCTGACACAGAAATAACTATACTTTGTGATTTGAGTCATTGTTTTGTTCAGGGTCTTCGGTGGTGGCGGATGAACACACACAGTACAAAGTACCCTACCCATGTGAACGGCAAGTCCAGCACTGACAATATATCCAAAATAAATGCAGAGAAACAATTTGTAATATTAACTCATCTCATTTATTTGTGAAATAAAAAATAACCAGTCAGGACAGAACATGAAACAAATGTGCTTAGAACTATTTTATATTAAAAATCTGTCAATTTATATCTAAAAGGTTGCTGAGGGAGGGACTGATTTGAAAAGTGAGCAATAAATTAACACATTACACAAAGAAAGTATCAGGTCTATTATTATTTTGCATTTACATTCCAATACTTAATGCACATATTATTTGACATACACTATCAGATTGTTTTGTTCCGTCCATCACTGTCTATCGGATTCAATCGCGCATTTAAATACGGTTGTCAATCCAGAAACAAGTTAACAGCAGCATGAAAAACATTATATATACAGAAAGCAAGCAAATATCACCGCAATTATAATCACAGAAGTTTAGACCTGGCGTCAATAGAGATGATGATCTCAAGCCCCGCTACGATGATCTGAACAGCAGGTATTGTCACATTATGAAATGATTTAAATAAATCTCGCCAAAATATTTCTCTGAAGCTTAAAAACTGTTGTCCTGTAAAATAAGTGATTGCAAAGTGTCCAGGACCTGAGGCAGCAAAGCAGCCACCATGCTTCACAGTTAGTGTTGGTCTGCAGTGTCCTTTTTCCTTTCAACAAAGTATTTTCTATTTTTGCCAAAAATTGCAGCTTTTGTCTCAACTGTCCACAGAACACTTCTCAGAAGCATTGATTTTGTGTGCCTTTATTTAAAGGGCAGGGCACCTGAGCAATCACAATTCCAATCTCGTCTCCTTAATTGACTCTTGTGGAGGAGTCCTAAACAGATGTTCACTTACTAGTGGTGTAACAGTACATTATTCATATTCATCCCGAACCATCACGGTGCGGTGCATGCAGACACAGGACTAATACAGTCGGTCACAGGCGATCCACACTCGGGCATGCACGGTAATGCAACGCTGTTTGCTACCAGTAAAAAGCGCAGAAGAAGAGACAGTCGATCGATGTGTTTACATATAATTTCTCAACCAGTGTTTCAACTGTTGAAAGATATCAATAAAACAGCTTGAGAATAATATCTCATGTAGCATTACATTTATCTCACTTATTTGAGTGTTGATTTCTATATCTAAAAATAAATGGCAACTGAATTTAATAATGGGCTCTCTTGTTAACTGTAACCTTTTATATTATAGTAATGTGTAAGTAGGGGGTCCCTATATAGTTTACAGCAAAATAGATTTTTTTTTATCTTTAAGGAAACTGTAATTATAATTGAATTTATTTAAAAACAGACAAACATTAAATAAAGTTTAATAATTAAAAAAAAGAGGCAATTTATGTTTAGTTTTCTCCCCCCTGCTGTACCGAACCCATACCGAATTGTGACAGTCATTCTTGTGTACCATTACACCCCATCACTTACTTTGCCCCAGTTGGCCTTGTCAATGATCAATCAAATGTCTTCAATAAAATGTTCAACTGTGTGTTATTAGTGAAGTCAGATTGTGTTTGTTTTTAATTGTGACTTGGATGAAGATCAGACCACATTTTATGATTAGTCAATGCAGAAATGCAGATATTTTCAAAGGGTTTGACACACTTATTCTTACCACTGTATGTTTTCTTAAGACAAAGTATTTACATTAACAAGCCATTGGGTCTCGCAGTCATGGACGTCCTCCTTAACTTCATACGGAACATTGAAGAAGAACTGTCCATCGTTAAGTCTCTCCCCTGTGCATTGCAGGACATCAGATGCTCGTGATGACAGAATGATACACAAAAGCACGGCCACAACTGAAAGAGAACATGCACAAAACAATCAGGTTCATTTGAACATTTACAAAAATTAACATAGAGAAGCCTGTATCAAACTTTTTTTTTTTTTTTGAGGCCAATGACCTCAAATGTCATGATCCCCCTGAAGAGCCCACTTTCTAAAATTTTAGAGATGCATATTTTAAGATTCATTTATATAGTGTGAGGAAAAAAAATAACTCACATTTATGCTGTCATTGTTGTATTTAATATTTTAATAATTTATTTAAGCACTATCTGGAAAATTATTGGGTTCCTGGACCAGTTTGAAAACTCCTGGTCTAAGGAGTACAATTTCTTAATTTTGACATGTACAGGGCAAACACACAACCACATTCATGTATTATCAGCAGATGACAATAGCTAAATTACAGCTCAAGTGTTTATACCATAAGCATAAAGTCTTTCATAAAACATTTAGCTATAGTTGACTGAGCTTTGTCAACAGCACCTTTCTGCTAATCATATGTAAACATCCTTTAATATGTGCTTAACAAATATGAGGTAAGGTTTAAACGTACACTATATTGCCAAAAGTATTGGGACACCCCTCCAAATCATTGAATTCAGGTGTTCCAATCACTTCCATGACCACAGGTGTCCTAGACATAGACTCCTAGACATGCAGACTCCTTCTACAAACATTTGTGAAAGAATGGGTCGCTCTCAGGAGCTCAGTGAATTCAAGCGTGGTACCGTGATAGGTTGCCACCTGTGCAATAAGTCAATTTGTGAAATTTCCTCAATACTAAATATTCCACAGTCAACTGTTAGTGGTATTATAACAAAGTGGAAGCAATTGAGAACAACAGCAACTCAGCCACGAAGTGGTAGGCCACGTAAATCACAGAGCGGGGTCAGCGCATGCTGAGGCACACAGTGTGCAGAAGTCACCAACTCTCTGCACTCAGTCAATAGCTACAGACCTCAACTTCATGTGGCCTTCATATTAGCTCAAGAACAGTGTGTAGAGAGCTTCATGGAATGGGTTTCTATGGCCGAGCAGCTGCATCCAAGCCTTACATCACCATGTGCAATGCAAAGCATCAGATGCAGTGGTGTAAAGCACGCCGCCACTGGACTCTAGAGCAGTGGAGACGTGTTCTCTGGAGTGACGAATCACGCTTCTCTGTCTCGCAATCCGATGGATGAGTCTGGGTTTGGCTGTTGCCAGGAGAACGATACTTGCCTAACTACATTGTGCCAAGTGTAAAGTTTGGTGGAGGGGGGATTATGGTGTGGGGTTATTTTTCAGGGGTTGGGCTTGGCCCCTTAGTTCCAGTGAAAGGAACTCTTAATGCTTCAGCATACCAAGACATTTTGGACAATTTCAAGCTCCTAACTTTGTGGGAACAGTTTGGGGATGGCCCCTTCCTGTTCCAACATGACTGCACACCAGTGCACAAAGCAAGGTCCATAAAGACATGGATGAGCGAGTTTGGTGTGGAGGAACCTGACTGGCCTGCACAGAGTCCTGACCTCAACCCGATAGAACACCTTTGGGATGAATTAGAGCGGAGACTGTGAGCCAGGCCTTCTCGTCCAACATCAGTGCCTGACCTCACAAATGTGCTTCTAGAAGAATGGTCAAAAATTCCCATAAACACACTCCTAAACCTTGTGGAAAGCCTTCCCAGAAGAGTTGTAGTAGCTGTAATAGCTACAAAGGGTGGGCCAACTCCATATTAAACCCTACGGATTAAGAATGGGATGTCATTAAAGTTAATGTGCACATAAAGGCAGGCGTCCCAAAACTTTTGGCAATAGTGTATCTAGTCATGACTAACATTTAATCTTCACTCAAACCACAGTCTGAGTAATACTTTGCCTTCCTTATTTAAACAAACCAACATGATTCAGTTTGCAACATGTTCCTCTGCTGCAGCATTAGAATTTCAGCAACTGCGGGGAATCATTTCAGTTGTACTTTGATAAAAAGAAGAAGAAGAAAAGAAAGTATTGTTATATTTTGAAGTAATTCATTTTAAAATCCATTCTAACAGATTTCCACCCTGTATATTCCGATATATAAAGTATATGTAAAGTAGTAGTTAAAGTAAACTAAAACATTTTGGTTTCCTCCTGATTGTGGCAATGAGGTATAGCCTATAGATAAAATGGTTAGGTTAAAGAAACTGCAGTAAATAATGGTTAAATTCAGATGAATAACTGTTGTGTACATACAGTACTGTGTGTACACAAGCAGAGACAGTTTTCAATGAAGCCTGTAGGCCACAGAATCCACAGGGACATTATTACTCATGGAACAGATATTTTTATAGGAAAACCAGATTTGTATGCTGATGGATTATCTTTGAATGATTTCCTGAGGATGAGGGAGGAAGAAACAATTGGCTTTTAATCAGACAAAAAAACTGAGTTCTGCTACTTACTGTGTGGTGCTGCTTGTATTAACATTTACTTTTCTTTAAAAAAAAAAAGTTAATTATTATTATGGTTGCAAAGGGGCGGAAAGTTTCCGGTAAATTTCCGGAAACTTTCCACGGGAACTTAACCTGGGGAATTTTGGAAATATTCCAATTTGGAAACTTAACAGGAATTTACAGGAATTTACAGAAATTTATGGGAATTTATGAGATTTTATGGGAATTAATTGGAAATTTTGGGAAATTTATATAAATGTATAATATTTATTTAAAATGTACCATATACAAACATAAATATAAACATTTTGTTTGGTCATAATAGTTATTTCTTTTTCGCATTCAATTAATTTTAATTTAGTACATATGTAAAATAAATATATTTTTATTGCAGCAATTGTTATGTGTTATTTATTTCAGTTTCACATGATCCTTTAGAAATCATTCTAATATGCTGATTTGATACTCAGCTATTATCAGTGTTGGAAACCGTTTTGCTGCTTAATATTTTTTTGGAACCTGTAATACTTTTTTCAGGATTCATTGATGAATAAAAAGTTAAAAAGAACAGCAATGGAACTCTTCTCTAATCTTTTCTAACAATTTCACTTTAATATCACTTTTTATCAATTTCACACATAGTTGCTGAATAAAAGTATTAATTTCTTTCAAAAAAAGAAAGAAAATAATTACTGACCCCACAGTTTTGAACGGTAGTGTATATTGTTACAAAATATTTATATTTTAAATAAATGCTGTTCTTTAAATTTGTATTCATCAAAGAATCCTGAAAAAAAGTATCACAGGTTATAAAAAATATTAAGCAGCACAACTGTTTCCTACATTGATAATTGAGTATCAAATTAGAATATTAGAATGACGGACACTGAAGACTGGAGAAATGATGCTGAAAATCTAGCTTTGCATCACAGAAATAAATTATATTTTAATGTATATTAAAATAAAATAAAAAAACCTTATTTTAAATTTTAGTCATATTTCACAGTAATACTGTTTTTTCTGTATTTTTGTTCAAATGTACATGTTATGGACTGGGGGAATGCACAGTGCATGCAGGGGGTGTGGCCTCAATAGCCTTGCAGTAAGTAGTGTGCTGTGTGAATGTGACTGAGGAATGTGCAGGGTAAAAATTCAACTGAAATTGCATTATATCTGGTTGTTTTAACTAAAATTGTGCTGTAAGATGTTTTTTTTTTTCAACTACATTCAAGTGCCTTTTTATAGGCTAACCTGCAATTTTGCAAATTCCCTGTTTATTCCCATTAATTCCCCTTAATTCCCATATATTCCCGTTAATTCCCATGGAAAGTTTCCAGCTTTGAAAATCCCGGAATTTTGCAACCCTAATTATTATAGTATAAGGTCATATGTATAACTAGGACGGTGGGGGAAAAAAAACAAAAATTCTGTATAACCATATCTGACGCATGTGGTTTAAAAAGATGTTTCACTGTATATTTAAACCACAGAGGCAGTATAAATGTATTTACAATACAATAAATGATTTCTACTGTGCAGGCTGCATTTAAAAAAAAAAAAAAAAAAAAAATCAGGAAACCTACATCATTTGCTTCTTTACATCTAATTAACGTTACTAGGGGTGTAACACTACATGCGTCACTACTGATTTGATACACGATACCACCTCTTCTCATCTCACAATTCAATACTTAAACAATATTTTAAAGCCTAATAGAATTAAAATGGTAGTTTTTTTAATTATTACATCTAAGACACTTGATAAAAAGTTAACAAAAAGTACTGTTCATTAAAATGCAAACTTGGTAATACATCATAAATGGACTTGAATAGCCTTGGACTTGGTCCTCCTCCTTCATGCACAGGGCAATGGTGACACCATTATAGAATCATTCTTGATCCTGCTTAGTTAATACAGAATTATCCTCAATGTCTAAACTTTCATTTCGTGTGAACTAAACATGATACATATTGTTGCACTTTTGTATTGCTATATTGCCACTAAAATATAGCAATACAAATGCTATATGGCCACTTAAATTCTAAAGTTTAGTTTTAGAAGAAGATGTTATCACAGATCAACTGTGAAGAGATTATATGCTTTCCTAATAACTTTCCCCGTCCTGCATTCCTTTATCTGGTGTCTTTCACCGTCTAAAGCTAATTACTAACAAACGCCACCAAACCCCAGCCTGTACCCACTGAAGACTCGTGACTGCAAACCAAAGCCGAAGCACCTTGTATGATGCAACATAGGGTTAAAGGACATCCATATTAGGACTTCAACAGCCATCATACGGAGAGAAAGGAAACATAACCTTTTTTTTTTTTAAATGGATGTATAATTGTTTATTCTGCTTGCACACCACTAGTACAGGAGAAATAATGGCATAATTCTTAAGGTAGACATCTATGCTGTAAACTTAATATAGTGGGGGACCTTCATTCTGTAAAAAAGGAAATCAATAGAGGCACATTAGCAAGACGTGTTATCCACTTTCATATTTATGCACTACTACTCAGTTACAGCAACAAATAAAGACCTGGAAAAACACTCACGTGTTGAGCAGCTTCGGATTGTCACACAATAGTAAATAAGATAATCTGGTTATAATGACTACTGAAATATTAATATCTCGAGAATTTAGAAAGCCTCACTACTGTAGTAAGATGACCCTTTTGAGCAGCTCTTTGAAAATATGGCAAACAAATATATTTTCCGAAAACAGTATAGAGCTATGATTTCTAAAATCTCAGAAACCACATTAACCTATAACCCATCAACACCTCAAACTATTATTGCCAATCACGTCAAGACAAAAATATCACCCCATGTTGTTGTTTTTTTCAACAGTAAATGACATGATGTTCTCATTGCCCACAAAGAAACAACTAGTTAGTTGTTTGACTTCCACATGCAATGAAAATCTTATGAATCTAGCATTATTAACAAAAACATAAAATAACAGAAAAATCTTACTTTATTCAAGTCAGAATAAGTTATTTGTTGGTGTCAGGACAGGCCAATAACAGTCAGGACAGGCTATTTAACTTAATCAAATTCATCTTTGATTTCTCGAGTTTATTAGTCTTTGGTGTGTCCGCAAGGCTACATAAATTAATAATGCACATTATCCTTTCACCGGACAACGGGACTACACTGCTGGCTTCGTGTGTTTATCAGTTGGTCCAGGCAGGATTCGTCGCAGTTGAAGAGGGGGGCTTTCCCTACAGGGGGTTTCCCTTATTTCGACGCCGCACGGTAGGCTATGCTATAGCTTTTAAGACCGAATCAAATAAATTGAACACGATACAAAGCAACGCAACTTTCTTTAAAAGTGAAAAATTCTCGTAATGTCTAAGGACTAATATAAAATCAAATGAGCAACAGTAGGTGTAACATTAAAAAAAGGAAGCGTTTGTTTGTATGAATTAGTGAAGCCAAAACAATGAAACTAGTGGACTGTTTCCACCTCAGAGTATAAAAATAATATATATAAAAGACGATTCAAACCATTCTGCCTATGTTATTTTGTGGCTCCAGCTGAACTGCAGATGGAAACTGGTAGATAGAAATGTAAAACAAATTAGTATTAATGAAATAACTTACCGAGAAAAGCGACACTTCTTGACATACTGAAGACAGAACGGCAAATAATATTTCTACTTTGAGATTTTGACTTCCTGATTTGATACTATTGGACACGTAGACATTATAATAAACACTGTGATTGGACACGCAAGCAAGCATTTTTTTTTTTCTTTTTTTTTTTCCAAGCAAACAAGCATAACGTTATACTTGTACCTGACGCTCCCTCTTTTGCGTGTTTCCATGTATTGTATTATTAATTATCAATAGGCCTATATGAAGGTTCCTTCTTATCAAGTTTACACAGGTGTCCTAGCAGATAACCACCGGTGTAGTTCATAATATTAACAAAAACATGTCCCACAAAATTAAGTGTCCAAGACGTTTTATCTTCATTTCGAACATTATATCTATTGCTTCTTATTTGAAACCTAACAAACTACATATTGTTTAATCTGACACAGGAAAGATCCTTTAACAAAAAAACAAAAAACAAACAAAAAAACAACAACCTGGAGCTGTTGTATAGTGCTTACTCGTGCTGGATTGTTTATGGGCTTTTTAGGGAAATTGTCACTGCCCTGAGAGCCCAATAACATTCAACAATCAACATATTATTAATAACTTAACAAAATGTATTATGTTATATATTATTTGGAGTGTTTTATTGTTACTGATATTTGTTTGGGTGCATGCATTTCTAATTTGACTGTTGCCTTCATGATATCACAAAAAATAAAATAAATAAATATATATATATATATATATATATATATATATATATATATATAACTCAGGGTGCCAGAATCCAGACTACAACCTTTTTTTTCTGCCAGTGCGACTCGCTCTTTTAGAGGTCGCAGTGCACTGGTGCCACCACCATGTTGCCCAATTCTCCAAATAGGGCCCTGTCCCAAATGGCACACATCATATGCCCTGACATGTCTTGTGGACTTGCAATATCTGCCGCGTGGGTGTGTCCACAAGACCGTAGGGTGTCACATTTGTCATTTTAGGTTTCAGAAGGGTTCTTGACCAATAACATCTTTAAAAAGATGTTGACCAATAACATGTTTAGAATCCGCTGTGGGGGCGGAGTTTGCGCTGAACTGGATGGGGGGGGCATGCATGTCAGTTGCCAATGGGAGGAAGCCATGCCCTATTTTGGAGCTCCCACCCCGTTTTTGGAATTCCCACCCCATTTGAAGATCTACAGGCTGCAGTTAGACCTTTCTCCAACTGACAGGAGCTGCCATTTCTGTTGCATAAACATAAACCCAATGCCAGCATTTCACCGGATTTTTAGCATAAATCATTTATAAACTCCTGCCGCACGCACGAGAATGCATCGACATGTTTCTAAATATGCGAATTACTGTTAATCGCAATTTCAAAATGAAAGTTGAAACCCTCGCTCTGACTTTTCATGTTTTGAAATGCTACAGTGGCTGTAGCATTTCTATCCTAAAGAAGTTCCAAATATTTAAACATTGTATGGCCAATATTAAACCTTAATAAAATAATAAAAAGGATTTGACCTTGCTGTAAAGCGTAAAAACAACAATCATCAGGCTGTTAGCGCCCTCTGCGGGCATTTGTTATAATACATAATGCACATAAGTTATGTTTATATTGTATCATCTATTTTAACAGTGTTGTTTAGTAAAACCAAATGATTACTTGCTTTTGATTCTTTATTAGAACCAATTATTATTGCCTAATTGTTATTATATATGCATATAAAGGCCATTGTTCATGGCCAAATGACCATGGAATTGTGACAAAAATCGAATGGTTTTACATTATTCATTTCAAGGTTCAACCTTTTAGAGTGAAATTCAAGCATTTTTCAAGGACTTTCAAGTGCTTCAGACTTTTCCCCAGCACTTCAAAGCTCTAAATATTATCCCATTTGAATGTTATTTTTAATGTGAGGACCAAAATATTATTTGTTCATCCTTCAAAGATTGTCCCCATTTATATAACTAAAAGTTTCAAGATGTAGGAAAACTAACACTTGGTGGCAAACAAACACAAAAA
This sequence comes from Hypophthalmichthys molitrix, assembly GCA_037950675.1. Taxonomy (NCBI): domain Eukaryota; kingdom Metazoa; phylum Chordata; class Actinopteri; order Cypriniformes; family Xenocyprididae; genus Hypophthalmichthys; species Hypophthalmichthys molitrix. The sequence goes on from CM075507.1 coordinate 16,435,695, forward strand.
AGGACATTAAATTATATATCAGTGGATGGCGGCAGAGGAGCAATGTATATATAGCTAAATATATAGCTTTCCTGTAGCTCAGTGGTTAGAGCATGGCACTAGTAATGCCAAAGTCATGGGTTCGATCCTAGGGATTGCACATACTCAGATACAAATGTATAGCATAATGCAATGTTAGTCGCTTTTAAGCGTCTGCCAAATGCATAAATGTAAATATATATATATATATATATATATATATATTTTTTTTTTTTTTTTCTGCAGGAAAAAAAAGTCCCTGACCGTGAACAGCAACAGAAGTTACATTATTACGCCATTAGATGGCAGCAAAGACTGTCTTTATGAGCGAGTCACTCAGTAGGAAGACTTTTATATTGAAAAGACTGAATTGTTGTGAACAGGAACAAGACTCAACTGACAAATGCTTTGACTAGCGCTGTCAGTTACGGAAAACCCCTTAACTGTTAAAAGGACAAGATATTGCAGCAGACATTTAAACATATTTTTATATTATGAACATAGGACTGACCTGAAGGCAGGTAATACTTTCTCACAATACTCTTCTACATAATACAGTAAGCTTCAATGAACAATATAAATTGAGAACAAACAGTTTACAATGCTAAGAGTGGTTGCTAAGGGTGTTGTGTAGTGATACACAGAACTGTTGGGTGAAGCGGTCATAGCCATGTTTTAACGTGAATAAAACACAGCTATTGACCAATCAGAATCAAGGACAGGAACTAACCATTTTATATATATATGTATATATATATATTTTTTTTTTCTCCACGTTTTGCTTTTGAATTTATATTTAGACATTATGAGATCACTAGTATAAATTATCAAATCATCAAGAAATCATGTTTTTGCTCTTTTGTAATGATTGTTGTTAATAACGTTTAATTTTATCTGCATCTCAAATTAAGCTCCAGTTATGTTGCCAGCCAGTAAACAGACATTTTAAAAAGAAATGTTTGATTCCAAAACACAACATGCTTTTCAGGACAGAATATTTGTATAGACTTTTCTTAAACAGAGAAATACAAGCATATTCTCCTTTTGAATTGCATAAGAGGAAAATCTTACTGGCCTCATTCTAGCCAAGTCTTCAGGCAAACTCACCACCAAATTTGTAATAAAACAAATTATCCACTTACTGCCTATATGGTTTATTCGTATGAGGTTTAAAGTGAGACCAGCTACTGACTACATTTTTCTTTGTGTTTTGGATTAGCACAGTCAGTGTTAGAATCTAACAGTGTTGTTCTTTAGTAGAGTTCCCATTAAAACTATATAGGAATATTTTATGAAATGTGCATTGATTCCTGAGGAAAACATAAGTGCTTCACAAAACTTACTGCCATGACACTAGTTCTGGGATATGTGTGGGGCTTAAATTTTATTATATACATCGATCAGGCATAACATTATGTCCACTGACAGGTGAAGTGAATAACACTGATTATCTCTTCATCACGGCACTTGTTAGTGGGTGGGATATATTAGGCAGCAAGTGAACATTTTGTCCTCAAAGGTGATGTGTTAGAAGCAGGAAAAATGGACAAGAGTAAGGATTTGAGTGAGTTTGACAAGAGCCAAATTGTGATGGCTAGATCACTGGGTCAGAGCATCTCCAAAACTGCAGCTCTTGTGGGGTGTTCCCGGTCTGCAGTGGTCAGTATCTATCAAAAGTGGTCCAAGGAAGAAACAGTAGTGAACCGGTGACAGGGTCATGAGCGGCCAAGGCTCACTGATGCACGTGGGAGGCGAAGAATGGCCCTTGTGGTCCGATCCAACAGACGAGCCCCTGTAGCTCAAACTGCTCAAGAAGTTAATGCTGGTTCTGATAGAAATGTGTCAGAATACAGAGTGCATCAGTTTGTTGTGTATGGGGCTACATAGCTGCAGACCAGTCAGGGTCCCCATGCTGACCCCTGTCCACCGCCGAAAACACCAACAGTGGGCACGTGAGCATCAGAACTGGACCACAGGAATTATTTAATATAGGACATATTAACAGTCTTTTTTGTTTTCTATTTAAAAAATAACATGAGTGTAAACACATGAATCTATCAATTTGCCACTTGTAATTCAAAGTGACATCAAAAACCACAAATCCCAATAATCTAAGGCCACGTTCACACAGCAGAAGAATACCGTTGTCAGTCCTGTATTTGAGTCCTTAATACGGTTATGTTCACACACAGTACGGTTATTTACGGGTGTGACAACCGCATTTTATAATCAAACTCACACCCGTAAATTTTCAGGACTCACAACCGCATTCTCGGAATTTTCGCACTGTGTGAACGAAACAGGACTGGACAACTAGTTCATGTCATACAGTGCGAGAGAGCCGCTCTTCTAATGTGTTTTGTGTTTGTTTTCGCTTTCGGTAACTTACAGCGACAGAGATATGAGCTGTGCGTCATCTTAAGGTGTTAGATCCAGTCACTGTTCTCCACCGGAGCGGCTACCGTCAGTTTTGTGTTTCTTTTCCAAATTCAAATGCTGTGTCATGAGCGAGACGTCGCAAAGGACGTGACACGCCAGTGCAGCGGTTTAAGACTCCGGCTAGCGCGTGTTTATATGCTGCTGTTGGTTAATGAAGTTTTGATGGATGAACTCATTGTTCAATTAGTCTCTTGTCATGTCAAAAGTGATGAGACTTTTCAGTTTTAGGGACGTCGCCATCTTTAATATTAAGTTGGTCACTGTCGCTATGGTTGCTAGTAAGAGAATACGGGCTTGACTCTTGCTGCACGTTCATACAGTGTTCCAGACGCTACTGTAGTGTTAAGTTGCTGTGTGAACGGGACATTTTGAGACTCATACATGTAAGTAAATGCGGTTGTCAATCCCCAAATCGTACAGTGTGAACGTGGCCTAAGTCTAATAAATGTACACAGGGGCGGACTGGGACAAAAATTCAGCCCTGGCACTGTAGCCACACCAGCCCACACCCACGGACACGCGCATTCCCAGGTGAAAAAAGTAGCTACACTTCCATAATGTCCTTAAAGCATTCTATTTTCACACACTAATTTTGTACGTAATATACTAAAAATCTTTGTACTTCTTAGGATAATCTTAATAACATCTAAGTGTACTCAAGTGTGCTATTTTGAGACACCATGAATTTGTATTTAGTTACCACTTGTAGTACACTTGAACCCATAAGTGTACTACAAATACAGAGATAGTATGTTAAAAGCACATTTTACACTTTAGGTACATTATGGAAGTGTACTTTTTTCACCTGGATTGCTATACGTTTTTGATGTGTTAGACTATATTGCAAGTAGCCTACAGCAGTCAGTTTACCCTAAATCCCACCGTATCTGCTGATATTTCAGTCATGTAATTCAGTAACCGGCTAGCTAGCAATTGTAACCAATTACCACGAAGCAATGACATTTTAAAATATTGGGGGGTTGCTAAGCTTACAATTGTTTAATAATAATAATAATAATAATAATATCATAATAAAAAAAAAAAAAATAAATAAAAAAAAAACACTGGAGCTAACTGGCAGAAGTAGCGTGAATTGCGTAAAAATGACTTGAGCTAGCTGTATTTTTTTGTTTTTTCTTACCTTTATGGTACTACTGTCCTCTGCTGCAGCAGCTGAATTTAAACCCTTTGAAAAGAGTTCGGTTAATTTTAATCTTAGGCATTTGGCAGCATCGGACTTTTTTTTTTTTTTTTTTGCTTTGCTTTTTCTGCACCGCCTTTCCTTTTTTTAAGGTCCATCATCTAACTTTTACTGACAAATTTGCTCATGTTGCGCTCTCTCTTTGATGACGTGCTTGATTTTGACTGAACTTGCTTTGCAGTGAGTTTGATTGACAGGCGATCTAACCAATCGTAACGCCGCATCCACATTTATGTCTGACAAAGCAGTTAGATTAACGTCCTGTACTTGAATTTGAAAAATGGTGTGTATTGTCACTGGCCGCTTGAACTGAGGCGCTACAACAATCTGTCAAGACACATTAAAAAGCTACAAAACGGTATTTATTGTTTAAATTTCTCTTCTGTCGACGCATTGTCAGTGTCCTCTTTGCTCCAATGTATTTTTCACTCTGAGAGAACATGATGTGTGGCTTGAGAGCGGCATGGCACGTCATACATAGCAACAGTAACTAAAGGGGGCGGGGCGGTCGGCCCATCTCGAGACCGGGCCTGCCGTAGCCGACTGGGCCAAATGCTTAACAGTTATTACATTATTATTATAACCATAGTGAAATCGTGCAAGCAAAGCAATAAAAACCCGTCCTATGCGCTGTCGACCTGTAAAAACTGTTTATTTATATGTATTAAAACTAAAACTGAGCGGCCCACATTAAAAAGAAATGGTCCGGCCCCTCTGGCATTTGCCAGAATTGCCCGATGGCCAATCCGCTTGTGAATGTACGTCACAATCAGCTGAAGGGTCATTATTTAGTAGAACGAAATAACTCATGATGTTTCTCTGTCTCTGTCATTCACTCTGATAAGAAGACACACACATAGTTGGATTGTTTTAAAATGTATTAAGTTATATATTATTAGGTGTGTTTTATAGTTTTCATTGGTGCATGAATTCCTAATTTGATTGCCTTCATGATATGACAGTGCCAAGGCATGTCCTGTATCATTCCACATAAAAAAAACAAAACAAAAAAAAAAAAACTGGAATAGGTCTAAATATTCTCCTCAAGGACCATTTAACTGTTAATACAGAGTTTCCCCTTACATTCCCCACATAGGCCTATCACATATTAGATCTGTTACATGAGTGCAAAATGTATCGTTTTACACTGAAACAGAAAGCTTTTACTTGCTGATTTGTGGCTTACTGGTCAGAGCAACATCTTTATATCTGGTAGGTATTTGTAGTGTCAGAATACAATTTTATTAGCTGGGTAAAATGAATTAAATGAATCAGCTGATGGTGGAGAGATATCAAATAAGAAAAGAAAAGAAAGAAATAAGTGCTCAGCATACTTGATACAAACATTTAAATTCAGTTGCATATAAGTAGAGAATAATGTCATAAGTATAATGTACAGATAAAGTTGATGACAGTCCATGATATTAAAAAGGGCAGCAATTACATAGCCTACAGATTTCCTGAATGAAGACCGTTCTCCCCTAGGGCATTGTGTGTTAGTCACCACATCACTGTGGTTTATTTTCAAGGCTTATTTTTAAACAGATTTTTCAGATAGGTCTTAGAATTTAAATATGCTTTGATCTCTGAGTTTGTGTTACAGCCTCAGACACTGTGGCATAACTTTGTTTTAAAAAGTGGGTGGGACAGGAATGTGTATGTGGGGGGAGGGGTTGTAATTGTATTATTACAATAATAATAATATGATATTAAAATGAATATGATCGTTTCTTACTTACATCTGCTATAATACAATATGTTGTTAGTCTTGAGAGTATGTACATTTGTTAATAAATACGTGGATCCGCTTTTGATAATAGATTGTCCTGATGGACTAGTGGCAGTATTTTCATTTAGCGTGCAAGAGGTTCTGGGTTCTAATCCAACCGTGTGTGATTTTTTTATTTATTTCTCATTAAAACCAAAGATGTTCATTAGTGATTGTATATCAAGAGCAGGTACACGTTTATGTGTATTTTATTTTTTGTGATTTCAACGTAACGAATAGAGAGTCTCTGCAACAGTTAAAGGTACTCTATGTAAGTTTTTGACTGTACTAAAGCATACAAATACCATAACATGCTTGCAGATATTTATTAAACATGCTGAGTTCACATATTCGTTTCTCTGAAAACCACTGCTACAGCCAGTTATTTTACTTTGAAATTTGCCTTCTGTGTCGGAATTTCTGTTTTTGTTTCGGTCTGTGCAAGACAGCACGTTGCCAATTTACCCAATATTATTTCGCCACCCCGGGTTGCCAGTTGGCGGAAGACACATGCAGCGAATTGCAGCAATGGAAGCCAGCGAACAAACTGGGTTTCTACAGATTCTACCCGACCTAAAAAGCCTCAGCATCCATCTAAAAATCTCTATGAACAGGAGCATATTAAAACGCGATATCATAACTCATCATAAATCAATAAATCAACTAATTATTTTACTGTGTATAAGTCTCCCCGCCTTGCAATGTCAATTGATCTCGCTCCTGTTGCGTGTCTTCAAATTGGCAACCCACGAGAGGTTGAGTCTGAGGAGGAGGGGGCGGGGCGGGGGCGGGGCAAACAATATTTTGAATTTGACTGCATTACCCATTTCAACCACTAGCTGACATTCTTACATAGAGCACCTTTAAGCGATAGACTGAAGCGCTCGTCCGTGTGAATCCCCAGAGTGCATGAGCGCCAAGAGAACACTGTTGCGCCTCTGATAACAGCGACAACGAGCACTCAACATGATTTCAAAAACAACACATCCCAGCGCCAGATCGCCTATTATTTAACACAAATTGATAATAAACTAGAGGTGTTTCTTTTGTATTAGATATCCGTGCCGCGAGATGTTTCAAAAAGTGGTGGGGACAATATCGACCCTTTCAAAAAGTGGTGGGGACATGTCCCACCCGTCCCACCCGCAAATTACGCCTATGGTCAGACAGACAGTAGTTAGACATACATTTGAAAAAGTCAGGCCTATGTTTCATTCCAAAACACAAGTTTTTCAACAGGGCTAGGGGAATCCAGAATTGTTATCTAGACTTTACTTTTCTTAAACAGAAAAACACAAGCAAATCCTCCTATTTGCTATGATAAATTTCGTAAGAGGGAAATAAAAATCTTACTGGTGTCACGGAGACACAACCAACGCCCACCAACACCCAAGCATCGTCACCAGATCTCCTCACTCCGCTCACTCATTCACTCTCCCCGGAATACTGATCACGAACACCTGCACCTCATTATCAGACACTATAAAGACTCATGGTTTCACTCAGTTCTCCTTACCTGCTACATACCTGTCTCCCCGTTGGTTCCTCCTCGTCTTCTGTGTCCTGCTCTCCGTGTTCACCATCCTAACCTGCAAAGACATTCCCAGTTACTCATCAGCTAAGTGTCTGTTATATTGTGCTTGCAACTCTACTCACCATATCATCTGCTGTACCTGTGATCGTGTCTCTGTTTAATAAACATCTGACAACTTACCTCTCTGTCTCCGTCTGAGTCTGACAACTGGCCTCATTCTAAGCAATTCTCCAGGCAAACTCGCCACCAAATTTTTGATCATACAAATTATTATGGCCTACTTACTAGGTAATATGGTTTCATTTTTTCTTGTCTTTTATTTTGAAATTCTCATAATCATGTTTCCTGTTTGTCACGTGCTTCCCTTGTCTACTGTGGCATGTTCTGATTGGTTCTATTGTTTCATGTGTCATGTTCTGATTGGTTCTTGTTTCATTAGTTTTGTTTGTTCATGGGTTGTTCGTTGGTTTTGTTTGTTCGAACTCATTTCATAAGATTAAATGTTAAACAAGACTTTAAAATGAGTAGCATTTCTGTGATTATCATGTAATATTTCAATTGCCGTGGGACACAAAAGCCGTTTTCTCAGTATAGCCCTATGCTGTGACTAACATAGAACCATAAAATACACCAAAAATTGCAACATAAATTCACAAAAGTAATCAATTTTATGTGTGCTGTACTCCAAGTCTTTAGAATCCATACAATTTTGAGGAACTGCCTTTATTCAAGCCTTTATTCAGTGAACATCATCTGCATCCTCGGCAGCAACTGTAAACGTCGAATCCCACACTCGTTATACGTAAATTTAAAAATTGCCCCCTTATTCCCAAATTGCCTTTATCGCAGATTGTGACATTTCGGTTGATGTAGGCCTTCATGAAGTGGATTGGGACAAGATTAATAACTTAAATTCTGCTCTGTACCTCATACAAAACTATTATATTTATATATATATCGCCAGAGAGGACTGCAACATTTAGAACCGATTTTGACATTTTGCAATAAATTATTATACAGTTTGTTTCTACATTTTTATCAAATTGTTATGGATAGGTTTAGCATATTCGCAGCTCAAAATCTTTTTTAATGGTACATTGTTAGTAAATTTGTAATTTTCCTAGACATTTTGTCTATTACTTTTTATATATTCTTTTTATATTTTCTGTAAAATGGCTATGTTTAGATAATCATACAAATATCTTTATAATACAAAAGGTTTGTAAATATTTTGGTAACACTTTAGTATAGGGAACACATATAGGCTAAACTATTAACTAGGTTTTAGAATGTAGAATATAGTCTTGAGTATAAGGCATTAATATGTGCTTAAGTACTAATAAATAGGCAATATTCTATTAATATGCATGCTAATAAGCAAATATTTTATGTTTTTAGCTATAAATACGTAACATTGTTTATGTCAAAAATGTTGTCAATACATCTGTTTCAGCATCTATTCAAATGTACAAAAATGTACATTTGTACTGTAAATGTTACATATTAATACCAACGTTATACTGTATTAACAAAGAAACCAGGGCCTGTATATGGTAGTTGAACAAACTCAGGGTTATAGGATTAGTTTCAAGTTCACAATACCAAACTACTTTTCTTCAGCCACTCAACTGTACTCTCCTGCATGTCAGCGTGGGACTGTAATTGTTCTTCAGTTGGCTGGTTTCCCAGTTTTGTGGTTGGAGCATTTACTGTAATAAGCATGACTAAATGTCATGTGAGGTGAGCCCGTTACCAAGTACTGTTTTTTTCAATGTTACTAATTCACAGGCAGTGTTCAGATACTTTTAAAATACGTTACAGACAAATTATCAGGAAGCTTGCCATCCATTGCCAGTAAACACACATCAGCTTTGTAAAGGTGTGAGTATTAAGAACAGAACTCCAGTTGCTGCCTCAGTTGCCATTTCTTTTTATATTTTTCTGGTCTTTTTCTGCCAAAAAAATTGGTTCATTACATTGAAGAGGTATCAGTGAGATCTTATCTTTGAATCAGAATGTCATAGAAATTTGGGTGATTGAATGAGGGTGATTTTTTTTTTACTCTGGACAGTAAGTGGCTTTTAAGTATCACCCTGGAAAGTCCCTAGCCATGCCCTAGCAACCATTTAGAACACTTTAGCAACCATATAGCAACATGACCCAGCCATATCTCAACACAAGAGCATCATAGCAGCACCAGGGTTGGCTCTTTTGATTTGAGACAGTGTAATTCTGCTTATCCTGGAGGTATGGAGCCCCAGACATTTTTCAGTGCCAGAACATCAAAACATATGGATAGGTTTGTTTCACTTGGGGCAGTGTACTGAGGCCCATTGTTGTATATACAGCAAAGGAGAGATATAAAAATTTGTGTTATATACGCATGATGCAATCGATCATGAGACACACAAAAGACAATGCCATTTCACAATAAAATATGATTATACCAACGTATTTAATTTCATAATGATGATAAAATTCCCATGACCATCACATTTGTGCATTGACCCCAAAGGTTTCTCATTAAAAAACAATGGAGTACCCTGCATGTCGAAAAATTACAGTACCCTGTGCATTTAAAAAAAAAAAACCTGAGTGTTCACTGGACGAACAGGTTAATTGATTGTAATATTAATTTTAATCTAGCTACATCAAGTTAATCTGATTAACTGATTCACATATTCATAATTAATCATAATTAATAATCATAATGAGTTATGATTAATTATTAATATTTCCCCTTTGAGTTAATTCGCTACAGGTTTTGGTGGAGAACGAAGGGCAGAAAGTTCCTCGAACTGCAGAAAGTTCCTCGATGCTATAATGCATGTTTAAATTGTACGAAGAAGCTAACCTGAAATTATCGAAGAAATCATAATTTCAGTTGTTAAATGAGTGTAAGACTTTTTCTGAAATATACTAATAAACTAACCTGATCTTGGGCGAAGAAACCCTCACTTTCAGCTTTAAATGCATAAGTCTTTTTCTGACGATGGAACCTCAGATTAGCAGCGCGTACAAAAGGGTACCAGAATAAACTAACCTGATCTTGGGCGAAGAAACCCCCACTTTCAGCTTTGAATGCATAAGCCTTTTTCTGATGATGGAATCCCAGATTAAGCAGCATAAATTTACCTGTGTGACGAAGAAATCTCACTACAGCGTTTGTAACGGTGTTCTGGGCGATGCTCCTGAGTCACCGATTAATAAGGCCTTATCATTATTCGTTATGCCATCGTATTCATATCAGTGTGCTGGACCACTCATATAAAACAGTCGCGTCAAATTTGTGGTGTAAATTCTAGCCTAGCTAACTAGTAATTCACCATTGTCTGTAAAGTGATGTGCTGTTGTGATTTGTGAGTTATGCGTTGCCACGCTAGAGTCCTCAATGCAGGCTTATGGCACAATTAGAATGATGCTCCCTTCTGGTTGTATTGTGAACTGACATTGGTCTCTTGGCAACACATGACAACAGAGCGTGTGAGCAGACACCTCTAAAAGTCTGATAACAGCACCCACGTCACATTCCGTTGTGCAAACAACAACCGCGTGTAGCCAAAGCTAGCTCTTTAGCAACCCTACATGTATACCCTACAAGTTAAAACCCTTTACCTCGACTAAAAGCTGCTAGCACCCTGCTAACACCTAGACCCGTTCGAGCGTGAAGTGTAACATTTGAACCAAAGACTAGAGTTTGGGACCCCTTTTTAGGAGGGACTTTGATTGGAACTGTTGATGGGGAATATGAAGCTTTGTGAAGCTCTGAATCAATCGTCACAAATGATTCACTGTTTCAAACCGCTCAAAGCGCCACAAGCTGGTGATCCCTGCTGGTCAGAACAGTAAGTGCAGCAAAAACTTAACTCAATGAGACATCTTTAATAAACCATTCACAAATGTTTTATTGAAGTTGTAATCAATTAAAGGCGATCAACGAATCATCTAATATCCTTAAGGTTTCTGTTAAGACATGATATTTCAGCAAACTGTAGGGCTCGTTTATGAAAACTGGGCTAAATCAGACAAACAAGAGAGTTTAAAAATAAAAAAGTCTCTTCCCTTTATCAAATGCGTCATTTACATGTGTTATACACATTTCATATACAAATCATGTATAGACATGGGTCCATGAGAATTAGAGACAAACCATTGAAATTTCAAATTACTTTGAAAAAGCTATGACGCATCACGAAGCCTTGTTTACTGAAATCACGTGACTTTAGCAGTTTGATACACGCTCCGAATCACTGATGCAAGACAAATGATTTGCAAGGCATGTTAACCTGACTATCACGCCAGGCTCCAGCACCATCCAATCACGACGCACTCCCTAACCAGAGTACTGATCACACACACCTGCACCTCATCAGCACTCCCTATCACCGGCACATAAAAGACACTCACAGACACACAGTCATCTTCCGGTCTCGTTCGCATTAAGGACTCACCTCTATGCTTACCTCAAGGACTTCCAGTGTTATACTTACCTGTCTCCAAGATACCTCCTGTGTTCTCTGTGTGTGTTTGTGTGTCGTCATCCTCCAACGTCTCAACTCCACCATTGCCACTTGGATCTTCACTCTGCAAAACACAAAGGACACTATCAATATTTCTTCATTCATCATTCACCTAAACAACTTCAGTTTTACTCACCTGTGTTCCCGTATACCTCTGCTTGTGTCAATAAACAACCTTACCTGTGATCTTCCGTCTCCGACCTGTCTGTATTGTAACAAATTTAGTTAAATTTGAAAATTTAATTAAATCAATTTTGTCAAGTCAAGTAAAGTCACTTTTATTTATATAGCGCTTTTTACAATGCAGATTGTGTCAAAACAGCTTTACATTGATAACTGGTATATAATTTTGGCTGCACAGCAGCTCTTAAAGAATAGTGTCAATGCCGAAAGATCAAAGCACTGTTGAATATCAAATGTCAAGTGTCCCCAACTAAGCAAGCCAAAGGCGACAGCGGCAAGGAACCCAAACTCCAACAGGTGACAACAGGTGGCAAATAGACTTCTGTGTTAAAATGGAGAAAAAAAACCTTGGGAGAAACCAGGCTTAGTCGGGGGGCCAGTTCTCCTCTGGCGAACAGTGCTTTGTTACGATTCAGGTTGCTATCATATGTCCAATAGGATCGCAACATTCAAAGTATTTATTCCAGTTCAGTCCAGTTGAGGATCGTATTCATCACACCGGTATGGACGGTTTGTTGAGGAGCTGTGCCACTGGCTGTTGTGTCGATGAGGCCTTCACAATGGATGATCTAGTTGACTCAATCTCTGCTGATACTTCAAGGCTGCGTTGTGGTCGTGTCAAAGCGCCGGTCCTCGGTCTCACCTGGATACGGCCCGGATCTGGTTGACTACAGTAAACCTCGGGATAAACAGAAAGACTAATATTAGCGTAGATGCCATTCTTCTTCTGATGTAACGAGTACATCTGGTGTTATAAGAAGTGTTCCCAGTTCCGGCTGACCTAATTTATGCAGCCTAATAATCCTTTAACGGATTTGAAAATATAAATTGATAATGTGTTATGTGTATGCCAGGTTAAAGAGATGCGTTTTTAGTGTAGATTTAAACTGACAGAGTGTGTCTGCTTCCAGTGCTAGGAAGATTGTTCCAGAGTTTAGGTGCCAAATAGGAGAAGGATCTACCACCTGCGGTTGATTTTGATATTCTAGGTATTATCAGCTGGCCTGAATTCTGAGATCGCAATAGACGTGAAGGACTATAATGCTTTAAGAGCTCACTCAGGTACTGGGGAACTAAACCATTTAATGCTTTGTAAGTAATTAGCAAGATTTTAAAATCTATACGATGTTTAACAGGAAGCCAATGCAGTGTTGACAGAACTGGGCTAATATGGTCATACTTCCTAGTTTTAGTAAGAACTCTAGCTGCTGCATTTTGGACGAGCTGTAGTTTATTTATCAGGCGAACGGAACAACCACCCAGTAAAGCGTACAGTAATCTAGCCTTGAGGTCATGAACGCATGAACTAACTGTTCTGCATTTTTCACTGAGAGCATATGTCATAGTTTAGATATATTTTTAAGATGGAAGAATGCAGTTTTACAGATGCTAGTAACATGGCCTTCAAATGAAAGATTGGTATCAAAGAGCACACCCAGGTGTGGTCCAAAAATTAGAATCTCTGTTTATTTCTGAATTTAGAAGTAGGAAATTACTGGTCATCCAATTTTTTATATCAGCTATGCATTCTGTTATTTTTGTGAATTGGTAAGTTTCGTCAGGGCGCGAAGAAATATAGAGCTGAGTATCATCAGCGTAACAGTGAAAACTCACGCCATGCTTCCTAATGATATCTCCCAAGGGTAGCATGTACAGAGTGAAAAGCAACGGTCCTAGTACTGAGCCTTGCGGTACTCCATATTGAACTTGTGATCGATATGACCTCTCTTCGTTTACTACTACAAACTGATAACGGTCAGATAAGTATGATTTGAACCATGACAATGCAATTCCACTAATGCCAACATCATTTTCGAGTCTGTTTAAGAGAATGTTGTGATCGATAGTGTCAAATTCAGCACTAAGATCCAGTAACACTAACAGAGAGATACAACCATGATCTGATGATAAGAGCAAATCATTAGTAACTCTAACGAGAGCAGTCTCAGTACTATGGTACAGTCTAAATCCTGACTGGAAATCCTCACAGATACTATTTCTGTCTAAAAAGGAACATAGTTGTGATGATACTGCCTTTTCCAGTATTTTTGACAGAAAAGTGAGATTTGAGATCGGCCTGTAATTGACTAATTCTCTAGGATCAAGTTGTGTTTTTTTAATAAGAGGTTTAATAATAGCCAGCTTAAAACTTTTTGGTATGTATCCTAGTGATAAAGATGAATTGACGATATTAAGGAGACGATCTATGACCTCTGGAAGCATCTCTTTCAATAGCTTAGTCGGTATAGGGTCTAACATACATGTTGTTGATTTTGATGAATTAATAAGTTTAGACAATTCTTCCTTTCCTAAAGCAGTAAATGAATTGAATTTTTCCTCAGGGACACTACAATGTCTGACGCGATACTGTAGTAGACGTGAATAATAATTTTAGAGTATTTACGATTAGCATTAGCCAGCACTTTTAAATTTGCTTTGATGTCAGGTGCTCTGGCTCCCAGCAAACATGTGACTATGGTGGCTGGTGTCTCTATTTTCACGTTCCATGTAATAGAATCGCCAATAACTTGGGCACTTTCAACAGGATTCTCAGTGGGTGCGTCACTGAGTGGGGAGAACCTGTTTGATGTTCTTATTAGAACGGAAGAGTGGTGTTTTCCGTGGCTAGGCCACCTCACCGTTACCCAAGTGCCCTGTTGCACGGGCTCGACAGCCGGAACCAAACAATGTACAGAGTTCACTAAGCTAGTCGCATCCAAAACAGTATCTGAAGCCCTTGCATTCTTACTATCTTCGATTAAAGTTTGGATGCGTGTCCCTAATTCTGAGATTCTCTCTGTCAGCCTGACTATTTCCATACATTTATGACATGTAAATCCCTCATCGCTGACAAAGAGAGCTATACTGAACATGTGGCAAATGGAACACTACACAATCCTAGGAGAGGATGACATGACTCACTGTGTTTGTAGACTGATCCGAGTTACCACAGCTGTTTGATGAACGCGTTGAAAAAGGAGCGCGCGAGAGACTGATGACAAGTTAACAAGCTAGTGAGATGCAAATGCGTTGTAACAGCGATTTAGATTCAAAGATTACAAGCTAACAACGTCAGATTAATGTGGTAGGCAATATTAAATAAGGTAATGATAATATAAGCAACAATGAACAAAAGTAAGAGATTCAAAACAAAGCTATACGGAGTTACAGACGCAAACCACTCTGAGCAGCGAGGCAGACAGGAGCAGACTATTTACCTTTCCTTTAAGATTCCTAAATCCATAAGGAAATTCTAATTTCATGATTTATTTGGAGTTTATTCCTTCTTTATTTGTTTTATTTTGTTTCATTCACTTTCTTTTTTTTTTTTAAGCCTGAATCTCTATTTAGCCAAGTTGGATTTAATTAAACTTGAAATTTAATTAAATCAATTTGGGTATTCACCTCCCCTTTAGGTTCCCTAGAGCTAAAAGGACCTCCTGCTTTTACCCTATTTTTAGTTATTTTACCATCACCGTCTTCCCTCTCTTTATAGGATTACAGTAGTTCTAGAAACTGTTGTTTCCTTGATGAGGTATAATGAGTTATAGGTTGTTAATATCCTAATTCCTATCTCTTAGCTACCCCTCCTCACTCCTTAGTGCCGAGTACATGAAGTACGGCCACCGTCCAATGCACTGGTGACCCCAGAAAGGACTAGAAACACTTCCCTTTGTTTCTTTCTTTTTAACCTCGAAGGTTTGGTGTTTCTCTGTTAGTCTAGAAATAGTCACAACAGTAATTACTTGAACAAGTGACACCTGCTTGGCCATATCTCCTAGCAAAACTAAATAGGTAAAACCTTCTTTTCTCCCTTTCCCCTTTCTGATTTCATCGTATTGTTTTTCTACCAGTTTGTTCTATTTGTTACCCTCATGGTGACAACCTGTGGAAAAGAACCATCAGTATTCTGAGTAATAGTTTAACGACATGTACCAGCCCAGTCATCAGCAGACGCAAACGAACGTCAAACAAAGATACTAAAACCCCTTAGTTGTGTTCACCAACACCAAGTCTCATACCAGCTTCCCCCACATCCGCTATTCACACCTTACATGGCCCACACAGCCGTTCTGTACGTACTTTCATTTTGCCTGTGCCATCTCTCTCTCTCGTGTCCCCATAAGTGTGCCAGTTTGCCTAGGACATCCAGTCCGGCCATCCAGTACCCCCTGGAGATCCAGCGGAACAGTGTGATGGACACCCTTCAGCCAAAGCAGTCATCGACCTGTAACGGCAGAGCAAGAAACGGCAAGATCGGCAGCACAAGTGGACACTTGACACCCGGCCTGAGCCACAAAGAGCTTCATCTTCTCCTTAGCCCATGCTCATACGGGTTTTCAACAGGAGGTAAATGAACGAATGCTGCAAGTCACAGAATTCCACAGAGAACCAACCTACTCAGCATGAGAAGGCACAGGACAGATGCAAGGGCCCTGACAGAGTGGAGCAACTGGGGGAGATCACAAGTCTTCAGGAGGCTCTGACAGCCGCTGAGCACAGAGAGCAGCTTGAAAATGCCTTCAAACAAGACCTGGAAAGAACTTTCCACTTAAAGAACGTGAAGAACTGTTTGAATTTAAAGAGACACTAAAGCTAAGGCCCTTAAAGGCCATCCGCATGCGGAAGCTGAAATCCAAACACTGACTCAGCTATTTAGCAGCGTAGGAGACAAACTCGTTGTGGTCCAAAAGAACTGAAATAGTCTGACCAATGGCAAATGAACCACACAAGAAGAATGTACCCTGATGAACTTCACAGCAGCAGCGCAAGCTCCCCCAGCCCTGCACAAAGGGGGGAGGGGCCAGAGCCCGCTGCTTAGCAGACCACAACGCTCATGCCAACATATGAGACATTAAATTTGCCCAAAGTCTCGGACTGGTGTGACCCACCAAGACAGGCTCTCTGCTCTGGATCACATCCAGCCAGAATCACGACGATTTCTGAGTTAACAGCCAGAAAACCTCCAATCAGACTATCAGCAGCTGAAACCAGATGACATAAAGGACTTCTCAGACCCAGAAGTCTGAACGCGGGTTGAGTGTTGCCCTCGACACCAATCAGGGCAGATCTGAAAGTCCCAATGTTACTGCCACAGACTCAGAAATGAAAGGAGGACACCAACAGGACCTTTGCCTCCGACACCTTTCCGGCAGCACAGCCTGCCCTCACACAATGCCATTCATGTGACCTGACACACAAGGCCCCTCAGAAGGGGTTCTTAAGACCCTAGTGACATTGAGCTGCAAACACAGTGCCTTCCACATAGCTTCTACAAAAGTTCTTAGTCAGCATAGGGCATAAAGCTTTTAAAGTAGGTGAAAATGTGTGTTCGCAGAAAAGCAGGAGTCTGCATTAGTAAAATATGAATTTTACTGATTGAAAGAAAACCTTGAATGAACACGTAAGCCTAAAATGCTCATGACCGTCTACATCGAGCTAATTTGAAACCTGCAGACATTTGATATACACTGTTAGATTGGGCACTGCTGCACATTTTTTTCTATGACAACGACTTGTCAAAGGAAACGCTAACTCCAAATAGCACATACGTCACCGTGACGCCAGATGGAGCTGGTTAGGCTAGCACGGCCTCGCGCCATTCGCTTAAACCACCGTCCACTTAAAAGTGGGCCTTTGATAATTCCGACACAAAATCTGATACAACGTTCGATTCGCATGCAGATCACTAGTAGCTGGCTTGTTAGATGCAGATAAAACAAGAGCTTGAATTGACATCTCTACTGTAACTGAAAGAGCCGTAACATACACATACACACATCTTAACATGTGTCAAATGGTATCAGTAAAGTTAGTCTGATTTTAGTGAAGAAACCCTAATCTTAGTATTAAAGCATAAGTCTGTTTTGATGAAGGAATCTCAGCTCAGCGGCATGTAAACTGTACCAGAATTGATTATTCTGCTTTTGTTGAAGAAATACCAATTGCAGTATGGCTTAACCTGTTTCTGATGAGTAAATAAATAAATTATAGCTAGATTGATTTCAATTCATCTAAACTTTAGTTGCATCTACAAGCATAGCTACCTAGTGACCAAAACTGTGTATCACTTGCTGAAAGGAACGTCAGTATTCATGCACAAGACAGACATAACAATGTATGCTTAAACAAGCTTTAATTTACAGCACATCTGTGTAATTACACTTTAAACAAGTACAAGATGTTGTTTAAAGTAGAGAGAATGGTTTACATGAGTAAAATTTGCAAATGCCAAACCATATTCGCATTTTACTGAATGTAACGTCTAATTTTTGAATATTTTGAAGTATAAGCGCCACATTTTAACTCAATGCAGGACTCCTTTCAGATGTGCAGACACTCTTCATGAACTGGTGAATTGCTCTGATGTGCACTGCTTCCCATGACAACAACTTATCACAGGAAGTACTAACTCGCCACCTCATGACATCATATTGTAAACAAACCAAACTAGGTGGCTAAGCTAACCCCACCTAGCGGCCCTTCCGCTCAGGCTAAGCTAACTAATAACTTCTACAGTTAACTGTTAGCTTTATTTACTTGAAGCCTTTAACCACATTCCTGGCTTTCTGATTTCTCTTTTTCCTTACCTTTAATTCTTCTCAGCTAATTTCACCTGCACTTAGGTGCATTTCTCCCTGAACGCCGTTCAGCTTAATCTGCAGTTACTAGGGTAATTAAATCTAAATTCAATTACATGTAAACTATTTAGCTAAAGAAGAATTCTAGGATTTGTTGAGATTTTTCAATAACACATTGACTAAACTTCAGGGAGGGACACACACAGGGTGTGGTCCTGAACATGCTGCAGGTGTAACCAACTACAGACTGATCCCCAAAGCTAATCTAACTGTTCATCACTAGTGCTATTGACTATTCCCAATTCCAGGTCATTCTGCTGTTTTAGTCACTTCTTTAAATCTTTTTATTGATTTTAATCGTAATAGCAGTCAGCTATTCATTATTACAAGTATTGTTTCTTTCATCTTTTTGATTTAGTTACATTTTCCTTTCTGTTCTTGTGTGGTTTAATCTCCCAATAGAACCACAAGTGCCTAGACATACTTTCCTTATTGATTTTGTTTATTTACAACAGTTGCTTGAATTTTATGAGCCAGTTACAAAAGTAATTTAAACGATTGCTATGGCATAATTCTGAGCACCACTAATAAACCCAATCTAATGGAAAGCGCTCCTCTTCCTTTCTCTCTTTTCATTTGTTCAGAGAACAAGCCTGTTGCGAGCCATCAGTAAGTTCTGAAAAATAATTTGACCATAAGATCCATCTTAAGTCATTTATTAAACCTAGCTGCCCACTGTGCCTTCAGCTCCAAACTCTGTTCAATCTTGCATTAGTGTCTTGCCCTTACTCTCACCACAAGTGTGCCAAAATGTTGCAGAATGCTCAGCCTAACTGCCCAGATGGCAGACCAAAGGACTGGCTAGGTGTCGTGAGGAACACCCTCCTAACCAGGGCTGCTGATCACTTGCAGCACCAGAGCCAAAAGCAACTGGACAACGATGGAAGAGAAGGCAGATGACTCAAACCAAAGGTATGATCACAAAGATCTGACTGAGGTCCACTTCTTCCTGGCCCACAACCTCACATTGAAACAGGAGGTAAACAACCTCAAATTCCAGATCGCAGAATCTCACAAGGAGCTGACACATGCTAAAAGCCGCATAGACCAGCTAGAGATGGGGGCTTAGGACAGACACAAGGTCCCTGGCAGAGTGGAGTCACAGAAGAAAATCCACAGACTTCAAAACGCTCTGACAGCTGAAAAGACAGAGAGGACCTGAAAAAAGAAAAAGGAACAATTTCACAAAGAGTCACCGTTAAAACGGCAAATTCGGAACTCTTGGACAAAGACTCCAGAATCAAGGCCTGTGAAGGTCCCTTGAATGTGTCCAGATCTGGGATTGGAGCTCTTACCCAGCAGCTGGACAACATAAAAGATGAACTTAACATGGTCCAAAGAGAACTGAGATACTCTTATCTGCTACAGAAAGAACTACAGCAGGAGAGACATCTCACTCCCCCACATGGAATCAGCAGAAGAGCCTCCCCTAGCCAAGCACCGAGGTACAAAGGGAGGAGCCAAAGCCTTCTACTTGACACCTTACCTGCCCATTTCCTGACATCCTCTGCAGTCACAGAAGGAGAAGGATTAATTCAGATGAACCCTGAAATGGCACATGAAGTGACATTCAAAGACATCCAGCAACAACCTCCACGTCCTTTACACAGCAGCCATCCAGAGGCTGCACAAGGACGACTGGACATGCCTGCATCAGACCTGCAGGAGCTTCTAATGCTATTAAGAGAGCTCCTTGAACAGTACTTACCTGAGGAGTACTCAGAAGCACAAGCTTCTGACAACTCACACAACACCACTCGGACCTGCTCAAGTCGGCGCTGCCACGAGAGCAGAGTGACACTGCAAACCTCAGGTGAGGGGGGGGGGGGGGGGGGGGGGGGGGGGGGGGGGGGGGGAGGGGGGGGGGGGGGGGGGGAGGGGGGGGGGAGGGGGATTGTAACGACTAAGACAAATCAGACACAATTATTTGTTATAGTTAACCAATAATGGTTTAAAGCTCACTCTGGGGTCTGTCCCCCATCCCCCAAGAAGTTCTCAGTTACAAGTTTTATTGCGCTAAAGAATGTTGGTTGCCACATGGAAGAGCAGAGAAGAGCAGAGACAAAGAGACACACAGAAAACCTGCATCTTTCCTGCATCTTTCCCACAGAAAACAGACTTTCCTGCAGTAATTTATAGACAGACTGTTCTATAAATTAACATGTATATTCCCAGGAAATGGTATCCATTATTACTGTTTGTTGTACTGTAATCAGTATTGTATTCACATGTTTTATGATACATTTAAGGTAACCCTAATTATGCCATGTTTAGTGTCTATGGGTTCATACTGAGTGCATATCGTGCGATATGTCGATACCTCATGCAACACATCAGTATTACAAGAATCTTAAATAGTTCTTCTTCAAAAACTCAGCCAGTTAATCTTGCTCAGTTGTAAAAGCCCTGACAGGAGGCGTGTTATCGCCCGGAAGTACAACATCTTCATTGGTCAATTCAACCCCAAGAGGTGTGACTTTGACCGGAGGTTAAGAGCCAGTGCACAACGCCCCTCCCTCTCTCTTTCTTGCTTCTTGGACGACTGAAGAGACCCTCTGTTTCTCCAGGCCTCTTCAGGCCAAGGCCTGTGGGCCTGGAAGGCCTGTAAGCCTAGGCCTGCAACCTAGCCATGTGCTCATCTATGAGAGAGAGAAAGAACTCTCTCCCCACTAAGAGTCAAATTAACAGCTTAAGCTGTTTCATACTACTTCATCCAACGCAGAAGATACTGACTACAACTTCGGACCGAATCCTCAAGGACTCCTCAGCCTGCAAATCCGAAGCTCCTTGACCTAAAGGCATCTTGCAAGTATCGTACATTTGAACACTAAACAGCTATTTAGTATTAGTTTGTAAACCACCTGTGTCAGCAAAGGTGTTTTACTGCTGAGGAAACTGATTATTTTCCAGATTGTCTTTGACTTTTTCCCATAGCTCAATTTCCGGTTCCACTTCCGGTTCCACTCTATCATTGCTCATTCTTACCTACGTATGTGTGTGACCTGCGTGTATGTTATGTGTTTGTTAGTTTAGTTATGTTTTTGTGAGTTAGTTAATAAATATTGTGCACAATACATGTTTGGTTCTGACTCCGTCTGCTAATAAATTGCCTCTTAAATGATTTAGATCTTGACTACATGCTCTGAGTAGTACTGTACAATAAGAATGTTGTTTTCCATAACCTGGAAATGAACATTTCTTAGAATTTATAAACAATTAACACTGAGTGTTCACTGGACGAACAGATTAATTGATTGTAATGTTAATTTTAATGTAGCTACATCAAGTTAATCTGATTAACTGATTCACATATTATATTTATAATTAATCATAATTAATAATCATAATGAGTTATGATTAATTATTATTATTTCCCTGTTGAGTTAATTCGCTACAAAATGTTCAATTTTTTCTGTAAAAAAAAAGAAAACAGTAAATTGAGTAAATACTAGGGGGAGACCGGGGACAAATGTAACGTTGTAACATCTCAAATTACACCAATCAGAAACGAGACAGAACCATGAAACTTACTGTGCATGTGCTCTGTGGAGATCCCTCTCTGCATGCCAAAAGACAAGCTTCTAAATCATACTTGTTAAAGTTTATCTACAAAACAATCATTTTTGAGGTATAAAAGTAATTTTGTCTTGTTTTGATGACCATTCTGTTGTATAATATTTTATATCTTTGTCAAACATTAACTTTGTTGTTTCTAGCTAGCAGGGTAACTTGTCACGGGGGGGTACAGTCAGGAGCAATTGTAACACTGCATTACAATTGCCCCAGACACCATCAAAACATTGTCCAGCTTGGTAAGGACATCAAAATAGATTGATAGATTCCAGTAATTTAAGAAAACTGTTTTTGCCTCTCAATCTAGGGATCCATTTTACTGAGTAGGCCCTGTACACTCTCTGTTCACAGCATGTCTAGGTTCAGACCAAGGAAAACAGCAACAGGAGTTAATTAATTGTTCTGGATAATATGGATGTAATGGATATTGAATAGTTTTAACTATATCTATATTTTTTGGAGTTTATTGTGGTCATTGGTATTTATATGAAGGTATTACATGTGTTGTTACAATTGCCCCCATATGCTGGTACAATTGCCCCCGCATGCAGGGGCAATTGTAACATTTGACTTCCAATGTTTCAATCAATATTGTGACTCTAACATTGCTTGTAAAAACATTTGACTGTTAACAAGTAGAACACAGATACAAGTTACTGACATAAATATTGTATCCAAATATTTCAAAAGGTTTTTGAGTAATGATGACATGACCAAAATTGGTTACAATTGCCCCTGGTCTCCCCTAAATGTTTAACTATTGTGTGCCCATTACCATCCATGTTTGCAAAGCTTTATCAAGTTTCCCATGTACCACAGCAGTCGTGTGTAGGCTCTCACGTGATATTTTTGCAGAACATTCTAGTAAACACAACACATCATTTAGGCTAATGAAAGGATATCTTTCTAATTTTTATACAGATATTCTTAATATTTTAAGATTCTTGAGAGACGTTAGAATAAATAATGGAAAATGTACAAATAGGAGTTCACTGTGGTTGGAAATGACAGATAAAAGTCTTTGAGGTCTGTGGAAAAACTCCTATCTGAAAATAGACATGATACCACAGACTCGTAGACCACAAGACTAAGAACTACTGAACTTTTAAATGTGCTGGATTTTGACTCCCTGCCAGATTATGACTGCTATAGTTGACACTGCTACCTGATTGTCTAATCTAGTTGTTCCAATGATTGTCAGTCATACTCCTTAAATGTAAAATATTTACATTTACCACTGCTAAATGGGATGTTTGAAACAACAGTGTTTATGTCTTACATGTTATTTTTATTTTGCAAGTGTAGTATATGCAGTTGTTGGGTATAACAGTCATTTTTGTATCATATTGTCACTCACCTCAGCTGTCTAGAAGTTTAAGTTATAGAAAACATAAAATATTTTTTAATTAATTAAAAAAATAAATCAATAATCACACAATGAAAATCCATTTTACAAGACTTCACAATGTGTTTATGCACATTTAAATGGATAGTTCAACTAAAAAGGAAAATTCTGTCATAATTTACTCCTCCTAAAGTTGTTCCAAACCTGTATAAATTTCTTTGTTCTGCTGAACACAAAGGAAGATATTTTGAAGAATGTTTGTAACCAAACAGATCTCACCCACCATTGACAGCCATAGTATTTTTTTCCCCCTCTGGTAGTCAATACAGTAGCTGGTGGGAATTATGATGGAGTCTGAACGGGTGCTGCTGATGTCTGTTCAGTGTAGCAGTAAACCAACACTCCACTAATTTATCATTCAGAAATGCTCTTAATATTTTGAACTAAAAAAAAAAAAAAGGTCAACTTGTGATCAAGTGGGCGTACAAGCTGTAGCGAATGAAACTGAAACTTTTTCCCCCCCATTCTTGGCAGATCAGTGTAAAAATTACCACAAGCCCTTCCTTACTTTGTTTCCATGTTATTGAGAATAAACTTTCCCTTTGCTACATGAGCGAGCAGAAGAAAAAGATCACCTGGGCAAATGTGTTTTCCCAGATGTCTGGAAAAATGTGACTCATTGACTAGTAAAGGTTAAAAATGATTTAAAAGGTGATAAGGAACAACATTTTCTATCTTGACCTTGCCATTCTTATGTTTTCATAATACGCTCTTTTTTAGACATGGTCTTTATCCTTTTTCTGTGTTCTCTTTCTTACCAGTATGTTCAGTTTATCTAATGGACTTCCCCAGTTCAGCTTAGGTTTCCTTTACGGTTTAGGTTGTATGATAACAATGAGACTTTTCTGTATTTTGTGTTACTCGGAGTACTTTAAACCTCATGCACATTCTTTTTTTTTTTTTTTTTTTTTTTTTCCTTTTTTTTTTGGAAAATTAAACAGACCTTCAGTGAATTCACATTAATTGTCAGTGAAGCAGTGGGGTCACAGTTGCAGTGGGTATGTCAGGGACACAGACAGAGGCAGGCAGGTAAGTGTTAAACAGGTAGTTTTATTGAGACAGAGGCACAGACACTGGCAGATGGAAAATGGTAAGCACTTTGGAATAGTCACTTAGCTGGAGTGTAACAGATGATGTCTTTGTAGGTGAAGGATCCACGGGGAACGGAGAACAGACAATGGAAGAGGATAAGGGAATCTCAGGTGAGTAACAAGTAAGGAGTCCAAGTATGGGAGACGTAATGCATTCCATAGACAAGACCAGACACTGAGTGAAGTGTGATAGGGCCTTTTGAGTGGTGCAGATGATGAGTGACAGCTGGTGGTGATCAGTGATTGCAGATGGAGTGCAGGTGAGGAACCAGAGGGATGCTGGGAAGTGGAGTCCGGGGAAGGTGAGAGACGGTGACTGTGACAGGGTAGTAGTAGTGGAAATATTTATATCAGCCTTTGGTCAATGACACACAGCCCCATATTTATTTTGAATGTTACAAGAACATGAGCTCATTCCATGATAATGGAGGTTTATCCATCCATCTGAACTGCCGAGTGGGAATGTTGTTGTGCAGGAAAAAACAAACAAACAAAAAACAAGAAAAAAGGAAATGTCTCTCAGCTCATACTTTGGTTTGAGAAAGGCTGTTATTGTCTAGGGTAGTTGTTCCCAAACCTGTCCTGGAGGCCCACCAGCATTGCACATTTTGGCTACATCTAAAAACTTAGGCAGCTCACTCATTGGCTCACTGCCATATCAGGCAATAACTTTACAAGCAGCATTGGTAACACTTTATTTTAGGGTCTTTTAACAAGTTGCTTATTAGCTTGATTATTACCAGAATATTGCCTATTTATTAGTACTTATTAAGCACATATTAATGCCTTATTCTGCATGACCTTATTCTACATTCTTAATCCTACCCAATGCCTAAACTTAACAACTACCTTACTAACTATTAATAAGCAGTAAATAAGGAGTTTATTGAGGGAAAAATCGTAGTTAATAGTTTGTATGTGTCCCCTATACTAAAGTGTTACCGCAGCATTTGTGCACAAAGCTACCTCACAAAATGATGTTTTATTAACAAAGTTTGGGAGGAGCATGTTCAGATAATTAACTGAATGTGTTTCTCTTGTGTTAATCAACTCAATTAAAAACAAGAGGTATATACAGCAGACTTACTTCTGTTCGTTTGACAGTTTATCAGCATCCTTCCAGCATCCCAACTCCTCACTTCTAATTCTATCTATTCTTACCACAACTGGGAGGAGTACACTGGGTTCGGGCCAAAATTCCATTCCACTGGACACCATGCCAAATACGCATAGCCTTTATTTAATCATATGCAAGCGTGAACTTGTGAAACTGATTTCGGACAGGTTTCTGAGGCAGAGCTTTGCAAATATTTAAGTACTACAATAGTAATTTAACATCAAAAATTGGAAAAGTTGGTTAAAATTTCAGATGGCATAGCTGTCACAGAATAGCAACCACAGGATTGTGGGATATCATACAGCAAAGTTTACATCTATACTGCCTTCAAAAATCATGAAGGTATATCAGTATATTACTAAATGAAGGTATATCAGTAGACAGGATGTTTACACGAGCATTGGATTCGGATGTGCCTTGTTGGCTTTCTACCTCTGTAGGCAGAATTTTTCAGACTCCTTTGTATGTCTTCCTCATCTAACATACCTGAACTCATCAGCACATTAGTAGAGACTGTAAGGCTTGAATCGCGTGTGTCTGTTAAAGAAGACGTACAAAATATGCAGTGCTTGAGGGCCTCTATAATCCTAACATCCTCACAGCAGCTAGATGTTACTCTGTACACCACTGACCAAATTCCATTAGCAATGTCAGTTACTAAAAACCATTTGTGTTTGTCCCAAGTCATATGAGACTTCTGTAAAATGTACTGATGGACTCTGTCTCTCTCAGAGCCTGAGACAAGATTATTGTCTCCTAGTGCTGTGTAACCAGATCTTCAGGCTGACTGTAGGAGTCACAGCATACTCAATCCTGCTTTGAAAGATTAATTGTTTATTCAGCTCTTTTATCAGACACGGGATTGTTGCTATAGGCAAAAACATATGATCAAAACCTTAAACATCTTTAACATTGTTAGTGAAGGTCTGTAAGGGAAATAAAAAGGACTTCCTGCTTGTCTTCAGAATGTACATTGAGTCGAAGGATTTCAGTTTGTGCAGCCTACAGGGCAACAAAATAGCTCTCCAGATCCAATAAATTATATTAGTTTTTTTGATATCTGATATTATTGACATATATATATATATATATATATATATATATATATATATACACACACACACACTATATATATAGTGGCTACGGAAAGTTTTCAGACCCCCTTAAATTTTTCACTCTGTTATATTGCAACCATTTGCTAAAATCATTTAAGTTCATTTTTTTCCCTCATTAATGTACACACAGCACCCTATATTGACAGAAAAACACTGAATTGTTGACATTTTTGCTTTTATTAAAAAAGAAAAACTGAAATATTACATGGTCCTAAGTATTCAGACCCTTTGCTCAGTATTTAGTAGAAGCACCCTTTTGATCTAATACAGCCATGAGTCTTTTTATGAAAGATGCAACAAGTTTCTCACACCTGGATTTGGGGATCCTCGGCCATTCCTCCTTGCAGATCCTCTCCAGTTCTGTCAGGTTGGATGGTAAACGTTGGTGGACAGCCATTTTTAGGTCTCTCCAGAGATGCTCAATTGGGTTTAAGTCAGGGCTCTGGCTGGGCCATTCAAGAACAGTCACGGAGTTGTTGTGAAGCCACTCCTTCGTTATTTTAGCTGTGTGCTTAGGGTCATTGTCTTGTTGGAAGGTAAACCTTCGGCCCAGTCTGAGGTCCTGAGCACTCTGGAGAAGGTTTTCGTCCAGGATATCCCTGTACTTGGCCGCATTCATCTTTCCCTCAATTGCAACCAGTCGTCCTGTCCCTGCAGCTGAAAAACACCCCCACAGCATGATGCTGCCACCACCATGCTTCACTGTTGGGACTGTATTGGACAGGTGATGAGCAGTGCCTGGTTTTCTCCACACATACCGCTTAGAATTAAGGCCAAAAAGTTCTATCTTGGTCTCATCAGACCAGAGAATCTTATTTCTCACCATCTTAGCAAACTCCATGCGGGCTTTCATGTGTCTTGCACTGAGGAGAGGCTTCCGTCGGGCCACTCTGCCATAAAGCCCCGACTGGTGGAGGGCTGCAGTGATGGTTGACTTTCTACAACTTTCTCCCATCTCCCGACTGCATCTCTGGAGCTCAGCCACAGTGATCTTTGGGTTCTTCTTTACCTCTCTCACCAAGGCTCTTCTCCCCCGATAGCTCAGTTTAGCCGGACGGCCAGCTCTAGGAAGGGTTCTGGTCGTCCCAAACGTCTTCCATTTAAGGATTATGGAGGCCACTGTGCTCTTAGGAACCTTAAGTGCAGCAGAAATTTTTTTGTAACCTTGGCCAGATCTGTGCCTTGCCACAATTCTGTCTCTGAGCTCTTCAGGCAGTTCCTTTGACCTCATGATTCTCATTTGCTCTGACATGCACTGTGAGCTGTAAGGTCTTATATAGACAGGTGTGTGGCTTTCCTAATCAAGTCCAATCAGTATAATCAAACACAGCTGGACTCAAATGAAGGTGTAGAACCATCTCAAGGATGATCAGAAGAAATGGACAGCACCTGAGTTAAATATATAAGTGTCACAACAAAGGGTCTGAATACTTAGGACCATGTGATATTTCAGTTTTTCTTTTTTAATAAATCTGCAAAAATGTCAACAATTCTGTGTTTTTATGTCAATATGGGGTGCTGTGTGTACATTAATGAGGGGAAAAAAAATGAACTTAAATGATTTTAGCAAATAGCTGGAATATAACAAAGAGTGAAAAATTTAAGGGGGTCTGAATACTTTCTGTACCCACTGTGTGTATATATATATATATATATATATATATATATATACACACACAGTTAAACAAGCAAAGTAATGCATTAACTTTTTGTTGTGACAAATAAAATAATGCATTAAACGTAATGTGCATTACGTAATCAGATTACTTTTTTGATGTTAATGCAAATTATATTTTAATAACACAAATACATTTACAGTCAAAAAACATTACTGCATATGAAGTATTTTCAAAAACAACAGTCACAGTAATAGTATGAATTGTAGCTGAAATATAGCTATTGATGCATGATGTCCACCATAGTGGACAGATGATTAATCAGAATTTTCTCCCAATCTAAAATCAATTCTTGGAAAATGTATGACTCATTAGATATTGCTTGATGCTAAAACATTTTTACCTGCAAGAGTCTCCTAGGATAGAAGTAATGGATGGATATTCCAGAGGGGGGGGGAAATTGACATATAATGGCTTGCTACTTGGTGGCAGTGTATAGAATGATCCACTGTGCAACTATGCCATCAAAACCTATGCATATGCAAGAAAATTATTTTTGAACAGCTGTCCACTGTAGTGACCTCTATGCATGAAAGGGTTAAGATGTTGTGTCATCATAGTGTAATGTTACTCTTTCATAATAATGTTGGTCATTCAGGCACCCAATAATGCACTAACCTTGCCCATGTCATGCCATTATAATTCATTATCTATTTTAATTGTTGTAATATCATAGGTATGCGGGGAGGTAAAAAAAAACAAAAAAAAAACAAGACAAATATACAGCACTTTCACATCTTGAAATCCTTCTATGTAACATACCTCAACAAACAAGATATTGATTTGGTGACTTCAATATAAAATATTTTAATATATGACATTCACATTCAGCAGCAGATCAGCATATTAGAATGATTTCTGAAGGATCATGTGACACTGAAGACTGGAGTAATGATGCTGAAAATTCAGCTTTGATCACAGGAATAAATTACTTTATAAAATATATTCAAACAGAAAACAGATATTTTAAATTGTAATAATATTTCACAATATTACTGTTTTTACTGTATTTTAATTAAATAAATGCAGCCTTGGTGAGCAGACAAAACTTCTTTTAAAAACATTAAAAACCTTACCGTGTCCAAACTTTTGACTGGTAGTGTATGCTGTTTAACTACAGTACAATCTGTTTACCTGAATAAAGTGTATAGCCATTTATCATATCCTGTGTTGGGGGTAAATCATCACAAGTAACACGAGTTAAGTTATCAGATTACTTTTTCAAGTAACTAGTAAAGTAACGCATTACTTTAACTTTAACACATTATTTTAACTACTTTTTCAAATTAGTAACACAAGTTACCTTGTTTTCTTGACTGACACTTCTCCTGTCCCCATGTTGATAGAAACTGTGCAGAGTCGTTGTGTGCGCTGTGTAAACATGATGGTTATTCTAGACTAGTTCTAGACTAAATGTGAACATACAGTATATTTACTCATCTTACTACTGTACAGCAGAACAAAGAAATTTATACAGGTTTGGAACAACTTGAGGGGGAGTAAATGATGACAGAATTTTCATTTTTGGCTGAACTATCCCTTTAAGAGTGAACGCCAATAAGGTGATCAGTAGTGATAGTTATATTTGTGTTGTTAAAAAGTAAACTTTTGTCAGTATTTATAGTGCTATAGTTATTCTAATTCCCTTTTGCTAAAGTCTCTAAATGAACAAATATACATTTGTGAATGGTTCTACAGTTTTCCATCATCTTAGCAAAGCTATATTCATAGCTTGTGTTAAAAACATCTTTCAATGGCTAGTGGTATGTTAAATGTTAATGGTTTTCATTGATTTCTTTTTTCTTTTCCAGGGCAGGGCTTGAGCTTCCATCCTAAGTGTGAAATGATTCCAGTCAGATTATGCAACTTTATTGGATAACAACACAGCACAGAACTGCAAAGGGAAGACACACAACTATGTTTTATTTTTCTGAACTGTGGATTACTATACTTTTCGGATAAAGAGGATTGTGGATTGTGCGAATCTGAACATGGACACTAGCATGGTAAGACATTTTATTGAACATTTCACTTGACAGTAGCTTATTCAACTACTCGGTGTCACTACTAATGCCACGTCTGTGTTCTTAACAAGTGAATAAATATAATCTGTCTTATTTTAAGTTATGCAGCTCAATTCAAATGCAAACTAAATGCATGACATTATTTTTTGATTATATAAAACAACCTCTGTAATGTCTATGAACTTGCAGGATGTTTTCATAATGCATTGATCGGTGTGGAAGGAATTAGTCAAGGACTAAATAGTGTGCATAAAAGAGTAGATGGCATATTTTAAAGTTCATGTCAGGAGGAACTTTGGTTTTGCTGTTGCAAAGCTGCAGAAAAAGGTCAAATATATGACTAACTCTTCCAGCTTACTTCCCTATTACACATTCACAACATTTGCTATGCATGGAATACAGATGTTGGTGGGAAGGGAGCTATTAAAATTGCATTCTCTCTCTAGAGGCAGAGGGAAAATACATGTGAGAGTGATGTTCAGACTTCCTCTCTTACTCATGTGCTAGTAGCTGGTCATAAGACCAAATCATAATATATTATTATATACAGTCAAACCAAAATTTATTCAGACACCTTGAATATTTCATTCATTATTACAGTTTATTCACTATAGTTTTTTTTTTGTTTTTTTTAAATGGTAATAAAATATGACAAGAAAGAAAAAATTAATCTGTTCATGGACTGAACCAGATTTGCCAGTTCTTGCTGTGAAATGTTACTTCACTCTTCCACCAAGACACTTGCAAGCTCCACTGTCGTTTTGCTTTTTATAGAAATATATTTTTATAGAAAACCATTTAATTCAGTTAGATAATGGTCACTTCAATTCCATCCAGTTTATGAGCTGCAGAGTCATACGTAGTGCAGCAGGAATCAGAGTTCACTGATCACGTGACGAGAGTTGGTGACGAGATGACTGACAAGACCATGGCGGAGGATTCATTGCACAACAGAGCCTAAGCGTCTGACAAACGTATTATCTTGTAGAATGCACGCTCTGCACGTGAAATCGAAAGTAAAACAGGAGTGCGCATTCAAATGCGATTTCAATACCCCGCATGTCAAAAGCGGCTCCCTGATGCATGCATGAATATCTCCCAATATGATAGCTCTCTTAGGCAGTGCTTGAGTATTATCTTTTACTGCATATGATAATTCATACTCACTTTCATTACAAGATGATTAGTTAAAAAACATTTCAAATGCAGATGCAGACTATTTCTCTAGTCATTTCATCGAGGTTTTCTTAAAAATACTGTGTGAAAATCTCGTCTCGTTCTCGTGAATTCAATCTTGTGTCTTGTCTCGTGAGTTAACTGTCCTGTCACACCCCTAATGATTAGACGTTTTTGCACTGCAAGGACAATCAGCTGTCTGATCTTCCTGTCCCCATCTTAGACGCCTTACATTACGGACATTGCAGTTTATGCTCTGTTCACATCTGCTGTCCCCATGCCTCCCTGCAGCAGGTCTATGTTCATGCAGGCGATTAGGGACCCTGGGCATCTTTCTCCTGGTGCTTATCAGAGTTGGTAGAAATGTCTCTTTAGTGTCCCAAGTTATTGTAACTGACTGTGACCTTAAAGGGCTAGTTCACCCAAAAATGAAATTAATGTTAATTATTAATCACCCTCATGCCGTTCCACACCCGTAAGTCCTTCGTTCATCTTCGGAACACAAATTAAGATATTTTTGTTGAAATCCGATGGCTCAGTGAGGCCTGCATAGCCAGCAAAGACATTTCCTCTCTCAAGATCCATAAATGTACTAAAAACATATTTAAATCAGTTCATGTGAGTACAGTGGTTCAATATTAATTTTATAAAGCGACGAGAATATTTTTGGTGCGCCAAAAAACCCCAAAATAATGACTTATATAGACTTATATAATCAAAACACTGCTTCATGAAGCTTCGGAGCGTTATGAATTAGCTTGTCCACTGTACTCACATGAACTGATTTAAATATGTTTTTAGTACATTAATGGATATTGAGAGAGGAAATGTCATTGCTGGCTATGCAGGCCTCACTGAGCCATCGGATTTCAACAAAAATATCTCAATTTGCGTTCCAAAGATTAACAAAGGTCTTACGGGTGTGGAACGGCATGAGTAATAAATGGCATTATTTTCAGTTTTGGGTGAACTAACCCTTTAATTGTATTCCACTTCTGAACTGTTTGTATCTTAAAGACTATTCCATATGTGTATGTGCAATATTTGTTTATGGTTAATTGAACAAGCATGAAAAACGTCTTTGAACAATATTGTCTCCCATAAGTAAAGCTTATTTGGATTTGTACAAAATTAGTTTTATAATACAGTACCTTGAAAAAGGGATGCTTCTTCGCTGAATTTATAAAGATATAGATAATTTTGTGTGGCTTGGTTTTACAAATCAACAACAACAAAAAGTTTTCATGATAACATGATTGGGCTAGAGACCTAGAAAATTATGGTGCACTGCAGTTCTCTGGGTAAAAGCAAAGCAAAGGAATTGGATGTCTTGATTTACCGGTGTGTGTGAGAAGGTGACATTTCCTGGAAACCACAAATCACACACATTCACAGCACAAGTACAGATGCACAGGCCCATTTAGTGAAGAGGGAGGTGGAGTATATGAAAATGATGGATGAGTCAGCAAAATGGACAGAGTATTACAGAGTCTTTTCCATGCACTTCATCCAAACAGAGAAAGAGACAAATGACAAATTTTTTTGTTGGAAAAGAGCTATGAGGAGAAAATGGAAAGTGGTGTGATTTGTTTTGGACCACTAAAGACCACTTAAATGGCAGACAAACCCCTCTGTGTGCATATACAGGTGCTGGTCATATAATTAGAATATCATCAAAAAGTTGATTTATTTCACTAATTCCATTCAAAAAGTGAAACTTGTATATTATATTCATTCGTTACACACAGACTGATATATTTCAAATGTTTATTTCTTTTAATTTTGATGATTATAACTGACAACTAAGGAAAATCCCAAATTCAGTATCTCAGAAAATTAGAATATTACTTAAGACCAATACAAAGAAAGGATTTTTAGAAATCTTGGCCAACTGAAAAGTATGAACATGAAAAGTATGAGCATGTACAGCACTCAATACTTCGTTGGGGCTCTTTTTGCCTGAATTACTGCAGCAATGCGGCGTGGCATGGAGTCGATCAGTCTGTGGCACTGCTCAGGTGTTATAAGAGCCCAGGTTGCTCTGATAGTGGCCTTCAGCTCTTCTGCATTGTTGGGTCTGGCATATCGCATCTTCCTCTTCACAATACCCCATAGATTTTCTTGGACCTCAGAAAACACAGTGGACCAACACCAGCAGATGACATGGCACCCCAAACCATCACTGACTGTGGAAACTTTACACTGGACCTCAAGCAACGTGGATTGTGTGCCCCTCCTCTCTTCCTCCAGACTCTGGGACCCTGATTTTCAAAGGAAATGCAAAATTTACTTTCATCAGAAAACATAACTTTGGACCACTCAGCAGCAGTCCAGTCCTTTTTGTCTTTAGCCCAGGCGAGATGCTTCTGACGCTGTCTGTTGTTCAAGAGTGGCTTGACACAAGGAATGCGACAGCTGAAACCCATGTCTTGCATACGTCTGTGCGTAGTGGTTCTTGAAGCACTGACTCCAGCTGCAGTCCACTCTTTGTGAATCTCCCCCACATTTTTGAATGGGTTTTGAAAAGGGTTTTGAAAGGGTGCGGTTATCCCTATTGCTTGTACACTTTTTTCTACCACATCTTTTCCTTCCCTTCGCCTCTCTATTAATGTGCTTGGACACTGAGCTCTGTGAACAACCAGCCTTTTTTGCAATGACCTTTTGTGTCTTGCCCTCCTTGTGCAATGTGTCAATGGTCGTCTTTTGGACAACTGTCAAGTCAGCAGTCTTCCCCATGATTGTGTAGCCTACAGAACTAGACTGAGAGACCATTTAAAGGTCTTTGCAGGTGTTTTGAATTAATTAGCTGATTAGAGTGTGGCACCAGTTGTCTTCAATATTGAACCTTTTCACAATATTCAAATTTTCTGAGATACTGAATTTGGGATTTTCCTTAGTTGTCAGTTATAATCATCAAAATTAAAAGAAATAAACATTTGAAATATATCAGTCTGTGTGTAATGAATGAATATAATATACAAGTTTCACTTTTTGAATGGAATTAGTGAAATAAATCAACTTTTTGATGATATTCTAATTATATGACCAGCACCTGTATGTGAGAACATCTGTCCGTCAGATGACACAATGAGTTACAGACTTGACTCACCCACATCTAATATGGGCCATCATCAGTCAATATGACCATCACAGTTCTGCTCTTGTCTTCTCAGCTGCTTTGTAAAATTATCTCAGCTGTACAGAAGTTAATCAGAAACATTTCAAAATCTTTTTAGCATTTTATTAACAGAAATCCCCCATCAAGATTCTAAACATAGACAGCAGGGTTTTTGAGACATACGTAAGTTATTACAAAGAGTATAGTGATGCAGTGCAATTCAATAGATAATCATAATGCTTTCACCTAACAGAAATTTGACACAAATCTCATAAAACCTATGGCATTGCCAGTCACTTCACACAAAAGTATAGCAGACACATAAATAAAAATCAATGGCTACAGTACAGACTAGCACGAAGTACCCAGGTCAGAAAGAGGAGTGCTTTATCAGCAGAAAGCATGTTATGGACCATTTCAATTCAACCCCCTCCGCTTTAATTAAATGAAGTTAAAGGGTTAGTTCACCCAAAAATGAAATTTCTGTCATTAAGTACTCACCCTTATGTCGTTCCAAACCTGTGAGACCTTCGTTCATCTTCGGAACACAAATTAAGATATTTTTGATGAAATCCGAGGGTTTCTGATGCAGTGCAGTGCTTCTGTGTTCTACGTCAGAACGCCGACTCATTATTACATTACATTACAAGTACATTACTCAATGTACATGTAATGTAATGTACATGGGTGCAGTAATGGATTAATGGTTAGAGAGCCAAACTGGTAACCCGAAGGTTGCAGGTTCAATTCTCAATACCGGCAGAAAATGTCTGAGATGCCTTTGAGCAAGGCACCTAACCCCAATCGCTCCCCCACAGCAAAAATAGCTGCTCCGGGTGTGTGTGTTCACTACTCACTACTCACTACTCCTAATGTGTGTGCACTAACTTGGATGGGTTAAAGGTGGCTAACAAAGAAATCTCTAGCGTTAATTTTGATCACGGCTTGTCTTGAAAAACAGACAATTTGACGTCCATCGTAGGAGTTTGACGTACACTGCAGGACTGCGCCAAATCTTCTGACACTGCCAGAATTTCATCTGAGGTAAAATTTGATCGCATCGGTCATTAATCGGCTGTTCGACTTAAGATTTTAGAAACCTTACCTTCAGAAAATGGAGTTGGAGCACTGATATCACCTGAAATACAATGAAATACTACTGCACATATTAGGGAAATAAAAGATCAGAATATTTGCTCTGATATTACTGTGTTAAACAGTTAACAACCCGTTATTTACAGTATATTTACGGGTTAAAAAAAACCTATGGTGCAAATCTGGCAGAATTTCTAAATGGAAGAATTAAACTCCAAGTTATTTTCTTTTGTAGATAAACTGAAGATTTTGGAGATTAAACTATACTGTACAGGAACGTGTATTCTTGTATTTCAAATCCTCAATGGAATAAGAAGTATCTTACTGTCAGGATATACAGGCATGCTTAGAAAAATTATGTAGTCTGACAAATAAGTATATACAGTAGTTGTAAGTCAAGTACTTACAAGAGCATTGCTGCTTTTCATTGATCTGCAAAATAAATTAAAACACAGTCCATAATGAAAGTGCTCAAAGCAATGTCAGTTCAGTTATGCTACTAAATGTCAATGACAATTCATTTGATGGCCTAGCAGTACATAAAATCAATAAAACATACATAAACAATATTACACTTACCTTTCTAGTGGGGCAGGATGAGCAGGCATTCCAGATTTTCAGGGCAGGCCTGCAAGATGGCAAATATACAAGCATATAAGAGACTGAGCTGCCCAAAAGACTGCATGCCAACACTGGAACTGAGAAAATTGTGTTTTCTGATATAAGACTAATTGATCTGGTCTCCATTTTTACATTTTTACTCTAAATCCAAGTAAATATCTCCTTTTGCGTTATATGGGGGAAAAAAGTCTGTGTGTGTCGAATCAGCGGTTCGGATCAGGTGTCAAACTGCCAAACTGCTGAAATCACGTGACTTTGGCACTAAGAACCGCGGATTCGACACAAAAGATTCATAACGCTCCGAAGCTTACTGAAGCAGTGTTTTGAAATCGGCTATCACTACATAAGTCGTTATTTTGTTTTTTTGGCGCACCAAAAACATTCTCGTCGCTTTATAATATTAATATTGAACCACTGTCCTCACATGAACTGATTTAAATATGTTTTTAGAACATTAATGGATCTTGATAGAGGAAATGTCATTGCTGGCTATGCAGGCCTCACTGAGCCATCAGATTTCAACAAAAATATCTCAATTTGTGTTCTGAAGATGAACGAAGGTCTTATGGGTGTGGAACGGCATGAGGGTGAGTAATAAATTACATTATTTTCATTTTTGGGTGAACTAACCTTTTAAAACAGAGAACATTATCTTCCCTTTCCTGCAAATGCTAAAATAGTTATTACTAGGGGTGGTGGGTGAGGGTTGGTCAGGACAGTTTGTAGCAACACAGTGTTGAAGAGTTACTTAACCCAAAAAAGAAAATTCTGTCATTTACTCACAGTCATGTTGTTCCATACCCATAAGACTTTTGTTCATCTTTATATATTTGAAAATATTTTTAATAAAATCTAAGCAATTTCTGTCCCTCCATAGACAGCTACAGAACTACCACTTTGACACTTCAAATATTCATAAAGAGATCGTAAATCTATTCCATATGAATTGAGCGGTTTAGTCCAAATTTACTTAAGAGACTCAACTGATATGATGAACAGATTGTATTTAGGCTTGACCTGCTTGACGCACAAGAACAAACATCTTGACTTGACTTAAACTTGATGTGTAACACACAAGAATGAACCTCATTGGTTCTCGCACGTCAAACAAACATGCTTGAGCTTCCGTTTAACACTGATGTCTGTGTTGATGAGTGTTTATATGTGAAAAATCTGTTCATCATATAAAGTGAAAATTTGGACTAAACTGCTAGATTCATATGGATTATTTTTACAATCTCTTTATGAACATTTTGAAGCATGAAAGTGGCAGTTGCATAGCTGTCAATGAAGGGACCGAAATCATTCAGATTAAAAATATCTACATTTCTGTTATGAAGATGTACAGGTTTGGAACAACATGACTGAGTAATTAATGACAGAATTTTTGGGTGAACTAACCCTTTAAACTATAAGAATACACACCTGTGACAGGCTCCTGGAGTTTCTTCAGACAGCCTCGCTCTCCTTGCTCTTCCTGACCTCATCTTCAAGAACCAGAGGTGCAAGCTCCACTGAGTTTATGTCTGAGGGACTGGTGCCAAGATTGCAAACACAGAGGGTAAAAACAAATCAGATCAAAAGGTAAACATCCATTTTTTTTTTTTTTTTTTTTTATGTATATAATCAGGATCCATCAACTTCTGTACTAGAACTTATGAGATGTCCTCTATACACTGGTCTGGACTTTTCACATAATATAAAGTCTGTAGAAGTAACTTACATTGGCATCTTCCAGATCCTTATGGAAAGGGTATCTGAAAGGATAAAAGGAAAGGATACCTGAAAGTTGAATTAAAACAGTTGGCCGTAAGAAACTCCTGAGATGTAAAACAAAATATATAATTTACTTTTTTTAATTTATAAAGCACCATAAATACTTTAAATGTACTGTATATAGGTGGTGAACAGATTACACATTATGAAACATAACTGACTTACACTGTAACCTAGAAGGATTTCTGACATGTTTCTTTGTCGAGTCTGGTCTGAAGATCTCTGTGAAATGTGGAATGACAACAACAGCAGGCAGTGACATATTCATATTGTTACCAATGCACATATTAAGACAAAATACTTAATATTATACTTACATTTATGTAGTCAAAGGCTGCTGATAGCATTCGTGGCACTGCTTCTATAATTTACACCACCATGTCGCTTGAAGTTGATCCGGTTTGATTATTTTCTCTTCATCCTCTTTCACCTCATGGTCTGAAAGCAGCCAAGGACAGATCAGTGTGCGTTCGAGGGTAGATTTCATCAACACTAAAATGACGTTGTATCTATCACTTAATAAAAATACAAATAAAAAAAAAAAATCAATTTCAAACAGATTATGTGACGCGTTAAAAGCACAACTCCTGTGTCCGTGAAATCTACGCGTGACGCAGATCTCACGTACTACATGAACACGGTCAGATTAGTTGAAAAGTCTGGTTTTATAAGTCTGTTTCACAGTCGATACTCAAGTTTCGTTAATATAAGGGCCGGTTCGCACAAAATGCGCTGGGCAAACCATATGTTGGTTTTATTACCAAGTCATGTATTTTTTGGCGGGAGGACACGACAATGTTGGGCAAATACACAAAATATATCGCGGGGTGTTTCATACAAATATAAATAACAACTGATTTAACAAGAATTACATACCTCTCAATTTCCGTGTTTCTTCGTCTTCGGTGAATTATATCCCAGCTTCTTTCATCTTTAGGAGAAGCTCTTCCGTCGTCAGTGTCTGATCTGAGAAACCATCGGGCCGTCCAACCGTCGACTGTGCTGCTCGCGCGGGCTACATTTAAATTTGAGAGGCTGACTGCGTGTAATATTTAAATAAATAAATAAATAAATAAATCGCCCACGTTGTTTCTTGCGTAAAAAGATTATTATATAAACATTTGTCTAGCTTGAAATAATGCTCAGGTGCACGAATTTAATGCACTTGCATGG
Source organism: Hypophthalmichthys molitrix (assembly GCA_037950675.1). NCBI lineage: Eukaryota > Metazoa > Chordata > Actinopteri > Cypriniformes > Xenocyprididae > Hypophthalmichthys > Hypophthalmichthys molitrix. The sequence goes on from CM075507.1 coordinate 16,474,959, forward strand.
TATGGCAGTCTGTCAACATTTCAGTCACACAAGTGATAGTATCTTTGTTGATAAAATGGTACAAACATGGACCCTTTGACAGTTAGAAACAAATGTGTACCTTATTTCCCCAAAAATGGTACATATTAGTTTCTTAAGGTGTAAATATGACCCATTGAGGGTACAACCAAAGCATTTGTACCCAGAGTGCTCACAATTGTACCCCAACCGTACCCTTTTTTCTGACAGTGTACTAGCCTTGAGGTATTATGTGCTGAGGTTTTTGATCCAATAATTAGAATCTGTGGGGTTTTTTTTTTTTTTTTTTTTTTCAGAATTTAGAAGTAGGAAATTACTAGTCATTCAATTTTTCATATCAGCTATGCATTCTGTTAATTTTGTAAATTGGTAGTTTCGTCAGCGCGAAGAAATATAGAGCTGAGTCAGTGGTGTGCGGTGGTGTTTTAAAATGAGGAGGCAAAGTCCTCAATTTTTTATATATATATCAAATGTAAATGTATGTCCCTGTTACACAAATTTCCTGGTTAAATACACATTTTATATATATATATATATATATATATATATATATATATATATATATATATATACTGAGCCCACATATAACCATGTATATGTAGGCCCCACATGGTTTACGGTTATGTAGGCCTACGCTTAGGTTTACGCTTGTTTACACTAGGCCTGTGTGTAGCACAAACATTACTTTTTTTTTTTTTTTTTTTTTTACTTATCTTTAAACTGCCAAACACATTTTAATACATGTAATACTTTGTCAGCATAGACTGTACATTTTGAATAGACTGGTTTCTTAGAAAGTTCTATGTAGTGATATTTGACCTTTCCATGGTAAGGCCTTCTGTTGATATGCACACAAAAATAAACACGTGTCTCACCATCCTCAGTTCCTGTTCCTGTTTCAGACAATTTGGTGAGCATTACTGTGAAGAGGACAGCATGATTATCCTTGATCACAGTATCTATCTCACAGTGTCTTTTACCATATATCTGATTACAGATTTAGGAAAATGTCATGTTTGCAATGAAACAAGAAGCATTTGTTTACACTTGCTAATTCGAATTTCAAAGTCAGAATTAGAACAGATTTTTATTTGCTGTCTCAAATTTCTTTTAGGTGTAGCCATTGCTGATGTTAGACACCACATATAAAATAGAAGTACAAACATGCACCTAGATACAAATAACTATAAAATAAATAAGAAATGTAATCACTGCAAATGTACAGCTCCATTATTATGAACATAAATGTAGTGCATGTGAATATTTAAAGTTAGTGATATTAAAAAGTGAAAAGCCAGTGTTGATATAGAGCATCATGTAAGAATGTCTTCATTTTAAACAGGCTTCCTATTAATCAACTGCTTTTTATTATTTTACCAAACTTTTGCTGTCCAAGTTGGCATTACTGCCTGCCTGCATACAGAAGTTTTCATATAGCCAGTCAGTGGAGCATTCCTCCTTAGATATGTTGTTCACCACTGGCCCAACCTACACTAAGACCCAACCCTCATCTATCTGATATGGAATTATTCAGTGCACATTCCAACAGTAACCAAGCATTCGCCCTGTCAGATATTTTTAACTTTTTATTGTACTGGTGTGCAACACTTGGAGGTGATTTTCCCCTGTTGCTTCTTTTCATTCATCCTCTTTCTAATAAATGGGTGTGGCAATGCTGTTTACCACACTGATTTGTTTACATGAGTTTGATTCTGTTACAAAGGTTACAGTAAAGCCTCAACCCTGCTGGGAGCCTGACCACTTTAACAACTTTAACTTGAGCCATATTGGACCCTTTTCACATTTCCTGGGTTCTCAGAAGAATCAGAAGTTATCATAATAAACTTCTAGACAGCAGTGAATGAGAGACTACATTAAATATATATTTGTTTGTGTGTTCCTATTTGCTCAAATAGCAAAAGAAAAGCTCCCTTAAATAGTGTTTTCACAACTTTCAAAAAGAGGAAAAAAATAAAGAGAGATTGATAATGGCAGTCAGAAGAGAGAAAGACATGAATTTTACCATCACTCCCACAGCCACTGTATTAGAAACACCCTCACAGCAGCATTAACTAGTTTTTTGTAATCTGATGCATAGGTAATATAATACAATGTATAGTGTTAGTACATATATTTAAAAAAAAAACAACAACAACAACTTACGATTACGATGTTGATGACTGTTAAAATACTTCATCAGTCTGTGAAAAGGGTCCATTCTTTTATACTCATGTGCCAATGATCTCACAATGTCTCACTCTGGGTGAGATCTCTTTTCTTAAACAGTCATTGCGAGCAAATTCTCCTTTTTGCTTTCATCAGAGGGAAAAGAAAATCATACTGACTTCATTTTAGCCAATTGTTCAGGCAAATTCACCATCAAAATTATATACAAAATTATAAGAAACTAATTATGCACTTATGACCTAACCAGGAAGAAACTTTTTATTGGCTTTTATATATCAGAATATATAGGGGAAAAATCTCTTAAATTGTATTTAAGTTCTTGTCTTAAAAATATAACAATAATTTCTGACCATTATTATTATATTATTATAAAGCTTTGTTTGCCACATTCTGTTGTTTTGTTAATCAGGTGTTTTATTAATACATTTTGTTAATTGGGTATTTATTAGCAAAGTACAGGTGAAATAATTCCCAGTTACAAAAGTCTTACAGTGTAGTAGAGGGACAAACATGCAGTAAACTGTGTTTTGATTTCTGAATAATGTTGGTCTGGTTAAAACCAGGAAAAACTAAAGTATATCAGGATTTGGTTTGGGTGAAAATGAATAGTAATGCCTGAAAAAAAAAAAAAAAAACCCTTCTCAGACTTTAGCAGATGTGTCTAAACAGTTAACAGTGAGTCATTGCTGACAAAGCTTGTCACTTGTAGCAGTTGTGGAGATGCTCTTTATGAAAAGCAGATGTTTATGGTGTAAACACTTAAGCTGTCATTGAGCTTCCTAATATAAAGACCTATCTGTTGGTTGTAAACTGGAACATATGGTTTATTCATATGATGTTTTATTTACCAAGTACAAGGAAATAAAATTGTGTTAGACCAGCATTAAGACACCGCTGATATATTTTACACAGATATATTTTAAATAACCAAATCAGAAGAAAGATAGGTGGATTGAAGTGTAAGGCATTTTGAATTTTTGCATTCCTCAGCACTTCAAAAGAAAGGAAAACATTAAAGTTTTAAAATGGAAAACCAAGGAAGTAAATTCACAAGACATGGAAGGTCTTATCAGATTTTATTAACAGAAATCCTTTTAATAAATCAACTGGATAGCAAAGGCAAAACTAAATATACTAAAGATATACTACATTACACTAAAATATGTAAAAATACACATTCAAGATAAGTATAATGTTTACAACTGATGACAGAAATGTGATATATTTTGCATAATTGTCTTAGAAGTGCAAATTTCATCTCACAACACAGTGGCAGCTGACACTAAACTTTTACAATTATTGATCAATATCATATTATTACAAATAAAATGACAAAGTGTAACATCATCCTTTCAGTTAGGTGTTCAGTATAGACAAATCCTTAGCACTTTATTTTACAGTCCTGCTCCCCATGTACATGTGTACTTATTATAGTATTTGCAATAACTGGATAATAACCAGGTAATAACCCTGAACCTACCCCTTAAACCTAATCTTAACCCATAGTTACCTTATATTACAGTACTTTCTTAGGTAAGTACACTGTAAATATACATAAGTGTTGTAAAATAAAGTGCAACCAACAAATCAATAGTACCCAATATAATGAGTATATAAGTATCAGATATAGCTTGGCACACAGCAACACAACCATTTTGATTCATTTTGGGTATACATACAGTACTGTCTGTATATTTTTATGTATGACAGTTCACTTTCAGAAAAAACAAAATCAACAGCAGTAGCCTCTAAAGTACACCTTTACTTGATCTAGCTCTTAAGGTACTAATATGCTGTTTAGGGGCAGACAATGAGTTTACTGTCCCAGTGACAAGCTTGCTATAAGGTTAAGTGCCTTCTAGCAGATTAAATTAAATTAATAATGCATTAGATGTGTGTACTCACTGGCACAGCATTTCATTGCATTTTGCTTTCACAGCGGCAATTCAAATACTTTCCCTGGTTGTACAGTTACTTCACAGGTTTACACTGACAAAACAAACAGACATCATTCATTTTCATTGAGATTGTTATTTCAGGTGTAAAAGTTTATGCAAATGAACAGTGTGATGCAAATACTACCAATGGGAACACATAAAGCTGTCTGCCCCCTGACCACAGAAAAGTAGGACCACCTATGAGAAAATCTTCAATGACTTAAATACTGTCAGAGTGAACTTGGATTATTATTGTATATAATTTGGATTATGACTGTGTGCCATGCTTCATACAGTTTATGAGTTTTAAAAAAGTTATACAAAACTGACATTTTGTATGGGATTTAATATCATCACCTGAATAGGAAATTAATTCACTTACTATATATAGGCCCAGTATCACAGACAGGGCTTAGATTAAGCCAGGATTAGGCCTTAGTTCAATTAGGATTTAGGATTTAAGAAGTTTTTATAAACATACCTTAGAAAAAAAACATCAATGGTGTGCATCTTGAGACAAAACAATGGCCGTGACATACAGTTGCAAGAAAAAGTATGTGAACCACTTGCAGAATCTGTGAAAATGTTAATAATTTTAACAAAATAAGGGAGATAATACAAAATGCATGTTATTTTTTATTTAGTACTGTCTTGAGTAAGATATTTTACATAAAAGATGTTTACATATAATCCACAAGACAAAAAAATAGCTGAATTTATTAAAATAACCCCATTCATAAGTATGTAAACCATTGATTCTTATTACTGTGTGTGTGTACCTGGATGATCTACGACTGTTTTTTTTTTTTTTGTTTTGTGATGGTTGTTCATGAGTCCCTTGTTTGTCCTGAGCAGTTAAACTGAGCTCTGTTCTTCAGAAAAAATCTCCAGGTCCTGCAGATTCCTCAGTTTTCCAGCATTTTTTGCATATTTGAACCCTTTACAGCAGTGACTGAATGATTTTGAGATCCGTCTTTTCACACTGAGGACAACTGAGGGACTCAAACACAACTTTTAAAAAAGGTTCAAACATTCACTGATGCTCCAGAAAAAAACATGATGTATTAATAGATGGGGGGTGAAAACATTTGGAATTTGAAGATCAAGGTAAATTGTATTTAATTTGTCTTCCGGGAAACATGCAAGTATCTACTGTTGCTTCCGAAGAGCAGTACTAAATGAAAAAAAAAAAAAAAATGATATTCAAGCGAAATAAGAAAAATTTGGACCTCTTCATCCTGTTCAAAAGTTTTCACCCTCCCGACTCTTAATGCATCGTGTTTCCTTCTGAAGCATCAGTGAATGTTTGTACCATTTTTAATAGTTTTGTTTGAGTCCCTCAGTTGTACTCAGTGTGAAAAGATGGATCTCAAAATTATTCAGTCACTGTTGTAAAGGGTTCAAATATGCAAAAGATGGTGGAAAACTGAAGAATTTTTGGGACCTGGAGATTTTTTCTGAAGAACAGAGCTCAGTTTAACTGTTCAGAATAAACAAGGGACTCATGAACAACCATCATACAACAAAAAAACAGTCGTAGATCATACAGGTAATGACAACCAGTATTAAGAATCAATGGTTCACAAACTTTTGAACTGGGTCATTTTAATAAATTCAGCTTTTTTTTTTGTCTTGTGGATTATATGTAAACATCTTTTATGTAAAATATCTTACTAAGGACAGTACTAAATAAAAAATAACATGCATTTTGTATGATCTCTCTTATTTTGTTAAAATTTTGCACATTTTCACAGATTCTGCAAGTGGTTCACATACTTATTCTTGCAACTGTATTTTAAGATATGTCAGTGCAAGTTGCTTTCAGTTAAAACAGCTCAAACCTGCATTTTAGTCTGGGACTAGGCTTAAGCCTTCTCTGTGAAACCAGGGGATAGAATATATCTGTGGTGAGCGATGGTGACTTCTTTAAGCAGGTATGCTGATTACCCCCTCCCCCCCCCATATGTATTACCAACATTTTATAATGTCAGCTTTATGTTACACCTCAAATGTTAAAGGATTTTATAGTAATTTATAGTGTTAATATTAATTAGCAAGTCCACAAACTCATTCTCTCAAATTGCTTGTGTATGCAGAGTATTCAAAGCTAAGGACTGCGCGCCCTTGGTATAGTATGTATATGACATAGAGCTATTTAAAAGCTACTTCAACATTATTATCAAAATTTGTTTTAGATAATGCAATTTTTTCTTAATTTTAGTGTCAGTGCCTCTACGGTACAGCCTTTGTAGCACAGGACAGAGTTAAAGGGATAGTTATTATTTATTAGTAGTTATTATTTAATGAAAATCCTGACCTTGGCCATTGGTTTTCTGTGCACGGCTGCGCGGTCTTGAAACTCCATTAGCGCCACAGTTCACTCTGACTCGCCCATAAAAAGCACACAAGTGAGAAATAAAGATTGATAAAACACGACATGAAATACAATGTCTAGAAATCCCAAAAAAGTGTCCATGTACTGTCTTCAATAAGTTAAATCTCTCCGGACTGGAACTCAGTTTGATGACAGTCAGAATGACAGTTACAGATGTAAATGCAACAAACACAACAGATATATTAACCTCCAAGTAGAAAGTACGTGGATTCATGACATGTTTTTATTAATCTTGATTTGGGGTGCAAGTAGATGTGAACTGTGGCGCTTATAGAGTCTCGTGAATGTGCAGCCGAGCACGGAAGACCAACAGCCAAAGTCAGAATAATACATTGCATTTTGGTTTGATTTTCACCAAATCCTATAGCACACTCCAAGAACTTTTACCCCCAGTTTCTTAAGCCTAGTTCCAGACTAAAATGCATGTTTGAGCTGTTTTAACTGAAAGCAACTTGCACTGACATAAGTCAGTGTCATTGCTTTGTCTCAAGGTGTTGATCTCCAGTGATGTTTTTTCTAAGGCATGTTTATAAAAGCTACTTAAATGCCCTAACTGAACTAAGGATTAAACCTGGCTTTATCTAAGCCCTGTCTGTGAAACCGGACAATAAGTTAATATATGACAAGTCGCATGGGACCATCCTGTGATGTGTTGCGTCTTTGTTAAAAAGCATGACCCCGTTTACTATTTACTTCCATTTTATTGACAAGTGCGAGAAGGGCATACAGCATTAGAACAATAGCAGGGTGAGTTAATTATGACTTATTTTCATTATAGGGTGAACTATCCTTTTAAGTTTACATTTGGATTAGAAGACAAACACAAAGCCCTACAAATCTCTTTGGAGCAAGCTGGGGTGATTTGCTTGAAGGCACAAAGCATTGACCAGTATATCACATCATCTTGTTTTGAGTCACTGCAGCAATTTGCCCTGTATCAAAAAAGGCAGAAGTCTTTCAGTGAAAGTAAAACAAGACTAGACAAAAATCTACATACATGATATGACTGAACTGTAATGGTCTTTATTTCTTCTAATGAGACAGAGGACAACATTACATATTATATCCAACTTTAAGGCACTCACCTTTTTCTTTTTCTGAAAGAGCAAAACAAAATGGCGATAAATGCACCAGCACCAAAAATCCCAATTAAAGCAATCCCCCACGGATGTAAACCTGCTGAATATACAAAGATGGCAAAAGATAAGTGTAATCAGGATTTAGAGTAATCAAATAGCAATCAAATAACATAAAAAAAAATGTACAGACTAAAGCATTGCTTTTACCGTTGTCATTATTGTTGCCATCTTGTTCCTCTCCCGGGTCATGTGTTGGTGAATGTTTCCCATCTGTAACAGTATAAATTCAGTCAAAAGCATAATTTATAAAAAAGTATTCGTTTCTGGAGCATGTATGGTGTGAGGATTCATTATGCTTACCGGTAAAATTGATAGTACACATACACTGTAACAGAAGAAAAATGATATTTTTAGAACCTCGCCTGTCCTAATGGCATGACAATGATGCACACTGAACCACACAAACAAGCGTGCTGCGTATTTATTGGTGTGTAAATGAAACACACATTCATTGTTCCTACCGTGCCACAGTTAAGTTGCCATTGCAGGTTCTCGCAGACACTGACTGTCAGGTTCTGAGGCGTCACATCCACTACAATTGGTAACCTCTTTCCACCGGCATTCGGAGTTGAATCGACAATAAAGGTCCCATTCTATAAAAAAAAAAAAAAAAAAAAAAAAAAAAAAAAAAAGCAAACTGAGCAATTACAAAACATTTGACTATTTTAAAATGAAAAATGTATCGAATAAATCCGGAACATCAAACGACCTGAAAGTACCATCCTTGTTCGTTGCAACTTCTAAAGCATGTGATGTTTGAGGGCACGGTGTATGTGAATCCCTTGGACGAGCGCAGGCTGTCGCATGATATTTCCTTAATTGCAGAGCAATCTGATCCGAAATACAAGATTCCATTTAATTACAAAAACACATTTAATCATCAGTGATGTTGAAACTACGTAATGATCAATGTACGGAGTTCACCAACTCTTACCGTTAGATCTCGAAGACTTTACATATTTTCAATTGTGTTAGTACAATACACAAAATCACAAAGTATCCTTTTCACTATACAACATAAGTGTTTCATCTAGGGTGAATTCAGGTTGATTGGGTCACTTTTCCCCAGTCATGTCAATGGCAAAAAGTGTCCCAATCACCCTGAATTAATCCTATAAAAATGTTTCATTCACAGTTACTGCCTTTCATAATGCTATTACTCATTACAAACTTTTCATTTGCATCTCTTTTCGTTCAGTTTTACTTTACCTGATTTTTTTAGGTGAACTGACAACCGAATTTAGCTGCAGTGTGTACGTGGCCTGTAACTCAGATTCAGTCATATGGCACAGTGAGAACATTTACTGTATTGCCAGCAGACTCTGTTCTGCACAAAACCTCATTACTGTGTCATTCTTCATCACACCTTTTGATAACACTGAATAGATACTATTACAAACATTGTGGATTTTATGCTAATTATGTAATTTAGGTAATGTAAGTGTATTTTCTGGCATCTGTAGCCTGTGTAACTGTAATTATTTCAGCAACAAGGGTGATTTGAAACATGTATCTTGCATTGTTTGCTATTGAATGAACTGACTGTTAAAAGTAGGCTACCAAACTGAAAGGTCATACCGTTGTGTTTCGGTGATTAAACCAAAAGTTCTCAATACATATCACAATGATCTTGTGTTCTTAAACAGTGATTATGTAGAATGAAACTATGTACTACTCGAATGAAAGCATGAGATCGGGTTTTGAAAGAGTGATAGTTGTGTTACAAGTGTGATCAGTTTCGATTTTTGTACTAAAAGTTTTGAAAATATACACCTTACATGTGCAAATAACACCAAAGCGAATAAAAAAACGGGTGAGGGCGGGGAAGGCGAAAGGGTTTTTCGCGCCAGATCGCCAAAAAAAGCCTTATTATTAGCGCGAGATTAAAAAAAGAAACAAAGAAGTACACCTCCTTATGCATTAAGCGCCGTTTGGGTCCCCATAAACATCCTTATACAGATCCTGAGTCCATAGGCTTGTCAGCACTAACGATTCTGCAGGGAGAATCCGTTTTGCAATTTTGCGCAAAGAAAGCCTTTAATCTAGATCGATGGATGGATGGATAGATAGATAGATAGATAAAACATTAACACTGGCACTACAAACAGGCCCATAAACATTTAGCTTATAGCTCAGATGCTGGAACCTTATGAGTTAGGCCCACATCTCATTCCATCTCCTTCCTTCTGGAACTCGTCATTTACAAATAGGCTATTCAGTAGCCTACATATCAAAGCATTAACACTCGTTACAACACTCGGTTAGTCTCGCTTATATAGAACACAGACGTTTAGGCCTAATTCAGATTGAGCTGCATCGTTATGGTGGGACAGGGACATAGGCTTGGCTAGGCTATATACCATTTTAAAATTTTAATTATTTAAAAAAAGTTTGGTCAAATAAATAAATAAATAATAATAAAACAGCCTATGCAACCTGTGTTGGCAGACTGTGTTTTCTTGTTGGGTTTCCGAGCGTCGTTTAAAGTAGGCTATTAGGCCTATCTTATAAAAAATAAACTAAAGACATATCTGTAGACATTCTGTTGGCATATTGAAATAGTTTGAAAGTGTAGTTGTTCCATTTATCAAACATGCAACATCTGGAGAATTTTTGCTTAACAGTAAAACTTTTCAATTTTTTTTTTTTTTTTTTTTTTTTTAGACCTGGGAGAGGTTCACAGGATGGAGGGCATTTGGATCTGCCATAATGAGGTCCGTAGTCAAGAGGAAAACATGGAGAGTTATTGGAGAATGAGGAGAACCAGAGGATTCAGCACTGGACACCAGCAAGTGAAAGCGCTGCTGGGCAGTTTTGTGTAGGATCTGTGTGCAATTAAATTGGTTCAGAGGATTCACAAATTATAGCACCACTGCATTCTTGCTGTCTGAAAGAGCTGGGGGCTGTAAATTATGATAAAATCAAATAAATAGGCTTATAAAAAATTCCCGTGATGTGGTCGTCCTTTTTGTTACCCACCATAGGCACAATAACACTGCAATGACGCTCCATTTTAGCAAGAATTCACGTAACTATTAGCAGCAATGTTTTCAGAAAGACATTGATCAGAATTGCAAATACTTATATTATTATACGGAATGTTATATTGAAATCATATTTTCCTTGTGCCAATCTCACAACAATCACATGCAAATATTGAGCTCTGTCACAATGCGTTATCTCTAAGCGCTCAAATCATTGACTCAAAACCATTTCAGGGAATTTTAAAATTGTAATTTTCAGGCCATGAAAATTATGGAAATAAAATAGAACTTTTACAAATTATGTATTTTTTCTAGTAAAATATTGAATAGTTTTGCTAAGCATGCTTATCTCTAAAAATATTTTTTATCATCATATTGCACTCTTCGCAGTTTTCAAATGATGTCATACGTTTTTAAAGGCCTAGGCCTACACCTTATATACAAAGTGTAATTTTTTTAAAGAGATATCATAAATTGCAAGTTTTTAATAGTGCTCTGAAAAAAGCTATTTTACATAACAGAATTGTATAGCCCACAGGATAATAATAATAAATAAATAATAATAAAAAAGCTGAATGAACCAGTTCAAATGGCCTCTCAATTCTTATGTTGTGATCAACATTTGTATGTTTTGTGATGATAGTTGTTCACGAGTCCCTTTCCTGAGCTGAGCAGTTAAAACTGCCCACTGTTCTTCAGAAAAATGCTCCATAAACTAACCCATTCCGATACTGAGATCCAAAGGACTGCTATACAACTAATACAACTATTAGAAAAGGTGCAAATATTCATTGATGCTCAGGAAGCTTTTCATCATCCAGATATTGTGACACAGCATTAGGGATCAATCGTATAGGCCTTTTGTCTTGTGATCTAGGCTATATCGAATATGAAATTTAAAATAGGGCTACTAAATAAAAACAAAATGCATTTTTTTATCCATCATATTTTAAACAATTGTCTAGGAGGTTTTATAGTTGAATACGGGACGTGCATTTATTGCATAAAAATAACATGTTTAAAATGCATAACCTATAGCCTACAGTTCAGTCAAATGATGTGCTAACTGTCACAGCACCTGCATATTGTTGCCCTATATTGATTTTATTGCTTCTATATTATTCTCCTTATTTGTCGTTTTGAATATGTACTGAACGTTGTTTTCATGGAATAAAAAAAAAATGTAAGAACTTTTTATCTCACAACTGTGACTTTACATCTCGCAATTCTAAGTTTTTTTTCTCAGAATTGCGAGAAATAAACTCGGAATTGTGAGTTATAATACCAGAATTGCGAGATATTGGTAGTCGTCTATGGGGCCGTATAGGCCATAATTTTTGAAAAACCTCTGCAAACATAGAGAAACGAAAAACTTTGATCAACCTCATAGTGAAATTCATTCATATGCATAACTCAAAAGCCTCTTACAAACTAGTAAAACAGAAAAACATTGGTCAACCTTCAAAGAGTCATTCACTCATAACTGAAAAAGCCTCAAATATTAGTGAAACGAAAAACTTTCACCAACTTTAGGGGAATTCATTCACGCTCATAACTGAAAAAAGCCTCCTAATACATTGCCAACAAATAAAAGCACACAGTCATAGTGGTTTGGCTGTGTCAACTGCCCGCTGTAAAAATGAATCATCGGTATTGTAATTTTCATTTAAAAATTAACGTGATAATTAAAAATAGTGTGTATATTTTATTAATAAAATTGTGGTTCGGTGTTGTATATAAAATATTGAGAACATTTCATTAATCATTAATAAACCCAAGATACATTTTCCTAATTTTTAAAAGGAAACGTAAGCAGTTTTGAGGCTTGAATTGAGGAACCAATTAAGCTAATAAAAAAAAAAATAAATAAAAAAAAAGTAAGAAAAGAAGACCACCTATTGATTTTAAGAGAATTAGTTCAATTATGCGGTTTTGTTTAGAGACACCATTGTGCAGAAGAGTAGAGCTTTGTTAGGTTGTGAATAACTGCATGTACTAATAATATGAAGCTTGTTGCTTTGTTCAGTGAGCAATAACTTTGCTATTGCCAATGCAGTAACAGGTTTGTTCCTGTTAGCAGCATACAGTCTTTTAATTGTGCAACATAACTCAAAGTCAAAAACAGGTAATTTCCATTTACTCTAAATCACACACTTTTGAGTCAACCTAAAATAAAAAAAAACACATTTCACACACACACACACACACACAAAATTGTGTCAGACTAAATCATTTAGGAGATTAGATTTATTCAGGTAGATTCATTAATGAATCAAACCCTAAAATCTACTCAAAAATATCAGGTATAGGCCTAATGCTGTCAGGCCTATAGGCCTATTTTTTCAAGCAAATAGCACATATTTTTTAAAGACATGCACTACATACAAAAACACTTAGTTTTTGTCGTGACCATAGCAACCTGGAATTATCAGAAATTAATAGGCCTATAATAATATTTATTTTAATTAAGAATTACAAAATAAGGGTGGAATAAAGAAACGATTATAATTGCTTATTATGCGCGTGCGTTGCCTATAGACAGCATTCAAATGAAGTTTATTAGGCCTATCAATAAATGACGAAATAATATGTAAGAACATAAAATAATAAAGGCCTACAAAAAAAAACAAAACAAACAAAAAACATTTTTATCCATCCCATTTCACAGCTTTTTACACACTGTACACTCTTAAAACAGATGTGTTAAAAACAACACAACCTGTGTTAGATCTTAACACACCCGTGTGTCTAGTTAAGGACAACACATTTCGTGTTACTTTTAACTCAAACGTGTTATTCCTGCTCATTTTCTACACACTAATGTGTTATATTTACACAATTTGTGTCAATTATGTACACAAAATGACACAAAACGTGTCACAAAAAATCACACAAAAAATGTGTTATTAATTAACACATCCTTTTTGAGAGTACATAGCCTACTGTCACTGATCGAGTCACAGGAATACAACCTTAAAATCAAAACTATTAGCAATGATCGAGCATTTCCAGTATTTACAAAATTGAAGGGAAGGGGGAAATAAAACAAATAGGCCTACATAACAATAGATAATAATAATAATAATAGGCTATTAATAGGCCTAATATAAAAATATTAAATAAAAAAGAAACGATCAGTGAATGGATTTAAAACTGTTGGATGGGTTAGATAAAAATGTTTTATAATGCATATTCTTTTAAAATGTAGTGACAAACTTAATTCGACTGCTGTCTAGGCACCATCGCAAACACAAAAAGAAACCCATAAACACGACAAACATAGCCTTGCCTAATCAATTTTTAATTCTGCGCTTTTCCTTATTTGAAATTATATGGAAACTCGTTTCCGCCACTAAAACAATTGCGTGATATAAAGTCAGAATTCTGAGATATAAAGTCGCAATTGCGTGATATAAAGTCATAATTCTGACTTTTTTTCTCGCAATTCTGACTTTTTTTTCTCGCAATTGCGAGTTATAAAGTCACAATTCTGAGATATAAGGTCGCAATTGCGTGATGTAAAGTCAGAATTGCGAGTTTATATCAGAATTCTGACTTTTTTTTCTCCTAATTCTGACTTTTTTTTTCTCGCAATTGCGAGTGATATAAAGTCAGAATTGCGAGTTTATATCTCAGAATTCTGACTTTATAACTCGCAATTGCGAGATAAAAAGTCAGAATTCTGAGATAAAAAGTCGCAATTACTCTTTTAATTTTTTTATTTAGTGGCGGAAACGGGCTTCCATAAAAATAAATATAGGCCAGTCCATTTCTGATAATATGTCGTTCCCTCAACGTAGGATTTCGAGGTCACGACGCGTGGCCATGACATGTCGCTACCTCGACAAAATTATCTCTTGGCCACGACTTATCACGTTCCCATGAAATAATACCTCGTGGCCATGACATATTATCAAGATCCCACGAATTAATATGACGTTCCCTCCCACGAATATCTCGTGCCCACAACAAAACTAAGTGAACCGAACATGTCACCGTATTAAGGTGTAAGGGAAGGGCCAACAGCGTAATTATAGAAATATACATTTACAGAAAATACAGATGTAATTTCATGCAGGTATTTTTCAAATATAAAGTACAATGTGAAAACATGTACTTACACAATAAGTGCATTATATCAAATTATCGATTTAAATGTTATTAAGACAGTTTATCTGCTTCCTGCAACCATGAAGAAAACAATGGTCTCAAAGGCAAAAAGTAAAGTAATTGCATCACTTTAAAACACCATCTACAAACAAATAATGACAGAGCTTTTCACAGAACTAACAACAAATATGGCCTAATTTTGGGGTGACCTACTCCTTAGACTGTGATTTGGGAAAAAAACCTAGGGGAAAAAAAAGGAAAAACAGTTGCAAATGTTAGCCACTATTATAGAAATAACCAGACAAAATGTTACACATTCTACAAAACAAAATGTTACAGGTGATAAGCTTTTTATTGCTTATTGTGTAACATAACATGGGAGGCACCTAAATATTATAAACTTGATATAGTAATATCAATTATATGTTCAGTAGATCCCACTATACCAACAACAGCAATACTGAACAATTTACTTTACAATTTACAAAATACTGAAACATTTATAACAGGGACTTACTTTCATAGATGTTTTTCCCCCCCCCCAAAAAATCCAAATGGTAACAGACAGGATGGCAACAGATACAATCACACTCGTCACAATTACAGGAATTAGCCAGTTGGGAGAATTTACTGAAACAAACATGACAAGAGAGAGGTGTACATAGTAATGTATGATGAAGAAACTCAATTAATGGTGAAGTTTATAACTAATTTAAGATGTGGTTACTTACCATCTTCTTTGTCTTCTAAAATTGTGCGATTTCCTGGGAGGGAGTCATGTGTAGCTTGATGTATCACTTTAAACACACACACACACACACACACACACACAAATGCACACTTAATTCATGCTAAAAAACTATAAAGGAGGAACTGTTACTCAGTTACAATTCATTATCACTGCATGATGCATAATCTCTATATAATGAATGTGAGTGGTTACAAAGATTGTCATTCTGCCTAACATCTTTCATATTCTACTATACTTTCATATTCTTTCTATTAATAAGAAATAATTTTTAAAAAATCATACTTTTCAGAAACAATATGAGGGTAAGTAAATGATGACTCTGTGATAAGTGGACTAATTTGGGTGAACCAATCCTCTAATAAACATTAGACTAGAGCATTTATGGTGTGAGGCTTCATGGTGCTTACCTGTATAAATGATAATACAGTGAAACTGTAACAGAACAAAAATAATATCATTAGAACCTCATCTGTCCATTCAAACTGATAATGGAGCCCATGCAATGCATTTACTAATTCAGCAGTTATTATCTAACCATGTGTAAATATACACAGACAGATAGTTGCAAATACCTGAATGTTGTCACAGTGAAGTTGCCATTGAAGGTTTGCACAGGTGCTCACTGTCAGGTTCTCAGGAGTCACAGCCACAACAGATCCTGACTTCTCCCCATCGATAGTTGAGTCAGCAATAAATGTTCCATTCTATGGACAGAAGAAAACTGAATAATTACAACAACAAAAATAATAATATATTTGTAATATTGTAATTTGTCTATTAAATGAAACCTAAAACAAAAAGGCTGGCCCACCATATGATACCATCCATGTTCGCAATGGCGATCTCTCAGGTAAACTGTCAAGTTTTGAGGCACTTGGTAAGCAAATCCCTTAGAGGTAACCAAGTTCTCACATAGTAGCATTTCCTGAGTTGTGGGACACTCTGAAAAATGCAAAACACAAATCCATATAAACTGTAAAACTGTGTGTGCGCACATTTTTAATCATGTGTTTTTATTATTCATTGTCCATTACCAAATCACATATGAGCTTGTAATGCTCAGCGCTGAACATTTTAAATCATGCTTGTTCTAACTATAGTAAAATGCAATCCTGGCATTTCCATCTTTGCAGTCACTGTTTGACATTTAGTGGCCCTAGGTGAACAGCATGTGAGTTTTTGTGATTGTAGGCTTATGAATATTTAATGAGGTATGCACAGAACAAATGGCCATAACATTTTAGTACCACATTTTCCACTTTGTGTATCTTTGGCACTGCAGTTAAAGGATTAGTTCACTTCCAAATGAAAATTACTCCAAACTTTACTCGCCCTCAAGCCATCCTAGGTGACTTTCTTCTTTCTGAGGAACACAACTGGAGAAATATTAATAAATATCCTGACGCATCCGAACTTTATAATGGCAGTGAACGGGACCAAAACTTCACGCGTTTGTGTAAAAAAATATTTAAACAAGTTATGAAGTAAAATATCTAGCTTCCGCCAGACTGCCTTCCATATTCAACGTACGAAGAAAGTGTAAAACTCTTGCAGTTCACAAAGTTTACACTACATCCTACACTTTCCCTGTTTAACTTATGGAAAATGTGTAACTGAGCGAAAGTTTACACTTTCTTCGTAATTAGAATATGGAAGGCGGTCTGGCGGAAGCTAGATATTTTACTTCATAACTTGTTTAAATATGAATATTTTTTACACAAATGCATCGATTTAATTCAGAATGCCTTCATTAACCCCCCGGAGCCGTGTGGAGTACATGTTTAAGATGGATGGATGTGGATTGAAGCACTTTCTTCATATCATACTTATTGGTCCCGTTCACTGCCATTATAAATCTCGGATGCGTCAGGATATTTATTAATATTTGTCCGATTATGTTCATTAGAAAGAAGAAAGTCATATACACCTAGGATGGCTTGGGCTAATTTTCATTTGAAAGTGAACTAATCCTTTAAGATAAACAATATGTTAAAATACTAGTGTTCTGCAAAAAGCTCCAGAATAGGGTTCAAGTAGCCCACTGCGGTTAAGTTAGTTTTATATTTGACATTCCAGGGTTTTTCCTAAATTGAAAAAATTTTGGCGGCCGTCACCGTCTTTGCGATCTCTCTATTTCGCACATAATAATCTAAATAAACTGACACAATACTAAAAGTTCGGAAGACCGAATCCATGTTTCACGAGTGACTAGGCGCATTCGGAGATTTTTTTTCCCTGAATAACCGCTGGGTGTGAATAATGCTCAAAACAACGTCACCTCATCTTCTCTGACAGGCGTCCAGCACATGCAGCTGACATAAACCACACTTTCAGTAAACAAAAAGAAAATCCTATCCAGTGATGAAGTGTTTTCTGTGTTGACAAATCTTTTGCGATGTCCTGATAACAGTCGCGATTCGCACGCAACGCGTCAACGTCCGCTAATGTAAGATTCGTGACCTAATGACTAATTTGAACAGATTCATTTTAATGAATCATGAAAACAACTGATCTGTCCACACGGTCTATAACGAATCATTTACTCGAACAACTAGCCTTAACAATCCACAGTATTTTCAGGTTATTTAAATGACAATGTGTAGTAAATTAGGCCTACCTATAAAATCAGTTAGTTTAGACTGGAGTGAGGTGAAACCAGAACAAAGCAAGTTGTTGTTAGCTAGGTGTATTCAATTGTATAAGGTAGAAAATTATATCATTAGTTAATGTAGCCTAACTTTTTAAAGCAACTTTTTAATGCTTATTATTAATTATTATTATTATACATACCAAATTAATTTTCAGGTCTAGCAAAGAAGCATCTTCTCTTACAAAGCTATAAAATCACAGATTTTTTTGCAAAGAGGGCAAGAAAGAATTACAGTGAGAGTGACGTGTATTTTATTGTCAGTATTGGGCTCGCAGATCACGTGGGTAGGGCACTTTTTACTGTTTGTGTGGATGACCATGTTTTGACCCAGGAAAAACCCTGCTTTCGTTTGACATTTGCGAAAATGGCCATTATATTCTCCTTATCACATATTCAAGTCAAACCACCTTGAAAATGTATAAATAAGTTTTTAGGAATTTAGGACTATTGGGACTATTTTCCTATCAATTTTTATTAGCCCTATAAATCAATTAAAAAAATGATCCCTTTCCCATTATGACATCACACCAATTAAGATGCCAATAGAATTAGAATATTACATACACTTACACTATATTTAATCATTGATTTTATATCAAGAGAAGGGACACGTTTGTGTGCGTTTTGTGCAACCTGCGTTAAAAGATGTGCGCGAGCCACAAGAGGACGTATCCGCTCAGAAACAGCAGCAACGAACACTCGGCATGATTTCAAAAACAACACATTCTAGCGCCAGATCGCCTCTTATTAAACAACGAACGAAATTAATGCTCTGATAGTTAACTGGAGATGTTTTATTTGTAGCTATAGGTACACCCGTGGGGATCAAATGGACCCTGGCAAAAAAGGATGGGAACTTGTCCCACCTGTCCCACCAGCAAATTACACCTATGCACTAATGTTGGCATGTCGCTACAAAACTGCAATCTCTTACCGTTCAGTTCTCTGGAAGCCGCACATATGGTAATCAACGTCAGTATAGAAATTATGTCTCTCATAATTGTCAGATCCATCTGATTAGCTGTTTATTTCCGCAGCTTCTTCCACTTTCTCATCCGTGAGCGTGCTGCTGCTCCTCAATGATTCAAAGATCCGAGTCAGTAAAATGATCCGACCTTCCCATCACGTGCTTGGATGTGGGCGGTGTTAGACGTCCACCGCAGGCTGCAGCGAGCCCTACCAAAGAGTATAGAACCCAATAGGCGAAACTCTTAAGCTTTTGGGGTAACAGCCATTAGATGGCGCTCCGGTAGCGCGGCAGCCATTATGGAGTGAAAATGCCAACTGGACCATAGAATCCTTCACATCTTACGCACCCAAAATCAGCGAATCCCACAGCCAAATAAGGAACGCAATAGAACATTTTTCAAATTAATTAATCAGTAAATTGTATGGCACCTACAGTAAATGCTGTATTGTCTTAGCTATATATGTTTTGTGTTATCAGTTGTGGAATCCAACCATTACACATCTGAGGTAACATAGTTAGCCTACTTTATTGAGTATTTCCATTTTATGCAGCTTTACACATTTATTAATAGTAAATTAATTTTAATAAATTTAAGATCATCATGTTTGCAGCGAACAATAACCTAGTGGAGTAATAATAGTATAACTTTCAGATTATGCTCCGCAGCAGGTTATGTTCCAGGATTAGTTTACTACAGGTACACAGATCTCGGCTTCAGAGGTATTCTTCTTCTTCTTCAACGTTTTATGGTGGTTGGCATTGGCAAACCAGCTTTTGATGCATATTCTGCCACATGCTCGACTGTTTCAGGAAGATCACATCTGACACAACATCTGGTTTCATGTTTACCAAGTGACTGGTTAAGTGCAGAGTGTCAAATTTTCCAAGTGGTGCTCACTGCAGAGTTAAATGAGAGTCCTCCACCACCTCTCTGGACATCATGGGTTGAGCTTGACCTAGTCTAGTTCCACCTCTATGGATCTAATGTGTGGAGGGATAGATTTATAAGGTTAGGGTGTGGTTGGACCTTCTAACTCCACCTATATGGCCAAATTACATCCAGAGAGGGGGAACTGGACTTCACGCTCCACCCATGACTCTGCAGCGAGCAGTCTCTTTAAGTCTGAGACAAGATATTTATGCTGTCTTCACTTCTATTACCAAATCATCTCCTCTCACTCCCAACTAGTCTGTAAATATTACATAGATGTCGTCTTATTTTCTTACTATCCCATTTTCTTTGCCGCATCTCATTAACAGCTCCTTTCCCTTCAAATGGAACATTTAACTATTGAGTGTTTTAATGCTTGTTTAGCTATTTGATCCTCCACCTCATTTCCTTATGAATACCATACAAAGGAAATACTGCTCTTATTTGATGTAACCTGAACAAACTTTGTAATATATCTGATAAAATGTCTTGCCTAGTTGAAGAATTCCCTCTCTTTAAACTTGATTGTCCTGAATAAGAGTCTGAACATATGACCACTTCAGATAGATTGATTTTTATTTCATCCACTGAAGAGCCAATAATCTTGCAAGCATTTCTGTTGTATAGGCTGATATATGATTAGACACCATTCTGTACCTAAACCTTGGTATATAAATTATCATTATAAAGCATGATTATAACATATAGACAATGTTTATTTTATCACAAAAATCTTAAAACCAAGATTTTCTCATCTCAAACAAATATTACAAATAAAAAGAATCAGGATGCTTCCTTGAGCAGAGTAGAGCAGTCATCTACATCACCTGCACAAACGCTACACAGATACACCCTCCTAGAAAACGCATGACGCCAAAGGAAAGGAGGTGTCTTAAAGGTATATAACAAATTAGGTACCCGTTACATACACAAGCTCTAACCAGCATAAACCAGACTGGTCCAACATGGAATTCACGCTGGATTTTTAGCAGGGTGTTATTGTCAATTTCAAGAAATGCTCTTAAATCTTGAAAGCACTTATTCACACACACACACACACACACACACACACACACACACAATTCCAAGCTTTGACATTACAGTTTTGACCTGTTTACGAGAGAGATTTAGAGACTTGAGACTTAAGAACCATTCACAAAGTTTTAATGGCAGTTTCCAAAATAACCCAAGACACTAAGACTAAATAAGAGTTACAGAAAAAAAAGACAATCCACAAAAGTGGATCCACAAGCAGATGGACAATAAATGAGCACACATGTAATGATTAAAACTATGCAGAGAGTGACCTCTTGTGGTGAATTTCTTCTAATATTCTATTTTTGTTTAAAACACAACATGCAATAAAAACTGAAGGGACTGGGAGCTATTATAAATTATGTACCATCTGTTATATCCTAAAATAAAATAAAATAAAATAAAATAAAATAAAATAAAATAAAATAAAATAAATAAAATAAAATAAAATAAAATAAAATAAAATAAATAAAATAAAATAAAATAAAATAAAATAAAATAAAATAAAATAAAATAGTAATTTACAGTCCTTTAATTTTATTGGTCAATCAGCAATCCAACAGTGATTAAATGTAGTAAAACAGCACTGTGCCATTTCACTGTTTGTATCAGTTGGCATGTCTTCTCTTATGGTATCGGTCCACTCCTTTGTATTTGGCAACAACAAAAGCATGACATTGTGATTTGGTTTTATACAGTTCAATAAACAAATTCATTTTAAGTAACTTGAATAATTGGATGAATTAATTAATGATTTATGTAACTCAGAAATTCAATAATAAAAAAAAATCTATGAAAAATCCCCACAAAAAAAATGGAACATGCAAACAGAGACAAAGCAGAGCGATTCAAACAAAAGTCGCAGTGTTGTTGGACAATATAATAATATAATATAATATAATTTCTGTCATGACAACTCTCGGGATATTGCTATGATAATTGAGACTGGCATGGTAATGGATATGACAGTGTTAATGTATTTGGTTTTGGCGGAATAGATCTGCTACGCTGCTGCTGCTAGTACATTCACAGACACTGCTCTGAGTATGTAAGACATGCTGCTGCTGCTGCTGGCACATGAAACATACAAATTAACCCCTGTAGCAGATCTATACAGGTGGAGCTGGGGAAGGAGGAGGGTTCTGAAAGCGTGCTGCAGACTGCTAACAGCAAACAATGCCAAATATTTTAATGTTTGAGCAGCAAACTCATTGGCTTCTGATGCAACAGCAACCAATCAGCTGTGCTGTGTAGATAATGATGTGATCGCTACCAAATGAGTTATAGACCCATCAGCCTGCATCGTCAGAGTTTCATGACAGAACTAGGTAAATAATATAATATAATATAATATATGTTATGTTATGTTATGTTACGTTATGACTCCACGCCATGTTTTGTTTGTTGGGCAAGTACAGATGCCTCCTTATGTTAATTCTCCTTAAGCAGGATGTTTTTTTTCATCAACTGCACTGTAAAAAACAGAAAAAAAAAATTTACTTAATTTTTCTTTTGCAAGTTTTTGCACACATATTTTTTAAGTATGTTTCAAATATGGAATTAAGTAACTCTACTTAACTAAGATAAGTAAAATTAACAAAGAAAATAAGTACTTTTAACTTGGCCAATAAAAGGTTGAGTAATTTCTACTTTGTTTCTTATATTTCTTTTCCAATACAATTTACTCAAACAATATAACACTGAATAAAACCATGCTTTTAAAGTGAATGCTTTACTTAGAAACATCGAAGTAAATAATACAATAGATATTATGTAGACACCATATCTAGAAGTAACCCGGCACCTGAACACAGAGACCTCAGTACTTGGTACACAATGCACAATGACGGTAACATTGAATGGATCATTTTTGAGTGTGAATGTGGCATTTTGAGTAGATAATGTACTCCAAATATCACAAAATGGCAAGTTACTAAACATAACCACAAAAGCAATGATAAAACAGTGTAAAAACAGCTGGAAAACAGCAAAAAACAGACCTCATTAATTATTCAAGGCCAAGTGCATGATGGGAACACCAGTATCAGAAAAGTTGAGTAGTTTTACTTAATTTTTATAATGTTGATAATTATTCTTTAATTTCTACAAGCTTAAATTGAGTACTAATATAGAATTTACTTCGTTTTTTTAATTTTTGCCTGAACTAACTTTTACATGTAAAAAATTATGTTTGTTTTTTCTGTAGTATTTACTTCACCATAAAATCATTTTTTACAGTGTGGGGCTCTAGTAGGAGCATATTTCGCAGTGCTAGAAAATTAAACAAGGTCATTTTATTGTGTTTAGTTAATAAACAGATATTTTATATCTGTTTATAGTGTTTTACTTTAATGTGTTAAGTACCTGTTTGTCCTGCAGATGAAGAAAGCCAAAATGCCAAGGATGACAAAACTGACAGCAACAGCAATGGCACAATCTATAGAGAAGAAAAGTTCACCAAAATATCCATTAATACAACAAACGATGCAGGTGTCAGGACACTTCATTAGGTTAATTAGTTAACATTAGTTAACTACACTAGTTAACATGAACTAATTATGAACTGCACTTATACAGCATTTATTAATCTTTGTTAATGTTAATTTCAACCTTTTCTAATACATTATTAAAAGCTTGTTAACATTAGTCAATGCACTGTGAACTAAAATGAACAAACAATGAACATAATGAATGTATTTTCATTAACTAACATTAACAAAGATGAGTAAATACAGTAACAAATGTATTGCTCATGGTTAGTTCATGTTAGTTAATACATGTTGGTCACAGGGCAATAACTGTAATAATTATCAGATAGATAGATAGATAGGCCTATATAGAATTCTTTTTTATTGTTTTCTCTCTTTTTTTTTATTTAATTTAATTTTATTTTATTTTATTTTTTGCAGTTTATCGTCTATTTTAACCAAAGAGACATTGGTAAACTTTATTGTGCTTTATTATGAATGTTTTAAAGACTTTACTTACAGTGTTGTCTCTTTGATGAACCAGAGGACGATATTTCTGTAAATGCAATTATATTACAAAAAGTCAGTAGGATTACATGGACCTTTTGTCACGCCCGTTGCTCCCACCTGCAGATACCAACACTTGGGATTTATTAGTAACTTGATTTACCTCTAGATGGCAGAGTGCTAAAAACTGGATTGTCGGTAGCGTTGGTGCCTGATATAACACAGAGAATTATATGCCATTTGTTATCGTCTAATATTATTGTTGTATAGCTTCTGTTAATGTGGAGAACAAAAGGCAAAGAGATAAAAAAAAAAGAAAAAAAAAGAAAAACTCACAAGAACATGTGAGGTCCCTGGTGTATTTCTACAAGAGAATCAAAAAGCATTTGATTTGTAAATAAACACAATCCTTTAAATAAAGTCTAGTAAACTTTTTCTGAACAGAGGAATAATTAAACTGAACTCACAGGACAAGCGACATGGAATCTGACTGAAACTGGACAGTAAATCACACTGATTCCATGACGAGTTACATTTTTGAAGGGATGAGAATAGTGTGCAGAATTTCCATCCAAGATTGCTGTGAAGGATTGCTAGGGGAGAATTGTGAGACACAAAACTTGAGATGCTGGAACTGAGAATTATTTCACCTGTCGCCGAATACGTTCCCCTCCAGTGTATTACTTATAGTAATATGACCCGTTGCGCTCTGTCTCACTGCCTGTATCCACTTTTGTGTCCTTAAACATCCGTTTTTTTGGGGTCGACAGCTTATAAAAACTTGGTTCTGGGTTTTTTAGCCTGTTTGCTGTACACCATGTCACATAGCAGCTTTTAGACATTGTTCTATTTTTTGTTATAAACCAGAAATGACACAGAGGCAGCCTCACGCAATACAAAGTCAATGGAGACGGTTGGATTGTCCCCTCCTCGCTCTATTCAACTTGCGGAACTGACGCGACGCCAGTTCCGTTTTTTTTTCTTTTTTCTGTAATTTGAATGTGGAAGGCGGTCTGGCAGAAGCGATATTTTACTACATACTTCACTTCACGGATTTTTTTTTTTTTTACACAAACGCATCGCTTCGCTTCAGAAAGCGTTTATTAACCCTCCGGAGCAGTGGAATATGTTTATGATGGATGGAGACACTTTCTTCAGCTTTTGGTAACGCATAATGCCATTATAAATGTCGGATGCTTTAAGGATATTTATTAATATTTCTACGACTGTTTTCGTCAGAAAGAAGAAAGTATATGGCTTGAGGACGAGTAAAGCTTTGTGTAGTTTTCATTTGAAAGTGAACTAATCCTTTATTGGGCGTAGTCTGTAAATCCAGCATCGATTCAGTCTTCCACGTATTCTGTAGCTCATCTAACAAACTAACTAAAAGCAAGCACTGACACCGCAAGGCAAACTGCTCCTTATCTCGGCGTTGTATAGCGTATTTTGTGAATCGTATTTTGTTCTTTGAAGTCATGCAAAGTGCCGGCCTAACGTCCTCCATTACGTTACCTGGATTACGCTGAGTTCGGTCGATCAGTAAAGGTCATTTTAACCGAAGGCTAAAAATGTATATTTTGTACAATTTTAGACAGATTTCCCCAACCACCCGCACGCGAAAAATCGATGTATGAGTCGCCATAGGGTATGTGACATGTTTTAGCTTCAAATCTAAGAAATTCACCAAAAGACAACAACTTTGGGGCACTATTCATTTTGTACAATATTCTAAGATTAATGTAAACTTTATAGTTACATACGCAGTGTGTGTAGCCTATATAAGATCTCAATAAAAAAGTCGTCAAATTATATTTGAAAGGATTATTGCAGCTTTCATAGACATCAGTGTATATTTTGCAAACTATAAAGATTTTTTTTTTTTTTGCTAATAGTTATCTGTATTTAAATGTCAGAATATTATATGACTGAAAACACTGAACAGATGTGATATAGCCTGGCTCCCTGACGAGGAGATTTGATTTAGCAGTTGATAACGTGACGTTTTTTGATTTTTGGAAGTTGCATTCAAATCCATTTGGCTCAAAAATCTTAGGGGACACGTGCCCCGGTTTGAATGGGCATGATGCCTCTCACCAGCACGAAACAATGCAGAGCAATTTATAGACCAGAATCACATACCTGATCAGTGACAAAAGAAGAAAAAGCACAGACAAAAACTTAGAACATATTTACAATAATATGGTACAATTCAACAGAAAACCGTTCACCTTCAACAAAACTAAAATAGGCCTAAACTAGCCTATTTGTTTTAAAATATATGCGAGAGATAAGTCTACAACAATTAAAAAATATATTTTATTACCTCCAAGTCGATCTTTTTTCAATGCCCCTATAACTAGGCTACATAATTATTGAGGATCTTGCAGCTCAATAGCGACAAACAGGTATTAGGAAAGCGTGAAGTTGCCATAGCTTTTTGGGATTGGGAGAAAACAAAGTTAATTTTGCCCCGTTGTAAGTGGTTACATTTATTTTCTTAATTAATAATTTAATACATTGAAGGTTAAAATAAAGTAAATTGCAAAAAGGCGTGTCAAAGGAGGAAAACTTCTGGCACTTACATCAACGGTCCACTCTGCATCACATGCATCCGTTTGCACATTCTCGTCCACATCTGGGGGCAGTTTAAAGTCATAGGAGCGATCTTCTCTCCGAATTCCAACACACTGATAATCTGCTGAGATAAATTCGTCAAATTAACTATAGCTCCACATTTTCTACCATATAATAATAATAATAATAATAATAATAGGATGTCTTGAAAAGGATTTAAAACGGCAATTAGTCATCTTACCTTCGAGCGACTTTTCCTCGATAAGAGAAAACAATAACAAAAGAATGAATAGAGCTGTCTGCACGTGCATTGTTATGCGTTGTACGAGAGCCAGCAATCAGACCATTTCCTATTACCTCGCTTTCTTTTTGGCCGCGCCCACGCAAGAGTTTCATAGTAGGCTATGTGGTAATTTGCATACTATACCTCTATTCATGATTTAGCCTCGTGAGTTTATTTTTATTAAGGCGCACAATAGTTATTAATTTTTATTATTATAGGCAATCTGACTTTTCCATAAGGCTATAACATAAAACATTATCATGCAAAAACATGCTTTTGTGGGAAACTGTGTCCACATTATTTCATTCATCAGAAGACACTTCACCCGTTTATCCTGCCCTGAACATTCGCTAAACGTAAGCCACTGGCATAAAGTTGGTTTGATAGTCTGATAGACGCAAATTTAGGGACCGTCTCTAAAGTTACATCCGACATTGGTATGCACGTTTCTAACTTCAATAACATTTGAAGGGAATAATTTACAGCCATAAAATCAACTGTAAAGTGTTCATCTGTGTCAGCTATGATGCACACCTTTCATATCTTTGATATTTTTTTAAATTAAAGTGTCAAAGCATGCGTAAAAATCGCTATTTTTCACTACTGTATATGGGCTCATACATAAATATGCCATAATTTAAAGCTCCATAACATTTTAAGGGAATAATTTACAGCCATAAAACCAACCGTAAAGGGTTCTTCTAGCCTATTTTTTTATTGCTTATTTAGCTCTTTTTTTTAAATCACTCACACCGGTGCATTGTTGCATTGACATGAACAGAAATCCATTTATATCCAGTCACCGTTTTTTTTTTTTTTTCTCACATTAATAAGATCTGTAGGCATTTACGGCCCTATAATATTGGTCATTTTGTATTCAGTTAAATTGTTGAATTATTTGCTTAATTTGATATCAGAGCTTTGTACTGACTTTAAGTTCAAAGTTGAGTTCATTCTTTAATCAGAGATGTCACATATATTCAAACAAATATATGTCACATTCAAACAAAATGCTGCACAGATAGGCCTATGTTATTCACACAGGTTATGGATAAAATTTGTGCGATGACTATACCGTAAAGAAGTTGTGTCATGGAGTGCTGCTATATTACTCATTCATCATAATGTTTACTCATTCAGACACTGACATACATGTAATACACATAATATATGCTATTATGCTATTACATTTTATTGTATTGTTTAATTGTTGAACAATTAGGTATAAATAGTAATAATTAGATATATTGTGTTTACAGGTTGTATAAGACTATGGCTGCAACTACTAATCAATAAAATCTAGGTAATATTACTGATAATGAACATTATCGTCAACAAATTTCATTAGCGCATCAAAACAAACAGCGCGGTAGAAAAAGAGCTCAATAATTCTGACTAAAATACACATTTTGCTAAAATAATTTTTGTTAGAAATTAAGTGTAGGTTTAAAACGCTACATGTAACACAAGTAATGATATTTATGAGAGCAGTAACAGTAAATGCACTATTGTTGGAATTGGCCATTAATATAATATAATTACTCTGTTCAGACGAATGATTGTGCTTGTTCCTCGTACAAGTTAACATTTTGTGCTTTTGTTTTTATTATTTTTAATTAAGTTGTTTTAATTTCTGTTATAAAAGCAAGCAAACTGTTGTTTAGAATGTAATGTATTTTAACCCTTTAATGCTTATAATGTACAGCAGAACCTACATAGATACAGTCACTATATTTGTTTTCTTAGGCTTTATATTACTTTATATTTATATTAATAAAAAAATAAATTGACAGATAAATTGGTTATCAAAATAATCATTAGTTGCAGCCCTGCATATAGAGGAGGTAGGCGGTATAATGCTGTGTATTTGCAATAAGTCATGTTTATTTGTACATTAGTATTACAGTAGTACATTTGTACAGTAATTAATTTCTATAGAGATAATACATTATTACAGTGAAACAATTAGCTCTTTTTATTTTGTAAATTAACAGAAATACATTTCTGCACAGCAGTACTTTATCACCATTTTTTTTTAAATAAAGTTTCCAGCATAATCATTTTATGTCATGTGAGAACCATTGCAACAGTTCATATTTTCTTTCAGATGAATTTAAACCTACTTTCGCCCTGCCGCTGATCCAGAGAGCGCTGCGCTCATTAAGCTATCTCTTAAACAGCTTCAGTGTTTTCGTGTTTTTAGCTGACAGTACTACTGCTGTTCCTTTGTTGCAAACATACGAAATATTGGGCTAAAAGTTTATAGTCAGCATATAAACACCAATATTGTGGCATTCGCAATCAAAATGAGTAAATTACCTTTGAGCCCAACAGTCGCGGCTCGTCTGTATAGGGCAGGTGGGGCGTTTCATTCAAACATAGACCTCTATATAAGCTGAAACAAAATTGTAAATGTGTTCAGCATTCTGCAACAAATATTTTTCGGATTTTCTTGACTATTTTAAGACGTAAAGTGAGCAGGATATTACAATTTAACGTATGTCTCCGGCAGGCATGTATTGCTTAGTTGGGCAGCCGGTCTCGGAGCCCTCCTCAGCTCTACAGCACCCCACAATATTCCAGTGTAAATCTGTGGTGAAAATGGAACTGCAGCGCGCTGTAATTGTGAGCCATTGGGGCAGATTTCAGGCTGTCCCGCTTGTTTTCAGTTGTTTGGGCTTTTCGATTTTTTAAAAACTTTACATATTCTAAATAAACTTTAAAGGCTGTTTGGAAATTAGCAAAATTGGGTTTAGAGTCACTCCATTTATTTTGATGAATACACAATTTTCCAAATAACAAAAACAAATCGATATAGGCCTATATATTTTTCTTTTGGAAAAATTCGTATTCATTTGAATGAAATATGTTTCCCTCATTTGAGTGGGAACACTTTTGGGTAGTTCTCGGTAATGTGTAACAAATAAAACACTGACAACTTGCAATTTTTTAAAACAATGTATCGTGTGTCGTATCATGTATCTTGTGTGTCAATCAACATTAGAGCGCCACCCTCAGGCTGAATAACGCAACGTCTGCCAAAAGTGTTCTGTGCGTGTTCAGCGATTAGAATATAAAGCTTGCAAAAATTGTTTAAGCTATCATAAACTAGCGCTAAGACCCAGAATCTGCCCTATAAATTTACGGCCAGGAGCCACTACTGGAAACTAATGTTAGGCTTGATATAAAGATTGTATATTGATGAAATATAACTAGCTATATGATGAAATTCGTTCATAAATAAAATACAAAATAAATAATAATAAAATAAAATAATAATAAAAATACAGATTATCCAGTCATAAATTAAGCTTAAAAGAAAATATAATATATCTGGCATCCAATTTATAGTAGATCACTATTAGCACTAATATTAAAGTAAGTATTACAGACTAGGGTGTAAAATGTACAATACAGACTAAGATGAAGTCTTTCTGTAGCCTACATTAACAATGATTTGGGGCAATTAAAATGCATTATAATGGAGGATGATGACAAGTTTTTTTTTTTTTCTTATTTAAAACGTGGTGCTTCTCATCCAGTGTGCGAAGTTCTGCAAACCACGCCCCTCTATCACCGCCGACCCTCCCCCTTCGGGCCCCCTCCTTCTTTCGGTACGTTCTTCGATCCATGTCATGGAATATTACTTGTCATTCTGTTTTTATTGCGTATATGTTTGTTGAATAACTAGGTTTAAATGTAATTTGAGGTACTTTAGCAAAACCGTTAAACTGTGGTAATACAATCATATAATTTGTGGTACTTGAACCACGGTTTGAACCAAAAAACCATGGTTACTACAGTAATGGTTATTACAGTTTTATTGTAGTATTACTACATTATTACTGTAGTAGAACCATGGTTTCAAAACTATGTTTTTTTAAAAAACCATGGATCGCACCAAAAAAACACGGTTATACAGTCATGGTTTACTACAGTTTTACTGTATAACTGTAGTAAAACCATGGTATCAGAATCATGTTTTTTTTAAACCGCACCAAAAAAACACGGCCACTACAGTCATGGTCAACTACTTTTACTATAGTAAAACCATGGTTAATTTTCGTAAGGGTAGATGCACAGAATGCGGGAAAACAATTAAAGACACCGGAACGACAACAACAATGTAACAATGTTCTATAATAGGAAGGAAGAGGACTGGGTCGGCTTAACTGCTGCTGGTAGCTTTTATTAAGTTTTCCTCAAACAGAAAGTCGCGCTAACAGCGCTCAATATCACACAGGGCATAAACAATATAAACTTCTCCAGAGCATAAGACTCCCCGGCGAACGTTCCACCAGTCAGCCGTCTGTCCCTCTCTGCCAGCTTCTCTCCCAGTCTTTTATGCGGTCTCTCCACGCCAATTACTGTAACAAGACACAGGTGTTTGTTATTTGCACCTGACTCACTTACTCTCCCAACTCTCTCTCCCGCTGCAGACCTCGCTGAACCACGCCCCCCTCGCCACAATCAAATTTTATGAGACATCGCATCCACAAAGCTAGTCACATTAACTCATAAAGCTATTATACTGTGGTGTAGCTGCATGGCTCATTTGGATTGCCAGCCTGTTAAATGAACAAAAAAATCAAGCCTTTAAACCTAGCACTACGTTTTATCTATCTTTTCGTATAATATGCAGCTTTACTCTTTCTTAATGTGTGTCCATAAGAGAGAGATAGAAAAAGATGTTAATCCATTAGTTCATATTTGAACGTATCGCAATCTGCCTACAGTTTTCTATTGACTTAAACATTACGAGGTTTGATATTTTCTGATAATGACTGTCGTAAATAAAAATGACGCTGTATAACAAACCTTGACTCACTGGCGCCATCTTGCGTCCGTTTAGCGACTGTATTGAAAATGACTACTGGTGTTGCCAGGACGATTGTTTTGTACATTGTAATGGATTATAAAGTAACAAGCTTGATGTACATTATCCCTTACACCACAGGACCTTAATTTCAAACAAAACAGATAATAGAAAGTTCATATTATTTTGTCTATATAATACAACTTAGGATAAAAAAAAAAAAAATAGGATTTGAGTATGAGATTTTTTCAATGACTCGACTTGGACTCGTGACAAAAGACTCCAGACTTGACTCAGACTCCAGTGATAAAGACTCCAGACTTGACTCGGACTCCAGATAAAAGACTCGTGAACATCTCTGTTCAGGGCTAAAATTAGTCAGAAGGGAACTGTTAGGATAATGTAAATACTTTAAACAACTATGAACTACAAAAGTAGATTATAAGGAAAGGAAATACAAACTTATAGGCATCTATGTATAATTTTTTGTTGTTAAATAAATGGAAAAATCCACAACACATTTGTCATGGTGATCATCATTATGCCATATTGTTTGGTCATGTTATAGGTGTGTGTGTGTGTGTGTCTTTAAAGATAACTGGAAAGTACCTTCCACTGGGCTGGGGGGAGGTAACAAAACCGAGAGAAGGTGTAGAGTTTAGCTCCAACCCTGATCAAACTTGCATACCTGTAACTTTCTAGTAATCCTGAAGACCTTGATTAGATTGTTCAGGTATGATTGGGTTAGATCTAGACTTTGGAGGATAGAGTTGCCCACCCCTGTCCTATAGGGATTCATGTGATCACCACCAGACTTGGTGAACATGATGCCAAGACAGTGATGACGCTAAATTGCGAACAGATTTTGATATCTTAAATGGTTTATCTGTGGCGTGGCAATAAATATATGGCAAAAATGTTTGTTGAAGGTGGTTGATCACATGGAAGTGACTTTTGGCCTATACAGGCAAACACTGTATCTGTATGATGTAGGGGAGCGCGGGGCACAAACTTACGCAAGGTTAGTTGTAACACGCATGGTTTAAATACTTCCACACACGCTAGCATGAAGAAATGAAAGAAACTGTGCCAAAATTCAGAAATATTTGGAAGATATCACTGAACAATTATTTAACAATAGCAAAAGTAAATTTCTTACTTAATCTATATTTTTTGTTTATTTAAAATTAGACAAATCTGATATTATTTTAATCTTCAATCTGTTGTTTAGCAGTTTGGGTAGTTCTTTAATGCTTCACTAACTATCAGAAGACACTAACCAGGTTTAAATTCCAGTTGAGCAGATAGGGTTCGTTGTAACACTGCGTTACAATGTGCCCCGCTATTAGAACTATACTATTCTATACAGTTACGATACAACTGACATAAGTAACTTTTATGAATGTCTGTTGAGAAACCATGGAAAAAAGGTGAATAAAGACTGAGAGGAAGAACCTGAACATTCAGAAAATATTATTTCAAGAAATGTACAGCATTTGTACCGGCTCGTCTATTTATCTCTTGTTCTGTGAGAGTGTTCACTGTCAAACCACAAAATTATTTAAATTTGAATTTCTAAAAAAAAGCCATTATTTTATATGAAAAGAACAATAATTGTCTTTTATTGACAAAATATTTTAGTTTGTCATGTATATTTTTTTTTAATTCAATCAGATAACATTTTTAGCTGTCATATGGTCATGTTATAACATGCCCTATCACATGTTACAATGTGCCCCACCTATGGGGCATGTTGTCACATTTCCCTTCCCTCCTTTCGGGGTAAATAAAGAAAAAAAGTATACACTGTATTAATGAAACAAAGCCACATATTTGTACCAGACACGTGTGAAATTAATGTGGAACAAAAGAAATTCTCTGAACCCTAAGTAGATTTACACAAACTGAGAAAGTCAAAAAGTGTTAGGTTGTGCCCCGCTCTCCCCTACCAGACACTGGTTGTCCAGTACATTTCACACAGCAGGGGTTCACAGAAAATGCAGTTGTGAGTCCTGAAAATGTACAGGTGTGAGTATTCACAACCGCATTCTGCTGCTGTGTGAACATGGCCTAAATGTCACCACAGAAAGTTTTAAATCAAATGAATAGTTCACACAAAAATGAAAATTCTGTCATCATTTACTCACCCTCATGTCATTCCTAAACATTATGACTTTCTTTCTTGGGCTCCAGTGTTGTTTAATTCTCAGAACTTGCGTGAAATGGCTTCTTTTGTGTTCCACAGAAGAAAGAAATGCATATAGGTTTGGAACAACATTATGAGTAAATGATGACAGAATATTTGGGTGGACCATGCATTTAAGCACTTAACGTTTACAGAATAGCTGTGAGAGAACTTTTTTTTTTTTTTGCTTTTTCTTGCAACTTTGAGTGAAGGTCAATCAGGTGATCAAAAGTGATAATAATACTTGGGTTGTGAAAAAATAAACTATTGTCATGAGGCTATAGTAATTCT
This sequence comes from Hypophthalmichthys molitrix, assembly GCA_037950675.1. Taxonomy (NCBI): domain Eukaryota; kingdom Metazoa; phylum Chordata; class Actinopteri; order Cypriniformes; family Xenocyprididae; genus Hypophthalmichthys; species Hypophthalmichthys molitrix. Next base: position 16,509,190 of record CM075507.1, read on the forward strand.
ATTTCTTTCTGGATGAACCAGAAAATATATGTGTGGATTGTGAACAATTGTATTAAACATAAACAAGCTTGTATTGAAGTTTGTATTAAAACATAAACATTCACTTCTCCTTCATTGTAGGCTAATGCTATTAATGTTTTATTTCCAGGAATGTAGCTGGCAGTTGATAGGAGGGTTGGACTCTGACAGCAATTTAACACAGAGCTGCAAATCTGCAAGCACAAACAATTGATGAAAAGCATCTACATTTTAATTTTTTCCTGGACTGTGGTTCCCTTTCAAAAGGGAACTCGCTCTGCGTTTGAAACGCTATGGGAAACGTCACACGTGAGCCAGTGTCTGAAAGCCAAGTATCAAAAAAACTCCAATCCCATTGGCCGGCAACAGCCTATGACGTCATATGGCGTGACCCAGGAGTATATATGGAGTGCCTGGAGAAACAGTCAGTATCTCTTCGTCTTTCGGGACTGTTCTGTTTGATCACAATTGTATCAACTCCGGTAAGGGAATCTATATTATGCCTGGTTCAAGAGAGTGTGTTCATCTGTGTCCAAGGTTTTGACACTTGATATGCACATTTCTGGGCGTTTTCTGGGAGAAGAGTGCGCATAGATAGTGCCTGAGGGCACTGTCTGTGTGCATTTCTGTTATTTACTGTGAGCGTCTCCCTATTGGGACGCTCCGTTCTCGTTTGGCACTCTTCTCGAGGGAAGAGGTTTCCGAATCTGTGCCTGGTGATTCTGGCCCCGTTTGTGCTGAGGCAAAACGGCGGCTGCAATCATGAGGCTTGCAGGTGAGCTCGTTGGGAAGTTTGAGAGAGTTGTATTCTCTTTCGGCTCCCCCGGGGCTGACGAGGATGAGTTGTTGGATGACGATGACGTCCGTGTTTGACGTCATCGCGTCCGGCAGTGAGCGCTCCTCTGGCTGCTGTATATGCGGAGCTGCTGGTGTTTTTTGGGACGCGCTTCTGGCAGGCTGCGGCTGCCGCGAGGGCGCGTTAAGAAAGGGGCCGCACGCGGATGGCTCGACGAGCGGTTTCTTTCTTTCCATAAACGCTGCAGCTCCCAAAAGCTTTTCATTCCTTCCTGATCTCCATGTTTAAGATCGGGAGGGCATGGAAAAACCCCTAGCCATTAGATTTGTATCTGAGCCCAGACAGACGGGAGGAGGATGAAGCGAGGGTGAGATGGGTGATCGATTGTAAGCACCGCTGCGTTTGTAATTGATCCCCCAGCTACAAAAGGGCAATTTACATCTACCCTCTCCTCTTCTTCTTCCACCTCCTATATATATATATATATATATATATATATATATATATATTATGTATGTGTGTGTATGTTTGTATATATGCATGTATATATATTTTATAGAACATATATTATGCTCAGATGCTTCTTATGGTCAGACTGATGGCTGGGCCCATAGTGATTTTTTTTTTTTAAAAGAACCCTAGATTCCATCCCTCCTTGTTAAAGAAAATGGAAGGAGGAGTCTTTGGTCTTTTGAGCCGCAGGAAAGTGAGCTGGGTCTATATTTATATTTCTAAATATGTTGACCTTGTGTTCCTGTATAGTTTTCCTGAGAATGTAATCAGAGAAAGTAAGGGGTTTTTGGGCAAACTGAAGTTTGATAGGTTGGCTAGAACGATATATTGTACAGGCCACAAAATGGCCGCCTCTTAGCCACCTGTTGTTAGAGTAGCTTCTCATCTGCTGTTTGCTAGAGTAGTTTGAGTTAGCACTCGTCACTTCAGTTAGTATCTTTGTTTAGGTCGGCCTTAATCGGCCGCCTGACATTTTTACTTGTGAGCTTTGCTTTCTTTCTCTTATCCATGAGATTTGGAGGTGAAGCCCAGGCTTTACTAGGCGTGTGGCCCTGTAGGCTCACAGCTTAGCGGCCAGGCTAGAGCTAGGTTAGGTGTGTTTGTTAACTACCCTATGTATGACTATCCCTTGTCAGGTTGTATAGTTCCTAGTTCTGGCCTCCTCCTGAGGGAGGTGTTAGGCCGTATGCCCATTTCCCCTTGTTCATGTAGGTGCAATTGGTTGAGTTTAACAGCTAAGGTTGTCGACTGTTATTAGCCTCCCTGGTGCTGTTTTTCTCCGGTGGTAGGCCCTTATCTTTGCGTAGATAAGTTTATGCAGTGTATGCTAGGCCCCACTATCTAGAACTTAATTCATGCTATGAATTTGTCTTTCCCCTGAGCCACTTGAATTAACATTTAAGTTTGAGTTGACGGTGCTAGCTTTTTAGCCTCCGTCCTCTAGGGCTCAGCACAGATTTACTGAATCTGTTTGGTGAGAGCATTTATCCTTTATTGGATAGCATGTATTTACAAAGCCTTTGTTTGCTTTGGGTTCTGAGCTATTGCCCTACATGTGAGCTTTACTCTAGTGCTGCCACAGGTTAGCACCTGTTTTCATAATAGTAGGCTGTTGTTGGCCTCTATTCAAGGACATGGTGTTTTTTGTACCCCCCTGCAAGGGTTTATGTGTTTCACTGAGTGCATCACCTGTTGGATTGCACACTCCGGTTGAGTGTAGAGAGTCATACTTTTAGTTTATCTCTGCTAGCTCCCATTATGTGATCATTATTTCATATAACTGTAGAAGTTGTTGGCTCTTTATTGTTTAGCCTCCTTCTATTTGCAGCTTGTGTTAATGGGCGCTGTTGGTGTATGGACATGAGTTTTGCTCACGTATGTTAGCACTGCTACAGGCTTATGCTCATGTCTGTTTGAGATTGTAGGCCTTGTAGGCCTTCCTTAGACTATGTTAGCATTTCCTTGTATCCTGTAATTATGTGAGTTATGGTATATTGCCTGTTGGAATGTGTAGACTTAGCTCAGGTTGTGTTAAGCTAGTTACCCACAACTGTTTGTTGGGTCTAGAGCTGGTCCCCTTTGAGCTTGGGTCCCTTTAAGACTACTAACTGGCGCTATGTGTTGCTAAAAGTAGTAGGCCCCGCCAGGCCTACTTTTTCAGTTTACATGTTGGCACAGTTTGTTGGTCTTGTATGACTCGTACCGCCATTGGCTACGCCACCTCTGTAAGAATAGGCCCTAGGTCAGGCCTCTCGTAGAGTGCTGTGGCGGAGTGTGTACTCCTCTTGTTTAGAGTTAAGGTGGTTTCACCAAGTACTTGGGCTACTGGCTGGTTCGGGTCACAAAACTACCACTGGCTGATGCCATGTGCTATTGGAGTTGAAGGCACAGTTTTGTGTTTTTTTTTTATTTTTTTTATGACTCATCTTCGTGGATGGGTCGTGATTGACGCGTGGGCCTTTACTGCCATCAGCCACGGCCACCTCTGTTAAGAGTAGGCCCTAGATGAGGCCTCTCGTAGAGTACTGTGGCGGAGTTTGTACTCCTCTTGTTTAAGAGTTAAGGTGGTTTTACTGAGTACATTTCTGAGTAGCTTGCCTCTCAGGGTGAGTTCTTTGCTTTATTGAGTATGGTCTGTACCTGGCCTGCTGGCTGGTTCGGTCATGAAGCTACTACTGGCTGTTGCCATGTGCTTTTGGAGTTGTAGGCCTCACCAAGGCCTCCTTTCAGATTGCATGTTGGCACAGTTTTGTGTTGGTTTTTATATGACCCATCACCATGGATGAGTCGTGATTGCCACTAGCTGACACCATGTGTTTACAAGTCGTAGGCCTTATAGGCCTCCTGTGTATCATGTTGGAGTTCGGTTGTGTACTCCTCTCACTTTGAGAGTAAAAGGTGCTTTTACTGAGTACATTTCTGAGTAGCTTGCCTCTCAGGGTGAGTTCTTTGCTTTATTGAGTATGGTCTCTCCTTTAGCTCTAGTTGAGCAAAGTAGTTACCTCGTTAGTAACTTGGTTCTATTTTTGCTCCTAGAACTTTAGTGGCCACTAGCTGGTGCCGCGTGTGACAGGTAGGCCCTTTGGGCCTCCTTTGGGAACATGCTGGTGTATGTTGTGATATAACTTACTCTTACTAAGAGAGCAGAGGAAGGAATATGCTGGCTGGTCAGGGCCCCCAGGTGACTTATTAACCTCCTTGGTAGTTCGGTTATTTGTTCCGCCTGGAGCTTGAAAACACTGCCACGGGCTGATGCCACGTGTCCAACTGAGGTTATAGGCCCCGTTCGGGGCCTTCCTTAGCGCATGGTGGCATATGTTGTACTCCTCTTGCTTAAAGAGTAAAAGGTTCTTTTACCGAGTGCACTGCTCGTTGGATTGTGTTGGATGGACTGTTATGTGGGCACTCACAGTCTTATCTGCTGTTACTAAGTTATGTGGTTTTTCTTGCTTCCAGCAAGTAGATGTTCATGTGTGCGGTCTTGTCAGGCTGCTCTTGGACTTCCATGTGACTAGTATACTGGTGTGATATCTAGCTCTATATGCAGAACTTTAGTCATGTTGCAGGCCCCTTTTCGGCCTCCATGATTATGTGCCTACAGTATGGTCTATCTGTTAGGTTGAGCTTCGTACTCCCCTTTAGGGTTGTTTGTGTAATAGTGCTTAGCTCCATAAGCTGATCTTTGGTTGAAGGCTTCCATGAGGCCTTCCGTTGAGGATCAGCCCCAGGCTGGTTCGTGCTCCCCTGTATCAGGGTTCCCTAGCGCACAGCCTCCTCAGTGCAAATAATTAGGCGCTGAGTAGATCCTAGGATGAGCGGATTATACTCCCCTCAATACGAGGGTTTATAGCCCTCAGCTGAGTTCTGCTCTCCAGGATGCCCGTCTCTACGCGTGGGTTTGAGTTGCTTACCGCCCCTCTCGCAGTCGCTCTTACTTGCTCTCTTCTCTGAAGAATGCGTTATTGAGATTCTGTATTCAGACAGGGTTGGCCAAGACTAAGTTTGTCCTTCATCAGACCAGGTCGGCCTCCCTGGTGGCATTGGGGGTGACTTCATTCCCCTCTAGTGACTGGCCGGGGCTCCTTTCGGTTCCCTGGCCACATTCCCTTTAAGGGACCACTTTTCCGCAGAAAATTTAGTCCCAGAAGCCTTGAGCGGCCTTGGTAGGCTTTCTACGGAAGGCCTCTTTGAGGCTCAGCTTGGGCTGTTGGCCGTAGGGAATGCAGTCACTGACAGCCTTGTGTGACCTGAGGGTGAGTTGCTGGCGTTTCCTTCGAAACTGCTTGATATTTGTCTCAGCCATATTTTTTTGGCATGCACTCTCCTTAAGCATGGCGGCGTGGGTATATCGTTCCCCATAGCGTTTCAAATGCAGAGCGAGTTCCCTTTTCGAAAGGGAACGTCTCAGTTTACGTATATAACCATGGTTCCATGAGAACAGGGAACGAGACTCTGCGTTTCTATGCCATGCTTCGGGCTGCCTGCTGAACAGTCCCTCAAGACGATAAGATACTGACTGTTTCTCAAGGCGTTCCTTATATACTTCTGGGTCGCGCCATATGACGTCATAGGCTGTCGCCGGCCAATAGGATTGGAGTTTTTTGATACTTGGCTTTCAGACACCGGCTCACGTGTGACGTTCCTCATAGCGTTTCAAACGCAGAGTCTCGTTCCCTGTTCTCAGGGAACCATGGTTACATATGTAACCTGAGACAATTTCTATGCTGTTTGGATAAGAAAACCATGGACTGTACTTGGACACTTAATGGACACCAGTATGGTAAGTCAATGTGCATTTTTTTTCAACATTTCAGTTGACAAACAGTGTAATCAGGTATTCAACATCATGCTATGTCTATGTGTTCTTAACAGGTCAGTGGATTTATCAATTTTTAAGAAAAAAATGTAAATTTTTTTGAAAAGTAAACTAAATGCATTGTATTTTTATTTAAAAAAAGAGTAATCATTATTAGTTGGCTGGTAAACACTTGCAGGATGAACTGAAAAAAAAAACTGTCAGCATCAGGACTTTTTTGAGTATATAGTCATGTGAAAAAGGAAGTACATCCTCTTTGAATTATATGGTTTTATGCATCAAGACATAATAAAAATCATCTGATCCTCAGAAGGTCTTAAAATAAGGTAAATACAACCTCAGATGAACAACAACCCATGACACTGTGTCAATATTTATTTTAAAAAACTAGGCGCGAAGCCATATGTGAAAAGCTAAGTACACCCTTACTGCTTCCATAGGAATTAAGAGGGTAAGTAGCAGTCAGGCACTGGTAATCAAATGCCCTTGATGAATTGATCATCAGCAAGTGTGATCACCTCTATAAAAGCAGAAGTTTGGGCAGTTTGCTTGTCTGAAGATAGTTGCCAATCTTCTCAGGAGTGGATGTCCCAGAAAATTCATCCTAAGGTCAGACCGTGCAATGCTCAGAGAAATTGCAAAAATCCAAGAGCTACATCTCAGACTCTACAGGCCTCAGTTAGCTTGTTAAATGTTAAGGTTCATGACAGTACAATTAGAAAAAGCCTGAACAAGTTTGGCTTGTTTGAAAGGGTTGCCTGGAGAAAACCTCTTCTCTCTAAAAAAGAACATGGCAGCACGGCTAAGGTTTGCAAATTTGAATCTGAATAAACCTCAAGACTTCTGTAACAATGTTCTTTAGACAGATGAGACCAAAGTGGAGATGTTTGGCCGTAATGCACAGCGCCAGGTTTGGTGAAAACCAAACACAGCATATCAGCACAAACACCTCATACCAACTGTCCATCACGCTGGTAGAGGGTTGTTGATTTTGGCTTGTTTTGCAGCCACAAGATCTGGGCACCTTGCAGTCATTGAGTGCACCATGAACTCCTCTGTAAAGTATTCTAGAGTCAAATGTAATGCCATCTGTCTGATGGCTTAAATTTGCAGTAGGACAATGATTCCAAGCAAACTAGCAAATCTACAACTGAAAAAGAAAAGAATCAAGGTGTTGCAATGGCCCAGTAAAAGTTCAGACCTCAGCCAGACTGAAATGCTGTGGCAGGACCTTAAGAGAGCTGTGCATAAACAGACGCCCACAAACCTTAATGAACTGAAGCATTGTGGTAAAGAAGAGTGAGCCAAATTCCTCCACAAGGATGTGAGAGCCCAATAAAAAGAACAAACAAATAAAAAAACGAAAAACGATTACTTCAAGTTATTGCTTCTAAAGGTGGTTTTACAAGCTATTGAATCATGGGGTGAATTACTTTTTTACACATGGGTTCTCCAGTTTGGCTTTATTTTTGCTAAATAAATAATGAATAAATAATGTTATGTGTTGTTGTTCATCTGAGGTTGTATTTACCCAATTTTAAGACCTGCTGAGGACCAAATGATTTTTATTAGCCTATTTTACTTTTGCCTTCGAATCAGTGGAAATTTGGGCCGGCAATTGCTTGAATAGTGGGTTCATTATTATTCTTGTGCTTGCGTTGTGAACTTTTGCACCACGTTTCTGTATTTGCTTGTGTTGTGAACTTCTGCAGCGCTTTTCTGTATTTGCTTGTGCATTGTGAACTTTTGCAGCGCGTTTCGTATTTGCTTGTGTTGTGAACTTTTGCAGCGTGTTTCTGTATTTGGTTGTTGTGAACTTTTGCAGCGCATTTTTGTATTTGGTTGTGTTGTGAACATTTGCAGCAGGTTTCTGTATTTTGGTGCATTGTGAACTTTTGCAGCACGTGCTGTCAAATTGATGAAGACGTTTTCTTTATTTGCTGCCGTTTTTTTCTACTTGCATGTGTTTTCTTCAGTTGCAGCGCGTTGAGCTCTCTCGGCCATTGTATTAATATAAACTGAGCATGCTTAGCAGCTGTAAGTTAGACCCTCACCACCAAACTTGACCTTTTTTTTTTGACAATTTTTAACATTTTAAGTTGCTCATATTAAATAGCCTACAAACTGCTATTTTTTTTTTTTTTTTTTTACTATTATTATGCAATATCAACATTGTCTTAATAGTTACACAGACCTTTAAAATAGAGTTTGTCTGACAAATTGGAAGTTGGATTTTTTTTTTTTTTTTTTTACAGTTATGGAGAACTTGCAGGATGGGATGCTTGCATGTTACATCTAGGACTAGACTACCCTTTTTATGTTTGAATATGTCAAGTTATGTCTATAAATATTTGGGAAAAATGCCAAAAGTCATTCTGGTGTCAGGGCACTATTTTGTTAACCTAAGCAGATCGGTGAATATTATAGAAATGTACCAAAGTGGTAGTTAATATGCACAAGGCTCTAATTTGGGATCCAGCATATATTACCAGCCAATTGGAAACAATATCTTTGTACTCTGACTTATGTTGTAGGACAACAAAGCATTTCCTCTGATTTGAGCCACTTCCCTGATAGCACACGTACATCTCGGAAACGTCTATTTGATGTCTGTGTTTACGTCTGGAAGATGTAATTTTTAGGGTGTTTGCTCATCTGCATTACGTCTATAGGACGTTTCCTGTCTTATGTCAAATAGATGTTTAGAAGATGTCTTTAAGATGTTTATGATTTAGAATGTATGTAAAACTATCAGATGTTTGTAAACAGCAGATGCTTTCCAGATGAAGTGATCTTTAACAGACATCTTGCAGACGTACGTGTGCTATCTGGGTTTATATTACTAGAAGGAACTGTAAAGCTGCTGCTGTATCCACCTTATTTCTGACAAGCCAACTGTGTTTTGAATTATGGGTGGCACTTCCGGTTTGGGGAACTTCTATTTAAAAAGACTGAAATAAATCATTTCAAATCACAAGGTTGCCCTACAATTAAAGCTTTTCTGTCAGTTTGATTAAATGAGCTTTCAGTTTTATTTTCAGTCATCATGAGAATAATGTAATGCTTGGCATTTTAACGTGACACGTTATAACAAGAATATCTATGGCAAGAGCTCTTCAGTCACTGCATTCTTTTCCTCATGATTATTTTCTTTTTTTTCCTTTGCATTCTGCTGTATTAGTATGAAAAAGGACAAGATATACTGCACATTTGTGGTCTGTTCTCCCAATTTAAATTACTATATATCCCATAAATAATTCACTGGAATGCACACAGAATCTCGTTTTTCTCCTCAAATGACTCAATTCTCCTCTTTCTAGGTTTGTTTTCACAGGTACATACAATTAATTATCTGTCAAAATGACAGAAATCACTTTGAAATCATTTCATGCAATGCTGAAGTTAATGAACATTTTTGATTAAGGCAACATGTTACATAATACAGATATAGTATATAATACTACAGTGATATTTAACCCGTTTGTTATTGCTGTGGAAAGAATCGTGCTTTTGGGTTTATTCATGGTCTGTTGAAAGTACCTTGTTGATGCTTTTACACTTATAAATGTCCTTTTAAATGTTCAATGGTTGAAGGGTGAGTAGAATAATGTCATCTCATTGTACTCAGTTTAAAAAAAATGTATTATTGCATTCATAGAGGTGAGCCTTTCACTGATTGTTTACAGCTTAATGGAAGTTACAACCATAATTTGCGCAAAGCGTCATGGGCGTAGGAACTGTAATCAAATAGGCAGGCTATATATGAATATGATCATTTTCTCTTCTTTAGTGAAATAAAAATTATTAATAAAATAAATTACAGGTCACACTTTATATTATGTCTTTAACTACTACTACTAACTAAAAAATAAGTAAATTGTATTGCAAAACACTTGCTGCTATTGCGTTGGGATGCAGGTAGGTTAGGTTTGGTGGTATGGGTAGGTTTAAGGGTGGGTGAAGGGAAGGGTCAACAGTGTAATTATAAATGTAATTACAGAAACTAATTAGGGTAAGTGTACCTATTAAGCCCACTAAAATCTAAGTGTTGGTGTTTTTCATAGATATTTAAATGGTTTATAAGAAAAACAATTTGTTAAAATGCGAGATTAATCTCTCATTTGAAAATGCATTAATTAGTTAATGTACATTTTAGAATATAAAATTTAGATATCTTATGAATAAAGTCAGAAGTTTGGCATGGGCTTAATTGGTACTTTTGGCACCATTTAAGCCCACATGTCTTCCAAATAAGCACACATCATGATTTATTCACAAAATATAAAAATCTATTGTTAATCTACTGTTTTCAACTAATCTTGTTTTTTTTTTTTATTGTAAATATGCAAAACCATTGCCAACATATAGCCTCAGTTCATTTTTACCATCTTCACATTAACTTTGTGAAACCATTTCTCAAGAAAAATGTGATAAAACTACAAAATCTTATTACAAATGTCATAGCTTCACATTGCAGAATTGTTTCATAACAACACAATGGGAATAGAGAGCAATAAGTGCTCAGTGAAAAGGAATTAATGAATTTATTTAGGTCAACACCCCCACACACAAAACAAAATAATCAGATGTTTTGAGGTGTATCACTGTGGACAGCATGTGTCTTTCATTCATTATATAACACTGGCACTTTCCCTAACACATTCAAGCAGGCTCGGGTAACCCCACTGCTTAAAAAACCCACATTAAACACGTCACTTGTAGACAGCTACAGACCTGTTTCTCTCCTACCATTCATAGCAAAAACACTTGAACGAGTTGTTTTCAACCAGGTGTCATCTTTCCTCTCACAGAGCAATCAATTGGATGCCAATCAATCTGGTTTCAAGAGCGGCCACTCAACCGAGACTGCACTACTGGCGGTCACTGAATCCTTGCGGATTGCAAAGGCTGATTCCAAATCATCAGTTCTCATTCTGCTCGATCCATCTGCTGCCTTTGACACGGTGAATCATCAGATCCTCCTGTCCACCCTCTCATCACTGGGCATCACAGGTACTCCGCTTCAATGGTTTGAATCCTATCTCACAGGAAGGTCTTTCAGGGTTGCCTGGAGAGGGGAGGTATCCGAAGCTCATCAACTGACCACGGGGGTTCCTCAGGGTTCAGTTCTTGGACCCCTCCTCTTCTCCATTTACACTACATCACTTGGTCCCATCATACAGGCACATGGTTTCTCCTACCATTGCTATGCTGATGACACACAACTCTTCCTTTCATTCCAACCAGATGATCCCACAGTACCTACACGAATCTCAAGCTGTCTGGTGGACATCTCGGCATGGATGAAAGAGCATCATCTGCAGCTCAACCTGGCTAAAACTGAGCTTCTCGTCTTCCCTGCCAATTCGACTCTAAATCATGATTTCAGCATCCAGCTAGGTACATCCTCAATTACCCCATCAAATTCGGCCAGAAATCTTGGAGTAATCCTTGATGACCAACTGACCTTCAAAGACCACATTGCAAAGACAGCTCGGTCATGCAGATTTGCACTATACAACATCAGGAAAATCAGGCCCTTTCTAACAGAACATACAACACAACTCCTTGTCCAGGCCCTGGTCATTTCTAGGCTTGATTACTGCAATGCTCTTCTGGCTGGACTGCCATCATGCACAATCAAGCCTCTTCAAATGATTCAGAATGCTGCATCACGTCTCGTCTTTAACGAGCCCAAAAGAGCCCACGTCACGCCTCTCTTCATCTCTCTGCACTGGCTACCACTTGCTGCTCGCATCAAATTCAAGGCGTTGACGCTTGCTTACAGACCTACCACAGGCTCAGCACCCTCCTACTTCTACACTCCGACCAGAAGCCTACGCTCACTAAAGGAGCGAAGGCTCGTGGTACCATCACAGAGAGGCACGAAATCACTCTCCAGGACATTCTCGTTCACTGTCCCTCGCTGGTGGAATGATCTTCCTGCCTTCATCCGCAATGCAGAATCCCTGGCAATATTCAAAAGACAGCTGAAAACTCATCTCTTTCGTGAGCACTTATCTTCATCCTAAAAAAAAAAAAAAAAAAAAAAAAAAAAAATCTATACCTTTCTATCCTACCTTTCTTTGCTTCCTTCACTTCCCTTAATCTCTCTCTATTGTAGCTTATGATACTCTGAGCACTGCCTAATACTTGTATTGTGAGCACTTCTTGTCCCTATTTGCCTCGTCATGATGACTCGCTTACTGTATTCCTCACTTGTAAGTCGCTTTGGATAAAAGCGTCTGCCAAATGAATAAATGTAAATGTAAATGTAAATATAATGGAGTAAAAATGATGGATGAATTAAGAATAGTGACAAAGGAATCTCACTCAGAATGAGTTACAAGACATCAGTGGAAAGTTTAATCATGAATTTGAGCATGTTTCATTAAGGAATACTTGGACAGTCACTGCTACACTACAGGGTTAATACAAGTTCTCCATTTCCTTGCATCATTTCCTGTTCTGCGATAGCTGAGGTAATACATGGGTGTGATCCTTTACTGGCATGTGATTGTCTGCATCAGCAGTGAGCAGGGTTTGATTCTGATGTTAAGTTGGTAAACTACAGCTGTAACCTTTGAGAAAAACATTACATGCTTTGGAAATTTCGAGTACTCATCAGTAATGTTTGTTACTGTTGTGACAAAATATGAGGTGTGTGCAGAGAATATTTAGTATTAACAGTCTGTGATATTCCTTGCATAAACGATATATAAAGCATGCATGTGGGGTCATGGGAATATTACATGTCATTAAAATTGCGATCAACAAAGTAAACTTTTACAATAAGTTGGATCTTTTGTTGTTGCCGGCAACATGTGAACATAACTGTTTTCCGGCAGACTGATGATATGATTAACTCTTTCCTGGCAGAAACTTCTGTGAAGATCCGAAACAGCTAGCCAATCAAATTTGAAATGGTGCTTTTAGTCATTTTAAGTGTACAAAATATATCAGGCCATGAACTGTCTGGATGTGCTGAATATACCATCCTGTGTAATTTCATTTTAGGTATCAATGAACAACACTTTTACAGCATTAATTAATTCCTACATATACTATATTTTCATTTCAAGTGGTTAAAGGCACACTATGTAACTTTTTTTGTTCAAAACTGTGTTTCTGTTTTACTGTAGTCGTACTGCAATGATTCAGGATAAGTGTTTATTTTAGACTGGGCAGAATGCCACCCTCTGCAGATTAGCCCAGTTCCTGCATGACTCATGCTCATAAAAAAAGCTAATCAGACCTTGTTGTAGAGTGCCTTTTTTTTGTGATGTAAATGTAATTTCTTAATATTCAGTTTGAAATTTTGCATTTCAAGTTCAAATTCAGTGTTCAGATATGGAGAACTGATTGACTTTGAGGGTATTTTATGTTGACAGGGTGTTGAATGAGTTTGATACCTCAAAGACCACTTCAGTGTCAGACAAACCCACCGTGGGCATATTTGTGAGAACATTTGTCTGTCAGATGACACAATGAGTTACAGACTTGACTCACTCACATCTTATATGGGCCATCATCAGTCAATACGACCATCACAGTTCTGCTCTTTTCTTCTCAGCTGCCAAGTTACTTTAAATTATGTAAGGTGTAGAGAAATAAATGAGCTACACATCAAAATGTACTAACAGTGTTTTATTGACAGAAATTCCCCTAACAATATTTTGCACCTAGACAGCAAGGGTTTAAATGCTTAATTGGTAAAAATCAATGCAAAGAGTATAAAGATGCTGTGCAATTCATAGTTAAGCAAATATTATCTTTGAATATCATGACACATAATGCTTTGATAGAAATCTGATCAAATCTAGCAGTGCCAGTTTCATTTGCCACAAAGTAATAGTGGACACTGTATCAATATAAATCAATGGCTACAGTACAGGGTGGAAAGTACTTTATCAGTGGATAGCATAGCACATATAGGGACTATTTTTTTTCATTCAACCCCCTCCCCCACACCCGACCCCACCCCACTCTGACGTGGGCAAATAAGGTAACGCTCTCAAAAACGCCCCTCTGTTTATGGCCTCGCCCATCAATCATTAATGTCCTGCAGAGACCTGTACTTGTCTATTTTGACCCGCCTTCAAACACTGTTGTAGCTGAGACTGGAAGAGTTTGGTTTGTGTTTCTGACATGTTGACATGACATCTTTACGGTGTGAAAGCAAATCCACTTTGCATGCACTTCCAAAAGACAAGGACTCACGCTGGAATTGATACGGTAAAACTGACGCCATTGTTACTGTTCGAATCACTATCGTGTATCAAGTGCTAAGGAAGCCTCCGGAAATTCAGATATGGTCATTTGTTTGGTTTCCAACATGCGCTGTAATCGGTAGACCATTCACAACAGACTGGGCCATCTGACTAATCAGAGCAGAGGAGACTCTCGGAAAGGAGGGGTTTAGAGAGACTGACCCTGCATCCCAATGTGCCTACTATCCACCCTAATAATTGGCCTGTTGAACTCACCTGACGTAGCGTGGTCCATCTCGAGAATATGAAACATATGAGCTTTTTAAACGTTACCAGTCACAAATACATATGTAGAATGTTCTTTTTCAAAGCTGTCATAGTAAAAAAAACAACAACAAAAAAAAAAACAGCAATGGCAGTTAATCGAAAGTGTCGTAGTGAGGGAGTAGAACTTTTCCTACATCATAAGGGATTTTGTGTCCTGAAAAAGCTTAAGCAAACCTTTGTAAGTTAGCCCCCATGATCTGTTTACATTTTCAGCATGATAAAAAAGCGTTTAGAAAGGAACATTTTTGTATATTTTCATATGAAATTATAAAACCGAGTTGTTTATGAGAGCTTTATTGCATTTATTTCTGCAAAACAAAAGGCTGATTTGATAGGAAGATTGAGTTGATGTAAGCAGTAGTTCTAAGTACTGTAAGTAGCCTGTACAAATAGTTCAGACTATGTGCCAATATGTAGTTCATGCAGTGATATTTATATTTTATAACAGACCTATAGGTTTGGATGTTTTGGTAATGGCATTTATTCATGCAAAATAAAAGGCTGATAACTTGCACTTTGTGATTAAGAAGATTGAGTGAATGTAGGTAATAGTTCTGGTGGATGAAGGGCCCCCTCAAGAGATAAAGCCCAGGGGCCCCTTGTAGTCTTAATGCAGCCCTGCATACACCATAGTAAAGATGAAGTTTCCGTCACTCTGCCTCTCCCCTGTGCATTGCAGGACATCAAATGCTTCTGACGAGAGTACAATGCACAACCGCATGACCACAACTGAAAGAGGACATGCACAAAACAATCAGCAAGCTAGGTTCATTTGAAATCTTACAAAAATCATACACAAGCTTATGCTGCCCTACAAAGGCAAAATTAAAAGAAATAAAAAGAAAGTATGACAGTAGAGGAACTGAGAAAATTGCATCAGTGCTTTTTGATTGAATACTAATTGATTTGATATCCATAAACTTTTTTTTCGATGCCAAAGACCCCCTTCCAATATCATGGTCCCCCTGCATGGACACCTTTTCTAAAATACAAAGGCAACTATATTTTAAGATTAATTTATAACTGTTTGAGAAAAAATGGTAATATTGAATAATTAAATAACTGACATTTATGCTGTCATTCTACGTAACAAAATAATTATATTTATGTTAATGAAATTAAATTAAAAATTAATTCAAATGTATTTTATAGCACTTTTCACACACAAAAAAAAACACCTTTTTGTAAACACATTTTCTGGGCACATGTACAATGCAAACAGAGACACATTCATGTCAGCACATGACACAGGCTAAGAGCTAAACTACAGCCCAAGTGTTTACACCATAAGCATCTGCCTTTCATAAAGCAAATTGCTACAACTGACCAGCTTTGTCAACAGTGGCTTACTGTTAATCACATTAAAACGGTTTAGACATTTGCTAAATACTGTGTTTAAAAGTAACAACACTAACAGCACTAACTAATCTTAGATCAAGAAAGGTTTGACAACCATAGCCATGACTAATCCCATTTTTACTCAAATCACATGCAGAATAATACTGAATAATGCGGTCCCTTGGGTTTAACCAGACCAACATTAATCAGTTAGCAGCATGAAGGTTCCCCTGCTTAGGGTTTAAATCCAGATGAGTAACTGTTGCGTAAATGGTGTGTGTACACAAACCCTAATAGCTTTAACTGAAGCTGGTAGGCCACATAATTCAGAGATAATTTGACTGAGGAAAAAAAGATTTGCATGCTAACACAGTATCTTTGAATGATATCCTGAGGATGTGGAAAGAAGAAAATGTCCACATAATAGCATATTAGCTTTTAATCAGTCAAACAAAATTCAGTTCAGTTACTTAATTTGTGGAGCTGCTTGTAATTGCATTTACTAATAAAGCTATTATTATAGTTATTATATGTGTAACTAGGACAGTTTAATATTCAATAAATTTTTGAATAACAGCATCTGCTGTATCAAATGTGGTTTAACAAGATATGTTTCACGAAATATTTAATTACAGTCATGAGAAACAATAAATGTTTTTTCAGGTACATAATTTGCTTCTTTTGGTAACACCTAATTAACTGCCCCATTTTTTTTTTTTTCCTTCGATTTTGACTGTGCCCCTCTCACCACCCCATTAAATTTTTCCTGAAGGTACCACTTAATGACAGTGTACTGAGACTGTCAGTCATACCACCAAACATCTCCTTTTGTGTTCTGTGTGGGGAAAAAACTCATACTGGAACAACATAAGCAAATTCATCAGGACAAAATGCATTTTTTGGCTGAACTGTGCCTTTACTACAAAAGTATGATGAAGCAAAACTAATATTTAATTCCATGAATTGTCAAATGACCACTAGTACTTTAAAAAGACAATGATCAAGAAACAAATGAATTCTAACATTTTAATTGACTACTTGGAAACACCTTTGTCTTTTACACACACTGTGTGTGTTCACGGTGTGTGTGTGTTCACTGCTGTGTGTGTACACTTGGATGGGTTAAATGCAGAGCACAAATTCCTAGTATGGGTCACCATACTTGGCCACATGTCACTTCACTTTCACTTTTCACTTTCACTTTATGTTTGTTAACCAGGCATGTAATCTAGACAGAGCTTTTGGTTTTTGAAATAACATTATAGACTAATTTTCACTAACAGGGCACTCAATTTCAAAACTTTATATTTAGAAGACAACTATGATGCTTTTCTAATAACTTCCCCTATACGGCATATCTTTATCCAGTCTCCTTCACTGCCTGAGGCTAATTAACAAATGCCCTGCTTTCACCCGGCCACTACAGCTGAGGACATACTGCACCAATTCTGTTAAACTGTAAGTATGCCTATTTATGAATATATTAGCCTACTATATCATATTTAATACGCACATTTTTAGGGCCTATAAATTATCAACATGACCTATAATTTAAAACCTGTCCACAATCTACTTCATGCCTTCTGTCATCTGATTGATAGTTCATACTTTGTTTTTATCAAGTAAAATTTTTTTTGCTGTGAAATCTTTAATGGCCTTTATAAAGGACTCTACATGACGGAAGCAGTTTGGGTTTACTTAAATATTCATACATTTTTAATAATATTTTTACATTTTTTCATGTTAATGTAAATGTCAAACATGACACAACAGGCCTTTGGGAACATTTATTTGTCCATCTCTCAATTATCATTGATATGCAATGAATTGCAAATATGAGCCATAAAAGCCTGATGTATGAAATATGATACTCAACAAAAACACATGCATATACAGTACTGTGCAAAAGTCTTAGGCATGGTAGTATTTTCACACAAAAGATGTTTTTAAGCCAGTTATTTATTTATCTTTTGCTGTAGTATGTCAGTAGGAATTATCAGTTTACATTTCCAAACATTCCTTATGACATTAATTGTAATAAAAAACCCTGTGCATTAAAAAGTGAATCCATAGCACTTATCTAAAGTTTCAATCTCCCCGACTGTGTCAGGTTTTTAGAAAGGCAATCATTTAATCAGTTCAACAGTAATTAAAAAGATTTATGTACCATGACATGAAAGATCACTGTGGTTTCAATGGTCACAGATTACAGTAAACTCATACAGTAAAGTCATTTTCTTAAATGCCCAGAATGTTAACTCATATATAATAATAATAATAATAAAATTAAAAAAAAATAAAATAAGTGAGGTGTTTGAAGTTTGTTTCTTTCATAATTCCAAACTGTACTGTTTGTACTTTATCTAGCCCTTAAATTGATAGATCACACAAAAATTAAAATTCTGTAATCATTTACTGACCGTCATGTTGTTCCAAATCTGTATTATTTTTGTCTAAATATCATCTTTCACAAAAGATTAAGTTAATTAAATATTGGTGCCCACGGACTTCCAGTGAGAGACAAATTTTTTTTTTTTTTAATTAAGGCAAGACACCCCAAGTTAATAGGGTAAAAAATAACTATTATATGTCACCATAATTCCCCAGTTGACTTATTACATTAAGAATTGCAAGAAAAAAAAAAAATTGTATTAGAAGTTTCTTTATTTATTTTTGTTTAAGTATGCAAATGAGGCACTGTCTAATTAAAGATGCAGTAAGTTGAAAAAAAAATTCTAGAACAAAAATCTGAACATTGAATAAAGCCAGGTTTTTGGGTATTTTAGTTATCTATTTTTATCACTCCATAAATCAGAAAATACTGTCAACACCCAGGAAAAACCATTTTTGGGAATATAATGTTGTATAAAATCAGGCAAATGCAAACTCTCTGTAAAAACCTTCAGAATATAGATAGGAATAAAACTGTAAAGTTTGGTGTACTGAAGTGGAGATTTCTGAAAAAAAAAAAAAAAAAACATTTTGAGAAAACTGCCTTTAAAGTTGTGTGCAGGCTCTCACATGATATTTTGCAGATCATTCTAGAAAACATAACACATCATGACAGAATATATTTATAATCTTATAATGTTATTTATATTTTAAGATTCATGAAAGATGTTAGAATAAATAATGGAGTGTATACAAAGAGGGAGTTCATATGATTGGAAATGATATTTAAAATTCTACCATCTGAAAGCAGACGAGATAACGCAGACTCATAGACTACAAGATTAAGAACTGATATATGTACTAAACTATTCTGTTCGTCATTTAAATTCTACAGATTGTTAACAGAACTCAGAAAAACTGTTCTGTGGTTTGACCACAGATGGCCCTAAGGCAGAGCACACACCCACAATCCTTTTGTTCTGGAAATAGAAAGAAAAGAGAGGGGAGCTGGGTGGAAAGAATCCCAGCCAGAACCCTGTTCAAGAAATGTCTGGTAGACAGGCCAGGATTGCTTTTCAAAGGGGCAAATAAATGCCAGCATCCGTTGGAGACTTCTGACCTGGTGCTGCTGGTTGGAAATTATGCCAAATATGTCCCTCTGACTCTGCACATTGTCTTGTTCACACGGAGATTAAGGCTGACTTTAATAGCATTCTAGTATGAGAAAAGTCAAAATTGTGAGATAGAAAACTCACAAAAAAAAAAAAATGTTAGCCTTTATCTCGCAATTCCGAGTTTATATCCCACAGTTCTGACTTTATAACTGGCAATTATGACTTTATATCATGATGCAAAAAAAAAAATAGAATTGCAAGATTAAAAATCGTAATTATATTTTATTTATTTTTTATTCCATGGTGGAAACAAGCTTCCATACTATTGGCAGTTGCAGCATCATTTAGGGGAACTCAATGTTGTGCTGTTTGTGAATGTGTCTGAGGATGCCTTTGGGTTTACAGACAAAGTTGGCATGAAAATCAGTTGTGCTAATGTATTGTGACAAATTTCTGTGTGAAATGGCTAAATGGCTGTTAAATAAAGTGAATGTTGTATACCAGAATGGATTCGGATCTGAATATGATTGGCAGCCTTGCATACTTCATAATGATCAAGTAAGGGTGCTGACATTTTGTTAGTTTACAAGCTCAAAAAATTATATATGCACAAATTAATCATTCACAATAAGAGCAGTAACATGAATTAAAAAATAAATAGGATAAATATTGATTTCATGCCAGGAATAATTTTATTAAACTGAACTGCACCTCTACTGTAGCCTAAAAAAACACCATATATCCACTATGGAGGCCCATATGGAAGACTAAACCTACATAAATGATATATTATATTTTAATATATTTAGAAATTATATATTATATATTTATAAATTATAATTATAAATTATATATATTCAAAATATTCACAAAAGGGGTGCCAATAATTGTAGAATACATTTCAGAAAAAAAAAACTTTTATGATAAGAACTTTTTTCCTTCAACTATTTGACTTTAAGGTTAGATTTCTGTAAATTTTTGAATGAAAGACTTTTTGCAAAAACAAACTTTCAGTCCATTTTGCTCATGTTTACCAAGAGTGCCAATATTTGTAGAGTCCACTGTACATTCACGTGTACACTTTTTTTTAGATCCATCCTTCTTTTATGTGGCTATAGCTGTCTGTGTAGTTTATGTTATGAACAAAACTTGCATTTTGTTCACATACTTTTGTTTTTCTTCTTTTGAGATGGAAAATTGACAGGTCTGTAATGCAGTTCTATGGATGTTCTGCTCTCCAGGGCCACGTTCACACAGTTTTTGGGATTGACAACCGCATTTACTTACAGGTGTGAGTCTTGAAATGTCTCGTTCACACAGCAGCTTACAGTAGCGTCTGGAACACTGTCTGTATGAACGTGCAGCGAGAGTCAAGCCAGTATTCTCTTACTGGAAACCATAACGACAGTGACCAACGTAATATTAAAGATGGCGACGTCCATAAAACTGAAAAGTCTTATCATTTTTGACATGACAAGAGACTTATTGAACCGTCATCCATCAAAACTTTATTAACCAACAACAGCATGTAAACACGTGCTAGCCGGAGTCTTAACTGTTGCACACGCGTGTCATGTCCTTTGTGACGTCTCTAGCATGACACAGCATTTGAATTTGAAAAAGAAACACAAAACTGACGGGAGCCACTCCGGTGGCGAACAGTGACTGGCTCTAACACCTTAAGATGATACATAGCTCACATCTCTGTCGCTGTAAGTTACCGAAAGCGAAACCACACACAAAACACATTAGAAGAGCGGCTCTCTCGCACTGTATGACCTGACAGACAGCAAGTTATCCAGTGCGGTTCCGTTCACACAGCGCGAATATTCCGAGAATGCGGTTGTGAGTCCTGAAAATCTGCGGGTGTGAGTTCGGTTATAGAATGCGGTTGTCACTCCCGTAAATAATAATAATAAAAAAAACGCTATTAAAACTTGTCTAATGAAAACTTTTTTCAATGTTATTTAATTTAAAACAGTAAATGCACGTTTTAAATATAAGCCTTGCTGACATAGGGTGATGGTATTTAATGGAAATCATTTTATTACAACAACAAAATTAATATAGCATACATTGTATGATAGTCTCAGTCACGTTGGTGTCGGGTAGCTACCCCACCCACACCCTGACAAACAGCTTTCGCGACCAATGAGGAAGGGGGCGCTTTCTCCACGCCCCTACCGTAAGGCACTTAGACTACTTCAACCTGCAGATACCCACACACTCTTGGAGAGCGATACTCAAAAATATTACTGGAAAGAAAAACGGAAGGCAGCGTGGAGGAACGGTTAGGAATAGGACAGTCATGAGAGAAATGCTATTTGCCGTTTTTATACTCTCGGTCATTAGATCTGTGGGATCTAAAAAAACGGACGGTAAGAGCTTTTTTTCTCCACGATTCACGAAGCTTGAAGCCGTAGGGACATAATGCAAAAAACAGTATTACAGTTATAACTTATTGTTTCTACTCGTCACCTGTAAGCGTGGTGAATCCTCGTAACGTACTTATAAATTATCTGTTATTTAGTTTCAATCCCACGAATGAAAATTGTAACTTAATAGACAGGAGAGATTTAGTGTATCAGAGGAAGCGGTTTAACTGGTAGGAGTCATCACGCGCTTGATTGTTCTTCAGTACTTTCAGCTTTGTCTACTTTTCAAAATATCGTGCTATTAATAATATCTTGCCTTTGACAGAATGTCCTGCAAAGCAGGAAATGTCATGTGAGAGCCTGCGCACGACTGAGGGCTACACGTACCCGGTGCTCCTGAACATCCCCGGCGCGAGAGACTGCGAACATGCGTGGTACCTTCTGGTGGGCACGTTTTGTTGTTTAGGATATGTTAATATTAAGAGTAAAATGTGTTTGGAATGACTTTTGTGCTTCTGTGCGTAGAATGGAACATGCATTGTTCATTCAGATGGCAAAGGGAATAAGCTGGAGTTTGTAGTGGCAGTGACACTTGAAAATCTGACCGTCAGTGCCTGTGAGGACCTGCAGTGGGAACTTCGCTGTGACAGCATTAAGGTAGCAGCAACAATGTCCGTTTCATTTATGCTTCAATAAAACAAAAATCTCTAAATTAGGCTTATTTTCTTGGGATCTCGACATAACAAAAGTTGTTTTCTCGTTATCACGACTTAATCTTCTGCACAAATGTGCCAACAGGTGACAGTATAGTCAGAACCAAATACAAATATAACTGATACTGTACGTTATATCCACCTTACTGTTAGTTCATATAATGGCCCATTTGGGACAGAGAGAGTGAAGAACTTACTAGCTACTTCTTGATTGCTTTATTTTGTGCGTTAAGTAATTAACTATAATGTTGATTGAACATGATTATTTTGCTTGAAAGTGTAGGCTATCTATTATCGTTACGTTCTAACTGCTATGACTCATCACAGTTTCACTTATCCCAGTATTACTCATCTCAGTTTTACCGCAATAGCGTTCGGTGTGATGTTAATCTTATTGCTTATTAAAACTAATTTTTATATCACTGTAGTATTCTGTTTGCACCTTATTGTGCATCTTTAAGACGCCATTTTAATCATCGCAGTTTCAGTAACTGTTAGTTTACCTCACTGTATAGTTTACCTCACCTCAGTGTATACTGATAAGAAATATGATTTATAGCCTGTAAAGATTTGTAGCAGTTTGTTCAGTGATAGTGTAACCTATTGTATTCTCTACATTTCTTTGTAGGAAACCACATACATAAACACTCTTCTCAAACAGCATCCCAAGATTGTACTTAGCTTATATCAGCTGGATTAAAGTTTTTTTTTTTTTTTTTTTTTTGGAAATCTGAACTGTTGAGATGTTGAATGCTTTTTGCTGAAATATCCAAGTCGAAATATCCACAACATATAAGAGTGCACAGATTATCTGTCGATCAGATGCGTTGTGTTCGTTACTATAGCAACAGTAGACTCCAGGTGCAATCATTGTAAATAGAACTTTTGTTAGCTAACAAGAAAATTAAGTTGTGATCTTGAGAAAACAACATTTGTTATCTCGAGATGACTAGAAATTTAAGTCGAGATCAACTTTTGTTATTTTGAGATCACGAGAAAACGACACCTTACTTTTAAACAAGGAGACATAATGCATAGCACTAGTCTCTTTGTGGAGGTGGAAAAAAAGTTCTTTATGACTTGCAGGATTTCTTGTAAAAAGATTTAAAACATCTTTTTTGTCTATTGTAAGTTTTAATTTAAAATGTTTGTGATTTTAACTTATAGCCTCTGTTTAAATGTTTTACCACTTGTTGTGTGAGCAACGTAATATATAAATATAAAGTAGTACTTTATATAAATATTTAGTAGGCATAATGAATTGAATAAAACAATGTATAAATGCAGTTTAAACGTAACATCTAAGAAAGAGTTTATACAAAGAGAATCGCAATCCTGATGAGCCATGTTCAGTAACAACTTTTGGATTTGTGTTTGTGACAGCCACAGATCAGTTGCGCACTGCAAACGTGGCATAGCCTATGTGAAAGCACAATAGCGCGTGCTGCTCCTGCATCGCATACACACTGCAAACGGAGTATGTGTGAAACAGTCGTAAGGGGAAAGTGATTCTCGAGGGCCAGAGTTGCCCACCCCTACGTTAAATGCATTGTCACGAGGACGTGAGGTTCTAACAATGTCTTTTTCTTCTGTTACAGTTTCACTGTACAATCAATTATACAGGTAAACTTGATAAAGCCTCACACCATACGTGCTCTGAAAGCTGTTTTAGGCTTTAGCTTTAGCTTTTTTAATTCTGTTGTTTTTCAGTGTATATAAAGTGTGCATGTTTGTGTCTTTGTCTAAAGTTATAGAACCTGAGGAAAAACAAGATGACAACAAAAAAGGTAGAGTGTTTTGCCTTTTGAAAGTCAGTTTTGATGCTATTTGATATTCTTTATAATACCATAATTACATTTTCTGTTTTCTTTTTGCATGTATTTAAGCTGGTTTACCTGACTGGGCTACTGCTTTAATTTTGATTGGGATCGGGATTGTTGGTGCATTGATCACTGTTTGGTTTTACTGTCGAAAGGCTGACAACAGGTGTGCTCCTTTAACAAAGCTGGTTTTAATATGTAAGATTAGCATTGTCATTCTAACTGGAAGAAATTTCTGCCATTCAAGGGCCATTAAGGACCATTAATGTTGTGTAGATTATGATAGATCTATTTCTGGGTCATGTACAAAAAGATTTCCCTTTCACAGAAAGTGACAAATTGACAATGTTATTTATTTTCTTACCACAGGGCATGTTACACTGGAATGAGTGTGGTGTAGCTGATAAAAATCTGGCCTGCCAACCATAAGGGAGGATCTTAATCGGTTACCATTGTTACATATGTAGCTTTTTTTTCTTTTCTTTTTTTTTTTACATTTATTTGTATCGCGCTTTTTACAATGCGTATCGTTTCAAAGCAGCTTTACAGGGAGTGCATGTCAACATTACAATTTAGAGTAATCTGTTGTCAGAGTTTTTACTGTTTTATAGCAGCATTTAGCCTCTTACAACTTTATATATTTTCGTGCTTTGTGTTTGTCTTTTTTAAATCCACAAGTAATTGTGACTCTGTCTTGTGCTACACCAAAGGCAGAAATACTGTAAAGAGGACACTGACACAAAAATGAAGTTACATTATCAATTATTGAAAGAATGATAATGAATAGCTTTAATATAGCTTTATTATATGTATAAAATGTAAATATACTAACTACATGTACCCCTCCCCCAAATGAGCTCAGGTTTTCTTGAAAAGTAAAGTATAGGTAAATTTATTTTTCATTCTGACTCATTATGGTGATGATGCTAAATTCCATAGAGATCACTGAGTTACTATGTAGAACTTATCAAGATCTAATTCTATGGACACCAAGAGGGACATGTATGTTTAGTGTGTACAGTACTGTGCAAAAGACGGTTATTTATCTCTACCTGCAAAGCTACCTTAAAAACAGCGTCCAAGTATACAAAAGCTGTTTTAAAGGCAAAGGGAGGTCATAACAAATATTGATTTGATTTAGTTAATATATGATATCTGATAAATAAAATCTATTTATGTTATTATTTTTGAAAACGTCATTATGGTACAGCATTTTTTCACAAGTGCCTAAAATGTTTCACAGTAGTTTGCAGGTAGATATCTCCAGGCATTTAAGAGATTTTCTTATAGATTTAATCTGTTTTAGTTTTTCTGTCTCTTCATGTAGTCCTAGACTGGCTCAATGATGGTGATACCAAATCTCTGTTTCGACCTTGTTTATAAAAAAAAAAAACTCACTGGATAATTAAATTCTTAAAAAAAAAAAAATCTAACAAGATTTTGCACAGTACTGAATATTTGACTTTTTATATGGCTCAAAAACACACATATATAAAATATATATTATATATAAATGTAGCATGGCACATAGTTCCTGAAAAAGTGGATAAAATGTGTGCGGGAGAGAGTAAATGTCTCTTTCTAGCTTTGCTGTTATTACCCAGACATATATCTACAAATATACTAGCTTGTTTACAGTAATTTGAGACTCTTAGTATGTGGGAGCAAAGTAACTGTGCAGCCAGGGCAAGTATTTAAATTGCGGCTGTGGAAGCAAAATGCAATGAAATGCTGTGCCAGTGAGTACACACATCTAATGCATTACTATAGTTTAATCCACTCAACATGAAATGCTTAATTAACACTGTCTTAATTAACAGAGAAAGTGATGTTATGATAAAGGGATAACCTTAGCAAATACTCTTATATGAATAAAAACACTCAAAAGTTTTAGTAAGGATTGAATTGGTTGTTGCTGTGTGCCATGCTATCTAAAGTACTCACTACTTTGAGGAGGGTATTTTTTATCAGGGTTCTTGCAGGTTTTAAATCAGAACAGAAAAATTGACTACATTCATCAAGTTATTTCATTATATGGAGCATGCAGAGCGAAAAATGAATATGTTAGTGTTTTCTATTTCCCAGTATCTCAGTATTTTTGTCTTGTTTTCCAATAGAAACATCCTTAAATCAAGATACATTTGCTTGAGATGTAAAATTAAGAAATAAAGTCTAAGCAAAATTAAGTTTACACTTAAAACAAAAATGTCAGTGGAGTATGAAAACTTGTTTTCCCTTTGAATTAACTTGATTTTTTGAGCCCATTAGCAGATAGTTGTTTTTGTTTTATACATAAACTTCACAGAAAACAAGACAAGTAAATGAATCTTGATTTAAGACACTTTAGACATTTGCACTTAAAAACAAGACAAAATACTGAGAACATCAAGAACATTCAAGTCTTAATTTTTTAAAATGAATTCATAATGGAGATCAGTGGAAGTTGTATTTTGAAACTTTGTAGTGTTACTAGTAGACATTAACATTTAGAGAACATTTTGACATGTGTTCTCTTCACTTCATTCCTTAGATTTTCTTTACTTGGTTTTTAAAAAGTCTTAAATCTAACTTTATAAAACCTGCAGAAACCCTGTTATACTGAATATCATATTTTATTTAATAATAATGCTATTGCATTTTAAATGTCATATTATGTGTAGTAATATGATAATAAATAATGGTAAAAAATTGGTAAACGTTTGTCTGAAAAAAAAAAAACAGTAAGCATTATAGCCTACTTATGAATTTTAGTCATATCATATATATATTGATTTTGCAAAGCTTCTATTGTTCATCATATCAGCTTTTTGTTTTCTGTCAATAAAATCTGTTTAATCATTGTTCTCACGTTGTTTTCCATTTACAATTTAAGAATTTAATGTTTTCCTTTCCTGTGAAGTGCTTAGAAGAAATGCAAAAAATCAATATGTTCCTACACCTTCTATCTAAATTTTTTTTTTTTTTTTTCTAGATTTGGTTCATTTGAAGGAAATTAGGAGGTATTAAACATATTACATTCAAATTAAATAATACAATTGAATAGAGCGCAACAGTCGGTTCTGGGAGTAAAAATTCCATATATTTTCTTCATAGGAAAATAGATTTTCAACGATAACTTTAAAAACAGACCTACTGTGAGCAACGAGGTTGTTAATCAATGGAAATTAATTCTGTTGAAGCAGTCAGTCTGCGTTATTTCAGCTTATTTTTAAAATAATCGTGTTTAACAGTGGAATTCCTGATAAAAAAAATACATTACCCATGATTCTGTACAGAAAATTACACCAATCAGAGTCAAAAAAATGCAACAGCAAAGCAAAATAGCTCTTTAGCTCCACCCAGTCCCATGAAGCACTGTGAATGACACAAGTCCATCTCTACACGCTCTTAAAATACTTAATGTTTGGATATATATGCATATTTTGCAATAAACTAAAAATATATTGTTTTTATATATATCAGCATTTGCAAATGAGTAGTTTTATACTTATCTTTCATTTTTTATTTGATCATGTTGTTTACAGTGCTTCATGGGATTGTAGTTCTTTCCCTTACTACGGCCGTTATACCTACTGTCTTTTTGTCCGACACAAATCAAAGTTTGTCGTGTTGTGATTCAGTGTGATAGCTTTTTGGTTATATATCAACAAGTTCACACGCAGGGATGAAAACAATCTGGCACATGCTGATAATTTGTCATTGGTGTTTTTTTAAATTATGATGCCAAATGGTCGTCTCGCCATTTTACAAAGCTCCACTTCAATATACAATACAGTGGAAGCAATAAAGAACTTCAGAACTTATGCATTCATTCACTTCAAAGGAGAAAACAATGAGTCATCTCTCCAGATAGCAGTTGTAATTGGTTGCAGAGGTTTCATCGCATGGAGGAAATGCTGGGATTTGTGACTCATGCAGACAATACTGTCTATTAAAAGCAGTTTTCAGTTCTTTTGCATTAGTGTCATATTGTGTGTTGAGAGAGTGTTCATTTTGTCTAGCCACTCGTGCAAGTGCACATTACAACTGGCAAACTTGGCGCCTTTGAAAATTAATTGGAGACTTGTCTGCAAAATGGAGAATGCATTTTGTTTCCATTGCTGACAGTCTTGTTGTGTGTGAACTTGAGACACAGTCCAAGTCACTGATGCAACAGATTCTAAATGTTTAGTTAAAAGTGATTTAAGAGGTGATAATGGTATCTTGACCTTACCATTCTTATGTTTTCATAATACGCTCTTTTTTTTAGACATTGTCTTTATCCTTTTTCTGTCTAGTGTTCTCTTTCTTACCAGTATGTTCAGTTTATCTGGTGGATTCCCCAGCTCAGCTTAGGTTTCCTTTGCCTTTTACAACAAGGATCGGGTGAGAGTGAGGCTGTGTGCTGTGTGCTGTTTAGGTTTGTATGATAACAATGAGACTTTTTTGTATTCTGTGTAACTTAGAGTACTTTAAACCCAATGCACAATCATCTAGCTATCTGTTTTATTTAATGTTGCACATTCAGACAACCAGTAATACACTCAAGGTAATAACCTTGCCCATGTCATGCCATTATAATTCATTATCTAGTTTGAATGTTGAAATGGTAATTTGCCACTAATATATGTCAAAGTGATGGTGTGGGCCTTTAGGTTGAAAGTTAAATATTAAATATTTTTGTTGATGATTTACTGACTGAAAAAATGCCAGCATTATTTAGAGTGAAATTCCGAGTTGGTAAACAAATGATTGTTCTGTCACTATACACATTACACTCAATACACATTAATCTTCAAATCTGAAGGGAAGCTGCATGTAACATCAAAAATATTTTGATTTTAAATGAATGGAAAATTCAAATTGCCCAGGTGATCTTTCTTCCCCAAATACACATTATAATGTGTGGGGGAAGAAAGATCACTTGGGCAATTTTCCATTCAGTTAAAATGCAACTTCCCTTCAGATTTGAAGGTTAATGTGTATTTTGTTTTTCCAAAACAAGACAAATATACAGCACTTTCACATCTTGGAATCCTTCTATATAACATACCTCAACAAACAAGTTATTGATTTGGTGACTTTAATAAAAAATATTTTAATATATAACATTCACATATGCTGTTTAACAATCTGTTTAACCTGAATAAAGCATACAACCATTTATCATATCTATTGCCTTTTACCACATGGCATGGAAAAATGGATGATATATGTAATAAATCCATGGAGGGTAACTGCAGGCCAATCTTACATTCCAAAACTACAATTAAAAAAAAGGTTATTTTTGTGGCATGTGTGGTTCCATAAAGAACCATTAACATTCATGGAACTTTTCCATTGCACGAAATGCTCTTTGTAATGTAAAATGGTTCTTTGGACTATTAAAAGGTACTTCAGACTAAAATAAATCTGTTCTTTAAGAATCTTTCACAGATTCTTTGGGGAACCAGAAATGGTTCGATAATAGCATAGCTGTGAAAACCCCTTTTTGATTGTGAAAGCCAATAAGGTAAACTTTTGTCAGTATTTATAGTGCTATAGTTATTCTAATTCCCTTTTGCTAAAGTCTCTAAATGAATAAAAATACATTTGTGAATGGTTCTACAGTTTTCCTTCATCTTAGCAAAGCTATATTCATAGCTTGTGTTAAAAACATCTTTCAATGGCTAGTGGTATGTTAATGGTATATTGATTTCTTTTTTCTTTCCTTTCTTTTTTTTTTTACAGGGCAGGGCTTGAGCTCTGCAGTTGTTTACATCTTAAGTGTGGAATGATTCCAGCCAGATTATGCAACTTTATTGCATAACAACACAGCACAGAACTGCAAAGGGAAGACACACAACTATATTTTACTTTTTCTGAACTGTGGATTACTATACTTTTTGGATAAAGAGGACTGTGGATTGTGCGTATCTGAACATGGACACTAGCATGGTAAGACAGTGTGTGTTTTATTGAACATTTCACTTGATAATAGTGTATTCAACTACTCAGTATCACAACTAACGCCACATCCGTGTATTTTAACAAGTACATATATCTGTCTTATTTTAAGTTATGTAGCTCAATTCAAATGCAAACTAAATGCATGACATTATTTTTTGATTATAGAAAACAACCTCTGCAATGTCTATGAACTTGCAGGATGTTTTCATAATGCATTGCACACAGAACTGCATTGCCCTTTTTATGCACAGATTATGTCAAGGTATATTTATTAGTTCCATTAAAGCCTATTTGGGTAAAAACGTAAAATGTCATTAAATAATATATTGGTTTATGATAAAACCAGATCTTACAATATTTTATCCACATTTTTTTTTTTTTTAGAAATGTAGCAAAATGCAACTGGCTAATATGCAATTTTCTTTTGCCTTTAATGACAGAATGTAGGGACATCTTATAATCACACATATTATATGCCAATTGAAAACACTCTCTTTGGACGTTGTTGAAAAGGACAACAACAAAGAATTTTCTCTGTTTTGAGCTGCTTGATATTACTATGATTTGATCAGTGTGGAAGGAATTAGTCAAGGACTTTAAATAGTGTACATAAAAGAGTACATGGCATATTTTACAGTTCATGTCAGGAGGAACTTTGGTTTTGCTGTTGCAAAGCTGCAGCAAGTGCCCTTTGCATGTTACATGTGCACTCTGTTTTGGACTTGTTTTGCACCATTTCCCACCACTAGTTTGTCTCCTTAGTTACTGATCACCTTCTTTATTTACCACCAGCTGTGTTCCATCACCCACCTCGTTTGTCAGTGTACGTAAGCCCTGTGTTTTCAGTTCAGTATTGTCCGGTATCGTTCGTGATTAGTGTGGTTATGTTTCCTGTGAACCTGTTTGTGGATTTCCTTGCCTGTGGATTTATTAAAAGCTGTTATTCTTGAATCTTCCTCGTCGTGCGTATGCTTACAACCTGCTATTGTAACATTGCGGGGGCTATTGCTATTGCACGCTCTCTCTAGAGGCAGAGAGAAAAGATGTGTGAGAGTGACGTTCTAATGCCTGTCAGACTTCCTCTTTGACTCAAGTGCTAGCTGGTCATAAGACCAAATCATTATGATATAGAAACCATAACCAGTGAGCAGTTGTAATTCTTGCTTTGAATGTATATTTAAATGTGCTTGATTAATTAATTGTGCAGCTGGCATTTTCTCATAATGTTCTTAACTTATTTCAATGTTGTGCTTAATATATATTCGTTATTATAGCAGAGTGGTAATTAAATCGTGGAAGGAAACTTATATTATTGTCTTGAGGGCTAAGCTCCATCTGGTCAGTCATAATATTTCTAGATGTTTTTTTTACATTTACATTTATTCATTTGGCAGACGCTTTTATCCAAAGCGACTTACAAGTGAGGAATACAGTAAGCGAGTCATGACGAGGCAAATAGGGACAAGAAGTGCTCCCAATACAAGTTTTAGGCAGTGCTCAGAGTATAAGCTACAATAGAGAGGGATTAAAGGAAGTGAAGGGATAGGTATAGAAATATTTTTTTTTTTTTTTTTAGGATGAAGATAAGTGCTCACGAAAGAGATGAGTTCTCAGCTGTGTTTTGAATATTGCCAGGGATTCTGCATTGCAG
Organism: Hypophthalmichthys molitrix; assembly: GCA_037950675.1. Lineage (NCBI taxonomy): Eukaryota > Metazoa > Chordata > Actinopteri > Cypriniformes > Xenocyprididae > Hypophthalmichthys > Hypophthalmichthys molitrix. Next base: position 16,540,700 of record CM075507.1, read on the forward strand.
ATGAAGGCAGGAAGATCATTCCACCAGCAAGGGACAGTGAACGAGAATGTCCTGGAGAGTGATTTCGTGCCTCTCTGTGATGGTACCACGAGCCTTCGCTCCTTTAATGAGCGTAGGCTTCTGGTCGGAGTGTAGACTCGTAAGAGTGAGTGGAAGTAGGAGGGTGCTGAGCCTGTGGTAGATCTGTAAGCAAGCGTCAACGCCTTGAATTTGAAGCGAGCAGCAAGTGGTAGCCAGTGCAGAGAGATGAAGAGAGGTGTGACGTAGGCTCTTTTGGGCTCGTTAAAGACGAGACGTGCTGCAGCGTTCTGAATCATTTGAAGAGGCTTGATTGTGCATGATGGCAGTCCAGCCAGAAGAGCATTGCAGTAATCAAGCCTAGAAATGACCAGGACCTGGACAAGGAGTTGTGTTGCATGTTCTGTTAGAAAAGGCCTGATTTTCCTGATGTTGTATAGTGCAAATCTGCATGACCGAGCTGTCTTTGCAATGTGGTCTTTGAAGGTCAGTTGGTCATCAAGGATTACTCCAAGATTTCTGGCCGAATTTGATGGGGTAATTGAGGATGTACCTAGCTGGATGCTGAAATCATGATTTAGAGTCGAATTGGCAGGGAAGACGAGAAGCTCAGTTTTAGCCAGGTTGAGCTGCAGATGATGTTCTTTCATCCATGCCGAGATGTCCGCCAGACAGCTTTTTAAACGTGTACATGCTTGTGTGACATTATATGTAATGTCAACATACACAACAGTTTGTACCAGTCCTCAAATTTGAGCTGCATTACAAGAGTGCTGATAAAGTCCAATAGCACTTGCACTTTTTACTGCTTGTTTCACCGTCGTTACATACCTACAAGCAGTAAAAACAAATGAATATAGCATTTCGGTGGTGATTTTAGGTTTAAAAGATGTTTTGTCACCAAACTGAACGTTTTAGATATTTGGTGTGGAAGTGAAACATTTTTACATAGCAGTAAATATCTGGTGTGGACAGCACCTGCTTTAAGTCCTACAGTGCATCTCATCTTCATGGACTGAACCAGGTTTGCCAGTTGATGTTACTCCTCTCTTTCACCAAGGCACTTGCAAGTTCTTGAACACTTCTGGAGAGACATGATTACACATGTTTTGGCACTGCAAGGACGATCAGCTGTCTGATTTGGGTTGGGGGTTGGGTAATGTGTATGTGCAATATTTGTTTATAGTTCATTGCAAGCATGAAAAACATTGTTTAAACAAGATTGCCTCCCATAAAGATCTATAAAGCTTATTTGGATTTGTACAAAATTAGCTTTAAAATGCAGTATCCTACATTTTTTTTTTTTTTTTGCTTGTTTATAAAGATATAGATAATTTTGTGTGGCTTGGTCTGACAAATTAACAACAAAAAAAACCAGTTTACATGAAAACATGATTGGGCTAGAGACCTAGAAAATAATAGTGCACGGAGTTCTCAGGGTAAAAGGAATAGTCAAAACCCACCCACACACACAAATCAAAGAAATCGGATGTCTTGAGATTTATCACTGTGTTTGACAAGGCTTCTCAGAAGCCACAAATCAAAGGATTGTAGTGCCTGTAGTGAAGAGGGAGGTGAAGTATATGGAAATGATGGATGATTCAGCAAAATGGACAGAGTATTACAGAGCGTAAACCTTTACAATATGATCTTTTGTTGCTGCTGGTAACATGTAAACAGAACTGTTTCCCAGCAGACTGATCATCTGATCAACTCTTTCCTGACAGAAACTGTGAAGACTCTTAAATGTTGTGAAACAGCTAGCTAATCAAACTGGAACGGGTGATTTTAACCAGCTCTGTCATAAACATCATATAGCAAATCAAACTTAAGTGTAAAATGTTAAATCGCTAAATGAGCTTGAAAGTTTGAGCTATACAAAAATGTGTATTTTTATATTTCAAATACTCAATGGAGTAAGAAGTATCTTAAGCCGCTTAAGAGATGTAAATAACGACTAGATAATGATCAGATATATTTTAATATATATAATTGATATATATTAATTTGTGTTTACGTCGCTCAAATAGAGTGCTTAGCCAGCTACAGAGAAACTGGTAGCTAGGCAATAGGTTGTTTGCACATGACATCACGGAGTGGCACGAAATCCAGATGGAGGGCAGGAAGTGATTAGATAAGCACTATGAAATGCCTATGTTTTGCGTTGTTTATGGTTGCTCTAATCGATCAAACCGAGAAACCACAAGGAGCTTTTATCGTATACCAAAACTTGTAATCCTGCGTCTGCGGTCAGGAGGTGCCAAGTCAGATAATGCTTGTGTTCAGTGACCACTTTGTCAAAAGTTAATACAACTAACTAACCAAAAAGTAGTATGCCTTCATAGTTCTGCATGCTTTCATTTGTTTTCTGGAGTAGAAGGATGCCTGTGTCCGGTTGCATAAAGCACCTTAAGTGTAATTTTCCTTAGTATAACATGTTTTGAAAAACTACACCTTAAAGGGTTAGTTCACCCAAAAATGACATTACTCACCCTCATGTCGTTCCACACCCGTAAGACCTTCGTCATCTTTGGAACACAAATTAAGATATTTTTGATAAAATCCGAGAGTATCTGATCCACACATAGGCAGCAACGTCATTGCACCTTTTGACACCCAGAAAGGTGCACAAGCTCCACAAGGAGCTTTTATCATGTACCAAAAGATGTACCTCAATCGTGGACCTCAATCAGATGATTAAATGACATGAAGTACCTGGATAAGCCAAAACATTATGACCAGTCACAGGTGAAGTGAATATTGTTGATCATCTCCTAATAAGGCCACATACAGTATTAAGGTCTGGGTAGATTAGATATTAAGCAGACAATCAGTTCTCGTAATCAACATGTTAGATGCAGAAACAATGGGCAGGAATAAAGATCTGAGCAACTTTGACAAGGGGTGAATTGTTATGGAAAGGCGGCTGGGTCAGAGTATCTCTGAAACGGCAAGGCTTGTGGGTTGCTCCCGGCCAGCAGTGGTGAGAATTTACCAACAGTGGTCTGAGAAGGGACAAACCACAAACCAGTGACAGAGTGTTGGGCGTCCAAGGCTCATTGATGCATGAGGGCAATGGAACTTTCCAGTCTAGTCCGAGCCAACAGAAAGACAACTGTGGCACAGGTCACATAAAATTGTAATAATGGTTATGAGAGGCATGTGTCACAACACACAGTGCATCATAGTAATGTTCGATTCTTGAATGAATCATTCTTTTGAGCCTGTTCTCAGGAAATAACTGGTCAAGCTGGTTCACTAATTGAACCAAATCGAACTTTAGTTCCGGGTTGATAATGCAAGATGCACAGCCGAAGTAGCACCTCCGACTCAAAAAGAACCGAATGAGCCGGTTCAACCAATTCAAGCCTGAGGCACGTACTGGAAATATGCTTATTTATACTACCGTTATTAAATAACATTTTATTAAAATGTATCAAATGATTAATTTAAATGTAAGTACATAGTAGTTAAGGCCACTTAATATAAAGTGGGACCAACAAAGGTTTTCTTTTGACATAAAATACTCACATTGACAAGCCATTGTTTCTTGCAGTCACTGACATACTCTTTATTGTCATACAAAATATTAAATGGGAATTGTCCATAATTGTCTCTTTCCTGTGCATTGCAAGACAACAGATGCTTCTAATGTCAGTTTGATGCCCAAATTGATGAACAGCATGAATCCAAGTGAAAAAGGACATACAAAATGAATAAAATATAAGTCTGGCCTGCACTACAGAGTCAAAAGACTACATGCCAACACTGGAACTGAGAAAATTGTGTTTTCTGATAAAAAAATTGATCTGATCTCCATTTTTACAATTTTACTTTGAATCCAAGTATATACACTATATTGCCAAAAGTATTGGGACACCCCTCCAAACCACTGAATTCAGGCATTCCAATCACTTCCATAGCCATATGTGTATAAAATCAAGCACCTAGGCATGCAGACTGCTTCTACAAACATTTGTGAAAGAATGGGTCGCTCTCAGGAGCTCAGTGAATTCAAGCATGGTACCGTGATAGGTTGCCACTTGTGCAAAATGTCCATTCGTGAAATTTCCTCACTACTAAATATTCTACGGTAAACTGTAAGTGGTATCATAACAAAGTGGAAGCAATTGGGAACAACAGCAACTCAGCCACAAAGTGGTAGGCCATGTAAAATCACAGAGCCTGACTGCATTGTGCCAAGTGTAAAGTTTGGTGGAGGGGGGATTATGTTGTGGGGTTGTTTTTCTGGGGTTGGGCTTGGCCCCTTAGTTCCAGTGAAAGGAACTCTTAATGCTTCAGCATACCAAGACATTTTGGACAATTTCAAGCTCCCAACTTTGTGGGAACAGTTTGGGGATGGCCTCCTCCTGTTCCAACATGACTGCGCACCAGTGCACAAAACAAGGTCCATAAAGACATGGATGAGCGAGTTTGGTGTGGAGGAACTTGACTGGCCTGCACAGAGTCCTGACCTCAACCCGATAGAACACCTTTGGGATGAATTAGAGTGGAGACTGTGAGCCAGGCCTTCTCGTCCAACATCACTGCCTGATCTCACAAATGTGCTTCTAGAAGAATGGTCAAAAATTCCCATAAACACACTCCTAAACCTTGTGGAAAGCCTTCCCAGAAGAGTTGTGGCTGTTATAGCTGCAAAGGGTGGGCCAACTCCATATTAAACCCTACGGATCAAGACTGGGATGTCATTAAAGTTCATGTGCACGTAAAGGCAGGTGTCCCAAAACTCCTTTTGTGTTCTATGGAAAAAAGTCATACTGGTTTTGATCAATAGAGGAAGTACACCAAGACAAAACTGGACTTCCACAACATTTTTTACAATATTTCACATGACATCCAAGTTCTGATGCAACACGAGATTTCTAGTCGGCTCTGTAGAGGTTTGTTATGTCTGTTTGCAAATTCAAGGGAGGAGGGGGGAGTACTCTGGGTTCGGGCCAAAATTCCGAGCTCGGAACCCTCTCTCCGGACAGCACACCAAATACGCATAAGTTTACTCTATTTAATTATATGGATATGTGAACTAGTGAAACATACTTCCAACAACAGAGGTTAAGGAAATGTTTGGTTAAAAATTATGCAAAATCAATTTTTGAGTAAGTACATAACCAGCCAGTGGTCAAAACTATCTCATTATCTTAGCTCGATTCACATCAGTAAGCTTGTAATGTTTTATAATAAGAACGACCTGGTTGATTTCCGCAGGAAATTCGAGCATGCCGCAGTTCGTCTTTGCGTCATTACGTCACATCTGTAAACAGAAAGGAAGGAGTTCCAGCTATTAGCTATATGGTGAGGATGCTGCTTGTAGCGGATCATTTATAGCCTTTTCTCACAGCAGCTGAAATAATTAAACGTATCATTTTGATGGCGGATTGTAATCCAGAAAGGTCCAAAATGACAATCATCAGTGACAACTGGAGATTCACCCGTAGTAAAAAGCAAAAGACTTTAGACTGCAGAGTGGCTACATAAATTTAAATCCACAGGTCATTTATTAACATTAAATTTAAATCACTAATAAGCTAATATACACTAAATACACATAGTCAAGCAACGCTGATGTTGTTATCATTAACAATTTGAGAACAAAGTATAACAGTAATAATAATTTGCACGGTTCGGCGTGATCCAAGGTAAGCAATCATTAGATTTAATCATCATTGCCAGCAAGATTTATTGTAGGCCTAATGCTTTTTATCTCAGTTGGTCAGAACAAAAGTGGCAGACATGTTACTTACTTGTTCAGCTGATATTTTCCAGAGAAAATTCTTATTTTGGTCATACTTTCAAGATGTAGAATCTGAGATTCTGAAGTACAGTATCCACCCCGGTGTAGTGACTGACAGCAAACATTAGATTCATCCGCTGAGGAGTCGTGCCGATGCACAACGCACGTAACGATAACAATTCCGCATATGACTGCAACTGCCAGTTTCAAACACTGCAGCTTTAAATTCATAATTCAACTATTACATTACCTATTAGACTGTAGTAATTTATTTAATTTGACGTAATCAGACCAAGAGCAACCACTCAATAAATGTGTTGAAATGAGATTTAGGTCAACTGTGGTGAAGAGGAAAATTGAAGGTGGGGGTACATCTTATCCTATCTCTCCCAACATATTATATTCACTTCCTGATATTGTCACAACCCCCTGTTTCTCTCTAACAGTGGTTTTGAGAAGGTCTATGAAAATACGCCTTTGGCACACAAAAAAAACATATTTACAAAGCAGTATGCTAGTAGTACTACCACTTCTCAAATCTCAGAAATCACACTCCAGTTTTAACATAAACACCTCACCTCATCAAACTATTACTGCAGCCAATAATCACACCACTTGTTTTCACAGGAAATGAGTTTCCTCTCCTCATCCAAAAATAAACACGGCAACATACAACAACAGTCAAATGCAAAAACTTGTTAGCTGTGTAATTTGCATAAAGTGATGAAATTATGACATCTACTTTATCTAGCACATTGAACAATAAATAAACTATGGACAAAAATTACAGAAAGTTAATGATCTACTACAACTTTCTTCATGTGTTTGTTTGTGCGTGGATATAAAGTAAAGGTTAGGGTAAGGGTAGGGCACTTAGTTTTAGGGGCTGTCACGTAATCCACCTGTCACGTATCCTAAGTGTGGTATAGGTTGAAGGCAGGACGAAAATGATTAATACAAATATACTTTATTAACAAAACTGAAAACATAACCAAACTCAGAAGTAATGTTAACTACAACAAACAAAGGAAACTGAAGACACAGGCAGATAAATACTCAGGCAAACAAGGGTAATTTCTGTTCGTAAGTTGTTTCTTAAATTGCAACATAAAGTTCACACTAGAGGTTAACTACTATGTTCTTAAGGCAGAACGCAGCTAGTTTCGTAAGCTGTCCGTAATACGTAGTTGTATATTATGTTTACCCTCAATGATCCAATACGCCTTCAAATAGGCTACGTGAGCAGTTGTTTAAATCCCGTACACCAATCACTGCTTTCGAAGCACGACTGTACAAAAACTTTCTGATGCTGGCCTAGAGGCAACAGAAACCATGTCAGTGATGGGGCATAAAGTCGCCTAACCACTGTACCACATGAACGCTAGAGATTCATTTAGGAGTGCTGCCATAGAAAAGCATAATTCCCATGGTACATCTGAAATCGAATACCTCCCTAAGTATATTGTAAACGAAAAACAGTACGCCAGAAGAGTAGCATGTCCGAATACATAGTATTCTAGAAAAAAAAAAAATAGGCGAGAAGTCCAGGGATGACTACTTCCGCCGAGATTCTGAAGTGCGCATTCGATGGACATTTTACTATCCAGTGAGACCACAGGAAGGGAGTTATTAATGAAAGTGAAGCGATTCAACTGACTCTGCTAGGTCACGTGACAGTAACAACATATCGGTTGTACGAATTTCATTTATACTATATAGAGAATTCAAATTCAAATGTAGGCTAGTACCATCTCTCAGACACGATTTCCCAGATAGCACATGTACAATCTGCAAGATGTCTGTTAAAGATCACTTCATCTGGAAAGCATCTGCTGTTTACAAACATCTGATAGACATCTTTAACATGTCAGTTTTACATACATTCTAAATCATAAACATCTTAAAGACATCTTCTAAACGTCTATTTGACATCTGACAGGAAACAATGCAGATGAGCAAACACTCTAAAAAATACGTCTTTCAGACATAACACAGACATCAAATAGACGTTTCCGAGATGTACATATGCTATCAGGGTTCTGACGCAGAGCCAGTCTGAAGGATGTGAACAGAATAGTGTTTTCATCTCAAGACTATGGTAATTATGACATGGCGTGAATGCAGCATATGACATCAAAATAATGCAGACCACAGACCAATCAAAAGAGACTACTTCCCATAAGAAAACATTTTTGAGTCTGCAGTGTCCTCAGTTTAAAAGGTCACAAATTGTATTTTTCTGTCCAGTGCCCATGTGAGCTAATATTTTATTGGTATGTTTTTAAAGTCACGTTCACACAGCAGCATAATACGGATGTCAGTCCTGTATTTAAGTCCTTAATAAGGTTATGTTCACACGCAGTATGGTTATTTACGGGAGTGACAACCGCATTCTATAACCGAACTCACACCTATAAACTTTCAGGACTCGAAACCGCATTCTCAAAATATTCGCGCTGTGTGAACGGAACAGGACTGGACAACTAGTTGTCTGTCACGTCATACAGTGCGAGAGAGCCGCTCTTCTAAGGTGTTTTGTGTGTGGTTTCCCTTTCGGTAACTTGCGACAGAGATGTGAGCTGTGTTTCATCTGAAGATGTTAGATTCAGTCACTGTTCTCCACCGGAGTGGCTCCCGTCAGTTTTGTGTTTCTTTTCCAAATTCAAATGCCATGTCATGCGCGAGACGTCGCAAAGGACGTGACACACGTGAGCAACAGTTAAGACTCCGGCTAGCGCTTGTTTACATGCTGTTGTTGGTTATAAAGTTTTGATGGACGAACTCGCGTTTCAGTTAGTCTCTTTTCATGTCAAAAGTGATGAGACTTTTCAGTTTTATAGACGTCGCCATCTTTAATATTACGTTGGTCACTGCCGTTATGGTTACTAGCTAAGACTATAGAATAAGGTAATACTGGCTTGACTCTAGCTGCACGTTCATACATACAGTGTTCCAGACGCTACTGTAAGTTGCTGTGTGAACGAGACATTTCAAGACTCACACCTGTAAGTAGGTTGTCAATCCCATAAACTGACAGTGTGAACGTGGCCTTTATGTAGGCCTAACTGCATTTTCAATCAATTATCCAGCTGATCTAATTAATTATAAGATAATTAATCTCTGAGCTGTGCCTTGATCATTTAAATGCTGTTAACTATTTGTAAAATATTATGCACTGAAGATAGTCCAAGATGAACTGAAACAATTGCTGTTGTTTTTTGTTCCCTTTTTTTTATTTTGTGCACTGTCACATTTTTGTAAGTGCACTTCTGATATTTTGTTCCATGTAAATCTTCAGTAAAACCTTGTTTTTGCTCGAAGGACCTTGAACTCTGCATTTGTTTGGTGTGCGGATTCCCCTTTTCAACTTATTTTGCAACTTATCTTGCTAACTAGCTAGCTGTTTATAAATTGGCCATGTCACTTAAGATCCGGAAATGAAATCTTTGCGAACCATGAGCGATAGATTATGGTTTACAGCAGCTGTCTGATGACATTCTTTGATCACAGTATCTCTCAGAGAGTCTCTTACTTTAACCACATATTATACAGATTAAGGATAATGTAGCCTAATGTTTGCAGTGAAACAACAAGCTTTTGTTTACACTTACTGATTAAAATATCAAAGTCAGAATCAGAACAGATTTTTTTTTTATTGGCTATCTCAAATTTATTTTAGATATAGCAGTTTCTGATATTAGACACCATATAAGAAACAGAAGTACAAACAAGCAAATGCAGAGAGATACAGATAACTAGAAAATTATTAGAAATGTAATCACTGCAAATGTACAGCACCATTATGAACATAAAAAGTGTAATGCATGTGAATATTTAAAGTTAGCGATATTAAAGAGTATCGGTATCGGGCCGATACCAAGCTCATGTACTTGTACTCGTACTCGTAAAAATATCCCTGATACCAAAGACCGATACCTCACGTGACATAACTGACAGAATTTTCCGTGCACAGAGACACCGATGGCAGCAGCAGAAACAATGTAAGCCTTAGAAGTGTGGAAATACTTAAAAATTAATGATGACAACCCACACATTGCGAACTGCATGCTTTCAATCACAATTCGTTATCGATTAGTGAAGGCGGGATAGGCGGAATCGCGCTGAATGACACAGACCAGAAGCGCGCTCTCTCTCTCTCTCTCTTTCTTGCGCGCGATCCCAGTTCTCTCAGACAGCGCGCGTAAATACAGTCGGTTATGGCTTAAGTGGACGTAAACATTTGGGTGAAAACGGGATATGTGTCAGTATCCATGGATTAGGTCTTAAAGTTACCTTAGCCAATATTTGTCATTAATGTTAATAAAACAACAAAATATGTTAAATCAATTTATACATGGTAAATAAACCTACTGTATCTGAAAAACAAGTTTATTTAATTTGTATCTCTATAGTATTTGTTGTATTGTTTGTAATTTTTTGTAAATTTCTTTTTATAACATCAGTTATATATATTGGTAATTATGCCCTTTGAAGGTTTTTGGACGCTACTAAATTTTTGTTCTTTAAGTTTGTGACAAGCACATGAAAATGATTACTTTTTCATTAAAGTAATAACAAAGAAGCTGTCCTACATTCATTAGTCTCACTGTGTTGTGCTTGGAAAACTGCAACATCACCAAAAAAAAAAAAAAAAAAAAGAGAGAGAGAGAGAGAGAAATTAATAAATGTTTAACGGTATCGGTATCAGCGAGTACTAGAAAAAAAGTATCGCACTGGTACTCGGTCCTTAAAAAATGGTATCGGTGCATCCCTAGTTCTAATATACAGCATCATGGAAGAATGCTTGAAATTCATTGTGGTCTTCATTTTAAACAGGCTTATTATTCAACTGCTTTTTATTATTTTACCACACTTTTGCTGTCCAAGTTGGCATTACTGTCTGCATGTTTACATAGCCAGTTGAACATTTCTCCTCAAACATGTGGTTCACTGGCCCAACCGAAGACCCAACACCCATCTGTCGGATGACTTTTTTTTCTTTCTCAGTGCACATCAGTATGCCTTCAGGCATTTCCTCCTTCAACTTGAGGTGATTCCCTCCTGCTGCTTTTTTTTAAATTCACCCTATTTCTAATAAATGGTGTGACTGTGTCTGCCAATGCTGTTTACCACACCAATTTGTTTACATGTTTGTGACTCTGTTACCAAGGTTACAGTAAATCTTCAACACTTCTGGGAACCTATAGCTAAGGACTTCAGATACAATTCTTTGCTCATGTGCAGAAATTATCTGATGAGTCATGGCAGCTATGAAAACATAGTAGGATTGGATAACTCTAGTTACATTTTATATAAGTAAAATTGACAGTGAAATAATCCAGCTGAAAGGTTAGTCCAGCATGAATATGGTCTAAACTGGTTCATGGTACTAATCAAGTAGAGCCAAGTTGTAAAAAATTATGGGTAATCAGCTTGATCTGGTTAACAAGATAAGTATAGGCATCCAGAATACCACACTGTGGATCAGCATCTAAAACAAAATGATGGTGCAGACGTCTCGTCCAGAGATCTCTTTTCATAAACAGTCATCATGAGCAAATTCTCCTTTTTGCTATGATGCTTTTCATTAGAGGGAAATGAAAATCGTAGTGACTTCATTTTAGCCAATTGTTCAGGCAGATTCACTACAAAATTTATAAGAAACAAATTATCCACTTATGACCTAATCAGGAGGAAACTTTTTATTGGCATTCATCATAGGAGAAAAAATCCCTTAAAATGTGTTTAAGTTCTTGTCTTCAAAATAAAATAATACTTTCTGACCATTATTATTATTAACATAGAATATTTTGCCTCATTCAGATTAACAATTTCTCTTGTTTTGTTAAGACTAATACATTTTGTTAATTAGTTATTTATTAGCAAAGTACAGGTGAAAGGATTCTCAGTTAGAAAAGTCTTACAGTGTAGCAGAGGGACAAACATGGGTTCTGATTTCTGAATAATGTTGGTCTGGTTAAAACCAGGAAAAAACTAAATATTGTTGTGATATTGGGTGAAAATTAATTGTCATGGCTGGAAAAAAAAACCCTTCTCAGGCTAAAGGATGTGTAACGAGGCGGGACTCAGGGTAGGATCCATTTGCAAGCTTTATTAAAGTAAGCGTGGTCGTACAGGCAGGGTCAAACGGGAACAAACAGGAATGGCAAGGAACAGGCAGAGACGTGGTCAAGGAACAGGCAATGGGTCAGGGCAGGCAGATAACAAACGTAAGTCCAAGACAGAGCAGATAATCCAAGGGGCAGGCAGCAGAGAATCGTAAACAGGAAACAGACAAGATCGGTAACAGGCAAACTAACACAATGATTAAACGCTCAGAATTGCAACAGAGTTAACAAGACTTCGCACTGAGGTGGTGTGTGAGTGTGTCTTAAATAGTCCAGCAGATAGGCAACAGGTGTATGTGGCAACAGGTGATTGGTGTGGAGTGTGCATGTGACAGGCAGGGAGGATTATGGGAAGTGTAGTCCAGGAACTGACAGGTACAGACGGTAATCGTGACAGGATGAGCCCATTTGTGCTGTTACTTTAAACAGAGTATTTAGCTGATGTGTCTAAAAAGTTGAATGCAGGTTAACAGTGAATCAGTTGTTGACAATGTTTGCCACTTGTAGCAACTATGATGCCCTTTATGAAAGGCAGATGTTTATGGTGTAAACACCCATGCTGTAATTGAGTTTTTTTATGAAGACCTAGTTGTTGGTTGTAGACTGGAACATATGGTTTATTCATATGATTTTGAATAAACCATATGATATGAACATATGATTTACCAAGTACAAAGAAATAAAATTGTGTTTGACCAGCCACCAGTTTGTGATTTGCTCTAACAGTGTGTAGAATCTGACAGTTTCTCTTGGTTAAGCCAGAACATGAACCCCACAGGATAAGCCATTTTGATTTTTACCACCAGCAGTTATTTTTAATGTTCACAGATATATTTTGAATAACCAAATCAGTTAGAATAATGACAGATTGTAGTGTAAGGCATTTTGAATTTCTGCATTTCTCAGTACTTCAAAAGAAAGGAAAACATTAAAGTTTTAAAATGTAAAACCAAGCAAGTAACTTCACAAGACATGGAAGGTCTTATCAGATTTTATTAAAACAAATCTCTTTAACAAGACAACTAGATAGCAAAGGCAAAATGATATACTACATATACTAAAGATATACTAGAATATAAAGTATTTGAAAAAAAAAAATGCATTCAGGATAAGTATAATTTACAACTGATGACAGAAATGTGACAAAAATTGCATAATTCTCTAAGAAGTGCTAATTTCATCTCACAACACAATGGCAGCTGACACTAAACTTCTACAATTATTGATCAATATCATATTATTACACATAATACGACAAAGTGCAACATTTGTAACATTTGTTCATTTTCTTTAAGTTTTAATATTCAGTATAGACAAATCGGTAGCACTTTATTTTACAGTCCTGTTGACCATATACATAAATGTACTTATTATAGTAATTGCAATAACTGGGTAATAACCTGGTAATAACCCTAAACCAACCCTTAAAAATTAACCTTAACCCATCGTGTTACCTTAAATTACAGTATGTTTTAGGCAAGTGCACATACTGTAAAATAAAGTGCAACCAACAAATCAATAGTATCCAATATAATGAGTATACAAGTATACTGTTTCAGATATAGCTTGGCACACAGCAACACAACCATTTTGATTCATTTTTGGTTATACATACAGTACTGTTTGAATATTTTTTTATGTATGACAGTTCACTTTCAGAAAAAACTCAACGGCAGTAGCCTCTAAAGTACACCTTTATAATTTATATAGCCCTTAAGGTACTAATATGCTCCGTTTAGAGGCAGACAATGAGTTTACTGTCCCAGTGACAAGCTTGCTATAAGGTTAGGTGCCTTCTAGATAACAGTTTACTTATATAGTTGAAAGTAAATATACTCAAAATACTTACAACTATACTTTCAAATACTGCAGTTCAAATACTTTCCCTTACTTTGCTCCCACAAAGCCTAGACTTAAGAGGAGGTTTATACTAACAAAACAAACAGACATCATTAATTTTCTTTGAGATTGTGGTTTCTGGTGAAAAAGTTTATGCAAATGAACAGTGTGATCCAAATACTACCAATGGGGAAACAGAAAGCTGTCTGCCCCCTGATACAAATGGATACCAAAGAAAAGTAGGACCAACTATGAGAAAATCCTCAGTGACTAAAATACTGTCAGCGTGAACATGGATTATTATTGTATGACAATTTGGATTATGACTTGTGTCATGCTAGATAGTTTGTGAGCTTTATAAAAAGTTATACAAAACTGATACAAAAAACATACTGTACATACTAAGCATATGCCCCCTTTACATCTGTATGAGTGCTTGATAACCAAATCCTGGATTCATGATCAATTTTTTTTATCTTAATTTGCAAAATTGAATCCCAAACATTTACTTTTATAAGAAACATATTTTCAAAAAATACACACTCTGGTGAAGTAATGAAAATACAAATTTGATGAATTCGCCACTAATATATTTTGTATGGGATTTAGTATCATCACCACCTGAATCTAAAATTGTTTTACTTAATATATATAGGATATATTAGTGGTGAGCGATGGTGACTTCTTTAAACAGGTATGCCCCATATGTATTAGCAACATTTTATTATGTAAGCTTTATGTTACACCTCAAATGTTAAAGGATTTTATAGGATTTCATTTACAGTGTTAATATAAATTAACGAGTCCACAAACTCATTCTCTCAAATTGCTTGTGTATGCAGAGCATTCAAAGCTTATAAGGACTGCACGCCCTTGGTATAGTATTTATATGACATAGAGCTATTTAAAAGTTACTTCAGCATTATTATCAAAATTAGTTTTAGATAACGCTATTTTTTCTTTATTTTAGTGTCAGTGCCTTTACGGTATAGCCTTTGTAGCACAGGACAGAGTTAAAGGGATAGTTTACCCTAAAATGAAAATTAAGTCATCATTTACTCACCCTGCTGTTGTTCAAATGCACTATGCTTTTCTTTCTTTTTTGGACCACAAAAGGAGTATTTTTAATAAATGTCCCGCTCACACTCGTCCATATAATGGCAGTGAATAGCGACCAGCATCAAGCTTTAAAAAAGAACAGAATGGTCTCATGCGACATGTGTCGTATATTCTTTTTTTCTGGGGGTATACGATATGAGATTTAATGTATTATGTAATGATAATCCTGACCTTGGCTGTTGGTCTTCCATGCTCGACTGTGCAGTCTTGAGACTCTATTAGCACCACAGTTCACTCTGACTCGTCCAGAAAAAGCACACAAGTGAGAAATCAAAATTGATAAAAATACGACATGAAATACAATGCCTAGAAATCCCAAAAAAGTACTTTCTTCAATGAGTTAAATCTCTCCGGACTGGAACTCAGTTTGTCTGATGACAGTCAGAATGACAGTTACAGATGTGAACACAACAGATATATTAACCTCAGAGAAGAAAGTACATTGATTGTATTTCATGACATGTTTTTAATAATCTTGATTTCTCACAACTTGTGTTTTTTTTTTCAACTTGAGTGAACATGCAGCAGAGCATGGAAGACCAACAGCCAAAGTCAGGATTTTCGTTAAATAATACATTACATTTTAGTTTGATTTTCACCAAATCCTATAGCATACTCCAAGAACTTTTAAGTTGATACTGTTGTCTTTTTTAAAAAGCTTGACCTTGGTCGCTATTCACTGCCATTATATGGACGAGTGCGAGAAGGGCATACGGCATTAGAACAACAGCAGGGTGAGTAAATGATTACTTAATTGTCATTATATTAAAGAAATAAATGAGTGTAAATAAAGAACTTACAGTACTTAGTCATTATTTTGGTCATTTAGCGCTTTTACAATGTGACTCACAGAACATGTATTACAGGGTCAGTCTCTCTGGAGCAAGCTGGGGTGATTTGCTTGAAGGCACAAAGCATTGACCACTATATCACATCATCTTGTTTTGAGTCACTGCAGCAATTTGCCCTGTATCAAAAAAAGGCAGAAGTCTTTCAGTGAAAGTAAAACATGACCTAGACAAAAATCTACATACATGATATGACTGAACTGTAATGGTCTTTATTTCTTCTAATGAGACAGAGGACAACATTACATATTATATCCAACTTTGTTAAGGCACTCACTTTTTTCTTTTTCTGAAAAAGCAAAACAAAATGGCGATACATGCACCAGCACCAGCACCAACAATGCAAAATAAAGCAATCCCCCATGGAGGTAGACCTGCTGAATATACATGTAAAAAGATAGCAAAAGATAAGTGTAATCAGGATTTAGACTAATCAAATAGCAAGCTGAATTAACATCAAAACTTTTACAGACTAAAGCATTGCTTTTACCGTTGCCATTATGGTTGCCATCTTGTTCGTCTTGGGGGTCATGTGCTGATGAACGTTTCATATCTGTAACTGTAGATAAGTACAATCAAAAGCATAATTTATATACACTAAAAGTATTCGTTTCTAGAGCATGTATGGTGTGAGGATTCATGCTTACCGGTAAAATTGATAGCACACATACACTGTAACAGAAGAAAAATAATATTTTTAGAACCTCGCCTGTCCTAATGGCATGACAATGATGCACACTGAACCACACAAACAAGCGTGCTGCGTATTTATTGGTGTGTAAATGAAAAACATATTCATTGTTCCTACCGTGCCACAGTTAAGTTGCCATTGCAGGTTCTCGCAGACACTGACTGTCAGGTTCTGAGGCGTCACATCCACTACAATCTGTGACCTTTTTCCACCGGCATTCGGGGTTGAATCGACAATAAATGTCCCATTCTATACCAAAAAAAAAAAAAAAAACAGCAAACTGAGGAATTACAAAACATTTGACTGTTTTAAAATTATAATAAAAAAATGTAACGATTAAATCCAGAACAACAATTGACCTGAAAGTACCATCCTTGTTCGCAATTTCCAAATGTGATGTTCGAGGGCAAAGTGTATGTGAATCCCATGGACGAGCGCAGGCTCTCACAGGATGATAGTATTTCCTGGTTTGCAGGGCAATCTAATGCGAAAATACGCGATTCCATTGAATTACACGACATAATTCTTATAATTTAAAATTCTGTGATTCATTAGTAATGTTGAAAAAATGTACATCATGATCAATGTAAGGATTTATCCACGCATGTTAAGAACGAACACATAAATGTTTGTTACAGTGAAAAAACTCTTACTGTTAGATCCCGCAGACCTCCGAGGAAAAAGAACAAATAGGCCTACAAATAGCATTGTCTTGACACCGGCCATCGGAAGTATCGCTGCTGTTACAAAGTCTGTTCTTCACTGTAGCGCCTCCCAAGCCTGATGTGACGTGATGTGAGGCAGAGCTTGATATTTGAAGGAGGGGGTGGACCGTCTTGAGACACGTGCAGGGAATCAAGACTCATACTGTATAAAAAAAAAAAAGAGAGAGAGCGTACTGGGAATGCGAAGGAATTTTCCCGCTAGATCGCCCAACTAAAACATTGATAGTTCGTGTTGTTAATTAGTAAAGCCAATGATGCAGTGAGCGGTTTAGCAGTTCATATTATAGTTTCCCCATTATGTTGATTATTAGGGACAAGAAAATTGTTAATTTGTCAAATTCGAATGACATTTTAGTCATTTTTGAGAGTATGAGTGAGTTTAATTCGTTTAGTGATCGATCGTTAGGCTAAAGGTTAATTTACTGCTATGAACACTGCTGTGGTTTAGTATATCACAACATTCTGCTTTTGGAGAGAACACTGCATGTTTAAAAAAATAAAAATGAATTATAAAACATAGGCTATTTTATTGACGTAGGCCTATTGAAAAGCTCAATGGTTTGAAAGTGTAATTGTTATATTTTTCAAACACGCAAGGACAGAATTTTTGCTCAATAGTAAAACTATTCACATTTTATTTTTCAGACCTGGGAAAGGTTCACAAAGATGATGCATTTGGATCCGCCATAGATGTCCGGAATCCAAAGGAATGAAGAGGAAAACAGCCAGCTCTTGAGGATGAGGAAAACCAGGAGAGGATTCAGCCCCGGACACCAGCCTACCTGCAAATAAAAGAGCTGTTGGGCAGTTAGGTCTGTATTATAAACAATTAAAGGCCTATAATAAGTTATAGCACCATTACAAAATATTGTTATTCATGAGGTCATAAAAAGTTCCTCTTGTTGCCTGAAGGAGCTGGGGGCTGAAAATGAATGAAAAGTAAAATGATAAAAGCAAATACCTACATGTAAGCCTGTAGGTCTGATTTAATTAAAAATATATATATACATGACAAACTAAAATATTTTGTCAATAAAAGACAATTATTATTTTTTTCATATAAAATAATGGCATTTTTTTAGAAATTCAAATTTAAATAATTTTGTGGTTTGACAGTGAACACTCTCACAGAACACGCGATAAATAGATGAGCCGGTACAAATGCTGTAAATTTCTTGAAATAATATTTTCTGAATGTTCAGGTTCTTCCTCTCAGTCTTTATTTACCTTTTTTCCATGGTTTCTCAACAGACATTGAGACACGGAGTGTTACAACGAACCCTATCTGCGCAACTGGAATTTAAACCTGGTTAGTGTCTTCTGATAGTTAGTGAAGCATTAAAAAACTACCCAAACTGCTAAACAAGAGATTGAAGATTAAAATAACATCAGATTTGTCTAATTTTAAATAAACACAAAAAATATAGAAAAATTAGCTTAAGTAAGAAATTTACTTTTGCTATTGTTAAATAAATGTTCAGTGATATCTTCCAAATATTTCTGAATTTTGGCGCAATTTTTTATATATATTGTCGATATGGCAACTAGTAAATACACTAAGTTTCTTCATGCTAGCGTGTGTGGAAGTATTTAAACCATGCTTGTTACAACTGACCCGGCGTTAGTTTGTGCCCCGCGCTCCTCTATATTTTTCTATACACGTATGGTTGTGCCCTGTTGAAGCCCTGTGGTTTGTCATAATTTTGTTTTGTTTTTCCTCTTCCTTGGATAAGATCTGTAGCCTACTCGTGTTTTTTAAACATTAATTGCTTTATAAAATTTGGTATTTATGAATGTGAATAAAACAGCTTGTACCAGCAATAACATTTTCACTACAGTCTTGTGGCCAGTTATTAGCCCACTTGTGGTGGGTTACACTATCACAATTACGATCACGATTACAATTGCGTTTTATTCTCTATAAAGGCGTTCAAACCATTGACACATTTATAGGCCTTACACGTCGTAGAAAACCATATCAGGGAATTTTAAAATTGTGATTTCCAGGCCATGAAAATTATGGAAATTAAATGTAACTTTTGAAAATGATGTTCTCATTTTTCTAGTGAAATATGAAATAGTTTTTATTGCATCATGGCTATACGTTTTAAAAACAAGTGACAAGTGCACACCTACGCGTTGCGTTGTGGCCTATAACTGGCCAATAAGGTTTTTAAGTAAGAATTATGAAGCACGTAAAAGATTACTTTTGAGTATAAAAAGCACACCAAAAAAAAAAAAAAGCATGAACTCGTGTTATGCCTACGCAGTGCCAGGAGATCGGGTAGTTTTTCTTTCTTTCTTTTTTCTTTTCTTTTCTTTTCTTTTCTTTTCTTTTCTTTTCTTTTCTTTTCTTTTTCCCATACGAAATAGCATATAGCCTACTAGCCTTAGTCAAGGTGTGACAAGTGACAAGACATCCCCCTTAGCAAATGGTGTCATCCTCTTCTCTTCTTCTACTTCTCCTCTGTACCTGCACCGCTCAGCACGACCGTCATCTAGCGCGAAACACACGCAGAGTGAGAATGTAGTGTTGTAGTGTTATGTAGTGTTGTGAATCAACTAAGTTGCTCCAAAGCTGTGTCTCACACTTCTTTCCTTTTACCTAGAGTTGTTCCGATTCCGAAACCATATCGGTGAGTACTGGAATCACTAAGTGTTGTGAATCAACTGAGTTGCCCTAAAGCTGTGTCTCACACTTCTTTCCTTTTACCCTAGAGTAAAAGATTACTTTTGAATATAAAAAGCACGCCAAAAAAAGCAAAAATAAAAAACCGTGTTATGCCTACGCAGTGCCAGGAGATCGGGTAGTTTTTCTTTTCTTTTCTTTTCTTTTCTTTTCTTTTCTTTTCTTTTCTTTTCTTTTCTTTTCTTTTTTCCATACGAAATAGCATATAGCCTACTAGCCTTAGTCAAGGTGTGACAAGTGCACGCTTGCGGCTAAGCCTTCGTTAGTCAGGGTGTGGCAAATGTTGCGGCAACGCGTGCACTACACCCTGTTGAAGGCAATTAGCCGCAACGCGTAGGTGTGTATTTGTCACCTGTTTTTAAAACTTATAGCCATGATGCAATAAAGGCTTTTTATAATTTTTTCAACAAGTTTTCAGTGCTTTGGACTATCATCATTTTTATATGAGCTGAACCATCCCTTACACCTAAAGAGCACCGAGAAAAGAAACTAATACCCCGTGCAGCACTTCTAATTTAGGCCATGTAATCTTTTTCGAAATACCCTTGGATATGTGTAGTTGGAAGTCATACGTTTAGGCTATTTTTATTTATTTATTTATTTTTAAAAGAGGCATCATACAATGCATGCTGCCTACTGCTCTGAAAAAGTTGTTTTACATAACAGTCCACAATAATACAATAATAATAAAATAATAGCTGAATTTACACACATAAACAGTTCAAAAGGCCACTTGCTGTTTATGTTTTGTGATATTGGCCAGATAATGTTTTGCGAATCCCTTGTTTGTCGTGAGCTGAGCAGTTAAACTGAGTACAGTTCTTCAGAAAAAATACTTCATACACTAACCCTTTCCAACGGTGAAATGGCGCAAATGTTCATTGATGCGTATAAGAAGCTTTTGATTAAGGCAACATTAAGAATCAAGCAAAAACTTTTGGATGTTTTTTTTTTTTTTTTTTTGAGTAAATTCAGTAGGCCTATTATTTTGTCTTGTGGTCTATATGTAATTTAAAATATAGTAGGCCTGTTATATAAAAACAAAATGCATTTTTATTATCCAACTTGTTTTAAACCATTTTTGCGTGATATAAACTTGCAATTGCGAGAAATAGGCTAAACTCAGAATTCTGAGATATAAACCCAGCTAACAAAAATATGTTCTTAGAATGTTTTGCTAACATTTCCTTTAAGTTATGAAAACGTTATTTCTGAATGTTATTTAAACATTGAAAACGTCCAGTTTTTTTTAATGTATCAAGAATGTTTTTTCTTGGTTTATGTGTACGTTAGAGGAACATTCCATTCTATCATTTTGGAAATGTTATGAAAACGTTATTTTGTAATATTTTCGGAACGTTCAAATTATCCGTTTTTTATGTATTAAGAACGTTTTTTTCTTGGTTTATGTGAACGTTAGAGGAACATTCCATTCTGTCATTTTGGAAATGTTATGAAAACGTTATTTTTGAATATTTTCTGAACGTTTAAAACACTATGAACGGATGGTCAGTCCATCACCGGGCTCACACACGGACACTTGAGTATTGCTAACTTCCCTCTGCTGCATGTCTTTGAACTGTGGTGGAAACTGGAGTACCTGAAGGAAACCCACACTGACACACAGAGAACCTGCTAACTCCTAGCTTAGCCGGGACTCGAACCGAGGACCTTCTGGCTGTGGGGTGACACTGCTACCCATTGAGCCACTGAGTTTATGTCTCACAATTCTAAGAAAAGAAGTCAAACTGCGAGAGAAGAAAAAGTCAGAATTGCGAGATAGTCCTATAAATAGCTAAAAAGTCATTTTTTATTATTATTCCATGGCGGAAACAAGCTTCCATACTATAGGCTTGAAGGTTATAGGCTATATCGTATGGAAGAAAAGAAAAGAAAAGAAAAGAAAAGAAAAAAGAAAAAACCACCCCGATCTCTTGGCTCTGCGTAGGCCTAACGCGGTTTTTTATTTTTGCTTTTTTTGGCGTGCTTTTTATATTCAAAAGTAATCTTTTACTCTAGGGTAAAAGGAAAGAAGTGTGAGACACAGCTTTAGGGCAACTCAGTTGATTCACAACACTTAGTGATTCCAGTACTCACCGATATGGTTTCGGAATCGGAACAACTCTAGGTAAAAGGAAAGAAGTGTGAGACACAGCTTTGGAGCAACTTAGTTGATTCACAACACTACATAACGGGTTCTCACTCTGCGTGTGTTTCGCGCTAGATGACGGTCGTGCTGAGCGGTGCAGGTACAGAGGAGAAGTAGAAGAAGAGAAGAGGATGACACCATTTGCTATTGGGGATGTTTTCATTTTCATCCTTAACACATACATTTTAAACCACAAACTACAGAGTATGTTTTGGACATTATTTAACCTTGTAAAAGACGAACAAAAATTTTAGAATAACAGCATTTCTTACTCCAAGTTTTAGGGGTGCTGAGGCATGTGGTGAGGCATGTGGGCTTGTCCCGGTGGTTGAAACGCGGCTATAGCTTTTTTACTTTCAAGTTTTTATTTTTATTACAAATTTGTAATCTAGTTTATTTCATTTTTATTTCGTTTTCACTGAACAATTGTAAATTTTACGTTTTTTTGGTGTTTTATTTTAGCTTTTACAGTCTAGCCTATATATCATATAACTTTGCGGACTAGGCTGCATGACAAAATGATAAAATGATAAAATGTGGTGTAGACGGGGCCGTGGGCTCTGATAATGATGCAGGCCCAGGCCAGGGGCATAGGCCTAAATCACGGGTGAAATCAGTAAATCCCCATGTCATGTCCTGGACTGCATAACGGAATTAAGCAGCAGATAATGCAAGTAACGCAAACGTAGCCTATTAACTTCCCATAACTAAAGTGTTCAACAATAAAAAATGTTTTAAAGGTGCTCTATGTAAGTTTTTGACTAAAGCATAAAAATATCATATGTTTGCAGATATTTATTAAACATGCTAAGTTCACATACTCATTTCTCTGAAAACCATTGCTACATCTCGTATCTCTTGCTTTTAATTTGAGATCAATTTGCTTTTAATAATAAATCAAATACACTGCTGAACAATAACCAATATCTAATATTTTTTTCTTATATTTTATGCGTATTTTTTTATTTTGTCATTTCATCTGAACATCAACATTTGTGATATTTCAGCCGAAACAGTTTTTTGGTTAATTGATCTGATTTTGTGTCTCTGGAAAATATGACATTGTAGGCTTTTATGTTGAAAACCTACCCTTTTTCTCCTTTCCTATATTTCATTCCCTTTTATTATTATTATTATTATTATTATTCCTATTCCACATGCACAATTAATTGTAGCTGCATGTAGCTACATTCAATTCAAGCTGCATTCAATGTATAATTATTAATGTATTCCTGCACCTTATTTGTAACCCTTTCAGTACAGTTAATAAACCTGTTCTCTGCTCTAGATAGCAAAGTGGCCTATAAACTATTTTATCAGCAATTTTGTGTCGATTCATTGTTCTATTTTAAACACTATTTAACACCGTTTTCACAGTACAATAGTGTTAGCATTAAAACACAATTTTGAACAGTAAAGTGCAAACAGAAAAGTAACTGAGGCAATGAGAGTGGGATCAGGTCAGGATATGATTCAGAGTTGGCATAACAAATGAAAACACATAGTCATACTACAAGAGCTGTGACTGTGCCAGAAGAGAAAGCCCAACCAGGCATGAATCACTACGGTATCATTAGAACAGTTTGCTGATAAGAGTATGTCATGCACTCCTCTAATACAACACATACAATAACATCAGCCCAATTGCCAATCATTTCTCAAAGTAGCTCTTACATTCATGCATGCAGCGACATTTTGTAATTATTTGTAACATCACAACCATCAGGCGCAAAGGCAACACAAAATCATGAACTAGACTCAAGTAGCCATTTAAAATGTGTTGATTTATTTAAAAAGTATATGACCTTATTAAAAAAAATATTCAAGTGCCTGTACAAAAGAGGTTTTTTAAAAAAATTAGTTGCTAATATTATTGTAAATGAGGAGAGTTCTTTGTACAATAAGTTAATACATTACTATCAATATTAAGTGGGGTCACTGTTGCAGGTACAGTGGCAGCATTGGTAGTATTTACATCAGCCTTTGATCACAGGTGCACAGTTGCTGTTGCCAGTCATGAGTTATGGCATGCAGTTTAAAGATCTCTAATGTATAACAGTTTATTGATCCCACTTTATATTAGGTGTCCTTACATTAATGTACTTAAGACAAAAAAAAAAAAAATGTTAGGTACAATGTACCTATTTTGTCCATGTTTTATTGCAAAGGTATGTTTTTTGTAAGGTTGGGAACTGGTAATTACATGCAGGAAATGTTTAAATGTAAGTACAATGTAAAAACATGGATTTACGCAATAAGTGCACTGGATCTAATGATTTAAATGTTATTACATAGTAGTTAAAGACACTGAATATATAGTGGATGCAGCTACCATCTGCAAACAAATAATGCCAAGAGTTTTTTACAGAACTAATTATGGATGACCTATATGACTGCGACTTGGACTTTCATATTTCACAATCCTGTCTCAGATCCACCTTCACCTGGAGGAGTGTACACAGGCCTAGGGAAAAAATTGGACAAACAGTTTCAAATATTATAGAAATAATATAAGACAAATATTACACATTCTTCAAAACAAAATATTACTGGTATGCTTTTTATTGCTTATTGTGTATAACATAACTTGAGGCACATCAATATTCTAATCTTGATATAGTAATATCCTTAGTACATCCCTACCAACAACAGCAATACTGAACACAAACATTTATAACAGGAACTTACTTTCTTAGACATTTTTTTCCAAAAAAAACAAATGGTAACAGACAGGATGGTAACAGATACAATAACACTCGCCACAATTACAGCAGTTAGCCAGTTGGGAGAATTTGCTGAAACAAACATGACAAGAAAGAGGTGTGCATCGTAATATATGTAAAGACAAACTTAATTAATGGTGGAGTTTATAACTAATTTAAGAAGTTTATATTGGTTACCTTCTTTGTCTTCTGAAAATGTGTAATTTCCTGGCAGGGAGTCATGTGTAGCTCGAAGTTTTACTTTAAACAAACACAAACAAATACACATCTTATTTATGCTGAAAAACTATTAAAAAAGGAGCTATGTTATTCAGTTACAAATTCATTATTACTGCACAATGCATCTTTTCCATATAATGGAAGTGAATGGTTAATAAAGGGTTAGTTCACCCAAAAATGAAAATTCTGTCATTAATTACACTATGAGGGTGTCATGTCGTTCCACACCCATAAGACCTTCGTTCATCTTTGGAAAACAAATTAAGATATTTTTTATAAAATCCAATGGCTCAGTGAGGCCTGCATTACCAGCAAGACAGTTAATACTTTCAGTGCCCAGAAAGCTACTAAAGACGTATTTAAAACAGTTTGTGTGAGTACAGTGGTTCAACCTTAATGTTATGAAGTGACGAGAATACTTTTTGTGCGCCAAAAAAACAAAATAACGACCTTATTCAACAATATCTAGTGATGGACGATTTCAAAACACTGCTTCGTAAAGCTTTGAAGCTTTACGAATCTTTTGTTTTGAATCAGTAGTTCGGAGCCTGTATCAAACTGCAAAAGTCACACCCCCCCCTCAGTGGAGAACCATTGAAATTTCAAAACACTTATCATGTAAAGAAGCTTTTATTGAAATCAAGTAACTTTGGCAGTTTGATATGCACTCTGAACCACTGATTCGAAACAAAAGATTCGTAAAGCTTCGAAGCTTCATGAAGCAGTGTTTTGAAATCGCCCATCACTAGATATTGTTGAATAACGTCATTATTTTGTTTTTTGGTGCACAAAAAGTATTCTCGTCGCTTCATAACATTAAGGTTGAACCACTGTAGTCACACAAACTGTTTGAAATACGTCTTTAGTGGCTTTCTGGGCAATGAAAGGCCTCACTGAGCCATCGGATTGTATCAAAAATATCTTAATTTGTGTTCCGAAGATGAACAAAGGTCTTACGGGTGTGGAACGATATGAGGGTGAGTAATTAATGACAGAATTTTCATTTTTGGGTGAACTTTAAGGCTGTCATTCTGCCTAACATCTCCTTTCATGTTCTGCTAAAAAAAAAAAAAAAATCAGAAACAACATATGTAAATGATGTCTCAGTTATCAGTTTTTGGTGAACCAATCCTCTAATAAACAGGAAGATGTTTTCTAGACTAGAGCATTAATGGTGTGATGTCTCATGGTGCTTACCTGCATAATTGATAGTACAGCAAAACTGTAAAGGAACAAAAATAATATCATTAGAACCTCATCTGACCATTCAAACTGATTTTAGAGCCTATGCACTGCATTTATTTATTCAGCACTTATTATCTTATCATGTGTAAATACACACAGACAGATAGACTTGTTGCTACTACCTGAATGTTGTCACAGTTAATTTGCCATTGAATGTTTGCACAGGTGCACAATGTCAGGTTCTCAGGAGTCACAGCCACAAAAGGTCCTAACTTCTTCCCATCGATTGTTGAGTCAGCAATAAACGTTCCATTCTATGCACAAAATAAAATGGAATCATTACAAAAAGATATCTTAATTATATTTTATATCATCTTGATTATAAACCTAAAACAAGGCGTGCCCACCGCATGATACCATCCATGTTCGCAATGGCGATTTCTCAGGTAAACTGTCATGTCCTGAGGCACCCGGTATGTAAATCCCTTGGAGGTAACCATGTCCTCACATTGCACTTCATGAGTTCTGAGACATTCTGAAAAAAGCAAAACACAGGCTCGTAAATAACTCTGGGTAAACGCAATCCTGGTATGGGAGTGTTGAAGTTCTGCTGCACAGCTTTCAAAAATGTGAAAAGTCCCTAAACAGAGTCAATGAATTAAACTACTGAACAAATTTAGTGATCTGACGCTTAAATAATAATAAGAATAAAAGTTTATTATCGCTGATGTTGGCATGTCGCTACAGCTGCAAACTTGTATTGCAATGTCTTACCGTTCAGTTCTCGGGAAACCAGACGAAATCCCGTGCATAGTATGTTTGTTAACATCAGTAAAGAAATCACGACTCTCATAATTGCTGCAACTTACTCCTCCGAGTGCCAAGTATGCAACTATGAATGAAGATTGATGGGCGCGCAAGCGACTGTTTGCACAACCCCGCCCTCTTCTCACACATAAGCACACGCAGAAAATATCAGTCGATTATCACAAGTGGTGCTCACTGCAGAGCCAAATTACGTCCATTCAAGCTGGTGGATAAGGGAGAGAGGATGAACTTCTCCCTTGTTTGTCTTCACACTGTAGTGTTCAGATTATTATCAGCCTTGCTGTGCCACTCATGACTTACGATGTCTGCACGTTCACACTCCCACACACTTTTTAAAGGGAAATGTCCTGGTTCTAACAGTTACAAAATCCCTGTCTCAGATATAGGCCTAGTAGTTTAAATGGATAGTTCACCCAAAAATAAAAATTATCCCATGATTTAGCTATTCACCCCTGTACCATGGTGTATCTTCTTTCAGACGAACACAATTTGAGTTATTTAAAAAAAATATATATATCCTGGCTCCTCCAAGCTTTATAGTAAATGGCGCTTCTGATTTTGAAGTCCAAAAAGTGCATCCGTCCATCATAAAAGATATCTACACGACTCCAGGGGGTTATAAAGGCCTTCTGAAGTGAAGCAAATACAGGTACTAAAAATAGGTACAGACAACTCGCATAGTCAAGCCAACAGATGCAAACAGGGTTGTTCTTCACAACGGGAAATTTGTAGCCTATTCATTATTGAAAATCTTAATCGTTGAACATTTTTTTTACTGGTCCAAATTATTATTATTTTTTATTTATAACCTTGTGAAAAAGCTATGTTGCTAAAGAAAATATATAATACATTTGAAATTATAAGTACAAAAGTGAATGCAGCACTGTGATATAAGGTTTTATATAGGTTTGAATTCTTGTAAAATAATTTAAATGGATTGTTAGACTCCTAGTACATGTTGTAAATGAATATAAAATATATTGAACTAATAAGTTGAATAGATGTATAATCCAATGGCTAATAAAACTCTGTATTAAGCAGTGTTCTGCGTGAATCAATGTTTTTTATGGCCTATTTCAATGAATGACTCTCTCATAATACGCAAAAAGTCATTTGGCGTCACCTACTGGTAACCTTCAGAAGACAAGCTGTTATTTATTCTCAGGACTCATGGAACTAATTTCATTGATTTTAGTTTCACAATATATTAGAAAGATAAAATCAGTTTAGTGTCTATAGAGGACTTGATGCATTCACAAGACCAGGTTTTTTTGGACAAATGCAAATGTGGGGAAAATCTTTTTTTTTTCCCCTTTTTTTTATAGTTTCCTTAATCTGATCAGTACAAGACTTGGCTAATTTTCCTAAGTATGCCACCTGAACACAAAAAAAAAAAAAAAAATGGACTCTGTTATTTAACTTTTTATTCATCAAAGAATCCTGAAAAGTATCACAGGTTATACATTTTTTTTAAATATTAACGGTTTCCAACATTGATAATAAATCAGCATATTAGAATGATTTCTGAAGGATCATGTGACACTAAAGACTGGAGTAATGATGCATATGATTTTGAAGCATATTAAAATAAAAATATTAAATTGTATATTTAATAATTAAATTGTAATTAAATTTCACAATATTACTGTGTTTTTTTTTTCTGTATTTTTGATTAAATAAATGCAGGCTTGATAAACGTAAGAGACTTCTTTCAAAAACATTAAAAATAGTAACATGTCCAAACTTTTGACCGGTATTGTATAATATTATAAAGGTACATGGATTCTCCTACCATTGCTATGCTGATGACATACAGCTTTACTTTTCATTTCAGACTGATGATCTGACGGTAGCTGCACGGATCTTGGACTGTCTGGTGGATCTCGGCATGGATACAAGAACATCACCTGCAACTCAATCTGGCAAAGACAGAACTTTTCATCTTCCCAGCCACTCCTAAGATTCAGCATAATTTCAGCATCCAGCTAGGCTTATCAACTGTAATTCCATCCTGATTAGCCAAAAATCTTGTGGTAATCTTTGATGACCAGCTGACGTTCAGATACCACTTTACAAAGACAGCTTGGTCATTTAAGTTTGCACTGCACTATACCAGGAAGATCAGCCCCTTCCTAACGGAGCATCCAACACAATTCTCATCCAGGCCCTTGTCATTTCTAGACTGGACTATTGCTAACTGGACAGCTGAATCCCTGACAATATTCAAGAAACAACTGAAAACTCATCTCTTCCATGAACACTTAATGGCATCCTGCCATTAAAAGCCATTCAATGACACTATTAAATCCCTCTCTGTTCCAGTTTGTACTATTCTGAACAATGTTTCAATCTTTGTATTTTTTAGCACTTCTCATGTTTATTGCCTCCTTAAGATGAATTGTTTGTATTTTTTATTTCTAAGTTGCTATGGATAAAAACGTTAGCTAAATGAATGTTTAAATGGTTAATTAATTTTTCAAACAGCAAATGTTTATTCTTCATATTGACCACTTTGACAGCTAGTGCATATTTCCATTGTTTTTAATATTGTTGTTTTACAGTAAATAACCATTTTATACCTGTTTTTATGACTTTTAAATAAAAACATCTCAACCAAGCTTTGTGTATCATAATGATGAATGTTGATGCAGTGACTTAAAAGATGCTTATTCTATCCTGTGTGTGGATGGAGTTTAAACAGCATCAGTTTAAAATATATTGGCAAATATACAGCTGTCGAAATCTGTTACTGTCTCAATTACTTACCAGACATTTATGGGGGTAGAATTGTTGCAAATTTCCAAATAAATAGATTATGATCCACAAATAAATGTAATATTCACGAAAAATAAATAAATTAATAAATAAATAATAATCGTATGCACAAATGAATAGAATGAGATCCACAAATATATGTTGGGAGTTTCACAAAAAATAATTAAATTCACAAATAAATAAAATGAGATTTGCTAATAAAAAAACATATTCACAAATATGTTTTTATGTCACAAGCACAACACTGCCTGCATTCATTTGTGAATTGCTTTCTGTGCATTTGTGGATTGCTCCATGCATTTGTGTATCTCTTCCTGCGCATTTGTGAAGTTTGAAACGTTTCTAGCATCATGACTGCCGACAAATCCACAGATAGGTCGACTCCATCCACCGACTACTCAAGCCAATCAGATAACGGCCACATTGCGCTGACCAATCGCAGCACACTCTCGCTACAACCAATCACGTTTTGCTTTACAATCGGCCGGGAACAGACTCTAAAAGGTGCTCCCTACTATTTCACCATGGGCGCATCGTTCGAATTGATCTGAAGGTGTTTGTGTGATAAAACACCTCGTTTATAAAATGTAACCAACTTTATTGTGATTAATCTTCTAATTTGTTTTGTACATATTTTTGTGGGTGTAATTATGTATAAAGTCTGCGTTGTCCTTCTTTTTTTACTTTGACAGGTATAGTCTATGGAGTGATACTGCTCACGGCAGTAATGAGCAATTGAAAGTCTCCAACAGAACGTCTCGTGCACATTACGGTTTATCTGTGTTTTCTTACGAATAGAAAGTTTACCAGTTTGTTAAACAACCCTGAAAAGGCATAAGCTCTTATGGTGATTTTCTGGAGTTAAAAACGGTCATGGTAGCCAGGCGCGGATTAACGCACAGGCTTGCCTAGGCTGCAGCCTAGGGGCCCCAGTGTGCAGGGGCCCCACGGATTGGCCAGACCATTTTATTATTATTATTATTATTATAGCTAAATTTACTTCAGCGCGAACCAAAAAAGTCCCTCATTTGCCCATAAACATAAAAAAAATAATAAAAAAAAATAAGCAGGTGATTGGATAGACATTTGGGTCACATCTGTCCAATCAGCTGCTGATCAAATCATGTCAATCATTTTCATTTACGTCACTGCTATTGCTAGTAGACTGCATAGCGGCAAAATGTCCGAAAGAAAGTACAATAGTGGAGCACAAAAAAACGGAAAATACAAAGGTTAAAAGAACAGCGTGAACAAGATATACTGAAAAATCCCTAAATTGACTTGATACTTAAAGGCATTGGATACATCAAGACAGAAGTGGCGAAGTCACGCAGTTCGTGAGGGAGAGATCGTTAACGGCAGGAAATCCAAACATTCGCCTATCATTCATTGACCTCAAATATTGCTTATCACTTGAAACATGTAAGTAGTAGCAACTTTACAAGTCCGCTACCGTTAGCCTAGTCCTATATAAATGTGCTCTATTATTTGGCGCTATTATTGACACTATTATTAAGTGTTTGAGTGGGGAGCGCGCTGCCGCGCTCGCTGCATGACATGGAGGCGCCGATGCGATCACTTAATACTTCGTCATTTTGGTCATACAGATAAGAGTTATACAAAATGTAATGGGTCTACTTTTATTTATGTAAACTCACAATAACAACAAAACATTGTGCTTTTGTAAAATGAAAACAACCAGGATGCGCGTTCTGCCATCTCTGTGAATTTGAGCACGTAACAAACATGAACCATACTTCCCTCACCTACACGAGAAATATATCTATAGAAAGCTTGAAATGTCTACTTTTAATCGAACCAATTCAAATGGAAAATAAATATTCTCAGATTATGTTATCCGTATGAAACATGCATAGCCAATATGTCCACTACTGCGGACATGGCGAATCAGCATCGTCGACTTCATCTCTGCAGCCGAAAACAGAAAACAATATCAATACATTATTAAAATTTTTAGAAAGTGTCCTTGCTGTTTTTTGTTTTTTTTTACTACACATTCATAATCATTATGTTTGCCGGTGCGCTGTGGCAAGTTTTATGCGTGCGCTTAAGCGCAGATTAGGTATTATATATTGGTTTATTATATGATTTATGATGATTTTCAATTTCCCATTTTACCTATTGTTACAAACAGAAGGGACAGGAACAACAGATTGCAGGTGACAGGAGCTTTATTGAACACCAGATGAGTATAACAGAAGTGCAGGTGAGTAGCAAGGGAATCGTCTCAGGTTACGTATGTAACCATGGTTCCCTGAGAACAGGGAACGAGACTCTGCGTTTTACCGCATATGGGGAACCGTCACTCGTGACGGGTGTCCGAAATGCCAAAGAATCACACCACACCAATCCTATTGGCCGGCGACAGCCTATGACGTCATCATGACGCGAACCCGGAAGTATAAAGGGGGCACCTGAGGAAGCAGTAAACACCTACTCGTCTTGAGGGACTGTCCAGCAGGCAGCCCGAAGCATGGCAGGGCAACGCAGAGTCTCGTTCCCTGTTCTCAGGGAACCATGGTTACATACGTAACCTGAGACATTCCCTTTCAAAAGGGAACTCAACTCTGCATTTTACCGCATATGGGGAACGATATACCCACGCCGCCATGCTAAAGGAGAGTGCATGCCAAATGTCAAGACAAACGTCCGGCAGTTCCAGAGAAAAGCCGGGAGCAGCTCCCCCTCAGGTCACGCAAGGCTGTCAGTGACAGCATTCCCTACGGGCACCAGCCCAAGCTGAGCCTAAAAGAGGCCTTCCGCAGAAAGCCTACCAAGGCTGCTCAGAGCTTCTGGGACCAACATTTCCATGGAAAAGTGGTCCCTTAAAGGGAATGTGGCCAGGAAACCAAAAGGAACCCCGGCCAGTCACTAGAGGGGAACGAAGACACCCTCAATGCCACCAGGGAGGCCGACCTGGTCTGACAAAGGACAAACTTAGTCTTGGCCAACCCTGTCTGATACACAGAATCTCCAAAGCGCATTCTTCAGAGAAGAGAGCAGGTAAGAGCGACTGCGAAAGAGCAGTAAGCAACTCAAACCCATGCGCAGAGATGGGCATCCTGGAGAGCAGAACTCAGCTGAGCGCTATAAACCCTCGTATTGAGGGGAGTATAATCCGCTCATCCTAGGATCTACTCAGTGTCTGATTAAAGCACTGAGGAGGCTGTGTGCTAGAAAGACCCCTGGCACAGGGGAGCACAAACCAGCCTGGGGGCTGGTCTCAACGGGAGGCTTCGAAAGAAGTCTACAACCAATGACCAGCTTAGGGAGCGAAGCACAATTACACAGTAACCCAAAGGGAAGTACGAAGCTCAACCTAACAGATAGACCATACTGTAGGCACATAGTCACTGAGGCCGGAAAAAAGGGGCCTTCAACATAACTAAAGTTCAGAAGAAGAACTAAATATAACACCAGAGACTTAAATCGCATGGTGGTATTGCAGGGAGGCCCATAAGGCCACTCACCCGAAAAATAACATGCTAAGCGCATGACCAACCACGCCATTAAGTAACTGTGAGTGCCCACAAACAGTCCATCCTAACACAATCCAGCGAGCAGTGTACTCGGTAAAAGAACCTTTTACTCTTTAAGCAAGAGGAGTACAACGTACGCCAACACGTGCTAAAGAAGGCCCCATGAGCCTATAACCTCAGCAGACAAGTGACATCAGCTCGTGGCAGTGTTATCAAGCTCCGGGCAGAACAAACCGACTACAAAGGAGGTTAATAAGTCACCCAGAGCCCTGGCCAACCAGCAACATAAAATCCCCTTTACTTTCTTAGTAAAGAAATATAAAGAATGTAAAAGGTATAAGCCTGCATGTTTCCAAGGAGGCCTCGAAACTCCAACATGATACATAGGAGGCCTGAAAAGGCCTACGACCTGTAAACACGTGGCGTCAGCAAGTGGCAATAATGACCCATCCATGGAGATGAGTCATAAGAGAACCAACACACAACTGTGCCAACATGTAAACTGAAAGGAGGCCCTTGTGGGGCCTACGACCTCCATAAACACATGGCATCAGCCAGTGGTAGCTATATGACAAAACCAGCCAGAAGGCCTAGTACTCAAAAACATATTTTAACCAGACAAGAAGAGTACACACACCGCCACGGTACTGTATGACGGGCCTAACCTAGGGCCCACTCATACAGAGGTGGGTGTGGCCGATGGCGGTAAAGTCAAACAAACAAGACTCAACCATGGAAATGAGTCATAACTAACCCAGCTATGCCAACATGAAAAACTGAAAAGGAGGCCTGGCAAGGCCTACTACTTTTGCAACATGTGGCGCCAGCCAGTGGGTCTTTTGTGCTGCTGGTGATGGCTGTGTTGATTGGAGTCAGGTGTGAGTGATTGGTATTCGGGTGAGGGAGTGCGTTGTGATTGGGTGATGGTGGAGCCTGGCGTGTCTGTGACATTTATGTGGTGTGGTGGTATTTTTCTTACTGTGGTGGTCCACCATTTGAAGGAATGTAGAGGAAACACTGTAGTATTGGCTCAATGTGTGTGTGTATGGCAGTTAACCTTAATATTTGCGTGTGGACCATGTATGGCACTAAATAAATTTTTCCAGTAAAGCATAATGATTAAGGGGGGCCTCACACAAAGAGCAGCCTAGGGGCCCCTGACCAGCTTAATCCACCCCTGATGGTAGCTAATGTACAATTATAAAAGTTTCGGCCATCATTCAGACGGAGTCCGCTGGATGGTGTAAATAACTTTTACAATCAAAAACTATTAAGTCTGATTCATCTGAAATATTTGCGTGATCAAGTTTGACTGCTGGACATTTTACTTTTAAATGAAATGCATAATCTATATCCTATGTAATTCAATGACCTGTCACGTTTAAAAAGTCTATATCTTCTTAACAAACAATTATAATGTTATAACACTTAACTAATGTTTAAAATATTACTTAAAGGCCTGTTAAATAATGTTTAATAGCTGGTTTGCTGCTCATTTCTGTCAATGTTTGATTGATAAACTGGGAAATGCTGTTGGCTGTTATAAATAGGGTTATGACACCAAAAGCTACTAGATTAACTAACTATATTAGATTTAAATATTGTTAGACGAATAAACAGCATTCCCCCCCCCCCCCCCCTTTAATGATGAGAGATGTTGATGCACTGGCTTAAAAGATGCTGATTCTGTGTGTGGATGGACTTTAACCAGCATCAAGTTTAAATGTTCATTTTCTGGCTTTTTGCTATTTATAATGAAATTAAATATGTTGACAGGGAGCAAAATTGGTGAAAGAAGGCAGAAGGGATCCGGAAAATTCCACGAGCCTGGACTCGAACCTAGGATTCTTTGTACGCAACTACACCAGAGGTCAATGGACTGTCCACAAAGCCATCAGGAAGTACGAGACTGAGCCAATTTGATAAATGTTGGAAACTCTTGGGGGGGGAACAGAATGCGATGGCAAATATACAGCTGTCGATATCTGTCGATATTTTCCCAGACATAATTATGCCTTAAGAAATGTAACAGAGTTGACAGTTTTTTACAGTTCAGTTTGACAATTCTTTTGCTCAAGGTTGTAAAACTACAAGCTGTTTGGTGTAATTTAATGATATTTTTATAATACCATTTTTATTAGTTTCATTGGTAACACTTTAGAATATTGTTCCGTCATTAATGAATAACTACACAGGAACAAATGAGTAATGCACTATTAACATTCTAGGAACTACTAACAAGAAACTGATTAACAAATTAGTAAGTATAATAGCACTTAGCTGAATGTGGTAGTTCACTATTAGTGAATCAATGACTACCTCCCCTATAACTACTAGAATTACTATAAACAGGTTCAGAATTAATGAAAACAATGCATAATGTATAATTAATTCTAAAGTGAAGATCATGGTTACTAGTAATTACTAGTAGGAGGAGAGACAGCAGCACACGGAGCAGAAAGACCAGGTGAATCATACATGTTACATATACACATATAGAGCAATGTGTCTACTTCTGCAACATGTGATGATTTGGTTGAAGGACAGACGTTAAGCGAGAGAGAGAGAGAGAGACGTTGAGTGTTTCTGTATTTAATGCATGTGTGTTCCACTGAAGCAGCAGGTGGGTGAGGGAGAGGGTGAGGCGGAGCGGCTGGAGGGATTTAGGAGGAAGGCCATCAGAAACATGGAGGAGCAGCAAGAACAGAAAGAGACACTGCAATCCTGAGTCGCTGTGCAAGAGAATCAATTTAAGTAGTTGTTTAAGAGAGAGAAAATAATGGTCAGAATTTAATGTTTTTTTTTTTTTTTTAAATAAGAGCTCATGTTTGGAATACAGAATTAATTTTAAAATAGGGAGCAATTATGGCTGGTTTCCTGTGCTTTTTCTTAATGTTTTTGGTAAAGTGTTCAGAAAGACAGTAAATACACAGTAAATATGTGTGTATTTAAACAGTAATGCTCACTGAGGCCTGCAGAGGGCAGTGTGTGTCTCTTAAAATACTGGCTTGTCCAGACTGCTCACATCTCTAATCTCTTAAAGTCTTTAGCTTAAGTGCAGCCAAGATCAATGATTTCGGCACACTTGTGAAAACACACCTTTTATTCACTGAATCTAATGCTGCGTTCCAGGCAACCTGTAACCCGTGTTTTTCCAACCTTCTACCCGTGAAAGTGCACTGGAACGGTAGTCAAACCCATGACTTCCCACCCGTGAACTCGTACTAGATCGATGTACTCCCAGTTCCGCGCTCTGACGTCACATAGCCCGCAAAACAACAATGGCAGCCCCTACGGGTGCGGTATTTATGCAAGTGCACGGTAAAATAACGTAAAATAAAAGGTATAACAGCTTCCCTTGCCTTAAGCGCCGTTTTTCCTCCTCCGTTGCCCTCAAATAAGCAAGGATAAGCACCTTTCGCGATAAAAAATTATTGTAAATGAGCATAAGCCCCATACGGTCAGCCATGCGCTGGTTTGTTTACACTCAGGCAGTTTGGCGTGACTTGCCTGGAATCAATTTAAGTAGTTGTTTAAGAGAGAGAAAATAATGGTCAGAATTTAATGTTTTTGGGTTTTTTTTTTTAATAAATAAGAGCTCATGTTTGGAATACAGAATTAATTTTAAAACAGGGAGCAATTATGGCTGGTTTCCTGTGCTTTTTCTTAATGTTTTTGGTAAAGTGTTCAGAAAGAATAAGACACAGTAAATATGTGTGTATTTAAACAGTAATGCTCACTGAGGCCTGCAGAGGGCAGTGTGTGTCTCTTAAAATACTGGCTTGTCCAGACTGCTCACATCTCTAATCTCTTAAAGTCTTTAGCTTTCCAAACCTCACTCATAAAAGATCTTTCCTCAAATCAGCTTGCACATACTGCTCA
Organism: Hypophthalmichthys molitrix; assembly: GCA_037950675.1. NCBI lineage: Eukaryota > Metazoa > Chordata > Actinopteri > Cypriniformes > Xenocyprididae > Hypophthalmichthys > Hypophthalmichthys molitrix. The sequence continues at coordinate 16,577,770 of CM075507.1, forward strand.
TCCCTGCTATAGGGTGAAAAATCAATGTCACACCCTGTTTATCGCATCATATGCACATACTGGAAATCAGAATCTCTTAAGCATACGTAAATCTCTTTTTTTAATGTTAAAATATAAAGGAGAATATATATTAAATGTGATATAACTGGTCTTTTCTTATAGGGTTTTCAGTATTTTTTATCATCCTGTCTTGTGCTTTGCCATGAATTTTCTAAAATATTCAAAATTAGAGGACCCCCACTGTCCAACAAGCAATATTATAATATTAACAGAACTATAATATAAATATGTAATAACAATAATTTAACAGAAACTGTGGATCATTATAGGTAAACTGGAGTGTCAATATAGGTAATTAACCACAACTAATTTTTGGATTTCAGAACTTTCAAAAACTCTTTATGTTCCTCAATAAAGAAAAATTTCATAAAAGCCTGCACACTCTGACAATGAAGGTAAACCAGCAATTGCGAGATTAAACCACTTCTGTAATGAAAAATGGCAAACGTTTCGGTCACTTTGTGACATTTTCCTAATAAATAAATTTTCAGTGCCACAACCTTGAATCTTTTTCCTGATTAGAGTTTTGGTCTACGCACTTTATTTGGATGGTTTTGGAAGTGGGATAAGTTATTCTTCTGTTGTTCCTCAATAAAAACAATATTTATTGAGTTTAGATAGTCAGATAGTTTTAACATTATTAATATAATTAAGAGAGGAATCTTATCTGTGGAATGGGGTGTGAATAAGAGCTGCCCGTTGATTAAATGCATACAAGGTAAAGGATTGACGCCATTCCTGGACACAGAGTAACTTCAGTCCTACTCTAAAATAAATAATTGATACCGAAACTCCAATCATCTGGTTTCCACCCTTGAGCTTTAACTGCTGCACCACATTAACCCCAATTACACTCTGGGGTTAAACTCTTTTCTGTCAATAAAATGTGGCAACAGCTTTTTGAGGCACCTGTTTCAGGTGTGGCATTGTTATTCATCTAAATTATTTGCACTATTAGATAATATATTCATTGTAACAAACTCATGTACCTGATTTATTTAGTAATTTGAAATGTGTGCACAATTGATGCACGGTTACATCCTGGTTGTCGTTAAGCCAGCTTGGGCATTTCCGGTGAACTGTTAGCTGTTCATTCTGTACTCGCTGTACATCGACACAAAACCACCAGTGGTTGACTTTTTAATGTTGTATTCATATTTTAATGCAGTTATCACATTTCCCTAATTTGCCAATAAACCAGTTTTATTGATTATTATTTTTTCCAGCACTTCAAATGTTATTTTTAATGTGATGACCACAAACATTACTTGTTCATCCTTCTGAGATGGTCCCCATTTGTAAAACCGAACGTTTCAAAATGTAGGAAATTCAACATTTGATAGAAAACACTTATTTAAAAATAAAAAGAACTGAATTACTACTATAACCAGCAGGTGGCGGCAAAGTAGCATTTATTTGGGCAAATATCAGCCATTTCCTCTAATAGTTTTTTACTTAGTTTCGTTTTTGACTAAATATTAAACATAAAATCACTAGGTTTAAAAATACATTTTCTTAATGTGAAGTATGAAGTACTCACAAAATCTCATGAAAAACAATAACTTTTCTTGTGAATGTATTACACAGAAAGCTAGCACTGTGCTTTCCCTTTTTAATCACAGCAGCTGTCAGTAAGTGCAGCCAAGATCAATGATTTCAGCACACTTGTGAAAACACACCTTTTATTCATTGAATCTAATGCTGCGTTCCAGGCAACCTGTAACCCGTGTTTTTCCAACCTTCTACTTCTGAAAGTGCACTGGAACGGTAGTCAAACCCATGACTTCCCACCCGTGAACTCGTACTAGATCGATGTACTCCCAGTTCCGCGCTCTGACGTCACATAGCCCGCAAAACAACAATGGCAGCCCCTACGGATGCGGTATTTATGCAAGTGCACGGTAAAATAACGTAAAATAAAAGGTATAACAGCTTCCCTTGCCTTAAGCGCCGTTTTTCCTCCTCCGTTGCCCTCAAATAAGCAAGGATAAGCACCTTTGGCGATAAAAATGATTGTAAATGAGCATAAGCCCCATATGGTCAGCCATGCTGGTTTGTTAACACTCAGGCAGTTTGGCGTGACTTGCCTGGAACGCTACAAAGTCGTGAGTCGTGGTTTGAAGTTCTGACTTAAGGGCTCAAAAACCTGCCTGCAATGCAGCATAACTAAAGTGCACAATAAATATTTAATGCTTTTTTTTTTCACATGAAAGTGTGAAAACTGATGGTCGAATTGAATTTAGCTAAAGAGGAACACTGAGGTACGTCGTTATTTATTTATTTTTTATGTCATACTCATGGTATGACGTTTGAATAACTAAATTAATGCTATGCCTTACTATTTAAGTGACTATATTCTGATTATAAACTTAAGTATTACACTACTGATGCTCAACACACCAGCAGGTGACATCTCACTGGAAGTTTTCCAGCTGGCTTATATTAATCCGGAAGTTCTAAAGAACGCTCAGTGCATATAGGCAATAGGTTGTTTGCAATCACGTGGTTCTGGTGACGCGCGAAATTAATGTGGAGGGCAAGCAGTGAAAATTAGAATGAAAGAGATGGGGAAAAGTCCGGACTGTGCTGGTTTAGAAAGGCATAAACACAAAATCGCAACATATTTTGGACGTGAACCTTATGAAGAGAAGTGATTTTTCTACTGAATAGAAAGACTTGACTGACATCGAGGAGGTAGATAAAGAGAATGAAGCTGCCGTCACGCTGTGTTCAGTTCTAGTCTGGTTTGTTTATATCGCGCTGCCTTTCTGCTAGTGACTTTAAGGGCAGTATTTTTTATTTTCTGTCGTGATTGTGAAAAATGTCGCCATTGTAGGTCATTTATGCTGAATCGAGAATTGCAACAGAAGCTTACATCGTTCAGGGGAAAAACTGGACGGTGTAGGGTAGACCAGGTACAGTTGGTACAGGGGTACAGTTGAAACACCTTAAATAACTTGAGTACGCAACAAGTCTGATCTGTGATATTTGCTTCGCACATGCGTACTAACGCCCTCTTCGATCGTGGGAAATTTGAAGTACATGCGCTTCTCCAGTCCGAAGATATCGGCGAAAGTTTTTTTTCTAAGGTAATTTTTTCACTTCACCACGTCCCTTCCACATTGAATAGCTTCTCATCCTTACATGACTGTTAAAGTTAACTTACATTTTCGTAAACCTTAATCTGTGCTCTAAACACTGACATATTGCATGACTTTGTGTCATGTAAGGTCATTGTAAAATCTAGAGAAATGTTCGAGGTGGTCAGCGGGGTACAGTTGAGACACAATGTATCAAATGTACCCGCACTATAGAATCCTGTTGCGGCACATGCAGTTTAGTTGCACGATGTAAGATCAGAAGTTAATAGATTTCATCTGTTTTATTATTGCTGTTTGCAATTGTTCAATGTTTTTTACTGTTACTCAACTTTTCAACTGTTAATATTAAAATGATGAACTGAAATTAAATATTGTATCGCTGTTTGCCATTACTGTTCAATGTTTTACAAATTAACTACTTTTAACTAAACAAATAATCAAATAAAATACTGAATGGAAATAAAAACTGTTGAATTCTCATTTTTTAAGGTATTTTACATTTGCAGTGAATTGGTTAGGCAGCTTTATAGCATTCCGAATGGGTGTCTCAACTGTACCCGGGTACTGTTCCAACTGTACCCAACATGGGTACAGTTGGGACAAAAAAGCTTCTTGTGTTTATGAGCTAATTTTGGCAAATATGACCTACTTATGGATGTTAATAATTATTAATATTTTAGTAGACAAGTAAAGGAAATGTCATATGAAAAATCACTTATTTTCAGTCCCTAGTTTTGGTGTGGTAACGGAAAAAGCAAAAAGTGTACCAACTGTACCTGGTCTACCCTAATACAATTTTCCCCTTTTCTACGTGTAAAAACACTAAGGGAAGCAGGTTGAGAATGTGACCAGACGCCTTATAGCAAATCTAATAATGTCACTTACCCACTGCCTATTGGTGTCTGTAAAAAAGGGTGTCTGTCCGCTGAATGCCCCTCCGATTCTCCTCCGTGGTCATATGGGAAAGTGAATATTTACAAAGAAAACATTAAAACTACAGTTTTATTTACACCCTTCCAACATAGAAATGGATCGACTTCTGTCAGCTTGTTGAACACATTTTTTTTATTTGGGCATTTTCTACCATATGATGGCTGAAGCTGAAGCAGCAGCGCGTGACACTGTTTTCATGGTAACCAGATCAACATTGTAAACGGAATTCTACAAAACTGAAGTGAAAACACCAAATGAACATGCAATGGGATAAAATATCTTCTCTTCCCTGCAAACAATACCATGAAGAATGTGATTATTTAACCAAGTCAAAAACAAAAAAGGTAAGCAGGTATCCATATACATTTCAGTATGGGCAGACGCAAAACGCTATAAAGGTGACAACTTTTAAAGTTTAAAAACGATATAAGTTACGTAAACGATAAAAGATCATTGTGGTTTCTCGGTTTGATAGATTTGAGCAACCATAAACGACGCAAAACATAGGAATTTTGAGTTTGTGATAGGATTCCTATATAGAAAAATCACTGCTTGCCCTCCAGCCGCATTTTGCGTGCAGCAGTGACGTCATGTGCAAACAACCTTTTGCACATCTCTGACATTTTTTACAGATCACATTTTCTACTTTCAGACTTTGAAAACAAATGAGAGAATGTAAATGTCACACCAGGTTGCAAATAAAGAAGATATATGCAGCAGTTTAAGTTTAATTGACAAAAGAACTCAGAAACTAGAAAAACGAACAGAACAGCCACGTAACACGCGACTGACCAAACTGAAAGAACTGACAAAGAACTGAAAGAAACACAGGGATTAAACAGACCATACAAACCAATCAACAAAACACTCCACAGGTGTATAACATAAAGAATAATTAACCATTTAACCTTTGTGTGTGCGTGTTTTTGTGATTTATGAGGACACATTTGTATAATGACATGGGTATTACACTGGTATTACGACGTAAACATGAAATATGAGGACATTTCATGAGTCATCATATTTAAAATAGCTTTAAAAACATACTTAACAATGTTTTATTAAAAATGTAAAAATGCAGAATGTTTTTTGTGATGGGTAGGTTTAGGGGTATAGGGGGATAGAATGTACAGTTTGTAGAGTATAAAAACCATTGCACCTATGGAATGTCCTCACTTTGATAGCAAAACAAACCTGTGTGTGTGTGTGTGTGTGTGTGTGTGTGTGTGTGTGTGGCAAAACCTTTGCCAAGTTTCCTACCATTTCGTAACACAGGAAACTAAACACATGCATAACCCACCCAAACAGACACAAAAGCCAAATAGTCCATTACAACTTTATCTATACACACCACGGCTGCGTTTAACTCCACTTTTAGACTGTACACTCGTGAACTTCCCTAAGCACTTTCCCTAGAAGCCATTTTGATATGCATTCAACTTCATCAAGTGGGAGAAGGAAGTTTATTTAGACAGACCCTCGACCCCTTGATTTTGACAGAAAGAGTGATTCTACTCAATACATAGTCTTCAGGCAGATCCATAGACCGTATTGCCTAAAACAAAAGTTATGACTTCTGTTTATATGACTTAAATTGACACTGGTCTGGGCTTCACTATATCTCTGTGCTGTCCAGTGAGTCGCGTAGCATTGCCACACAAATTTTGTTAGGTGGTCAGCAATAATAAAACAGGTAGTGTGCCAAAGGTGTTGGCTATTAGGTAGTTGTGCAGGTGCGAAGTAAATTATTATTTCTGAGATAAACTAGTATAATTATAATATTTCTGAGATAAACACGCATAGCTTGCCCAATTTATGGACACGCAGAAGAAAGCCTTGTCTAGGCTCTGCCTCGGTATGGTATGTGTCAAGCCATTCCTTAATCTGGCTGTTTGATGAGAAAGAGATGTAGTTGCAATACATGTGTTAAGAATCCATAGCGGCGGAGGACTATTATTCTGCTGCGCTGAACTGCGGAAGAACTAATGACGGCACGGTTTAATGTTTAGTTGACCAATCAGCGGAAAGGGGTGTTTCATTCCCGCCAACATGTAGAGAACAAATATTCAAGTTGTTTATTCATTTTCTACCCCTGAACGAAAAACAAAAAATCAAGCCCAGTTCTTGTTTTTCGTTTTGTTTGAAAAAAATGAAAAACGAAAAAGGTGCCGTTTTTTCTGATTTCTATATTACATCAAAAAACGAATGACCAAAAGATACACCGTATTCTTCTGTAAGCAAAACCTTTTAATTCAGTAGGCCTACTTTTGTAATTCTCTGCCCTAGTTTATATCTTTAAGTATGCTGAATGAATTATTTGCACTATTGTTCTTATAATAACAAATAATGTAGCAAATTGATTCAATGACTTGAAATCACCTTGGCATTGGCATTTCGAAATTAACCGTGTGAATGTAAAAGAGTGTGAATGAGAAAACCGCACTTTTTTCGTTTTTCATTTTTAAAAAGAAAACGAAAAAGCAAAAAAATTGGCTTGATTTTTCCTTTTTTCGTTCTGGGGTTGGAAATGAATAATCAGCTTAAATATTCGATCTCTACATGTGGGCGGGAATAAAACGCCTCTTTCCACTGATTGGTCAAACAGAAATCAAACCATGTCGTCATCAGTTGTTCATCGGTTCCGCTCAACAGAATAAAGTCCCTCGCTCTACAGCTGTACGGATTCTTAACGCGTTTATTCTACATTTCATCTCTTTCTCATCAGATAACCAGGGGTGCGTTTCCCAAAGCGAACTATGGTCGCAAGTTCCGTCGTTACCAATAGAGTTCAATGGGACTTACGACCATAGTTGGCTAACGATGCTTTCGGGAAACGCATCCCAGACTAGTGAATGGCTTGACACAAATCGTACTGGTGCAGATTCAGTGCTTAATTCTGTGTAGACATAAATTCATCTACACGTGAAATAGTAGTTTATCTCATAAATATTAATTTACTTTGCAGCTGCATACAACTACCCCCTAGCCTAAAACTTTGGCACATTGCCTGTTTTATTGACCAACTATAAAAATCTAGCGAAGCTGCTCGACGCACTGGGTAAAGCGTAAAGTACTAGCATCGATTTAAGTGTAAATATGCAGCAGTCTTTTGTTTTAGACAACATGGGATGAATTTGAAATGTTATGACAGATAGGCTATGAAAAGATATTTATTTCAGTGTATTTTACAGTCACAGCAAATCTATTAGGCCTATTCTATTTTGAGGTTGTTTTTTTTTCATAGAGAAGTGTAGGAAATGTTGGTTATCACTGGCTATGATGTCAAATATACAGTATGTGTATAAGGCATGCTATTTTTTCCTTTTCTTAAAGTTATAAGTTTTGTTTTAGGCAATATTTTGAGTTTATTTCATTAATATTGAGTATTAATAAATGTCACACAAAACGGTGTTTTATTTTCTCTGCCAACTAAACTTCCAATGCAAATGAGAACCGTTGTGCGACTGACTCATAGTGCACAGAGCAGTGTTTCATTCCTGAATCAATCAAAATGTTTGAAAGAATCAGTTGACCGAATGATTCAATGGCCCAATAGATTATAAAGATCCACTTGATATTTATTCCTGAATTAATCAGTGTTTTGAACAAATCGGTTGAATAAATGACTCATTCATTAACACAATGACTTGCCGCCACCTACTGGCGACATTAATTTCATTATCCAAATATCGTTTCATTTTGTCATTCATTTAAAATTTCTGTTTTCAAAATGTTGTTTAAAACATTAATCTCATTACATTATGCAATTGTAATTGCTACGCATTTACTGCCCTCTCTGAGCAACATTATCTAACATCTTATAGATCTAAAAGCAACTTCAGATGCTGCTTCTTTAATACCTCTGCAAGCCTTTGGTTGATAGTGATTTAATTGGTAACAACCTATAGAGTCATATTATTCTAATTTAATTGACTAAATTTAAGAACTTAACATTAATTATGGCATACCTACATATTTAATAAGATTAGGAAAAAATCCTATATAAAGGTAAAAAAAAAAATCCCTGAAATCCTGAATCCCTGAATCCCTGAAAATCCCTTAAAGTTCATTTCTGACACTGACAGATGCCAATAGGCTATAAAAATACTCTTCATTTCTTTATTGTTAGTGTTATTTCAGGGGTTTGATATCTTCTTATAACTAAGAGAGCACTATAATGGCTATATTTAACACTGTATTTATTTAACATTACCCCTTTATTTATTTATTTATTTATTTAATGTGTGATATTTCAAATTGGCATCTCAAACGAGTTCACCTCCGTCATCAAATCATGACATCCAATTCGCATTTCAATAAAGTCCATCTCTGAACTAATAGCATCGCTTTGAGGAACTAATAACATGTAATATCTTTTCATATCTGTCATATTTCAAATTCATCCCATGTCCAAAACTCAGGGTGTTGTCTAAAACAAAAGTTATGACTGCTGCATATTTACACTCAAATCGAAAGGCTACTGATTTGCACTTTACTTCAATGTATTGAACATTCGCTCGCGCTGCCCAGTGCGTCGAGCAGCTTAGCTATATTTTTATAGTTGGTCAGTTAAATAAAACAGGTATTGTGCCAAAGTTGTAGACTGGAGGTAGTTGTGTGCAGCTGCAAAGTAAATTAATATTTATGAGAAAGAGATGAAATGTAGAATAAACGCTTTAAGAATCCGTACAGCTGTAGAGCGAGGGACTTTTATTCTGTTGAGCGGAACCGATGAACAACTGATGACGACATGGTTTGATGTCTGGTTTACCAATCAGCGGAAAGAGGCGTTTCATTCCCGCCCACATGTAGAGATTGAATATTCAAACTGATTTTTCGTTTCCAACCCCAGAATAAAAAAATGAAAAATCAAGCCATTTTTTGTTTTTTTGTTTTCTTTTTAAAATGAAAAACGAAAGTGCCGTTTTCTCGTTTTTCTGTTGGGGGCAAAGGGGGGCATGGCCCCTCTAGAAAGAATTTGTAGTATTTTCAAGAACTTTACATTATATATCATCAAATGTTTTAGAGAAAATAACAAAATAATGGAATCGCATAAGGCCATACAGGCATAATAGGTTTGAATACAAATGTATTATATTTGTAAGGAAAAGAGTTAGAATTATATAAATATATTTGCATTTTCATATGATTTTGTAATACACTTATAAGAATAGTAATTCACATACTGTATCTGCATCAGGGGCGGAGCCAGACATTGTAAACATTCGGGGCTTAGCCCAAATCTATTTTGTCCAATGGCAATTTAATTTTCCGTTAACAGCTTTAGGCTACTGTCATGAAAGGAAGTTTGTAGTAGTATTCTGGAGTAAAGTTCATAAAATGTACAATGTTTCCCCCAGGAATTTGCAAATCTTTGTTGGGTACCTCCTCTAGGGGGTTCTGGGGGCATGCCCCCCCGGAAGAAAATTTTGTACATTTTAAGGTTAAATGCATCAATCTGGTGCACTTTGAGAGCTCAAAACTGAGAGCTTAAGCCCATGTACAGTGTGCAAATTCAACAAAGAAACAGCATTGACTTGTACCTGGACATTAAAGAGGGCTCAAACATCTTTTTAGTTGTGATATAGAGTCTCAGTCTACATTACATTGACACTGGTGTTTTAGGATGCCAAACAAGAAATAGGCTATTATAATATGATTTAGGCCTTTATAATTATCCATATGACAGTAATATCCATATATTGTAACAAATGCACTGTTTATAAGTAGTTACTTTACAATAGAGTATAGGAAAATTACAATACTTTTGTACTAAATTCTTGCAAGACATAAACCCTTGCGCTTTTATTTTGATCACCAGCTGATCGCGTGAGCAAACACACGGCACAGACTGTATATACTTAATCGCTGTCTTTTGCTGTTTTATAAAGGCACAGTTTCGTTGGCAAAATACAACGTTAGAGACCATTTAGGCTATGTATGTTTTAAATTTTCGGTTCATTATGAAACAATGGCAGCATAGGGTAATTAATGGGAAACACTGAATGAATGTTTAGCTGACAAATGTGCTAAAGTTGTCATATCAGTTGTTCTATCATAACAAAAACCCTTCAACCGGAAGGAACGAGAGTCTTGAGGCCTGCCGCTGCGCTGAGTGAGTGACAGGAAACCTCAAACCTGAAAGATTCGGGGCTTTTCAAAAAAACACTCGGGGGTCCAGCCCCCTTAGCCCACCCCTAGCTCTGCCCCTGATCTGCATATATTATGATCTGCACATTTTCTATAGCACTTCAAAAAGGTATAAAATACAGGTAACACTGGCAGTTGATGAGGGTGAGGATGAGTGGTCATACTGTGATGAGGAAGATGAAATCATAGTGACAATCCGTCAGGGAGAGAGTGAGGGTGAGAGAGAAGATGGAGATGAGGATGAAGATGGATATAATAACTTGATATAATAACATAATAATATGATGGTTTGGTAATACTTGTGTTCCACTATGGTACAGTGTTGCCTGAGGGCAATTGTGTCCAATTTTAAGCAGGAAAAACAACACAAATAATTTTTTCCTCATTGATGTCATATTGCGTACTATAGAGGGTTAAGCAGTGTGTGCCATCACAACCCGTTCACATGAGAATGCGTATCAGTAGTACTCGAGTGTAATCTCGTAGAATAGATACGCCAAACTGAGTTTTGGCGCGCATATGATACGAAGTTTTTCGCGTGCATATGTTACGCACTTTATGGCGTGCATATGATACTCTTGGTAGTAGAATTAAGTGCTTACCGCGGGAGCGATTCACGAACAGTCGTCGCAGTTTCTCCAGGGCGGCTGCACGAACTCTGATGAGGATGACAGTTAATCCGTGCGTTTCATGTAGCCTATATTCTGACACATTCAGTTCCGCTAATGCTCACAAAATCATGCTTTTACAAAAAACTCTAGGCCTATTCATGTAACATTAATGCTATAGCATATTATCAAAATAAAACTGATAAATGAAAGTGGGCAAAAGAGGCACATTATTATCACTTTTCCAACATTATTCTTATAAGTAATGTAAATTATGTTTTCAACAACAGCTGTAGGTTTTTGGCCCCGATGAGTGTGAGACTCCCGGCCTGAGATTGTGTCCCAGACGAAAAATAATTCGTGAATCTTTGTAAATATCTGTGGCTTAAACAGCGGGAAAATTTACTGTAATGCAGTTCTGTGGATGTTTTCCCCAGGCAGGGTTATTATAGTTAATTTACAAAAACAAAAACTATTAAAACATTTATGCTAATCGAAATAAACCTGAAATATAAGAAAATATAAATATTAGTTGAAAAACTTTAGAAATGTTGCCTTGTCAATATCATTTCGGGTTTTTTTTTCCCCTGACTTTCAACCGACGCGATCATTATCTTTTCATTAACCGACAAGATTAGCCTATATTAAATTAGAATTAAAAGGAATTGATTAGTGTCTGTGAATTATTTAATATCCCAGGGGTTTAGTTTTAGCCTACATAGCAGAATAAACAACAGAACATGAGGATTCATCATCATCCTGCAGGCTTGAACGGAGAAAAATAGGATTAAATTATATAAAAGGAATAAATAGCCTATGTCTATGCACAAAATTTATTTCACTTAAATAATTAACATATTAACAAAATGAAAGGAAAAAATGCAACAATAGACAAGGCTATATGAGTTTCGGTTCATTTTTGAGAAGCTCACAGAAAGAAATTGGAGACGCAGAAAGTTCTTTGTTTATTTTAAGAGCAATGTTTTGTTTTTTATTGTGAGTGTACAAAAATAATAGGCCTATTTAACCCTTCACAGATTCGAATGGTGTTACATATGTGACCATAAATGTCTGAGTATTTTAAGTTGTTTCCGCTTTTATAAGAAAATTCAAGTGATCGCGCCGGCGCCTCACAAGCACACACAACATCAGTTTTAGTAACTTGACATCGCAGCCTGTTAATTGTCAAAATAACATACATTCAACCAAATATATAAAAAGTTACACTGCTCATTTTAAGTAGTCTGTGTACAATAAAAGCGTTTAAATAATAAATATAGTTTAGCCTCCAAATACATTGTGAATAGGCTATGGAAACGTTTGGATTTGTGACAAATTAGAGAGGTAGGTTATAACGCCGGTTTCTGTTTTAAATGAATTCGTTTTGGCTTAATGTTTATATATTATATTTTTCATAATTAAAATAGCTATGTAGTGGTGCACCCCCCATGGGATTAAAATGCCCCCCAAGTGAATTTATTATATGACATATAATAAATATAGGCTAATAAAACCTAATAAAGTTATTCCTATTTGACATGTGAGAACACCTAATACCGGTATTACCGTCAGGGGGCTTTTTCTAGTTTTCCTTATAAATGGCCATGCATATTTTATCTCTTAAATTAAACATAGTCCTAGAACTTTTATTAACATAATGAACATTATATGTCAACACAATGAACATTATAATATGTCACAGTTTACTTGCTATCCTCACTTTTTCTGTCTTTCCTTCGCTTTTAAATGATAGCTATAAATGGCCGTGAACATTTTACTTTCAATTTCGATTTAAGGGCAATTGGCGATTCTGCGTCAATTGCTTTAATGGACAACAGCAAAACAAAAACTCTCTTATATTAAACATAGAACTTTTATTAACGTAATAAATAAAAATACCATGCTGTAGACTGGTACTTTGATGTACACCCTCTGCTATAGTTAAACTCCACATGCTGCATTGCGCTGCTGCGCTCAGTTTTTAATTGACTTTAATTGACATAGGCTACACAATTTTTTTTTTACTTAGCCTACTTTAAATAAATATTAAATAAAAAACGAATACTAAACTAATAATAATTTAAAACAAAAAACGTAACGTAACAGGTTCTGCGGGTTCAGACCGGTAACACCGTCAACACCGTCTATCGCAACAAGCCTACTGGTTGGTAAGCAAAGGTAGCCTTGGAGCAGCACATGGGATTTGTAGTTGCATTTGGCCTAGGCTATTTTTTGCTCCTGTTTTTTTTTTCCATATTTCTGTTGCCGTTCTTTGGGGAGATGTAGGATGTAGAATTTTTATTTTTTTATTTTATTTTGGGGTTTTTTGGCCAGATTCTGACGAATTAGGGCCAAACAATAATGAAAAATAAAACCATCTCGAGATTAAAGTCATTATAATCCGAGATTAAATTTGTTAAATTTCAAGAAAAATTGTCGAAATAAAATGTTGAGAATAAACTCAGTCAATTACAAGAAAAAAAGCGTTTTATTTTGAGAAAAAAACTAGCTAAGTTTCGAGAACAAAATCGAAGCAAAATGTTGAGAATAAACTCAAAGTCAAAGACGTTTTATTATAAAAAAAAAAAAGAAAATCGTTAAAAACGGTCAAAATAAAATGTTGAGAATAAACTTAATTTCCGAGAAAGAAGGTGTTTATTCATAACTGTCACGGCTTGTGATGAAGTCACATTAGCTGCCGTCGCTGGGGAAGTAGCCTAAATGTAATTGCACATTATTCATGCGACGCGTCATGCAAGGAATGTCATGCGTCTGCTAAATGATTGAATTTAAATGTATAAAATGTAAACAAAACATTAAAATAAGAAGAAAAAAAAAATGAGTGCAGTAGCCACTGATCTATAATAGAGAATAGCCTATCATTAGCTTATAAATAGCCTATAGATCGGTGGTAGTAGCCCAAAGGATGTCATGCGCTTGGCTACAGATGTAGAGGCATTTACATTTTACATTTTAAAAACACAATGACAGATTAAAAACAGACTTAATTAAATTTACTGTAGGTTTTTTTTTTTTTTTTTTTTTTTTTTTTTTTTACCTGTGCATACATATTTCTGTGAAATGCGCGTTAGGTTGCACAGAAGAAAGCCGATAGGGCCTATATGACATAGCAGCAGAGGACTGTTATTTTGTTGAACGAACTGAGGATGACGTCACTGACTCAGATTTGATTGACCAATCGGCTGAAAGGGGCGTGTAATGACCGCCCACATGTGGAAAACGAGTTTTGAAGTCGTGTTTCCGTTTTCTATCTTGACCCGAAAAAACGAAAATCGAGCCAAAATCTTGTTTTTCCGTTTTTTTTTTTTTTAACAAACGTAAAAACGGGAAACGACCGTTTTCTCGTTTCTGCGTAGCCTATTTCATTTCAAATTGGAAAACAAACTATCAAAACGTACACGGACCCTCTTGTGGCTTGTGCTGTTATTCAGTCATTCTGCAGTGAACTGTTGATGCGAAGGAGTTTTTATTTTCAGTCTTCATATTTCCAACTTCTAAATATTTTAATAGCAGCTTTCTAATACAGCTGCTATTAGAAGATTTAAAGGTTGCAAATGTGACGGCTGAAAACCCCCCATCACAGATAGAATCTCACTGCCTCTATATGAGCACATTATTAGATCATATTTACTTCCTTATTAAATTTAGAGCTACTGAGAACAACTTTGCGAAAGTGCAAAAGTGAAGTGATGTGGCCTTTGCTCAAATAGATTTCAGCTGTCCTGTAGTGAGCATCTGTATATGATGGGGAGTTTTCGGCCTTCATATTTTCAACTTCTTTATCTTCTAATATCAGCTTTATTAGATTGCAAAGGTAAGTGTCATTATATGAAGTCAAATTCTTTTAAACAATACAAAAACAAGATACATGCATAATATCAGTGTGCTTTGGGTGTGTAAAGGCAGCATGGGTGTAACATGCATATGATCAGTGTCATTCATAGGCTACATGATGGTTACTTATTTGGAAACTTTTGTTGACCTCAAGTCTTATTTGTTGTGCTAACAAACGGCTTCTGTTCTAGCTAAAATTGTAAAAGCAAGAGTGTGTTTTACTGAGGACAGTCTTTGTTTTAACAACACTTTACAATAAGGCTCCATAAGTTAACGTTAGTTAATGCATTATAACATTAACAATGAGCTTTAGATTTCTTTACAGTATTTACTCATCTTTGTTAACGAGTTGATAAAAATACATCTGTTCATTGTTAGCACAGGTCCATTAAGTAATATTTACAGATAAAACTTTTGATTTTAATAATGTATTAGTAAATGTTTAAATGATCATTTACTTATATTAATAAATGAAGGATTTTTAAATTATTGGTTCATGTTAACTAACATAGTTAACTAATTTTAACAAATGGAACCGTATTGTAAATTATTATTAAGTCGATTTATGAATTTTTATACACTAGCAATCACAAGAATCATTTCAGAAAATGACATTTTTATTATAAACCCTGTGGTAGTTTCGTGTCTTTCCATGTATCGGTTCTCTCAGGATGTCTCATTTCTCTTTTTAATTCCCCTTTAGCTCAGACAGAGACACCCTGCAAGCAAGTTTATCATTTGGACATAAACTATGTTCAGGGTGACGATATGTTTATTTCTTGCCTTACCACCCCCCACGCGCTGGACTCTCTAAAAGTGAAACTACGCAGGACCAACCCAGTTAAAGACATCCTAATCTGTTCAGACACTCCAGCGTCTGAGCATCAGAGATGGTCTGTGAGAAATGATGCTGGAAATGTTACACTTTACTTGAAAGACATCAGTTTATCTGATGATGGCCTTTATAACTGTCAGGTCTACAATGGTTTGGACTGCCTTAAAGCTACTCAGTTTTACCTAAGTGTCATAAGTAAGAATGCAAATTTTTCAATCAAGCTAATAATCCTCATTGGAAAGCTATATACATATATAATATGAATACTACTGTGTTTCTCTGGTTTCAGAGTGTAACATTTGGAACTCTGTTCATGCAACACCAAATGCTTCAGTGTTGCTGCCATGCTCTGAACATTCACTGCTAAACAAAACCGATAAAGTTACTTGGAAAATCGTTACTGGTCACCAATCAACAGAAATAACCCAATATCGTCCTCCACTCAAGCCCTCAAACAGCACAGAGAGAGTCCCGAGGCCTCTGTATGAGAGAGCGAGAATACAAGGGAATGGATCTCTGCTAATAAGGGATGCAGTAAATACTGATGGATCATGGTATCGGTGCAGAGTGAATGAAACAACCTGCTATGAGGTGAAGCTGGTGATGAAAGGTGTGTTTTTAATCCAATATTTTATAATTTAATCTAATTAATATATATATATATATATACAAATGGCATGACGGTGATATTGCTTTTACATGACAGATCAATAAACAAGTTAATTTAGATTTTACTAACTTAAATTGTAACCACAAAATGGCCAGGTGGTATAATTTTGCTCCACCAATGAAAACAGTTCCCAGCAAGTTCAAAGCAGAATGAACTTTTGCATCTCTGAGATGCACAACAGTGATGTTTGGTTCCAGAATTAATCATAGTTTGCAACGAATTGATTAGGTGAATACTTCAAAGAATCACTCAGCCACCTACTGGAAAGTCACTGAAAAATCCCCACTACTAATGCCCAGACTGACACTCTAATTTTTATAAGACCTGGAAATGGGTTTTTGTATTTGTATTTGTATTACCGTCTAAATATCTTATGAAGATGTTAGTAACATAAAACACATTTTTGCCTGCATCACATGCATTAGTTTGAGTCTCAGAAAAGCCAAAAATAATTGCTATTAAGCTGCTGTGTTTATAAAAGGAATGCTAAATATAACCCTAATTTTTAGATACATTTCTTAATGTAAAATGTTTGAATTTTATTTATAGATTATGGGACTTCTCATTTGACAAAAAAAATGGATACATTTTCCACAACTTGTCCTACCTGTCACACAGGTAAGACGTAGTATATTATGTGTATGTGCATGTATGTGTCTGATCAAAATAACCATATTAAATGGACTCATATTTTATATACTTTTTTTGTGCCAAACTCAGCTGACATTCCTGTTGTCCAGACTAAAGGCAACATTGACGTGAGTCCAGCAGTGACAACTAATCTGGCAGTAGTGATGGGCACAATAGTATCTCTGTGTGTCCTCATATCACTGGTCATCTGTGTGATTCTTTATTTCAAAAAACGAAGGAGCAAAATCAACAGGCAATGTAAGTCTACAACTGAGGTCCTGAAATGTTTAACACTGTTGAATTGTCACTGTCATAGCAATGGCTTATTGAAAAGGAGAAAGAAAGTGATGACTGTTATTGTCATCAGAACATAGTTTGTATGTGTATATTATACTTCCTCTTATATATTTATCCTTGACTGACTGACCAGTTATTCAAACAGAAACCAGGATCAGCTACACTGCAAACCCCCAAACATTTTTCTTCAAATTATTGATTTTAAAGGTGTTCTTTCTGCATTTGTAAGATGTGATAGTAGTATGTCAGTAAGGGAAAGTTAAGTGCTAAATGTATAAGGATTTAGGCGATTTTAGCTCTTCTGAGCATGTTTAGACATTTGATGAGGTTGTGTTGCAATGAGAAGAGAAATGCAGCCAGTGTGTTGTCTTCATGTTGGAAAGAAACACCTTCTAAAATACTGTAACTTTTATGTTATAGTATGATGGTAGAAGTTGATCAGAAGTACCTTTTTTTTTTGTCTCTTGTAGCAACATTAAACTGCCAGTTTTCTGTATATTATTCCCACATTGCAGAAGGTAAGTGGCATTCTTTGTAAAATGTTTAAAAGACGTAAAAAGTGTAACTGATGACAAAAATTTTTTTTAGGATTGGATGTCCCAATGTATTCTTTAGTGGAACAAAGAACAGGAACCATGACCACCTGTAAGTTACCACAAAGTATTTAATTAACTGTATATGAAAAAAGTGTCAAATGAAAAAAGTTAAGCTGGGATAACTCATCAGCTGAGATAACATCAAACTGGGTTGGACTACATTACATGTCATGCTACACTAAAAGCATGACCTTTTTGAATGGATGAAATTAAACATCAGTTTGTTTAAACCCTATTTACAGAGAATTTGCAAATGTAAAAATGATTCAAACAAATTTTTCTTCAATAATGGCAGGTGGTGTCAAAATGAATTTTTGAACTTTATCTCCCAACAGTTAGTGCTGAACATACAGAAGAAGCTTCTGCATGTAAACCAGATGACATATATGAAAAGTGAACATTGTGGAATGAATAATTGTTTTTTTATGTTTGTGTGTGTGTGTGTTTTACCTGAAAGTCTTTGAGTAATTCCTGGCATTTGTCACTAATTATAATAAAGAAGAAAATCTGTCATTCACAAATCTGGGTGACACTCACAAGGCTCCCTGTAATGTTTTTATTGTTTTTTAATACTCTAATGTGGAACCATTATGTTGTCATGAGTTTTGAAATCTTTAGTTCTTTCAAACTCAACTTAAAGATTGTCAAAACAACTATCAGCCTTTTTTTTATCCTAGCACCAGACTGTCTGTGACTCTGAGATTTGTTTTGTGAGGGACAGTCATAGCATGATACAGACTGATGATTTGATAACTTATCTGATGCAAGAATTAGAGAGTTGAAGACATAAATAGACATTACAGATTCCAGTCTCATCATAGCCGTTGTTTATCAAGGTTTCTTTGAAAATATGAAGTGTGGAAGGTAAATTCATTAGATACATTAAATACATTTGAGAATTAACAGTACACAGGGGTTGGGTTCGTTTCTTGTGAAAAAATTATTGTGGTTTTCCATGTTATGCATCAGTGTCACGTTATATTGTATGAAAAAAATATTGTGGTTTTCCATGTTATGCATCAGTGTCACGTTATATTGTATTAGTTTAATTATTTTTCTTAAGAAATCTGGACAGGTTGCACCTTAAGATTTCATCATCACATTCAAGTGAAACAAACTGAAAACACCTTTTGGTACACTACCAGAAATAATAATAATAATAATAATAATAATAAACAGATTATAACTTATTTTATACACCATACAAAAGCTCTCCATTAAATTCTGAACCTTTTTGTATTTTACAAAGAGGAGTCAAATCCACACCCTACACACACACTCAGCGTATAGTATCACTCATCCATCCCAATAGGTGGAAATTATTGCATAATATCAACTGTCACACTGTTGCTTACACATTGCTTAAACTATTTTTAAGGAAGGGTCAAGTTTGTGTATAATGACTCCACCAAATTTCCATGAATGACTTAGTATTACTATGAAAATGCTTTTTCTATGTATCATTTAACAAATAAAGCAATTTCAATTTAAATACAATTAAATCCATGAAGATCTTCAAAAACAGCTAGAGGATCTTGCCACATTTAGACATAATATTCACACAATTGGAACTGCTAAATGGACTTAAAGGGTTAGTTCACCCAAAAATGAAAATTCTGTCATTAATTACTCTGCCTCGTTCCAAACTCATAAGATTTTCGTCCATCTTCGGAACACAAATGAAAAACTTTTTGATGAAATCTGAGAAATTTCTGTCCCTCCATAGACAGCTATGCAACTGACACTTTGCTGCTTCAAAATGTTCATAAAGAGATCATAAAACTAATCCATATGAATTGAGTGGTTTAGTCCAAATTTTCTGAAGAGACTTGATCACTTTATATGATGAACACGTTTAATTTAGGCCGTTATTCACATATAAACATCGATCAGCAAACATAAACAAGCTCAACTGAACCTGCTTGACGCGTGAGAACAAACCTCTTGCTGAAGCTCAAACGTGCTGCGTAACACACGAGAATGAACCTCACTGGTTCTCGCATGTCAAGCAAACGTGCTTGAGCTTCCGTTTACCACAACTGATGTGTGAGTTGATGAATTCTGCAACATGTTCTCCAACCAATACGCCTATATAGGTCGTTTGTCACTTCCCTGAAATACGACCCATAGGAGCGTTTGCTAAAGTTGCGCCCCTATCAACAACAGGACACTTTAATTTTAATGCATTGTTCCGTTGTGTAATTTTTCCGGTTTCGCGTAGCTCAGTTGGCAGAGCGTTGCAGTATATAACAATATACGATCGTGGGTTCGATCCTATGAAACGCATGTATATGCACTATAAATCACTATGGGTAGGGTTATGGGTGGGTGTAGTCATTAATTAAAAAAAATGAGTTTTGCTAAATGGAAATAGGACATATTGTGTAAAAAGTCCACACACCGCATTTAAATGAAGACTCATTTTGATTGGTAACGACAGTTATACGTCATTTCATGACACTGTCATTAGAGGGCGCATGACTTTAAAACGTAAATATAGGTCGTAATAAGGTGATTGAAAACGACCTAGAATGTTTATATGTGAATAAATATAATCATATATAATCATATAAAGAGGTCGAGTCTCTTCAGAAGATTTGGACTAAACCGCTCAAATCATATGGATTAGTTTTACGATCTCGGAGCGTCAAAGTGTCAGTTGCATAGCTGTTGCTTTATGAATTAGTTTTACAATCTCGACGCGTCAAAGTGTCAGTTGCGTAGCTATCAAGGACAAAAAGCTTTGGTAGCCGTGGATGACTTTTCTAGACATATTTATAGGCTACCTTAAAAGATGTAACAGGTTTGAAGTTTATTTAAATTTCAATTTGACATTATTACGTTTTGTGCTCAAATGTTTTGCAACTAAGTGCTTGCTATAATTTAATTATGATTACATTATATAATTGATTATTATATATTATAAATATTATTGATTATATTTCTATAATATCTACTTTAGTTATCAGTTGTGTATACTGGAACTGCTAAATGGACTTGAAGGTTTAGTTCACCCAAAAATGAAAATTCTGTCATTATACTCTGCCTCATTCCAAACTCATACGGTTTTCTTTGAGCATTTAATCTCATCTTAAAAAAAAAAAAAAAAAAAAAAAAACTATCCTTTCATTACCTATCCTTTCACTTCCTTTAATCCCTCTCTATTGTAGCTTATGATATTCTGAGCAATGTCTGAAACTTGTATTGTGAGCACTTCTTGACTTTCTTGTTGACTAGATCGCTTTGGATAAAAGCATCTGCCAAATGAATAAATGTAAATGAATAAATGTTATATCAGTTTACTATACAAAATCAAGGAAACAGTGATGACAAGTGATAAAGCGTGTCCTTGAAAACTTCAATGACAATGTCACATGACAAAATTTTATTGATTTAATTAATTGCCGCTAGGAGAAAACATGATAAGAGGGTTGTGGTGCAATTTTATATACACATTTTGTAGAATGACTCTTGGATTTTCTTCTTTTTTCCTGCATCAGCTCATTTATTATAATGTTTTTATTGCAATACACAATTTAACAGACTTAAAGAATGACAGAGACATATAAAGACAGGGAATGGAGACTTTTGGATTTTCTAGTTGTTCATTATTTTGTGGTGTTTCAGCATATGACTGAAGCTAGTTCTTATGTTGCATGTCTGGGCTATGACTGTCCTTCAAAACAGCATATCAAACTACAGTTTAATACTGTGTCTGGTCTGGACCACAATGATGCAAACTTGTTAAATATGTACTTTCAGTGTGCATCCAATAATTACAGAGTGACACATCAAATTAGGACTTTGGGATGGGATTGAGGTGAATGTTGACTCTAAGGCCTACTCATGAGTCTGATTACCTCACTTGAGTTTGACTCTTCCTTGCTCTATATTATATATTTTAACTATTCAAAATATTTAATTGTTCATTATATTTATTTAATTTAGTTGACTAAGTGATTGAGTAGGCTGCTGTACATTATGTAGGCTAAATTTCTTAATTTTTATTATTCTTATTCTTACTTATTATTATTATTATTATTATGAGACAAGCTTTACAGGTAACCTAGTAAGCTTAGGCTACAGCTAATTTAAAATTCAATGTGAAATTGATGTGACCTTGAGTAGTTTATGCAGTCACACTTCTTGACGTCCTCCATCTTTTCTTTTGCTTTTAATAGGATTTTTATAACTTATGGCCTGTCCTTTTCCAGCTATCACTCTGAAGAAGATGACTAACTTTGTAGACATATTCAGTCGAATCATATTGCTTAATTTTCCGTAACCTCTGGATAGTGGAATGAGATCTTGTCGTTCAGGTGAAACACGCCAACATAACACTGTTCCCGCGGGCTGAGGAGAAACAAACCCAGAGAGATGCCGAAGTAATGAGGTCACACGACAGATTTCGCTCTGACACGTTATAACGACCCGTGAAAAGAAGGAGGAGGAGGGGAGTGTCTGTCAAAACCGTTCACCACGTGGTGAGATCTGCACTGAGGCTATTTATTATTCAGCGTATCGGACCAGAACAGAACACAACAAAACACAACACCAACGAACTCGCGCGCAAGGAGGGTATTCAGCTTCTGTTGTTACTAACTTTATTTAGCCTACTTAAGTAATATTGTCTTTTTAGTGTAGAAACATTAAGCTAAAATGAATCGAATGGGGAGTATGTGCACATTTGATGAAAACAGATGGGATGACAGAATGGTATGTAGGCTACGAATTTATTCTCAATTTATTGTTTAATCTTTATAAAACATCAAATATGTTTGTTTGATTGTTTGTTTTTAAATGTATGCATATCTTTGCAGAGGTCTGAATAAAGCTGGTTGGCTATTTGAAACAAATGCTACACATACTTGTATGAATAAATAGCCTACTAGTGAAATTTAGTAAAAAGAAATATATACATGAATAAATAACTACTATTAAGTTTTAATGGAAAATGCTGACACATCTTGACAAAGGTTTCTGGGTCGTTTTCTCAACATGCTCATAAAAGAGAACTTTGATCCCTGCGAGGCATTTCTTCCTGGTAAAATATTAAATGCGCTCCGTGTTCCTGATTGGGAACTTTTCGACCACATTTTTCAACGGTTTAGTGCTTTATTAATTCATTTATATCGTCAAAATGAAGTTTGTGAACCAAATTATCTAAGTATGAATCTTTATTGATTAACAGTATTTATGGTGGCATGCTGCACTAAACCCTCTTTTGCCTCCACTTGCCCTTGTCTGTGTGCACAACAGATGCTTAATCAGGTTTAATGTCACTTACTTGATATTTGGTTTTGCTAATAACCTGTGAGAGGAATTGCTGTCAGCACAGGGGATAGTTAAGCCAAACGCCAGCTGTATCTGTGTTTGTTCAATCACCAGTAGGCTATATAAAGTAGGCTACTGTAGGCCTATTGTGCCCTTACTTTTTATGGCCACTTTTTGTACCACAGAATATAGACTATGTAATGGGAAGGTCTGTGTTTTCTACACGGAAGCTGGGCAAGAAGTTATAGGAAAAGAGGTAGAGCTAAAGTATTTGCTTGATTGTGGCATTGTGATTGTTTCCTTCCTTTTGTTTAACATGGCCATTCGCTCTGACTTGACCATTCAAGTCTAACTTAAAGCACTGTACTGTATGTTTTTCAGCAGCTACAGTTTTTGCATGTGTTTCATTTGCAAATATGAAAACAGAACATCATTCACTGCTTTCTCAACATGAAGCTCTTTAATGGACTCATCAAGCATTACAAGGTCAAAGACCATTTGAGATACATTCTTTAGAGAGTCACATGCTTGCAGATTCTCTTCTGAAAGGACTTTTAATGATTTCATGTTGTTCTCCAGAAGATTAGGGTGAAAACCTTTTAAAATGTTTAAAGTTGCTTTAATTTTTCACTTTTATTCTTTGAAAATGATTTGGAGAGGAAACAGCAAACAAAAGCTCTTTTGTAGCTATATTATTTTTGCAAGTTTAGCTGGATGACCTCAGGTTATGTAAGGCGTTTCCCTTTTTTTTTTAAAAAAAACAACATTTTTTTTAAAAATCTTTGTTCAACCACCTGTGTTTATATACTTACTTTCTCTCTCCATTTTGCTCATTTACCGCTCCCTCCATAAATACCTCTTTCACGTTTGGCACATAGGGTTAACAAATATTTAACTTCAAACCTGTGTTTACTCACTCTTTATGTGGCTTCTGTGAAAGTACAAATTGTGCCTTTCTCGTCAAGATCGCATTATGAAGCAGGTTGCATGATAGTCATTAGCCCTCCATGTGTCTATGGTTCTTATCCTAGAGTGTTATACAGTACAGTACAGTGCATAAAGTTAAGTAACAACAAATATGTACATTGTACAGTACACATGTGAAAAGTTCCACAGAACATTGCGATGAAGTTATATTTTTTGTCTTGTCAGCACTGGAAGCAATAATGATTATTAAGGAATGAATGAACTCATTTGTCTATTACCAATGTAAACTTTTTAGGTATTTTATGCATTTATTTTTTAGAAGAGTAGTGTGCAATGGCATTAAAAGGAAGGAAATGTGCTTTTTATGGTTGCAAAAGTTAAGACAATTAAAATAAATGTCATTTTAGTATATATATATATATACACACACACACGCACATACACACACTAGTATATATCTATAGATATATATTATGCAACTTATGCAAATATTTTTGATATAGCAAGACATTTTGAACATTTCAGTGCATACTTTCATTTAAAACAACCCCTTTAGCAGATTCGTTTTTTTTTTTTATTAATTCATTCAGTGACGTTTGGCATTTCATAACTTTTTTATTTACTTTAAGTAATTTAAAGTACTTTAAGTTTATAACTTTTATAAAGTGTTTTAAGTTTATATTTAAGTTCATAAACTTAATATTTTATTTAAAAAGAATCACAGTTTTTCTTTTTCTAGCATCGAGATTAATGATGCCATTATTAATGTTTCAGGTCACTCAGATTCAGTGTTTGTGTAAAGTCACCATTGTCTATCTACAGTCTCAGGTTTCAGCAGCTATTCAGATTTCTCGCGTGACCTTTACATCTTACCGAGGAAAAATGCTTGTGTGATTAGCCAAGTCTTTTGTCCGTCTCTTTGAGAGGTCCAGAGGCCTGTATCCAATGACACATTCCTCTCACGGTTCTCTAATGATCTCCCTCTTTTCATCACAAATCCCTCTCTCTATGTCCCGTGTGTCTCTCTCTCCTTTGTACCTCACACCTGTGATCAGGTTTCACTCTGACCTGGTTTGATTTTCACTGAACAAACGCCATTGCTCTCTCTCCATCTGTTATTAATCGTCTGTTTGTTTTCCTAATACCTCCGTGCCACCACCCCTCTGTTTTTCTCCATTTCCTTGGTACATAAAATATGCAAATCTCATAGAGCTATTGTATAATCTTTGAATAATGATCATTCCTGTGTGACATGTTTGCTCAGCCAGAAGCTTTGTGTGTGTATTTGTATGCATGTGTGTGTATGTGTGTCTGTTTAAATTATCTATGTTGTAATATCAGAGAGTTTTAGTATGTGACGCTATGTTGTAATGAATAGCCTGTTGTTCTGATGCCTCAAGCAGAATCCTCACAAACTCCTTTACATTTTTTTAATCCTCTCCCATTAAAGGCGATTTTGTGTTGGGTGCGTGTCAGTTTGCAGGTGTGTGTGTTGTCTTTGTTGCTTTCTTGGGTTGAGGTGTGGTGATGAACTTGGCTGGCTCGACTCTAAATGCTGCTTTGCCTTCTATGGAAACACCCGGTTAGCACACAGTCAAAGGACGTTCCTTCGTTAGTACCTCAGGTAAATATATTAATGCATAATTCATTATTTTGAGTTTGTTTACAGTCTTAAACAAACTTTTGTTGATTTTTTGTTGATCATGTTTTTGTCGATACTGACTATCGTCTAGTCTGCCTTCCGTCTAGTCTGCCTTCCGTCTAGTCTGCCTTTCGTCTAGTCTGCCCGTCATCCTGGTGGTGTAATTGTTGTGTTGTCTCGTTTATGGGATTGCGATAAATACGTTGTTTTGGTCAGGTGGGTCGAGGTGTGGCTTTGTTTTTGTCTAGTGATTTACTAAGTGGAACAATAATAATAGTTTTTTTTTTTTTACTTGGACAGCTTGCCTTTGCAAACTTGCATCACTAGACTAATTCTGAAATCCTTCCTGATGACATGTAATACACTGTAACTTCCAGTCTTACATGGAATGTTTTTGACCATAATGTCCTTTGTTTTCGACCAAAATGTCAATTGCAGGGTGTGCTGTGGTAGTTTGTTGATATGATTTGATATGATATGATGATACATATAGTACCTGAATTGTGTAACAGCTGGACTTGGAGGTCTGTGCATCTTGGTTTTAGCCAAAAAAGGTATGAAATGATATAAAATATCATACAATATAATATATATATATATATATATATATATATATATATAATTTTATATTATGTTTACTGTAAATGATGACAGAATTTTCATTTTTGGGCGAACTATCCCTTTAAGTCAAGATCTCAATAAAACAAGATAGAAACATAATATTAATATTAATTGTATAATTTATATGAATACAAATAATATAATAATAAAATATATAATAAAATAGTTAAATACTAAAAATAATGCATGACCTTTTAGGATGAAAAGCAAATCATGTTTTCGCACATGCCACAGATACTTTTCATTGTTTGTCAACGGAATAAAAGAATACTTGATTACTTAATGACATACTTAATATCATATATCATTTGCACTCTAATAGTAATTTGCCATATATTATATCTCATATTCTGTCTCATTATTACCTATTACTATATCGTCCTTGTACCTTTGTACTATTATAGTGAACTCACTGCAGCTTCTCTATTTACAGTATACATTATGTCAATTTCACTATAACAGTCATCTCTCATTATACTCATGTCTCCTCCTATGTTAATATTCCTTGTCATTTGCACTCAGCCCTATTCTTTTGCCTTCTATATTACTTAAATAACAACTGCCCTAATGACAGTAAATAAGAATTACGTCTAATCTAATAGAGTATGACTGGAATGTGTCTCATGTGAATGTGTAATGTCCTTTGTCACCTTTGTTCTGACTTATTAGGCACTTGATCTTCACCCCAATAATGACCAGGGACATTTTCACAGTCAGTTCAGGCCTGTTACCCACATATTTGTTAAATATGTCAAAGTTTGTGCATGCTGTTTGCCACACACTCTTTTTTAGGACTTCCTGTCCCACTGTGACTCACTCAGATAACTTTTAGACTCTTCTGGATTTATGCATGGACACACACACACAAACAAACACATCTGTCCATCGATTTGTGGTTGGTTTAATAGGTCCACTTGTCATTGTTTAATATTTTCAGATTATTGTTTAATATAATCAGATTATGTTCCTGAAAACCATATACAGTTATTCTACAGATTAACATCAATATCTCTTAATTTGGTTATGTGAATATTATCGTAAGAGTGTTTCCTCTGATCTGTTTGTGTTGCCAGAGCTTTATAGTCTCTGCTTTGTCTCTTCCTGTGTCCAACAGACATAGTTTATGTTGTGGATGGGTGTCTGGGTTGTCATGGTGATATTCCGTTCTGCGCTGGAGTGCATTGTTCCGTTTAGATTTGTGGCATCCCGCCTCCATTTTTGTTACAATTTAAATTTACATTCAAATATAAAGTTTTGGCAAAGCCTACAAGGCTCAAGAATTTTCCAGAAGCTGGGGAACGAATCAAATCAAACTTTGTATATATCCTAGAGACTGGACTGTAAATGCCTTTCGCTTTCGCTTTTTTTCTTTCACATTGAGTAACCACAGACCCTCATGCCAAACTTTAATGGGCCATTGGACTCCAGTCAGTCTCTCTCTCTCAGAGGGCATTACTCAGTTTCTCCTCCCCACATGTTCCCTCATTCGTACAGCGCCCACCCTTTCGCTTTCTATAACGGTCTCTTTGTTGCATCCCTCACTCACATTTGTGCTTCTCTTCATGTCATTATTCAGAACAGGAACAGAGTGCTCAGACTGACTCTCCACGAGCAGAACCAGCAGCAGCCCATCACAGAGAAGGTAAATGTCTATTTCTTTCTGTTTCACATGTAGTAAAATAGAGGAGCGGTAGATGATCTGGTAGTGACATTACATAAGATTTTAAAATATATTTGACTAGGTTCAGTGTTTCCGACTCTGGGAAGGTTTTATAAGAATGAATACATGCCTGTTTCCATTTCTGCATGGAACCATTTCTGCATGGAATCTCTGATGTTTATGCTTTAGCTGTAGTTGTACCAGAATGTTCCAGTATAATACCAGGACAGTAGTTAGTGTTATTGAGCCTGACTTAACTTGCTGTCCAATATTTATATTTATACATATTTATGTAAATTTAGATTTAGATCACTTCAGATAAAGTTTTGATGGGTTGCAGTTGTGTATTGTATGCTTAAGCTTAATTATTTCTACTGTTGTTTACGGCCTGATTATTTCTGGTTATGTTGTGATAGTGATTCTGTGGAATCAGTTCAGATTAACTTCAGTGGAATTACACGCCCACACATACATTCTCTTTAGTCCATTCCTATTTCTTTGTCTGTCTGCCAAAGTTCTATAAACATAAAGAACATGTGGCTTTGTTCCAGGGGACGTTCTTGTAGGACCAGAGGCTCATTGTTTCAGATTCCAGAAACTGCATAACTTTCCATGTCCCTTTTCCCACATCTGCGTCCATTCCTGCTCTTTAGGGGTTTCCTGCTACCCTTTGTGTGTCAGAGTTATTTATTCTCTGCATTTAGAAAGGAACCCTCGTTTTCTGAAAAGACATGCAAATGTAAAGGTTGATTCTGAAAAACGTATAGACTGGTGTAGGTTATCAGTTTTTATCGAAGATATCAGTTTGTATCTTAAATATATTAAATATTTTTAAAAAATGACTATATGAAAACTCTAGACAATTAAGACATCATACTATTTAAATAAGTGGAAGTCTTGCTGATTAAGCTTTTATATGTTGTCACAAAACATAAAAGGGCTGTTAATAGACATATACTATTGGCATTTAATATGTATTTTTCATGTCATTCCAGCCAATTGGCAGAGCTTTTGCTTTGGTACAACCAACCTGTGAGAGACAGCCACTGAAGCCTGATCTGATCAAGCCATCTGAAGACCAGGGTGAGGTCATCAAGGTAGGTGTGTCTTTACATTTTAATTATTATTGATCATTATTACATGACCTAATGTAAAAGGATAATTAGATCTGATACGTAATTGAATTTGTAGCTCTGCCTAAACTAGGCAGAACTAGACTAAAATTATTTAACACATTTAATTCAGGCACTTGTTGAAATCAGTGATGTCAATGCTTATGTTATGTTTTTTTTTTTAATATTTGGGTTTACTTATATCAGGTATATCTGGAAGACCGCAAAGAGGCACAAGCCAGACACCAACAGAGTCTAAAGATGCTCTCAGAGGAAGTTTCACAAATACAGGAGGTCAGAGCAAAAATACTCAGAAGCATTTCCCACTTTTCTGTGTTTGGCTGTTTTCAGAACATGTGTTTTAACTGTGTTGTACTGTGTGCAGGTGAGATACTGTCTAAAGAACCTCAGAGAGCAGATGGCAGCTAAAAGTCAAAGAACAGAACATAAGGTGAGACAATCTGCAGATATACTTGTGCTCTTCAAAGCTAGATTAAGCATAATGTTAACTAGCTCTCCTTTTCTCACCCTCAGCTGGTGTTATCTGGTCCTGGTCCCAGAAAAGTTACTCATTCAGTACTTACACAGACCTTAAACGGTTTTGAGAGACAGGTGAGAAATTATGTGCCATGTTGCTTTGCACACACACACACACACACACACACGTTTGTTTTTGTGAATTGTGGGGACATTCCATGGGCGTAATGGTTTTTATACTGTACAAACCGTATTTTCTATTGCCCTACACCAACCCTACACCTAAACGTACCCATCACAGGAAACTGTGCACATTTTTACTTTCTCACAAAAACTCATTCTGTATGATTTATAAGCCTTTTGAAAAATGGGGACATGGGGTAATGACCTCATAAGTCACCCTCTCCTTGTAATATCTATGTCATACCCATGTCATTATA
This sequence comes from Hypophthalmichthys molitrix, assembly GCA_037950675.1. Taxonomy (NCBI): domain Eukaryota; kingdom Metazoa; phylum Chordata; class Actinopteri; order Cypriniformes; family Xenocyprididae; genus Hypophthalmichthys; species Hypophthalmichthys molitrix. The sequence continues at coordinate 16,607,658 of CM075507.1, forward strand.
CAAATTTGTGTCCTGATATGTCACAAAAACACACACGCACGCAAACACACACACACGCGCGAATATGCATATCTTAGGAAACATGTTAAGCCACCTGCAATAATTATCTTTGGTTTGTTCTAATCGCTGGTATTTGTTCAACAGGTTTTTACGTTTCTGAAATTCTTCACATTCTTGTCCTTTGTTGCTTGATGAAACTAAATGTGGCGGCAGCAGATTCTTTTTAGGAATGAATAATGTGGATTATCCTCCCAATGGGATGTGTGTCTGGGTAGTTAGAGCAGGAATATATGGGTGGAAAAGCTGAGCTATGACAGCATACTTTAGTGTTTTAACACACACCCTGTTGACGCACGTACAGAGAAGATCCCTCCCACTTTCTCTCTAACTTACATCGTCCTCTCGCACTCATACACGTCTATAAATAACTGCTGGGAGAGATGTGGGCGTGTTTCAATGGAAATATTTTGTGGTTCATATTTTGTTTATAATTAAGTGACGTTTGCTACTATTTTTTTTATTGCTTAAACCACTATGTTGTGTAACTAATGCAAGACACATGTAACAAGTACATGAACACACATACAAACTCATCTGTCACCAAACAAATTCCAGATTGTTTTCATTAACATTTTGTCGCTATATTCTGTCTTTCCAGGATAGTGTGGATGAGCAGGAAAAAGAGAAGATGAGGGAGGCCAGTAAGCGTCTGTATGCTCAACTCCAAGACGCAGAGAAGAAACACCAGGAGGAGAGAGAAAAACTGCTGGTTAGTCACTTCCACTTTTTAGCATTTGCTTCTTTCATAACATCCAAGGATCCTAATGTTATGGATCACATAGAGCATTCAAAGGAACTTTTGTTAGACTGTCTTTAGAGAGGGTGAGAGCTCAGTTATACTAATACAGTGGCAGACATTTCCACTGGTCAACTGGCTCAGATCCAGGATCCAGGTTGGGAAAGAACAGCGTGTGCAGGGGTGAGATCGTACATTCTTTCATGATGATGTTCTGTTTCGTAATCGGCTACTGCTTGCATCTTATATGTCAAGGCTTTCAGTGTTAAGCAAGTAGCTGATGTCAAAACGATACTGTGAAAATCTAAACCGAAACTTCCTGAAACTTCCTGTCTCTGTTGTTCTGATTAGGAATCATCTGCTATATTAAATACAAAATAAACTCTGATAGAGTGATCCAGACACAAAGCATCATCCTGAAGTGTCTTATTTTCCTTTTTCCTGTTTATTTTCTATAATCAGTAACACTTAAGTTTAGTTGTTTAGTTTAGTTGTTTAGTTTACACGTGAGCAGCACGGTGTATGCGTGTGACCTGTCCAATACTTATAGTTAGTTAATAGTGAGAATTGGACCCTAAACTAAAGTGTGACCTAATAATTTTGCTTAGAATGACTGCTTACAAAATAAATAAATAATTCTTCCATTATTTAAATGTGCTTTAATCAAAAACTTGCTTAAATAAATAAATAATCCAAACGCAACATCATAGGTTGCTTTTATCAAAAACTTGTTGGCTTGTAAAGATATAAAATTTTTAGGCATTATTTGACATATATATATTACATATATTAACCCATTATTAATAGCAAATATAAGTAAATATACAGCATATATAATAATAAATGTACAATTTTAGTGATATTATATTCTCTAGAGTTAGCTATGACTTATGGACATTGGATAACTTTCCTGAGGTAAATGTAATATCAGGTGACAAACTGTTTACAAGCTGTTTTATTGAAAACTTCCCATAAGAAGTATGAGATTGTGAGGGCCAACGATTAAATATACAGTTTAGGGCTCATTGTACAAAACAATATTTGTCTATAGAATCCTATGATTGACTAATTAGATTTGAGTATTCCAGAAATCTGTGTAATAGTTAAACATAAATGTGTCTTTTGTGCTTTGTGATTTAATTCTTTTTTTGTGTGTGTCTGTGTTCATGTTCTTGTAGGCGGAGGCGCGTCAGTATAAGCAGAAGTTATCTGATCAGAGTGAGTATCTGAAGAAGGTTCAGCAAAGCAAGGAGCAGCAGGATAAGCAGATCGAAGACCTCCAACGTCTCATGGGCGGCATGGAGCAGGAAAGCTCCACCCTCAGAGACCAGCTGATGACCAAAGAAGCCGAACTCCTGCAGCTGCACGAACTGAGGGAGGAGGGCCAAGCAGGGAGAGAGAGGTGGGGGCTATGACATATCTTACTGGTTTTTGTCAAATAATGTTGCCTTTTTTAACTTTAAACATCTATTGAGTGTTGCTGTAAACAGCTGCCTAATCATATAACAGGTTAGAAGAGCTGGAAAAGGAAAATGCGATTTTGAAAGAAAAGATTCATCACTTGGATGACATGCTCAAGAGTCAACAGAGAAAACTACGGCAAATGATTGAACAGGTACGTGTGCACACAAACACACTCTCATATGAACTTTTGTCATGTTAGGCTCACGTACTAACACAAGCTTTCCATCGTTGTGTCGTTTAGCTTCAGAACTCACGCATGGTGATTCAGGAGAGAGACAGAGTGATCAGAGAGCTGGAGGAGAAGGTGGCCATGTTGGAGGCAGAGGTCAGTTTACAAGATATAAACACATCTAGGTGGGATTCACAATTACCAACAATTTTGGTTCTGGTTTCAATTCCTATGACTGATTCTAGTTCCTTAATGGTTCCATAAATGATTCTTTTACTGTAGCATTTTTCAATTCTTTAAAAATAAACAATAAATAATTCTTTAAAAAGGTGTGTTTACATTGACTTGGGACTTTTCACAGAGTCTAATCCAACAATTGGCCATAACTACACTGAAAATACAATTTGCAACAATTTTCTATTTCACAAATAATTACAAAGAAGTAACACATTGAAATAAACACGAAATTTTGAAGTAGAAACACTGATAGTATTTTTTTTGTAACACGTACAGCAGTAATGTATATATGTATATAAGTGTATATATTAAATAAAAATATTAAATAAAAATGTGGTAACATTTCATTTAATAATAAGCATAAAATACTACTGACAAAATGCATAATGTGTCATATGAACAAGTTAGTAACTACACTGATTTTATCTGTTTGTGTTTGATTCTCTAAAGAACTGACTCATTGGAGTCATTTATTCAGGAATCAGTTGGGCCACAGTGGTTGTGCTGTGTCTGATTGATTCACTAAAAAGAATCGACTCTTTAGAGTCATTTGTTCAGGAATTGGACTACACTGGTTATGCTGTATGTTTTTGATTCACTAAAAAGAATCAATGAGAGTCATTCAGTTTTGATATTTTAAAAGCATGGTTTTGAAAAAGAATCAGCTCTCGGTTTTCAACCATAGTTATAATTCTCCTGTCAATCATCTGATCATAATTTCATGAATTACTGCTGAAAATGCCCCCTAAATGTTTCTTTTATAAATCAAATAATATTCCTTTTACAGCATACAAAAGTGATTAGTGAATTCACCCTTTCATCTGCGATCTCATGAGTGTTTCCTGAAGTCTGACCTTTGTGAATGTGCTTTGCTTACAGAACAAACAAATGCGCGATCAGATGGATTACTACCTGGGGAGTCAAAGGTCAAATTCACACCTGCCATCAGACGGCAATGCGCAGATTGTCTACAGGTAGGACATGCAAATTATCCTGATAGCTACATGCAAATTATTTTATGCAAATTGTCACATATGCTTGATAACGGACATACAAGCACACAAATTCAAAGTCTATTCATGTGTCTCCTCCACAGCAAGCCTCTGAGACCTTCCACCCAGACCAACAAGAGTCTGCCCTTCATCAAAGTCATTGAAATTAAATCATGAACATTACCACAGCCACATCACATCACTGCTATGACCACCACACCATCCTCCAGTATCAGTGCAGGAGAATTCTAGCAACACAAATGACCACAGACTTTCACCAAAGGACATACAATTGCTTTAATGTCTAAAGGCCTTTTCTCCAAGAATGCTTTTAACAATGCACAGGTCTGTTACTGTTATTGTTACAATTATTTACTATGAATAATCAGTGTAAGTTTGACATAACAGGGACTGTTAAAGTGAACATATCCATTTTTATGAAGACAAGTGAAGAAAACAAAAGTGAAGAACTCATTTGCATTATTATGAGAAGTGTGAAGGGCTTCTAGATGGATGCTGGGGATATTTTGGTATTTATTTGAGGCTGGCCCTCTAAAGATGATGTCTTTCACCCAACATTAATGGACAGACAGATTGTGTTGCTCAACACCCTCATTGAGCTCTCTTTATCTCTCGTAATCTCCCTCGGTATTAACTCGGCTAAACGCTTGTGGAATTAAGGGGTCTTTTTCTGAGTTAGAAAAATTATAGAGATGATAACGGATGCGGAAAACATTTTTATTTTATTTTGTTTAAGGAATATGAAGTAAAGAAGGATGAAGGATTTTTATATAGTATTTCGGAGAGTCCAGAGAGCATGGAAAGTGATCAGGAACATCAGTGTTACTGATTGTGCTGAAAGAACTAAAGGTGAGACAGTGAGTTATGACATGCTTATTCTGAAACAAAAAAACTGCAACAAATATTTATTCTTCATCTACACGCTTTTCTCAACCAAAGAGAAACAGTGGGAGAATCCAATGACTCGCCTTCTATGAAAAACAAAGACGCCTTGTAAGTGTTTCATAAGTTTGAAAGAATGTAACACTTGTCCTCCACTGAGCCAGACTAGTTCAGGCCAGTAGAACACAGTGTGACCCCTGTTATCCAGTCCAGCCAATCGCTGCAGTTACTCAGTTAGCCATTTACAACATTCAGTAAACAGATTTTATAGCACCTGGTTAGAAAACTGATGTGATTGGCTGGAGCACCTGGCCACCTTAAAGTAATGCCACATGAACAGTTAATAATATCACAAAAGAGATTTATTTATATTTCATTAATTTAATTCTGGATAAGGGTGTGTTGAAATATGCATTTCATTACCATGTTTATCTTCACAGCTGTAGATAGTTTTGTGTATATTTTCTGTTTGTGTGAACTTTAACCTTAATGTGAATTCATTAGAAAGGCTTCATATTAGCATGCAACATCCTTTATTTTTTTTGATAATATTTTTGTAGTAAAAAACGAGTGTAATGCTTGAATTAATGGCATCTTGTGTATTATATTTAAATAAACTAGTTTTATGAATGTTGTCTTGCTTTTTCTCTGTTAACAAAATAATACTTATATGGTTGGTTTTATGGCATCTTAAAAACAATGCAATACATATCTTATCAACATTTTATGATATGGACAGGTACCAGGGAATCTGACTATTGTCACAAACACAGCAGTGTTTTTGTTTTGTATTTCTTTCTGAAAGATCATGTGACACTGAAGACTGGAGTTATGAAGCTGAAAATTCAGCTGTTTCATCATAGGATTAAATTACATTTTGAAATATATTAAAAAAGAAAACATTTATTATAAATTGCAATAATAGTTCACAATATTACTGTTTTACTGTATTTTTAATCAAATAAATACAGCACTGGTGAGCATAAGAGACTTAACAAAAACAAAAAAGCTTACCAAGCCCAAACTTTTGAATGGTGTAGTAATTATTTAAATAACATTACAGTTCTGAAACAGCTCCCTTAAGTGACACAGAAGCCCATTCTTAATTGTTGTGTTCCTGAAATAATAAAAAAAGGACTAAAAGAGCTAAAAAATAATGAATAGGTTACATCCTTAACCAGTGATGTCTTGTTAGTGGAGACCCCTAAAGGCGCAGCAGTGCAGGTACAGAAAACAGACACTTTATTAGATCTGATAAGACTTTATAATACAGTGAAAGTCAATACAGACAGCCTCTCATAGATCTTTAAGCTACATTACCAGGACAACAACCATATCAATTCATGTCTCAAAGCACTTTGTTCCTCCTTATACACACATGAACTAACTAAAAATTACAATTGCACTTAAAAAATAAGGACAATAAGCTGATCAATAGCACAGAAAAGAATATTTGTCTCTCCCAGTTTCTGTTAGAATGATGTCCAGCCTTGTCTTCTCTGACACAGGATCTTTTTCGGAAACCTCAAGTTAAAGGTTGTTTTAATATAAAACAGGTGTAAGAATGAATGTCTGTACAGCTGTTTTTAATCCACGTTTGTTCCAGAACAGTTATTCCAGTTAAAAAGGTCCTCATCTTAGCTAAAGGGATGCGTTGTTGGTGCTCTTCACAAATGGTATTCTCACAAAGAAAAGGGTAAACAGTGGCTATGACCTTTAAAATAAGAAAATAGTGTGAGTTCTGGCAGGACAACAATAAAATTAGAAATTTAACATTCTTGCATTGCTCTCAAAGCAGTCACAATGACCTTTATCCCACAGATTTTGTTCTATCTTAAGTCATTCTCACATTCTCAATGTGATTTGAGGTCATTTTACTGCATCTCCCACTGTTGTGAATTCCACATGAAAGATTTTCCTGTGTAGGCTTTCCAGTGAGCGACACTTCTGTTTTACAGTTTGAGTGAAATCTACACAGTTCCTTAAAAGGGTTTCATACTCTAAAGTGTGCTCTCTAGCGTATTATAGTTGTCTTTAAAATTTTTGAGCTCCAGGAAGTGTTTGGGCCTCTTGCTGCGCTGTCCGGTGGAGGGCAGGTAAGTAACCTGAATGGTGGAGGCAGACGAGGGGCCGGGGGAGCTGGTCAGATCTTTAGCTGCTGACTGGTGCTGCTGGTTTAGACTGGTGCTGCTGGAGTAGGTCTTGACACTGTGGGCAAAAAGGAATAACAGAGTGAGAAAAGTGATTTATGAGAGATGAACTGCAAAAAATAGACAGCAAAACTTACACAGCAGCCAGTTCAGCCAGATCTTCCTTATACTTCACAAACTCTGCCTCGCCAAACATCTACAGGGAAAGAGAAAACAAGCCTCTTAAATATGTTCTGCAGCGCCCCCTGCTGTACAAAACCAATTAACACACATATGCACAGTGGGACTGACCCCGGTCCCATGGCGAGCGCTGTCGTAGCCCTCCACTAAGCGATCTAGGAGCGAACCGTGATTCGTTTTGAACAGAGAATGAGAGTTTCGCAGGTCCAGCAGCCACTTCCTGTAGCGCCGCCCGGTCAGAGCACTGGCACTGCGACACAACTCGTGAAATGGGAGATCTGTGGTTGGGACAGAGTTCAAAAATGGTACGGTTTCCTCCAAAGTATTAAGCAACACAACTGTTTTCAACGCTGATAATAATAATAAATGTTTCTTAAGCACCAAATCATCATATTAGAATGATTTCTGAAGGATCATGTGACCCTGAAGACGAGTAATGATGCTGAAAATTCAGCTTTGCCATCACAGAAATAAATTTCATTATATATATATATATATATATATATATATATATATATATATATACACACACACACATACAATATATGTGGCAGTATTATAAATGCTAACAAAAACTAAAACAAACATATTTTTGTTGAAATATAAGAAAATAAAATTCATGACTCTAAAAATAAATTAAATAAAAATAAAAATGGCTACAAATTAAATATGCATATTATAAATGGCATATTATAAATCCTGAAACTCTCACAACTGTTCTGCATTTAATATGAATATGTCCAAAGAAAACTTGACTGCACAGTGAAACTTAAAGGGTTAGTTCACCCAAAAATGCCGTTCCACACCCGTAAGCTTCGGAGCGTTATGAATCAGCGTGTCGAATCATGATTCGGATCACATGTCAAACCGCCAAACTGCTGAAATCACGTGACTTTGGCGCTCCGAACCGCTGATTCATTACGCTTCAAAGCTTCATGAAGCAGTGTTTTGAAATCGGCCATCACTATATAAGTCGTTATTTTTTATTTTTTTTTGGTGCACCAAAAATATTATCGTCGCTTTATAACATTAATATTGAACCACTGTACTCACATTAACTGATTTAAATATGTTTTTAGTACATTAATGGATCTTGAGAGAGGAAATGTCATTGCTGGCTATGCAGGCCTCACTGAGCCATCGGATTTCAACAAAAATATCTTAATTTGTATTCCGAAGATGAACGAAGGTCTTACTGGTGTGGAACAATGAGGGTGAGTAATAAATTATATTATTTTCATTTTTGGGTGAACCAACCCTTTAACAGCATTAGAAAAATTGTAAAAAATTCCACCTAATAGTCCTACAATATTAAAGCAATATTAAATAAAACTAAGTAAACAAACTAGAACACTCTGACAAAAACTAAAACGGTGAAAAATAAATTAAAATAAATAAATTAGAAATAAAAACATCTAAACTACTGCATAATAAGGCTGATTTCTGAAATATGACATCATTAAACAAAATTAAACTGAACACAGCAATATCTTTGTATTCATGTGAAATGTATGTGAATTAATTTAAAACATCTTCCAGTAACCAGTGGTCTTGACCCGGCATAATCATTAAACAACACACAGGCAAAAGAGGGTCTTACCAGAGTCTCTGATGGCATCTAATGCTTGCATCCTGAAGAGATAATTATAACAACCTGCACAAACACAAACATTGGCATATGTTTTCATATCTGCAACAGTGTAATGAAGAGAACTGCTAGGGGCTTCTTTGTTTCTCTCACCATTCTGGCCTTGATGCTTTAGTCGATCGTCATCTTTAGAGAGCAGATGTGGCTCATAGCGAATGTCATTCACTTTGGACAAACGGGAGTCAATCTCTTCTTTAAGGTCCTGTGAAAGATGCAGCTTTGCTTCAGTGCATTACAAACTAGTATATACACAACAAAAATCATCATAGAGGTATAAAGAGAAAAACAACATCACATAAACAAAAGAAAGACTTTAAAATCAAGGTTATATTGTTTTGCACAAGGGTAGCTAGTTATATTGTTAAATCAATGCAAATAAGATCCACGATGATACATGTGGTACAATGAAAATATTTATTGCACAAAGTACAGTGGAACATATACTTTTACCATTTATTGTCCTGTTGGGGGCATTTTGTTTTACAGCAGCGACCAAAATATTTAGCTGCTGTTACTACACTAAAATGGGACCAGAATTGTGCTACTTATGGTTTTAGAAGAATATATAGAATGAACATAGAATCAAAAGTCCTCAACAGAGACATTAATTATTTTTTGGGTGTCAGGAGGAGCTGTACCTTCGGTGCATTATGACCCAGCGGGACGTGCGGTCCTCTGCGAGACTTCATAGCAAAGCGCATTATCTGCCTTTTCACAAAGATGAACAGCAGCACAAACACCTGCAGAATGACAAAAGGGTTCAATCAACAACATATTACACACTCAAATCCTATTCTGACACGGGCAATACAGGCTTAAAAGTTACTGAGCTGCCTATATAGACAGTATTTTTAGGCATCATAGGTGCCAAATAATATGACGCTTTCTTGGCAACTCAATAAGTTTTGATACAGTTACACCAGGTGAAAAAATAATATAGTCATTTATAGTAAATACTATAGTGTTTTTGAACCATAATATAGTAAAGTAATTGAATTAATTTGTTGTGGTAATTCTATAGTTGCTGTGGTAATATAACAACTATAGTAATATAAACAAATTACTGTACTAAGTTTTCTACAACTATAGGGTTTATTATACTACAATACACTACAGTTTACTGTAGTAAAAAATAAAGTATACTACAGTATTTATTACAGTTTATCAGTTCACTATAGTTAATACTACAGTATGCATTAACAAAGTATTGTAAGTACTATAATATATACAGTATACTACAACTTACTATAGTATGGTTTAAAAACACTATAGTATTTACTATAAATTACTACAGTATTTTTTCACCTGGGACTATCCAAAGTGGAAATTTCTATTATAATCCCCATTAAAAACTATTCACACCTCTGGGCTGGAAATGCAGAATAGACGAAAAACAGACGGATACACATTGCTCCAGCTTTACTGTTGTTGTTGTTATTATTATTATTAAAGTATTCTGTTTACATGCTCAATAATATAATTATTATTATACAAATACTATGCAGTTTGGTACTTACCAGGGTTCCGTAGGCCATAACAAGTACAACATTTACACCGGAAAGGGTGTTTCCTTCTGCCATTGTGATAATTTAGTTAAACGCTCATGAAAGGAAGATATAATTGATCGATACTGGTAGTCAGTTGTAAAATTCAGCTCGTTATTATTCAGGTTGACAGCGGCATTTTCAGGAGAGTTTTTGTTGACATCTGCGGTCTCTTCGTCGCATGATTTTTATGGAAAAACTCTTCCGTCTACTCGTCTTTGACGCCTCCTTGTGGTTTGGCATGAATAACGCAACATCAGTTCAGGGTTTTTCAAAACTGCCCTCAGGTCATGTTCAGGTCAGCAAAACAAATATGTGTGCAAAATGTCCATAAAACTATCCTTGCATAAATTATTGCATTAAACTGCAATTAAATATGCCACCACTGCTGCTATACATTAGGCTATAGCAGCCAAAATACATGTTTGCTGTTTAAAAAAAATTCCCAAAACGTTTGTATGTGCTCCTTATCAGATAATTGTGTTCCTTTTTTAAAGGAAAGTTGTTTTTTTTCTCCCTTCTTATAACCACATGACGATGCCTTTCACATTCCATAATACTATTTTCAGAGAGTTACTCATACAGAAGTGGCATATAGGGTATATAAATTTACACCAATACCACTGTGTCTGTCGTTGTTCCAAACCACAATGCTTTCCTGTCATCTTTTCCTCTGTGTGAGATTATAGCTCTCTAGGAGCTCACAAGCCACACGCACATGTACTGTCAATGAATCCAAACATTATGCACATGGTTTTTCAGTGTTCGACTTGTTTCTGTTGAAATGAAGTGAGCGGTGTCAGAACAGCTGACTTAGTGGAGAACTGATCTTTATCAGATCAACACACTGAACGTGAACAATGACACCATTTCTTTCAGAAGGAACAGAGGTGGGTGGCAGATGCATGAAAAGACAACAAGGAATTAAATTGTTTCCCCAGTAAGAACAGATATTGCAACAATCTCACGCCCTGGTAAAATAAAATCTCTATATTGTACAGACTGTGGTAGAAAAATGAAGTAAAAAAAAGCGAGGGGAGGGGGGGCGGATATAGACAAGTGAATCACTCTGTCCTGTTAACAATAAACCACACACCGACGTGTGACACCATGCACTCTGCATTTGTCAGATTTGTATGAAAATCAGTGCGGAGCTACTTTTTAGTATCAGATTATGTATTAGTTTTTCATAGCTGTAGGAAGGATGCAATGCAATTTAGCCACGAAGAAGTTAAATTCCTCCACTGTGACCAATTTCTCGAGAAGAGAAAAGCTGTTTTGGCTAAACAGGACATCAGACGACAGAAGATGGTGAAACATCTAATTATACTGTGTGTCCACAAGCAGCTCAACAATGTGGCTTATTTCGTTTACTTTATCATTCCACACCGTCTGTCATTTTAGTGTGCTGCTTGCTTTCACTTGCTATCAAAAACTGGTAGAAAGAAACTGTTGCTGTTACATTTTTGTTTCTCTGAAACCACAAACTTAACCAGCTTCCTTTGCTGTTGCCATCAGCAGTCTGCATGTGTCTGTGATGCAAGACAGACCGTTGAAGGATGATGGTTACTGCACATGTACAACTGATGTTAAGGTAAACGCATTCATTTGTTTTTATTTTTATTAATACGTAATGTTTAACAGTTATTGAATGTTTTTCTTTGGTTAAATATGGCAAATTTATATCACATTTATACATGTAATCAAAAACAAGTAGTACAATGTTTTTAATATAATGTACATGCATATGCAAGGTTATACATAAAATAAAACGATGTATACATATAAAACAGCAGTATCTTTTCATTCACATGTTTTAGAGCTTGTAAAAGGTCTGGATGTCAAGTTTCACATAAATGTAAAGCAAAACTCCCGCCCTTCTGCTCTCTCTCTCTCTCTCAGCCTCTAAGCAGCTTGTTTTGCTGCACTCTTCATTTGCTCTTGCAGCTTCTTGCAGGAAGTTGAGCAACTCAGCCCACAACTGTGCCACAGAATTACACTCAGGTAATCAACTGTCAAAATGTTTTGTATTCTTTTAGAACTGTATATTCTATTGTTAGAATAATGTTTAATTTAGATCAGTTTTAATGTGAGTTGCAACCTTTGTGTATGATCAGTTTTGCTTTGTATTGTGGCCTCCATCTACAGGCCCTTGTATCTTGAATTCATGTAAATGATGCTTGATGACGACTAACAGGTTAAATGCTCATGCAGTAGCTGTTTGCAAAGATGTCCTTGGCATTTCTGGGTCATGGTTTGCAAGATTCTAAAATTATGCAGTCTATTATTCAGCTGGTGCTTTTCGTTTCAGTTAAAGCGTTGGTCAATGCCAGTCTATTAAAAAAAAAAAATCAAACTTCCTTTTTAAACACTTGCATTTTCTTGCATACTCTTTATTCTTTGACTCATAATAAGACCGTCTTTGTTATCATTCCTAGATGTTTTGACAGTCTTTAGGTCATCAGTGTTTGCCAACATTGGGCAACAATCTCTATAAATGTTTATAATTTCATATTTAGTCATATGTAGTGCTTGATTTCTAATTCTCCAATGATCTGTTTTTAACATAGGCCTTATAAAAAAAAGATAACTGCTCCTTGCCACAACCTCATTATAACAGATCACTTATTAGGGCCAGAGCACCGATGGTGTGAGGACCCTATTGTAATTGCTCAGTCAATTCTTCTTCTTCTCCGAAATTAATCACATTTTTGAGGGCCTAAACGTGCTCATGAAATTTGCACATGCGTCAGAAGTGGTGAAAATTTACGTCTGATATTGGTTTCAGAATTAAGTGTGGCAAAATGGCTTGATAGCGGCACCTACAAAATTTCAATTAAGCGCCCTTCGCGCTACGTTTCACGTACAAGTATGATTCGTTGGACACATCTAACAGCCCAATACCTACAAAAAAGTCTGTAGGTGCAAAATCTGAAAACCCAACAGGAAGTCTTCGCAGTTTTTGCCATTTCCAGACATTGTACTTGAACGTAGAGCTTTAATCAGATCAACATCATATTTGGTCAGTCAAATCTAAAGGCGTTTGCGATGTTAAATTGTGAAGATCTTGAGTTTTCGCTGAAGGGTGTGTCTGTGGCGGCCTGACAAAATTCGATGCTTCACCATGAAACACGAAGTTGGGTATCCAATGTCTGGCATCCAATGTCCAATCTCCCCAAAAGTTCACATGTTTTATTAGAGTCCTGGCCTAAAGACATCTACATGCCAATATTCAGTTACAGTAATAGCGCCACCTGCTGGCAACAGGAAATGGCATGTTTTACACTGTGATTAAATCCTCATTGACATTTAACCAATACAACATCATATTTGGTCAGTCTAATCTCAAGGCCTTGATGTTAAATTGTAAAGATCTTGAGTTTTCGTTAAGCGGCGTGTCCGTGGCGGCCTGACAAAGTCTGATGTTTCACCATGAAACAGGAAGCTGTTGTAAGTCAGACATGTCCAACCTGCCCCAAACTTCAAATGTTTGATAAGAGTCCTGATCTGAAGACATCTACGTATTCAGTTAGTCATAGCACCACCTGGTGGCAACAGGAAATGGCATGCTTTATGCTGTAATTCACTCCCTGAAACACATGAAGTACCAAGCATGCTAGAAACACGTTAAATCATGCAACACTTCACGAGTTTACACGTACATGAAATCAAAATAAAGTAATTTGTATAGTAATTTATGCGTATTTGGCGTGCTGTCCGGGGGAGGGCTCCGAGCTCGGAATTTGGCCCGAACCCAGAGTACTCCCCCTCCTTAACTGGGATAGAAACCAGCCAAGAGTGAGGTGATGGGGTGGTGGAGGGATGCTGTGAAACTTGTCGCGGGATAGAAGTGAGAGACGGCTTTATATACCGGCTTCCTCTCGCACTGATTGGTTGATTTACCTGAACGTGCGCCTCCCAAATTTAGTTAAATAAACTTCATTTGGTTATGTGCTAATGTATGCGATTAACGCCACGAAACAGGAAATTGTTGTAACTCAGGCATACAATGTCCAATCTGTCCCAAACTTCACATGCTTGAGAAGAGTCCTGCCCTGAACACATCTACATGGCAATATTCAGTTATAGTAATAGCGCCACCTACTGGCAACAAGAAAGTGATGTGTTTAACGCTGTGATGCACTACTAGCAACATACTAAAATATGTAATTAAGTACTAAACATGCTACAAACATTCTAAAACATGCTGGCAACACTTATCTGAGTATTAAAGCATGCTATTATATTTATGAAAGAGGAAGTTGTTGTAACTCAAGCATACAATGTCTAATCTTCCTCAAACTTCAGATGTTTGATGAGTGCCCTGGCCTAAAGACATCTAAATGCTAAAATTTAGTTACAGTCATATCACCACCAGCTGGTAGCAGGAAGTGTGGCAAATACAAATGAATAACATTGCCTTCTTATATTTATATACTAAATGCATATTGTCCACCATGCTCTGTTTTCCTAAAGCCACTGGGTGGCACTGGCATGGGTGTCCTTTCATCACTGCTTGCAGCTTTTAATTTTATACTGTTACTTTACCATAAAAAGCTGTGAGCAAGTAAATATGTACAGAGAAAATTAATGAACAAAGGTGGTGGGTAGATGGAAGATGGAGCAGACAGAATAATAGCTGCTCAGATAAACATATTTCTTCACATTAGCATAACAAAACCCCTAATGTCAAGATTGAAAGGTGTGTTATTTGAATATGTTAAGTGATATGTTAGTTATGTTATGTAACCAGTAACATCATACTGGTTAATTGTCAGTCCTTCATTTATCCAATATTTGAGCCATGTTGCCATTGCTCCAGGACCAGATGATTGTCACAAACATTTACCTATACTCTTTAACACCTACTGAGTCACCAAGAAACCACGGAGCAGGAATGTTTGCATTAGACATGAAGGGTGTAAATGTTGACAGGTGCACGAGAGACAAAGAAACTGAGACACAAAAATATGGAAGGAGTAAAAGAGAGAGGCAGACTGAAAGAGACGGGGGAGGAGAGAGAGGTAGGGAAATGAGAGAGGAAGGCACAATAATCAAAGGGGGTGGAAAAGGGTAAGCATGTCGAACCAGTCAGGCGAGTTCTTATTACAGTAGAAATGCATCATAGAAAAATGACAGACTACAAGGAGTGAGAGAGAGCTTAAATGCACAAGGGAAGATGGGGAGAACCTGTTCTCTCAAACTTCTAAGGGACACAGAGGTCCTCTAAGGTATGTTAATTCTGTTTTAAGAGCTAAAACTGTACATGATTAGATTACGTGGCAGGTAAAGTGTATGTTCATTGTAGTTTAAGCATCTGTGCCGTGGAAGAACAGGTGTTTCTGTAAACTGACACTGACCTGTTTTCCTTGGAAAGTCTGTAATGTTGCAGTCATATTGCACTGGTAACCTTATTTTGCAAAGTACAAGGCCATTTGAGGTTATGAGCAACTTAATAACAAACTATATTTACTGTGTCAATGTTTCCTTTATTTGTTTTCAATCAGTTCAGGTTTATATTCATTAGGTCTGTATTTGCGCTTCTGGAAGGTGTACGTCACACCTCTTCCTCCTCCCACTCTATCTCTGCTTGCTGTTTGCTCATGTCTTTTATTTTAAACACATCTACAGAACTCTTGACCTATATATATGTTTAGTTTAAGATAACAAAAGCAACAGAATAAGGTGGGGCAAACAAATCTGGAATGGAGCATTACAAAAGCTTGATTCAGTTGTTGATTCAATATTGTCCTGAAAGGCATTTAAATTGATTTGTATGCAAATTTTTATTGGTGTCTGCTTGATTGCATGTGACTATTATCAGATGTTACTGAAGTGTTTGAATGAATTTCAATCCGCTGCTTTGAATGAACGTGGGTGTGAATTCCTGCTATACTAATTGACATCATTCACAGATTTGAGATACAGTCTGAATTATGTTCTGTTTTAACCTTAATCAACAAGTAGAATCGGCCATGACATCCTCATCTTATCTTATTCCTTAATAATGCAGCAAATTTGCTCACCTAATGCATGTCGTATAGCTGGAGCTCACATGCTTGAAAGTTGATACAGAAAATCAGCAGCCTAATAAAGAGATTGACTGGCATAAAGTACTAAAAAATACTAAACTTAAATGGATTCAAATACAAATTACATTGGATTTTTTTTTTCAAAGGCTTTAAAATACAAAATATATTGTATTTCAAAAACGTATTTTAAATACATGTATCTGAAATACTGCCTATCCCTGTTCATTCACACACATTCATTGTAATGCATCCTCAATAAGAATTATGTACCTTTAAACGTGTGCACTGACTGTGTAACATATGTGGTTTTAGACAGGATTGTAGTTTGGTGTGTTTGACCTGTTATCTGACAAGACCTGAAGAGTGTGACAAGTAACATCAAGAATGTTGTAAGAGTAAACATGCAACAAAATGCACACATATACACACTGGTTCACTGATTTTTAAACCTTTTAGGAATGTTTGATTTTACAGAGTGAGGAATAAAAGTAAGGTATTTGTCCAAGATGTTTACATATGAGGGTATAGATGCTGTATGCCTGGAAGACATTTATGGACTCTCATTGTAATAAATACAGAGTTTCAGTATGATGAAATCCTGAGGTACTAGAACAAACCTGGGCAGGTGGCTTGCAGAATGGACTTTAAGTGTGTACACTGCTGAGTGGGAGGTGGTCTATCTTAGTCGTTAAAGGTCTTGACCAGGTTGTATCCATTCAGAACTAAATTGAGAATGCCTTTTACATTCCAATTAAATTCTTGAATTTTAATTAATGCAGCAAGTGGGATGAATTAGAATTTGAATCTAATGAAGTACAATGAATTTATTAACCTTAATTTTTTTAAAGCTAACCTTCACATGTGGTTGTTGCCTTTACATCACAGAACAAGATAAGGAGCAGAGAGCACTGAGACCAATTACTAGCTCTTTTTGGATCCAGAGAGAGTGAAACATCTGTCAGAAGAGCAACAAACTGAAGCTAAAGTTAGCAGGTCTCCTCTGCCACCCTGGATTACAAACACATTTTTCCAGCTTTTATAACAATGGTAGGAAAATACAGCCCTTCTTAATTACTTCACAAATGCTGCCAATCCGAGAAAAAAAGGAATAAACATTTTTGATCAAGTTGCTGAAATATGTTAGCAACCAGCCTTCCGTTTATACTGTAATGAATATACTGTGTGACATCCAGAGACATTTAAAAACATGAGTTTGCATACCGGAACTTCTGTATATCAATTTCCTGAACCAGACACATCTGGCAACATAACTGAAGGTGCAGAATCATCCAGTGGAACAGCAGCACAAAATCATAGTCAGTCATCTGTAAAGGCTTTTGGCTCTGCAGCTGCTAGATTCAAAATCCGCTCAGCTAAAACACTTCAGCGAAAGGACCTCAGGATGATAAGTAACATTTCTGAGGGAAAAGTTGAAGACTCAAGCCAGAAATGTGATCCTGGTAAGGACCTCAACAAAGTCTGTACTTCTTCTGCTAGTGGTACGCATACTGACATTGATGACAAAAAGACAGGTAAAAATGTAGGTAATTGCACTCTTAAGGACTCAGCTCTTTCCATCAGTTCTGAAAAGGGTGATGTGAGTGCTAAGCAGTCAAACACTCAAGAAGAAGAGAGTCAGAACGCAAGTGACAGGAGCAGAGGAGATGATTTGGGGAGATTTTACCAGTCAAATAAAAGCAAAAGCTTAGACTGGAGAGAAACGAGTAGTAGAGCAGGAAATGGTAACAGAACTGTGATGATGACTAGTGGGACCAGAGACTTTAAAAATTTTATGACACAATCCGATAGTTTTGAGAGAACAGAGGCAAACAACAAGACAACTTCATACACACAAGAGAATCGGCCCAGTAGTGTTTTATGGAGGATTCAGGCTTACAGTGGAGCCAATCGGAACACTGACAGAAAGCTTTACCCAGTCTCTGGATATACATCTGTGAGAATGAACCGTGTAAATTTTGCTCTGGAACAGGCAAGCAGTGGCCAGTCACTTCCGGCCAGATTGAAGCCAAGACTTAGCCAAGGTAGTATCGGAGAAGGTAACAGTCTCTGGGCACAGCAGCAAGGTGAATCAAGTCTTGATCAGACAGACAACAGAATGGAAGGACCTTTCAATACTGAAGAAGTAACTGGAAACCAAACAATAACGGAAAGAATTAAGAAACTGTTTGGGGCAGATGCCAAATCTGATGTACACTCAAAAAATTCAATCGGATTAAACCGCAACAATACTCTAACTTCTGATAAATCATTTCCTAAATTAATGGACACTGTGGACTCTACTCCAAGTCACAGAAAATACACTACTGACTCTGTGTTTGGAACTTCTTCAAATTCTTCTGACAGCCAACAGGGGAAAACTTCTTTCAATGCAGAAAAAGCTAGATCATTGCCAAGAGGATTTTCAAAAACATACTTTGTTCCGAAGCAAGAACCTTCTACCAACAGGGAGAACAAAACTGACCAAAGGGACAATTTTTCTGGATTAAGTTTTTCAATGTCACCAAAGCCTAAATGGAGTGCAGAAATGTCCTCTATTAAAAAAGTTGAGTCACTTCTGCCTGAAGACAATGAAGAGACAAGCAGAAGGGGGTTTACAGGGCCTCCAAAGTACTGTAGTCACTCCTTAGAAAGGACCCGGAGTAGGCTGTCAGCAACTGCTCAATACAATGCTCGTAGGAACCAGTCTACATGTTCGGATAGTAGTTCAAGCATTTCCAGCCAGGGTGTCAAAAATTTGTTAAACACTTCCGGAGGAATCAAGGAGGAAATTGGGAAAGTCAAACAATCAGATAAAGAGAGTGCAAAAAGACTGGACATAAATGAAAACAAGTATCTTGGTGGTTTGCAAGATGGGATCACCCAACCCAAGTACCCACTAGCCTCAAAAGGTGCAGCACACAATGAAATCCATAAAGAGGAAGAGAAAGATGAAGGTAAAACTGAAGGAAGGAGAGGAGAAGGTGTGCTAGAAAAAAATCGTGTACCATCCTTTGATTCAGTGAAGAATACAATCAGCATGTTTGAATCTTTGGCTCAACAAAGCAAAAACACACGAGAGATTCTTCTTACCAAGAGGACCTTATCTGTACCAGAGCATCCCAAACCTGTGGTTCTTATAAAGAAGAGTGATTCAGATAAAAATCTATATTTTCGAAGGGCTGCAGGGAATACAGAAAGCCTAAGAACAAATTTCTTTAACAAAGGTTATTCCAATGACGAGACTGAAGGCACTCTAGATACAAGTAGAACTCCTCATTCAAATTCCATAGTCAAAGTAAGACCAACATTAGAACGTCAGGAGACTTATAAAAAGAGTGTTGAGCTTGCTCCGGCATTCAAACAAATGAATGACTCAAGAACTGACCAAGTTATCAGCATGAGGGATGAAGATAAATCGACAACAGTGAGTAAAAAACAAACAGATGAACCAGATTCTGCCATCACTTCAACCACAGGGCCCAGAAACAATGGGTCAATGGAAGAAAAAGCAGGAATCCCATCAATCTCCCAACAGTCAAATGTTAAAAATGTTTTAAATCAACAGACAATTCATGTAAAAATAGTTGAGGATGATGATGATGATGAAAACACACCAACTAACTTTCCTGATAGAGCCCCTCTTACAGTTAGCATTCAGAATCAGATTAACCCTGGAGCCATAACAGTCAATGGTACCCATCAAGTGCTGCCCAATCTTTCTCAAAGCTTTTCTCCTGTCCAAACAACCTATTCCTTACTCAACAATTCTAACAATAACAACTATGAAACAAGGAATGATTGCACCATATTGACTACTAGCAAAGCTAGGTGGAGCTCTGATGAAGAAGACGATGATGAGGAGGAAATTGAAACCGAAGAAGACTCTGACTCAGGAGAGTCATCTGTGACCATCACAAGCAACATGAGCCAATCAGAACGCAGAAGTTTTTCTCTAAGGTAATTGATATGAAAAATAAAAAAGTGATACAAATGATTCAGGATGTAAAAAAAGAAAGACAAGAAATAAGACTAAAGTGGAGCGTCAGCTTATTTTACAAGCATAAATCAGCATGTTACCTTGTTTATAGGCTACACCTTACCTTGCATTTCTTCATGCTCCTGCCACCCTATGCTACTGTAGCTGCTTTCCTTTAAAGTATTTTCATATCTCTCACATAACCCCTATTCTCTTTTTTATATATTTACCACTTACAGTCTTGTGGACCTATGTAATTATGGTGGGGTGGACTATAAACCATCAGATGACAGTTTGTCAGGGTATGGTGACGATTTGCCATCCACACGCTCTTCGTCCTTGAGCTCAGACATCTCAGCCTTCTCTTCTGTGACTCTGTTGAGCACTGATGAACTGGATCGCTTACTGGACGATGTCAGGGGCTTGGGAGATGACACCCTGCAGGTAAAACAAGTGATATAAATTTGTCTTGAATCATACAATTTGACAATGAAATAGATTTAAACTCTTATGTCATGTACATTTTTATCATAACTTGTACCTCTGACTTATGACAGAAGTATGAAGATGTGCAAGTGGTTGTGTTACACAAGGAGGTGGGGAGTGGCTTAGGATTTACCTTGGCAGGTGGAATGGATCAGAATAAACCAGTCACAGTGAGTATCACCAAATGCAGTAATGTGAACATACCGATACTGATGGTCAAACAAAAAGTCCACACAAAAAGCAGCAAATACAAAAACCTTAAAATGAGTTTAATACTAAACTAATCTATTGTGCATCTAATAAAATGGCAGAAGAAATTACTTCAACTCTGCATTTTATTGAAAATTTCTTTAATAACTGGTAAATGTCTTTGTATTTAGGTTTAAATCCTAAAATGATATGTAACTTTTAAGTACACCATATTTCATTTTACACAATTCAGTGCAAAACAATGCAAAACACGTTTTTGACTTTTTTGAAGTCAGTGCAATTTGACTTTAACTGGAATGGGGTGTTCCATCTCTTAGGTCCACAGAGTAATCCCAGGTGGAGTAGCAGCACAAGAAGGCTCTATCTTCGAGGGTGCTCAGGTGCTGTCCATCAATGGCACCCCCCTGCAGAACTCTGCCCACTGGGAGGCTCTGCGTACACTGAGAAAAGCGAGGGGGCAGGGCATGGCAGTGGTTGTTCTTCAGAGTGGTAACAGCAGAAAAGAGGCCACTGAAAGACCAGGAATCACAGGTGGGTGGATAGATGACAAATGGGTGGTGATATGGAAGAAAGAATTTTATTATACACATGTATGTGGTTTTCACTATGAATGTGAAATCATCTGGAAATCAACCAACATTTTGGGAAGGTACTGTATTAAAGGTGCAGTATGTAGGATTTCTGTCGGCTAGAGGCCTATTCAAAACAAAGGCGTAGCTTGATGACCGCAAGTTTGAGCGTGGAATCTTGGGACATGTGGTCTTCACCTCAGCGGACGGTGCAAAAGAATAGGGATAGGACTCGGGAAGAAATCATGTTCATGGATGCGATTATTAACGTTACTGTAGTATGAAGCAGAGCAGGACCGAGTGTTGTGGGAGCTGAACGAGGCCGCTGGAGCGATTGCGCAACACACTCCTCAAAAGCAGTGGAACTTTTATTATGCCACAGTCGCCGGCGCCGCTTCCGCTTTTCCGGTCATGAGTATGAGGTAACGCAGCTCTGTTTAGCATATTAGATACATTTGAGAGTGTTGAAAATGATATTATAACGTTACTCTGTGCATTCACTCAGCGGCTGCTGTGAGACACTTGTTTGAGACACACTGCAGTAAGATAGATCGACTTTTTAATATCATATTAAATGCTGGATTTATTGTGTTGATAAATGGCATGCAATTCATTTTAAAACGTATTGTATGATGGAAAAAATTACTAAAAATACAGCTGCATCTGATTATGCTATGTTAGCTACTTCACAAAATAGTGTTTTTCTCTGAGGCATGGTAAAGCATGGTACTCGCAAAAAATCAAGAAAATTAGATTTAAACAATAAGACTAAACGTGTTGAGATATATAACAACAATTAATTTTTGTCTATAAATATATCAAAACAGTTGTTCCATTGTCTATTAAAAAGTGTTATATATTAAAGCGTCTTTGGTGTTTCCATTGTTTCTACAAAATAAAACCAGAAAACAGAGGGTAACGCAGGTATGACGCAATTGACAGGTGACTTCTCACACGTCCCAGAGCCTTGGTTAAAATTGCAATTTTCTCACGATTTACAAATAGTTGGAAACATTTGGGATATTGTAAGTACTCAAGTGAACAAAATATATAACACTGGCTTAGTGATTTTTGGATATTTTACTGCTCATCTGTTTGATGATAATACTGATTAAGTTGCCTTACCTTGTATACAGGTGAAATAGAAAAGTGTGACAAAAGAAAGCAGTCTCTTGTGCAAACCCATGTTCATACTTTGTGTGTGTGTGTGTGTCTGTGTGTGTGTGCCCCCTACAGGCAGGAGAATCCGTGTCACTCTGGAAAAGTCCAGCTCTGATCTTGGCTTTAGTCTGGAAGGAGGGATAGGCTCTAGCTCAGGAGACAAACCCCTCACTGTACAAAAAATATTCCGAGGTAAGAACTCTTTTTCTTATATTCATATTCAATCACATTCAACACAACTATTCGCTAATGTGGATTATGTGAAAAAGTCTGGGAAAAGAAAAATGTTTATCTGATTACAAAAGTAAGGGCAAACTGCCACTTACCTCACACCTTCTTGCTACTGGGATCCCTCCTGCACTTCAGCACAAGAGGGCAATTTTGAGCTTGTGCTTAGTCTCATTCCAAGCTCTTTCATGACAACAAGCAATTATGTCAATTTCTTGTTTCTAGGTGGACCAGTCAGTGAAGTGTTTCCTGGGGATGAGTTGTTGGAGGTGCAAGGTCAGAGTTTGGTGGGTATGATGCGGCTTGAGGCTTGGAACCTCATAAAGAAACTGCCCTCTGGTCCAGTGGAGGTCTTACTACACCGTCCTCACCAGCCACGCTGAAGACCTTTATTTCCTTCTTGCACCTTACTTCTCAAAGCGCTTTGCAATTCAGTTATAATTTAAACACACTGGTATAGTTTTTTTCCTCTAAGAATTAGCTGTTACAGGTTCTGTGAAGTTGTATTTTTGTAAATGTTCAGTTCTGCAATTATGAAGTATCTTTTATCATAGTGTTTTCAAGTGTTCTTTTTTTTTTTTTAAAGAAAACTATGAATTAATAATGCCATAATTAAGGGCATAAAAGCACTGGAGGTCATTGTTATTTTAAATGTTTATGCACTCAGATTATGCAACTATTATATTGTACAATCAGTCTTTATCAGCCATTATATTTTATATTTTTTAGTTTTTTATGCTACATGTATATTCATATATGTTGTCTGTACTGCACAGATCCGTCCCAATTAAACTTTTGTAATATTAAAGACAAAAGCAGCAACTGCATTTCTTTCATAAGTGATATTTCATTTATGATAGCACTTACATTACATTTCAATGCATTACTCCTTTTCATTAATTTTAAGTAATTTTTAATTAATTTTGTTAATTTTTAAATGATAAAAGTGTAATAGAATATCTATTAAGAAATTGCATCTTTTACAACCATTATGAAAACTAATTGTAGAGACTAATTGCAGTTCTCCTGAAAGATCTATAAGTTAACTCCCTTGCTCAATCTTTCATTCAAACCAAGCAGGTAGTTATGGTATATTGACCTATCCTGTAGGAATATACTTAATACTTTCAATCATATATACATAATTTCAATCATTTCAATCAATGCTTGGTTGAAACAGCAATATTATTACCAATATTACATGTGAGTTTAGACATGATGTTGGCTTTGGGGAAGAAATTCAAGTGTACAGATATTTGAGCTAGATAATTGCATAATTATTCAATTTTCATGTCATCTAATCTTATAATGTCAAAATGATTAGGTTATCTGGATGTACAGAAAAGCACGATAAGTGTTTTACAGCAGCAAATCATAGATCACGAAATGTTTCTTTTGCTCTCCTGCATGATTATTAATGATTTATAAAGGGGTCATAGTCAGACAAGCTGTGATGTGGATGTTGCCTGCCTGATGTGGGATGTTTGTACTCTGCGAGTATATTTAAAACAAGGTTTAAAGGTTAGCTGAGCTAATAGACACAGACTGAGTTCAGAAGATCATCTGTGAACAGCAGGGCAGCAGCAAGTTTTGCACAAAACCTGCAAGCCAATACTAAAAATGAGTCGGATAAAAAAGATAGTTAAGAGGATGAAGGTGAAAAATGAACTGGCACGACAGATTATGGGAGAGATCTTGGGCACTTTTGTACTTCTGGTAAGTTTTTACATAGTTTTCACTATTAAACAAACTGAGCATAGTTATTTTGCTCAAATATTGCTTGTAAGTTAATGATACTACATGCATTAACCAATGTTAAAGCATTACTAAAATAACATATAAACATTACACAAAATTGACTTATTTATTTATTTAGTGGTTTTATACCTACTTTTCTTTTTGCAACATCTCTGATTCTCTGATAATATATAACTTAAAAATTAAATTAAGAATTTATTAATCTAAATACTTATAACAGTGATATCAGTGATATTTACATGAATAAGAAGATTCATCTATTCATCTATCATTATCATATATGTTACACCATAAGATAAGTTTTACAATGGACAAATGCAAGGTTCAAATGCAAATCCTCAGGTTCTGTTAGCATGTGCTTTTGGTTATATAAGCTAACAATGCGTTTGCCAATGCGATTTAGCAGAAGCTTTTTATCTCAAGTAATGTGCAGTCCATAATATAATATTCCAGTGCAGGGTCAATATATGAGTACTATTAGGGTTCCCAAAAGCAATGTTACACAAGAATGTTGAAACATTACTGAATAATACTACAGCTGCAATTCAGCTGCAGGTACAGTAATGCTGACAATCAGACCAACAGCATAATTGCGAAAATGATATTTTTTATTCAAAAGTTTGATAAACAAGATGTTAATATGAAGTAACTTGTTTCTGCCAAAATTTGGCCAATTTACGTATTTTTTCTCCACCAACAAAAATGGTTTTGAAAAGCCAAAGCATCAGGCTTTGCATGTCACCAAGCAGCACAGGAACAAATGAAGCAAAAGAGTCCTGTGCTTTTATGCTAAATATTAATGCTATCATTCAATCAGAGGACCATAATACTATAACTAAAATAGACAACTAAAATGATATGTCATTTGTTTTTCTCTGCTGTAGCTGTTTGGTTGTGCTGCAGCAGCTCAGGTGAAAACCAGCAGAGAAACTAAGGGGCAGTATCTGTCTGTTAACATGGCCTTCTCTGTAGGCGTCATGTCAGCCATGTACCTCTGCAGGGCGGTATCAGGTAAAATGGTTATAGATTGGGCTGTTTTTTGTTGCAGTTAAGGAGAAATCCTTTGTAATGTTACTCTTTTTTGGATCGACATACACTGACTTTTGTTTTCATATTTTTTTTTTCCTCTTACTATTCCTCCCCAAGGAGCTCATCTAAACCCAGCTGTGTCTCTGAGTTTCTGTGTGTTGGGAGACCTAGCCTGGATAAAGCTGCTACCCTATTCTCTCGCTCAAATATTAGGGGCTTACCTGGCCTCTGGGCTTGTCTATCTCATCTACCATGGTAAGAAGAAAGAGAGAAATAAAGACATCCTTTCTTTAAGATACACCTTGGATATTATCACCATTATATTTTTGGCAGTATTGTGTTTTTGAAAAAGAGAGGATAAATAATATTTCTCAACCCTCCTCTCCTCCAGATGCAATTATGGAGTACAGTGGTGGAATTCTGACCGTATTTGGTCCTAATGAAACTGCCAGTATCTTTGCCACTTACCCAACAGATGTGGTATCAGTGCAGACCAATTTCCTTGATCAGGTAAGCAAAAGTCCATGGCAGATTAGACAAGAGCTCTGTAGTTAATACAAAAACAGGACACATACTAATGATATAATAAATCAATGTAGTTGAATCTAATCTAATCTATTATAAATTGCTCAAGGCAATATAATGTTATACAACATACTGTAATAAAAAGATGAATGAAGCGATTTTCAAACATAAATCAGTTATCAATAGATCTTGCCAGCATGCTGGGTCTTCTGACTAGACCATCATCTGTCTCTTGTTTTCCTCTGTGTAGGTGGTTGGCACAGCCATGCTGATGTTGTGCATTCTACCTCTGAATGATAAGAGAAATGCTCCAGCTCCTGAAGCGTTGCTCCCACCCATTGTAGCAACTGTTGTCCTAGGGATTTCCATGTCAATGTCAGCTAACTGTGGAGCAGCCATTAACCCTGCCCGTGATCTTGGTCCACGACTCTTCACGTTCACAGCAGGCTGGGGCCCAGAAGTCTTTACGTGCGTACTCAGATGAGCCTACTAGATCTATTAACGTCAGATTAAGGGTTTTGTAATCTCTGCCCTTACACCTCCTACCTTTCAGCTTATCTCTCCTCTGATAAAACAAATTACTGGTATTTCACTTTTCTTAACTCATTAACATTTGCACTGAAGTGTGTAACCAGTGTTTCACTTCTCTATATGGTCATTATCAAACCCTCTTTTTTTATGACCCAAACAGGTGCTATGACTACTTCTTCTGGATTCCATTAGTGGCTCCTATGGTGGGGGGTGTGGTGGGGTCCATCATTTATGTGATCTTCATTCAGTGGCATCTGCCTGAGCCTGAGGATGAATCTGAGGAGTCTGAGGAGATTAAAGAGCAAACAAAGGTCATGGAGCACAACAACAAAAAAGACGAGCTATACCTTAAAATGTCTTCTCTTTAAAATAATCTACCTCACAGCATTTCTGTTTCCCCTCTTCTCCCTATTATTTCCGGACTGTATTATACTGTAAATAAAAATGTGGAAATGACACAACATAAAAACTGAGGGAAAATGTACTCAAGGTGGACTCTAAATCTTTCACAGCAGAGCTGAAGCCTTGATATACCACTTTTTATTTATTATTTCCAACTCCCCAACCCCCTTTTCTCCTGAAATGGGACTAATTTCAACTAGGCTATATGTAAAAAATTACTATCACCTTCACTGTTCACTATTTCAAACAGTAGACATGAATTAAAAGATTTGTATATTATGTACAGTATATTAGTTATTTTAGATGTACCTCTTGTTGGAAGATAGATTTGTTTGTTGTCTAGTGCTCTCTCACATGTAAGTGAAGCAATATGCTGCATGTAAATGTTGTGTCTATTACATCACAGGAATACATTGGGATGATTGTGTGCATATTTACTGATGTCATGTGGTGTACATTAACAAGTTCACAAACAAAAAGTAAAAAAGTGAGTGGACCTGATCGAAGCCCTTATTGAGCAAATATTTATCTATCTTTTAAACTTTTGGGAATAAGTATATTGATTATACGTTCTCAGAAGGCCACTTTACTGGCATGGAATATCCCCTATTGAAAGAAATGAATTCACCATGCATTAAATAAAAGACCTAGCTACTCAAAAATAGTGTCAATAATAACTGCAACCATGACACAAGAATACAAGGATTGCAAATATAGCAAGAAGTCATATCTTCTGTCATAATATTACTGATCAGTATAGAGCTTTTTAGGTCCTATTTGGTTTTATCTGAGAGTCACTATGTAAAGTTGTATGTCCATGAACTTTTCCTTAGTGTTTGGGGTCACTCTTTCAACACATTAAAGTAACTGGCTAATAATTCTGGGAAAACTACTCGGGCATCGGCTCATAAAATGTAACAGATTTGCAGATTACAGGTTTCTAGACAGAAAGACTTTCAAAACTACTTAATTCACTACCAAGTTAAACTCTGTGAGCTCAAATCAGCCCAGATGTGTGGTCAAAATATCCACAACAACCATTTAAAATCAGTTACAATCATACTTTGCAGTCATATAGTCATCATTCCCAAATTTATGTTGAATAACAACTTATAAACTGTAGTACTGGTCCACTATTATGGACAATTTTCAGAGATCCTTGAAAATTAATGTCCTAATCCATCTTGCCCCGGCCACATTAAAAGCCAAATAATTTTTAATGATCAGTATCACGGTTGCCAGGTCTGCATTTAAGCTGAATAATAATTAAAAATGTTAACTAGATGTGTTCACTACCTGTCCAGCGATGTGTGTTTATGCTGACATATATTAAAAAAACAGTTTGTCTTTTCAAATTTTCTATCATGTGTCATTATATTCATTGAGTTGGCTCATGCGTTTATGTTTATGTTTTAGGGAGCGAATGTTCCGGTACACAGGAAGGATTTTGCGAAAAAAAAAATTTTTTTAGCATTTTTCGCGTACAGACGACACCATTGTCAAAATGATCCCCATTCACATGGATTCGTGAAGACAACTAAAAACTCTGTATTATGCATGTCAGGGCAGTAGTTGGTGATATCACTTTGTAAAGAAACACTACGCACCTATAGGCTGAACATGTAATACGCATGCTCATGACATCACTGTTTTCACAAATTCGCGTTTTTACACGGAGACAATAAAGGTATCGTTTTCAAAAACATGGACTTTGAAACCCATTTTCAAATGTTTGCATTTTCAGGCCCCCAAAACGGTGTTGTCATGTAAATTTTAGCCAGTGGCAAGCAAAACAACACAAACCTCAAGGAAGGCTGAAGAAAGCCTGTCAGTGGACTGTTTTCTGCATTTCCAAGAGACTGTACCTCTTCTGCCTATTATATTACTACTTATACTATTATATTATTGTATCCATATACTCACTATTTTATTTACTATTTTTATTTTACTTTATTGACTATTATTCTACAATGTATACTATATATACTATTTGCTATTATTACTAGTTATTATATTACTACTATACTCATACTCAATATACTCATTATATACATTGTATTTTTAGGCTATTAATAATAATATTGTCTATTATTATTAATAATATGCTATATAATAAAGCTTCTATATGCTGTATATTGTACAATTACATTTTGACTTCATATTACACTTATATTTCATAGTTTATTGTACTGTAGTTGTAATTTCTTTTGTTCTACTGCTGTAACTGTAAATGTTTTACCAGACCCATTAAGGATTATCTTATAATTATTGTGTTTGTACTGATTTCCTTGTTTTTCCATCTTCTCAAAGTTGTGTACATATGGAGAACAAGTCATTCTGAGCAAACATGCTTAGTGAATTTATGATGTTTGAGAGGATGAAAGATGAAAGTTGTGATATTGATGTTGCCCAGAACGAACAACAGGATAAGAAATCTTTTAAACCTAATCTTTTTTTTCTATCGGAAATAAATGCATTGATTTAGTTCATTTGTGTAACTGGTGTACTGACAGTATAGTTTTAAAATTAGTATGCATAGAAATTTGTAAAATGCTTATAAATCACTAAATGTTAAAATTTTTAAATACTGTTTCTTGCACTGAATGAAGAATCATAGTGTGACCAGCAGAGGGCGCACACGACAAACCAAAACAATGAGCACATGGTAAAAGTCGGTACTGCCCCCATGCTGCACTGTGAACAAAGTTACAGACTACATCTGCTGCATTCATTTAAAACTGTATGATAAACATTCTTC
Organism: Hypophthalmichthys molitrix; assembly: GCA_037950675.1. NCBI lineage: Eukaryota > Metazoa > Chordata > Actinopteri > Cypriniformes > Xenocyprididae > Hypophthalmichthys > Hypophthalmichthys molitrix. The sequence continues at coordinate 16,637,406 of CM075507.1, forward strand.
AAAACCACACTAAATAACAGAATTAAGATGCGTGCAGTCATCAGCAATGTTTAGCCACACTTACTGGAATAAATCGGACATTTAACAAAATTGTATTCAGGTTTTTTTCGCTTTTACAGAAAACATTACACTTGAGCAGTGCAAGACTGAAAGTGGGAAAGAGCAGATGCAGATGCAAACACCGCCCTTCCACCCCCGCCTCCCTCATCCTATTACTATGAGCAGCTGCTGGCCTATCGAGTCCGATACACTTTCACCTTTCAAGGATGTTTTGATCGTCAAGGATCTCGTGCATCAGATAAATAACCTATGTTGCCTTAACCCGACAGGATACCTGTAGAGAAGGAAGAAGCCACAGACAACAGAGATGTCTGAAATCAGCATTGCTTACAGGGGGAGCTGATAACGGTAATGTGGTCCTCGCTTATCCGCCAATAAAAGCTTTACTTTTAGTTCAGTATAAGGCTCTACATATAGCCTAGGCAAATAGCGTGACTTCTGAGAAAACAGTTAGAAAATACTTTATGAAAATTAGCTTTGTGAAACTCCACCACAGCGGCGTTCTGCGCATTGTAACATCCTGCTTTAACATTTTGTTGTCTATTTCGCATCTATACCATACAGCCATGTAATATAGTAAACAGTATGGCCACCTAATGAATGCTATGAACGTATGCCAAGTTACGCCATGCATTTTGAAGAGCGTTAAGCAGTAAATTATGAATGTCAGTTCACTTGTGATCGCATCGCATCTCAACTATGAAATATTTTTTGAGCTGCGCATGTCTTAAACTCCAAATGTTACTTTGACAAATATAATGTTGATATAAAATGATAAATGGTAGATGTCCATCTTGGTAATACCTTAAAACGGCATGGGAACTTATTAACCATTAATTGATTGATTGACGTGGTCTAAATCACGGGTTATAGGCCTACTTTATGTATTTTTTGATAAGAACATTACCATAACATTATATTATATAACTAATGCTTAAAAGCATAGTTAAAATAATAATAATAATAAAAAAAATTGTTGAGTAAGAAATAGGCCTACCATGCAAATTTAAGTTGTATGTTTATGTATCATCTCCACAGCCCTCTTCAAGGGAAACCCGGTTGAAAACCCTGAATTAAAACTCTAAATGATTTGCTGTTTGTTGTGTTAAAAAGAATATCAGACTGTTTCAGACTTAAAAATGTGGGTTCAGTTGAGGTATTTGCAAGTAACTTGTAAACTTAATTGAACCAAGGATTTAAGCTAGTTCTTGAAATTCCTTTGAGGGTAAAATTCTGACTGACAGCCAAGAAATTTGTTTTGTTGTGCTTGGAGAACCAACAATGTAATAATTCCCTAGAGAAGGAAAGCATATTAACTGCAGGGGCATGACCAATTATATATATATATATATATATATATATATATATATATATATATATATATATATATATATATATATAACTGTAATAATTATTAACATAAATATATATGCATTTGGCCACATCTGTATGTGAATATATGAGTAGAGAGTGAGAAAGCACACCCATCATTTTTTTGTACCCAATATCATTATTGTGGTTCCTGTTTAATGGTGATTTCCTGTTTGACCTTTTGAGACAGCAAGCATGAAAAATGGAAGTAAAAGAGATGGGAAGCCAAAGAGGGCTGAAGAATTATTGGAAAATAAACTAGATTAACATGTACAGGAGCAAAATACAAAGGACGTAAAGTATGCTACACATATACTGATCGTAAATATAGATCGTAAAACTCAAACGCTGATTTGTTCATCCTTACTTGACCACAAATAAATAAGAGTGCCTTTTCCTCTTGATTAAAATGCAAGAGCCACTCTAATTATTCAGTCTGGTTTGCATTGTGTGACAGACTGTGTATTCTTTATGCATGCATGTAACATATGTGAGAGAATCCATGCTGCATGATGCCGAGTCAGATGACCTCCTTTACACCACTGCAGTCCGTTGTCAGTCTGAAGATGTATACTTCTCTGACTGTTTATATACGAAATGGCTTCCAGATCTGGAATATTTAGTGTCAAAAGCAGCCTGTTTACTGGGTCTGTCCTTAAGTAGCTTTATGCATATCAGTGCGTGTCCCTGCTTGTGTGTGTGTGTGTGTATCTGTCTGTGTTGTGGGTCATTGGTTTTGACCTGCTGGTGTGTAAGCCTCCAGTCAGATACATGGTAATAGACTCTAATCATAGCTGACACACATGTGCACCAGCTTGTCTGTCTGTGTGAGTGTGTGTGCATAGAATGAAATATTCCATCTCACCCGAGTTAACCTTTAGTAGTTACTTTATACTGTGCTTTGCATCTTTGGATACTATCGTCTCTGGATTTGTTATTTTTGTTAGAATATTTTTACCTGCAGCAGCATATAGATCTTTTTTTCATTTTTTTCTGTTCACAACCCAGAGGTGGCCTCCTCCTACCCAGCCCTTCCCACGCTCTCAAATAGTCTGCTTTGATTGTCTACATAAAATGAAATCATATCTTTATTGTGGCTATTCAAAGCAACAGATCATTGTCAGTAATGTTCTGAGGGCAACTCAGAGACAGAAAAATATCTCTCCGATGACTGCATTATGACCCCTGTTGGTTAAGGAAATATAAAAGTCAATATTTGCAAACCAGTTATGATGACTGAAATTTCCTTCAGGGAAAGTCAAAATGCCTTAATGTGCGTATGATGATCATGGACAAAAGCAATGAAACCAACGCATTGCTGTGTTGTTACTAAACCATAGGGTTGATATTGAAATTCTGGCCAATACAGATAAGCCACTATTTTCACATTATGGACAATATTATAAATCTATACTGCTTCGTAAAAAAGAAGGGAAGGTAAAACATTTTAATACAGTATGAAAGATAAATATTCCTTTCAGGACCTTCTATAGATTGTTTGAATTTGAGAACATAACTTTTCATAATAAAGGAAGGATAACTGCAATGTTGGTAAGATTTAGTGCTCTCAAAGGGTTAAATCTTTGCCATAATTAATTGCTACCCCTTTAAAATGGTGCTAGTGTTTCTAAATCCTGAAATTGGGCGAACAATTTCAATATCCAGTATTGGCGGATGGGTTAATGACATGACGGGTTAATTTTTTTGTCCAAAGGCCTTAATAATAATAGAAAAAAAAATTATGACATCCAAAGTATGTAAGGTAGTACAACTAGATCTCTTTTATTGAATTCAAAAGGTTTTAATTATATTTTGCTACATATAAAGGTATTTTAAAGATTTTGAGGTGTCAAAAGGTCCAAAAGCCAATACAGCCATTTCATTGGTGATTAAAATATCTTAAAATGTAATAAATGTATATATTTTTTATTCTGGCATGATTTTATAACATCATAAATCAACATGGTATGGCAAAATGGTATTAAAATTATGTGTAGAAGTCATTGCTTTGTTATGAGAAAGAATGAATTTCATTGATGTAAGTTATATAATATAAAGGGACCATTTTGGATCAAGTCATGCGCTCAATATTATGTGACAGGATGTGACATCATTCAGACACCTGCAAAGGATCACATGGTTGTGAAGCAAAGTAACTAACTCTCCCTTAACTATTTGAAAAATTCATGTTTTCACTTGCTCATACGCATGTCCCGAAACATCAGGTCATTTGGTACAACCGCTATAACTTGGAAAATGTTGAAATATTTTAAAAACTTGTTTGATTGTCCTTTTGCTAGCTAGCTACCAAGCTTACTAGCATTGTTCAAAAATATCATCATTAGATATAACCAAAAGTGTCATTCGGTAAAACCAAAACTTTGGTTAAACCGAATGACTTGTTTGATGACAAATTTTGTCCATCTTGTAATAATTAACAAAAGCTGTGTTAATTGATTATAAAAACCACATAATCTCATTGCTTACACTTAATAAAACATCAAAATGAATTATATATCCATTATGTTTTTTTTTTTTTTTACACTATTAAAAACCTTATTTATCAATGACCCGGATACAGTAAGTAAGAAAAACAGATATCAGCTGATAAATTGCATGATGTTGATATATTGAATATTCATAATAAACCAGGTCCCTAATTATGTGATATAACACTGCAGACTATAGCTTTACTTTATGTTATCTATTGAGGTGTAATTTGTACCATCTGCATTCATTGAACCTGTTTTTTCATCATTTGTTTAATTGTATTCATAGTAAGCAGAACCACACTAATATAGAAAAGAGCTTTTCAACCTCCTATTGTATAAAATTTCTAAACCATTGAGCGAGGTGCTGTCTGCCTCTATATTCCCTGTGCTTCAGGCATAGGAGACAGAATGCAGACAGCATGTGGCGTCTTCAGAGAGAAATTTATTGGTAACCAGACCCACAGACATCAATGTGTTTCTGGAACAAACCTAACCAGACCACTTCTATCACTTAGCATTAGCATTTAGTCTCAACAACAGTGATGTTTCCAGCTTGTTCTATAACTAATGTGTACATGTAACCACCTCAAACAGTTGTCTTATCAATTATCTTTATATTATCATGATTAGAAAATTTAAATAAAAATTTCTATGTTTCACAAAAGTTAAGCATTGGGGATTACGGCGACAGATTCATTAGCAGTGGCTTAGTTTTAGCTGACTGATCTGCATACTGTCGTTGTCAAGGATTAAATATCGTTGAATTTCCTGAGTGAGCGTAAACTGTTGGTACGTCCCCTGTTTTACCCTTGAAATCCTGTTGACATTGTGGTTCTCTCTCTCTCTCTCTCTGTCTCTTGTTGTGTGTGTGTTTGCATGTCGGTGTAGATTTTCCCATGGGACGGAGCGGCAAAATTTCAGAGGTGTGGAAATGTTCAGAAAGAGACCTCCCCCAGGTAAACAATTAGCTACTCTCCCTAAACACACACTTTTAAATTTAAATATCATGTTGTGCTCTGAATTTAAAATACACACATACTCAAACATACTCATTTAAAAGGGCTCTCAATCTTCAAATCAACTCAGTCTTCACTCTCATGGCACTTTGTTACTATTTAATGTTTTGGTGAATCGGTGACTAATTCGTATGAATTCATACAACCTCATTTGTACGTTTTTGGACAATCTACTTATTCCCCACTAATGGTTATATTAGGAGCGGACCTTCATGCTTACTTTATTCTAAAATTGCCTGCTAACGTACAAATCATACAAAAATTCATACAAAATAATAAAATAGGTAGGCCTATGTTTTCTCATAACAGTAGGTTGCTCAGCTCGAGCAATGGTGTTAATAAAAATTAGCCTCTTTGATTTCCCAGTAGTAAGATATCAAATATCTTCTTTATGCATTACATGAAGAACATTTTATGCATTACATTACATTTTATACATGGTTGTTTATTAGCATTGATAGTTTCATGAAGAACATTAACATGAAGATTTTTTATCATTTTTTTGTGTAAATGGATGGCCATGGGTGTGATATTGTTCCAAAGCTTGGATCTTGTTTTCACTGTGGTGAAACATCAAAAGTTAAACAGGAACACGTGAGTTGGGAGGGTTCCTTCCTTTGCACGAGATTCCCCCTCTCTCCACACACTCCGAGATACATACAGACCTAGCACGTGCACAGACACCTGACAAGTCCAGATGTCTTCCGCAGTGCCACCCCTTCTTACCACCCTCTTTGCCCTGGTATGTCACTGCCCATTTATCAGAAGCCATTTTGGCTCTGAAACGTATTACTGTGTGGATATTTTATTGCTAGAAGAGCCAGTATGGTCGCTGTCTCCTCGTGTCTTACATCTTTCACAGCTCTGCAGTGCAAGTTGCCTCGGCAACCTCATCAGCGAGTTCCTATTGGCCACATCCTTGGCCAATAGAACGGCTTTCTGATTATGTCATATAAAAACAACGTCGTAGTTCTTCTAGTGGCGCCGCTCAGTGTTATGACAGAGTCCAGTTATAGTGTTGTTGATATGTCGTCGTCAGCGTCAGCCCAGTCAAAAATCTATATTTTAGAGTTTTTTTTAGCTGTAATGCTATTAATATTTCCTTATTTGGGAGTTTAAAGCCATATTAATTTATTAGACTGTAACGTTTAAGTAAAAAAAACATTATACATGCATATCTGAAACGCAGAAAGTTACTCAGATTGAACTGCATGTAAATATAATTTCTGTGAAAGTGTAATCGATTCTGATTCACACCGAATGACCTGAACGGCTCTGCGGCAAATCAAAAGGGAGAGGGAGTGAGCTAATTTACCGCCGTGACTGTAATTTGATGTCTTCCACTCACCGCTAGTCATTCGGCGCCGGTCTGCAGCTGCCGCGCGCACGTTTCTCCGTCGCTCCGCTGGCGTGAAGTCCGGTTGCTGTGTACGCAGAGCTGTATAAATGAAACAACGGTGGGACAACATGACTATCCCAAAAGACATCCCAGAGAAGTGGTTTCCAATCATTCTCCCTCTAAAAAGGAAGAAAGAGGGATTAACCAACTCGACAAAAATAAGAAACGGAGCAGGTACCTTTGCTTTGCGTTGTCACTTGTTTACCACAGATGAATTAAGTCTAGCTGGTGATTTTTATTATTCTAAAGTATATAACATGATATTCATAGTGGAATAGGCTAGAGGTCATTTAAACTTTCAGTCAATATGTAAAATTTATTTTTATTCTTATTTTTATCAGTGTTTCATCCTCCTTGAACACTTCCCTGTCATGTAAATAAAAAGCATTTGTGTTCTCCCAGAAGTGTTTATTCATTCATTATTTCACTCTAATGATTGTCTCACAAAATCATACCAATACCCAGTGAACACTGTGTGCGTGTGTATGTTTGTGTGCTTGTATGTCCCATGACCTTGTGATCATATCCATCATGCTTTCCCCAGTCAACACTCACAGTCTATTCACCATCTCAATTCATTTTAAATGTAAAACAGTCTGTATAGTCTCAGGCTTTAGAAGGGCTTGTTATTGAATGTTTTTGAGATGATTGCATAACCTAATTTCTACAGTACATTGAAAGTAGACAAAGTCTTTTTAAGATCGGTCAAATGATATCTCACAATATTTAATTGACTGACTTAAAATCTTTCTCATCTGCACTTTTTCCAAGCATCGACACAGCAGTTTATTTCACAGTATGTTAAATGAGTGAACTGTGTAAACTGCTTATCAACATGCAGTTTTATTTTTTGTAGATTCGCCCCATTTAAATGTAATTTATGTAATGAACACAGCCAGCAGTATTTTCACTATCATGCTTTGTTGATGCAACACAGCTTATATTTTTCACTAAAGGTAATAATTGTTAGAAATGTTTTTTGTAAACCTTTGTTAGTGAAATTAAAGTGCCTGGATGGTGAAATGTATTTAGCTGTTGTGGCTTAGAGTTGAGCTTGACCTCTCAGATTCTGTGACGCAGACTGCAACTAAACGAGCATGGCTGTTTGTTTGGGGATTTTAAGTTCAACTTTATGTGTTCTTTTTTAGGTCTGGGGGATTTTTACACTCAGTGGCCTTAATGTATGTGTAGCTATTTCAATTTAGTATGTGCATAGTATGTTTGTGGTACTTTTTTTTTTACCTGTTCAAAAGGCTGGAAATGATTATGAGATTTTTGATTTCTTTGTGTTTCTGGTTTATGTCTCACTTTTCTCATGTCAAGATATGTTAAGATTTCTGTCACATCCTATCACAGTGTTTATCACACCATAGTCTCTCTCATTATCAGTCACTAGACAGATAGCACAATTTGAAAATGCCAGAATGACTCATACAGACAACAGGTATACAAGACCAGCAGTTTCATTTCAAATCAAGAAGAGGCCTACAAAATCACTTTTGCTATCTTATTTGTTACTTGTTGTCAACCGTCAAATAATCCAAATGTGATTAGACATTGTGTTCCTTTTTCAGTTATTTAAAGGAACTATCCTTAAGTTGACATTTAAGGCCAAGAAATATCCAGTAGACAAGCCGAAGACATAAAAAAATTCTTGTAGTGGACTTTTCCACCTTGGGTAAGAATAGTTATTGTCTTAGTAATTACAGTAACACTGTTCCTGGCCTTTTCAGTGGTTGATTTCTTAACACTGGGTTTGAATGTCTCCCAGCAGTCTGATCTGACACAGCAGCGATCATCTCCTGCATGACTTATCTCTGTAGTGGATTTAACATTGCCATTATCATTGTTACTTCCAATTAGAGTTATAATTTAAAGGTTTAAGGGAGATAAGTGTCTTTTTGTCATCTCTGTAGATACAGTTTCTCACAAAAGTGAGTACACCCCTCACATTTAACATTATAGTATATCTTCTCAAGGGACAATACTATAGAAATGAAACTTGTATACAGTATTTTAGAGTAGTCAATGTGCTTCTTGTATAGTAGTACAGATTTACTGTCCTCTGAAAATAACTTAACATACAGCCATTATTGTCTAAATAGCTGGCAACAAAAGTGAGTACACCCTAAGTGATAACAGCTTTACATCTTTTAACCATGCAAAGCCACATGTCCTATTCATCATGTTCATGTTTTTGTCTGCTTGATAGGACCATACAAATTTGCCTTGTATTAGAGCAGTTAAAATTTGGTGCTTTGAGTACAATTCTCTCATACTGACCACTGGATGTTCAACATGGCACCTCATGGCAAAGAACTCTCTAAGGATTTGAGAAGTAGAATTGTTGCTTTCTACAAAGATGGCCTAGGCTAAAAGAAGATCGGTAACACCCTGAAACTGAGTTACAGTACAGTGGCCGGGGTCCTACAGAGGTTTTCCAAGATGGGTTCCACTCAGAACAGGCCTCACAAGAAACCCTGCAAACAGTTTGCTGAAGACAACTTGCCCAAGAGCATGAATTACTGGAACCATGTCCTGTGGTCTGATGAGACTAAGATAAACTTGTTTGACTGATGGTGTCCAGCATGTGTGAAACCCTGGTGAGGAGTACCAAGAAAATTGTGTCTTGCCTACAGTCAAGCATGGTGGTGGTAGCATCATAGTCTGATGCTGCATGAGTGCTGCTGGGACTGGGGAACTGCACTTCATTGAGGGAAACATGGATTCCAACATGTACTGTGAAATTCTGAAACAGAACATGATGCTCTCCCTTCAGAAACTGGGCGAATGGCAGTTTTCCAACATGATAATGACCCCAAACACATCGCCAAGATGACAACTGCAAGTATGTCTCCAGACCTGAACCCTGTTGAGCACCTGTGGGGCATCCTCAAGTGGAAGGTGGGGGAAGCGCCATGTGTCTAACATCCAGCAGCTCTGTGATGTCATTATGGAGAAGTGGAAGAGGATCCCAGCAACAACCTGTGCAGCTCTGGTGAATTCCATGCCCAGGAGGATTAAGGCAGTGCTAGATGACAATGGTGCTCACACAAAATATTGACACTTTGGTCACAGTTTTGACATGTTCACTTAGGGTGTACTCACTTTTGTTGTCAGCTATTTAGACAATAATGGCTGTATGTTGAGTTATTTTTAGAGGACAGTAAATCTGTTCTACTATACAAGCAGCACACTGACTACTCTAAAGTATATGCAGTTTTCATTTCTATAGTATTGTCGCTTGAGAAAATGGTTGCTGAAATGTGAGGGGTATACTTACTTTTGTGAGATACTGTAATTTATGCCATCAAAATGGATGTAGCTGTATTTTATATGGCAGTGTTAGGTATAAGTCTGAATGTATTGCATAATTATTATAACGAGAAGTGCTTAAAGGGGGAATTCGCTGCTAGCAAGATTGGTTTTTAATAAAATTTGGCTTTCCATGCATGATAAATGTGAAAAATTGACTAGAGAAAGCAGAGAATATGGGCTGTGGCATTCTCTGTTGATGGTGGCACTCTCTGTTCTCAAAAATGCAGAAATTTTTTTACAAAAGCCCTGGAACTGTGGAAAGTCCACCAGATGATGCAAAATGATGCAGACATTTACTGAGAAATACTGTAAATGGGGATATCTGGGTGCAGGAAGCACAACAAAAGAGTATATTGTTCATTTACTTATGCAACCGACATTGTAAAAGTACAAAGCTGGTTGAAAATCGTCAAACTTATCCTTGTAAAAGGATACATACTTTACTACTGAAAATTTAATTTATGCTTTATTTATTTTTATTTTTTACTTATACATTCTGTGTCTTCTCCAGTGTGAGTGAGTGCAAACTTCTCTGGTATTTTATAAGTGCAGTTGTCCAAGTGCTTCATATATTTTCATATGCACAAAAACAGCCTCAAGGATCATGTTTTTGCCTTTTGCTATACTGAATGCATTTGGTTTTTATCTGGAGTGAAATGTTCTTAGTTGCAGTCAGTGGGTGTTAAGCCTGTCCTTATGTGAACCCCTGTAATTCGTTGACTCTGAGAGTCTGCTAACTTACTCGTAGATGGTCATATTGTGGGGCAGTTGTAGCCTAATGGTTTGAGAGTTGGACTTGTAAACCGAAGGTCTAGGGTTCGAGTCTCAGTACTAGCAGGAAAGGGTGGGGGGAGTAAATGAACAGCGCTCTCTTCCTCTCTCATTACCCACAGCTGAGGTGCCTTTGACCAAGGCACCTAACCTCCAATCACTCTCTGGGTGATGCAGCAAAAATGACTGCCTGTTGCTGCAGGTGTGTGTTCACGGTGTGTGTGTTCAGTGCTCACTGCTGTGGGTGTGCACTTGGATGGGTGAAATTTCAGAGTATGAAATTTCAGAGCTCAAATTCTGAGTATGGGAGAGGGACACCATACTTGGCTACACATCACATCATTTTTTTTTTTCACTTTATATTGGTGGTTTGGGTGGACGGTTTTGGTCAGTGCAGATAAGGAAAGAAGAAATAGGTTGGCACGAGATAGAGTGATAAGATGAGTCAGCCAGCTGGGCAGATGAAGGCACATGGCAAAGAAGGAATGGGGAAATGGGAGCAGACCGCAAGAGGAGAGAGGGCAAAAGCAAGCAAATGCAGAGACTGAGATGAACTGAAGGGTCATGTGAAGGTCATGTGGATATTTTATCAGATGAGCAAATGCCTCATGATGGCTCAGTATATGTTTTGGCATTGGTGTGCAGCATAGTAAACTTTCCCTCACCATACAGAACAAAAGGAAGACCGAAGAATGTTTAGAAGTAAATAAAGACAAACACCTCTTTAAACAAATGCAACCAATTTACATGAATGCATTAGCAAGTATTTTGCCTCTGTTAAGGATGGAGTCATGTTGGCTTGTTCCTCTGCTGTGTGTGCAGAAAGGTTGAAGTACAGTAGCAATTAGCTCACCTACTTTGAGGCTAATTTGAGCCTGTGGCTTGTCTCTTTTAGACGTTAAATGAGATGAATGCTTTGAAATACTGGAGACAACAGGCACTTTAATTGTGCTTTAGTGCTACTTTGACACGTTGATTAAATGTGTGCTGTTTTTGAGACCTGACTGAAAGTTTCCCTTTGATAGGAATTTATTGTGTTCTTTTATATCAGGCATGGAGTAATGGCAGGAATAAATTACATTTTTAAATATAGTGAAATAGAAAAAAATTGTAATCATTTACAATTACTTTACTTTTATTTTGTAATAATATTTCACAATATTACTATTTTACTGTATTTTCCATCAAATAAATTCAGCCTTGGTGAGCATAAGAGATGAAGCAGTTTTGTGAAAATAATCAGAATGTTTATGCCAAAATATTATTATAGAAAAGGTGCTTATCATAGAAAAGGTGTATTCAACATTTTTTTGTTTTTTGAATAAATTAATAATAGATACTGGTAAAAATGAGCATAATGTCAATTACAGTGAAGCTTTCCATGAAAATAGTCCATCTATGCACCACTGGCTAACACAAGACATACTGTATGTACTGCAACATTACACATCCATAACTTGCTAGTCTGTTTGAATTTGCAGAGATTTGTGAGCTAGCGTAACGGATGTCCTTGGCAGTAATGCTGAATCACAGCAATAACTGCTCCTTCTCTGTCAATGACTGTTTTTTTGAGAAACATCACACAAGCGTTTCACTGCGTCTCTTGCTTGTCCTTGGCTGTATTAGTAAGGGCGCTGTGTTAAAAGTGCTTAATGGCCCAGTTTGCTGAGGTGCTGTCCGGATGGAACCAGACTCTCCGACGGCCAGAGCCATTATGTCATCTGCAGCCAATAGGCAGGCAATGCACTCTCAGACTCTGGCAACAGCAGTGTTGCTTTCCATCAGAACTGATAACAGAGAGGCAGAGAGTACAACAGATAGCCACGAGCAAGGGAAAATAAAGATGTGACCTTGAGGAAGAGGAAGAAAGTGAAATGATAGGCCATGAGTACATAATGAGGGAGCGATGGGACAGGAAGGAGATAGTGTACGGGCAGCTGAAAGGACAGATAGAGATCTTCTTCTTTAAAATAAAATAAAGGCAGGATGTAGTGAATTGAATGAAGACTAAGTCACACTTGAAAGTTATGAATGTTAGTATATGATACTGCCATAGCTCACATTCTGAGGCAATGTATGAGGGACATCAACATGCTATACATTATTAGAAAAATGATCATGAAATAGCCATTTTCCAAACATGGCATGCTGTTTCACAAAAAAATAAATGAAACATCATTTATTATCATTGGAACAAAAATGTTCTTGACTGGTAAACAGGTATCACAAGGGTTGCATCATGGCTTTTCTAAAAAAAAGAAAACTGAAAAAAAACAAAACAAAGACGTGTGTTGAACAAGTGGTGGTTTGTTGTTGTCTCACAAATCGCGCCATCAGGTTCGGCTCTTCTATTGGTATTTGATTTGACATTTGTCGTAGAAGAAGTCACAACTTCTGACACTGCTAGAATTTCGTTGGAGGTAAAATTTGATTGCAATTGTCATTAATCAGCTGTCACGAACATGTCTAACCAGTGATCAAAGATTACATATTTTAGTCTAAGATCAGTGGAATCTTTTAGGATTCTCCAAATCTATCTTAAGAGGCCCAAATCATGAGGCTTCACCTCATGCAGCTATTCCTTTTAGATGTTTCTTTTTCGAAAAAAAAATGATGCATTATTAATAATCTAACAGTGTGTTTTCTAGTCATATTTTCATATTTTTATTTGTCAACATTAATTTTCATAACAGTGTTGTAATTAAAATATTTTCATAATTGCCATGACAGACACGGCCCACCCCCGAGGACTCATTTTTAAAACTTTATAGTTATCGCTATCATTATAGTTATCAATCTTGGTGTGAATGGGCCTTTAGTCTATACACATGGTGCACTGTTGACCTTCATGACCTTAGGAATGGTATTTAAGTACTTAGGCCCTGTCCCAAATGGCACACTTCATATGCAGTTTCGGGCTTGTGGACTTACAATAGCTGCTGTGTGCGTGTGTCAGTTAAGTCCATGAGACCGTAGGGTGTCTCATTTGTCATTTTAGGTTTCAGAAAGGGGGATCACACAATACATTTTTCAAAATATCTTCTTTTGTGCGCCACAGAAAAATGCTAGTCATACAGATTTGGAACGACATGAAAGTAAATGATGACAGAATTTTCTTTAAGGGTAAATATTAGTGCCCTAACCTACTTAGCTTCAAGATATACAGGTACATGACAAGCTAAATGTAAGTTTTTTGCTGATGTGTAGAGATTTTTTTTTTTTGTTTGTTTTTTTGTTTTTGTGGCAACATAAGTTTGTTTTAGTGTGTGTGCAATTGCTGTGTGTTTGCTATGTGGGCAGTGCATATAAACCGGACATTATATGGGAGAAATATGAGAGCGCCGAGCTATCTTAACACAGGAAACCACAGACAATGAGAGTCTTGGTGACTGAGCTGAGGACCAGAGCAGGTGTGAGGGGCTCAATGCAGGAGGAAACGGGCTACAGACTGGCTATATCTGTTTGCGTGCATGGGTTTATGGGTTTGACCTTTTGATGCAAACATACAGTAAATGGTGCAGATGCAGCTCTTGGCCATTCAGCACACCTCTTTCTCTCACTATCATGCAGGGAGTAAATGAGGTCAGTCCTTTTTTTTGAAGAAGATTTCCATCAATATTACAGCAGTACAGAGTGAAATTAGATCAACCAAATGCTTCACTGTATCTTTATCTGCAAGCTACTTGAAAACTATCACAGTGTAAGGTTTTGTTAAGGGTGAAGAAGAGATGAGAGATAAGAGTGAGTTTCGATGTTTTTTGTCTTGAGAGGAGATGTTTTGCTCAACACTTCCTTGGTCTATCAGCTCTAGCCAGCAAAAACTAGACTATTTGGAAATTCATGCTGGTCTATGATCTTTTCAGCAGACTAGAGCAAAGGAACGTGTCTCATCCACTAAGATGCAGCAAGTCACCCATGGATAATATGATGTGATGACACAGACACAGACACACACAAACACACACACACACACACACACACATACATACAGTCTGTCACATACATACAGTCTGTCACATGGAGTGGCCATTACCTAGCACAAAAATAACTGTGCAGCTGTGAGCACAGGATGTGATAGATGCATAGTGAAGTGAATCCGACAGACATTTTCTACAATTTCTGTCACAATAGGAGAGAACCAAAAGAAAAAAAGCTTTTCTCAGAAACAAGCTGTTTACTACACACTACTGTGTGTTTTTGTATCATGTATGTCAGTCTGGCTGTAAACAGGTGTTAAGGGCTTAAAGTGAGCTTCTGAAACTGTGAGTCACGCTTTCAACAGAAGTGAAAACTTAGGTTTATGACTAAATGCTAACCACAGTCTATTCTGTCACAGTTAGACCTGTTTTCAGCCTCATCATGCACAAATTAACACACTACAATTAGCCATTGGTTCCTTCTTCCTTTTGTTTTGTGCTCGACTTAGCAACCACAGCTTGGTCTCATTTGATGAAAGTTGGTGTTTAGCATTGACACGACCCTGTGACCGTATAGTTTGTCTCGTGAGGAACTGAAAGTCACTGTATGCTACTCTCACTGGATGATGTCTTTGAGAGTCTGACTTTTATGGCTGTAGTAGTGACCAACGCGCTTCTTTTCACACTGAATAACTGAATTTTTCCTCAGCAAACCTAAAGTGCATGTGTTGATTGTTATCCATGGAACACAAAGTCTCACACATTCACAACATTTTTAAATGTTCTGTTTCTGTTTCAGATCTTTTTAAGCATTTCAGAAGATTCATATGAGGGACATTAGCAAAATGTCAACCCTGTTAACAAATTCATAATTTAGGATCGTTTTCCAAACAATCTATTTTTGGTTGTGGGAACAGTGATTTAAAATGTTGTAAAAACATGAAAATGATAGTGGAACATTATTTTAAGGTTAGCGTAATGTTCCTTCAACATTATTTTAACCTATTTTTATCAACGTTCTATGAGTGTTTATTTTTAACTTTGCAACAAAGTAAATATGACCAGTTTCCTTAATGTTAATATAGCGTAACATTCTAGGTACATTGATTTGTAATATGTGCAATACAGTACGTGGAACGGCACCTTAAAGGGTTAGTTGACCCAAAAAATGACATTTTTCTTGTCGTTCCACACCTGTAAGACCTTCATTCATCTTTGGAACACAAATTAAGATATTTTTGATGAAATCCAAGGGTATCTGAACCACACATAGGCAGTAATGTCATTGCACCGTTTGAGGTCCAGAAAGGTAGTAAAGACATTGTTAAAATAGTCCATGTGACTACAGTGGTTCAACATTAATGTTATGAAGTGACGAGAATGCTTTATGTGTGCAAAGAAAAAACAAAAATAACGACTTTATTCAACAATTTGAACCATTTTCATACATAGTTGGCGTTGTGAACTCAGTGCAGGTTTCCTTGTTTACAACCGAATGCCAACTCGGTATTGGCCGAAGCGGAACACATGAGCACCACGACGCATGCGTGTGATGCTGACGCAGGAGCCGGCCAATAATGAGTCAGCGTTCAGACGTAAACAACGCTTCATAACATTAAGGTTGAACCACTGTAGTCACGTCCACTATTTTAACAATGTTTTTACTACCTTTCTGGAGCTCAGAAGGTGCAATGACATTGCTGCCTATGTATGGTTCAGATACCCTCGGATTTCATCAAAAATATCGTAATTTGTGTTCCGAAGATGAACGAAGGTCTTACAGGTATGGAACGACATGAGGGTGAGTAATTAATGACAGAATTTCATTTTTGGGTGAACTATCCCTTTGAAGCAAATCACTTCGTTGAAACTATGTCAAACATATTTAAAAGGAAAAAGATTGAAGACACTTTTGTCATGTCCACTTTAAATGTATCTTTCATCAGCCTTTGTTTATTTTTTATTTTAGATATTTCATCCTGTTTTTACATCTAATGTTTTGTTTTCTTCACAGAGGAGGAAAGGAGAGTCCGAGCCAATGATAGAGAGTACAATGAGAAGTTCCAGTATGCTGTAAGTCACACATTTAACCTGAACAGCTTAAATATGACTCAAGTGTACATTGATCTTCTGCCTATCCAACTCCCTTCATCTCTTTCCCTGTCCGCAGAACAACTGCATCATGACCTCAAAGTACAACATTGTCACCTTCCTACCAGTCAACCTGTTTGAGCAGTTCCAGGAAGTTGCCAATACTTACTTTCTGTTTCTTCTCATACTGCAGGTATATGCTCCAAGTAAATGTTTATTATGAATGCTGATTATGTGCCGATAAAACAGTAAGGTCAGTTTCAAAGGTCTATTCATGGCAATATATTAATCTAGGCCTAAGGCTGTAATTAGCACTAGCAGCACATGGACACCCATTAACACTCATGTTCTCACTAATTACTGTTGCTAGATGATGTGTTACTAAGTGTGTTACAAATGCCTAAAAATAATTGTGTGTATGTTTTTGTCTCAGTTGATTCCCCAGATTTCCTCATTGTCTTGGTTCACCACCATTGTGCCTTTAGTGCTGGTACTGAGCATCACTGCAGTCAAAGATGCCACCGATGACTATGTGAGTCTCACACACACACACACACACACACACACACACGCATACAGTAACTTACTGTAACTGCCAAACTCCCCTCCACACAGAAATATTGTGACACTGATAATATAACCTAACACACCACGACTACCACACAAAAAACAGTCAGAAACACACATTTCACACACATCTCTGTTTCTCTCACAGTTTCGTCACAAGAGTGACAACCAGGTGAATAACCGTCAGTCTCAGGTCCTCATCGGTGGGATGTGAGTCTTATATTAATATACACACTTCCTTTTACATTGTGTTTACAAGAAAATATAAATGTGTCTGAGCTGTTGCACAAAAGGTAGTGAACATAAAAGTGTGTATTATGTATTTTAGTATACATAATACAAGTAAATTGTAATTTATAATTGTAATTACATTGCTACTACATTACATTTATTCACAAAAATACTATGTGTGTGTGTGTGTGTATATATATATATATATATATATATATATATATATATATATATATATATATATATATACACTACCAGTCAAAAGTTTGGACACGGTAAGATTTTTAATGTTTTTAAAAGAAGTTTCGTCTGCTCACCAAGGCTGCATTTATTTAATTAAAATACAGTAAAAACAGTAATATTGTGAAATATTATTACAATTTTAAATAACTGTTTTCTGCTTGAATATATTTTAATAAAGTAATTTATTCCTGTGATGGCAAAGTTGAATTTTCAGCATCATTACTCCAGTCTTCAGTGTCACATGATCCTTCAGAAATCATTCTAATATGATGATTTGCTGCTCAAGAAACATTTATGATTATTATCAATGTTGAAAACAGTTGTGTACTTTTTTTTCAGGATTCCTTGATGAATAGAAAGTTCAAAAGAACAGCATTTATCTGAAATACAAAGTTTTTGTAACATTATACACTACCGTTCAAAAGTTTGGGGTCAGTAAGAATTTTTATTTTTATTTTTTTGAAAAGAAATTAAAGAAATTAAAACTTTTATTCAGCAAGGATGCATTAAATCGATCAAAAGTGACAGTAAAGACATTTATAATGTTACAAAAGATTATATTTTAAATAAATGCTGTTCTTTTGAACTTTCTATTCATCAAAGAATCCTGAAAAAAAATATTGTACACAAATATTTTGTACAATTGTACACAATGAATGTTTCTTGAGCAGCAGATCAGCATATTAGAATGATTTCTGAAGGATCATGTGACACTGAAGACTGGAATAATGATGCTGAAAATTCAGCTTTGATCACAGGAATAAATTACTTTATAAAATATATTCAAACAGAAAACAGTTATTTTAAATTGAAATAATATTTCACAATATATATATATATATAAAATAACATTTCAACAATTATATAGCATTTTTCCAACAATCACAAAGCACTTTTTTTTACTTTCTCAGTCTTCAGAAGGAGAAATGGTTGAATGTCAGAGTGGGTGACATCATCAAACTGGAGAACAATCAGTTTGTGGCAGTGAGTTTTCCTCTATAGTCCTTCATGACATTAATTAATTAAACATGGTTTATTAAAATAAAAAGACACTTTACTAGCTCAGCAGTCCCAGACATTGCTTTCAGTAATTCATGGTCATGTGCGCACTTACAGTGTCTGATGCATTTGCTCTTGAATACTGCACTGTGATATTGATCCAAGGTCTGATTCGCTGATGATGCCGTTGGTTATGTAACTCTGTCTCTCGAGGATACACAGCAGCTTAGATGTCTTGTTAATATGCTAATTGCACTTATGATCTCACTGTATGCCAGTGTTATTTCAGTATTATTTATATACTATTGTAGTTTTTATTAATATTAATAATAATATTAATATTTAATATAATATTTAGTAATATAATTAATATTTTGAATTGGCTTTTGTTTTATACTTGTTCAAAGTTTTAATTTTAGTTACATTTTTAGTAATTTTGTTATTTGCTTTTGTTATTTTTATTAGTTTTTTTTTTTCTTTTCTTAAATATCAGTATTTAGGTTAATTTATTTTTATTTCATTTTTCACGGTTAGGGTTATTTTTTTTTATCTAATATTTTATTTAATCAGCTTTATTTCAATGAACAAAAATGTTCAAACAAAAAATGTTTTAATACTGTATATGTGTTACAGGCTGACCTGCTCCTGTTGTCCAGCAGTGAACCACATGGCCTCTGTTACATTGAAACCGCAGAACTGGATGGGTAAGACATGTTGATGTCATGATTTCATGTTTACATTGCGACTCAATACAAAAATGTCTTTGTTTTTCTGTCACAGTGAGACAAACATGAAGGTCCGTCAGTCTTTGTCTGTTACCTCAGAGCTAGGAGATCCTAATAACCTGGCCCAGTTTGATGGTATGTCATTTGCTATTGAATGCACTCCACTTAGATGTGAAAGTTAGTGAGAGTGGAAATAGAAAAGAATTAGTAAGAGAAAGAGAGAGATGAGCAATCTTGTGAACTGATAAATGAGAGAATATGTTTGTGTACAGTATGTTTCAGATTTACGGAAGTGCGTGGAATAAGAATAAAAAGGCAATAAAAGGAATTATTTTCAGAGGGCCATTCCAGTATGAATTGCACTCACTGATAGCTCTGTATATTTGCATGTACTGTCTGTGATGTGTTAGCACAGATTTACTAAAATAATTATGCAAATCAGGTAACAGCACAAACTCATCCAAAAGAAATCTGTGCTGCGTGGTTGAAGCTTGATTGTGACAAATTCAGCATACTGCAGTGATTGGGCAAACTTTACTAGCACCACTGCACCATCATTTGATGAACTGTATTATTAATAAAATAATAAAATGAAACTTGTATTATTAAATAAAATAAATTATAAATGCACTAAAAATGCAAAAGTGCCTCAACTGTTTTGCCCCACTATGAGTTAGTGTACTAGAAAAAGAGAGAGAGAGAAAATAAACTGAGTCAAAGTGTGAGGAAAGCAGTGTATGTGGTGGACAGTTTCTCAGCAACATTTCTTTAACACCCAGCACAGTTTTCTGCCACGCACACACTCTCAAGCCATCAAACCTGTGTCAGCACAGACCACCCACGCTTCCTGTTTTTAAAGAACAACAAACAATTCCAAAGCTCACAATTGTACCAAGGCCCAGGATGCTGAACAGTTGGTCATGACACATATTACATAAAGTGGTACTGTTTCAATATTTTCATTATGTGCGACTTCATATTTCTTCTTCTCTCTCTCGCGCTGTGTGTATCTGCAGGAGAAGTGGTGTGTGAGCCTCCAAACAACAAGCTTGACCGTTTCTGTGGGACTCTGTATTGGAAAGACTGTAAATACCCCCTCAGCAACCAGAACATGCTGCTCCGAGGCTGCGTACTGCGCAACACAGAGAGCTGCTATGGCCTCGTTATATTCGCAGGTTGGTGTGCGTGCGTGCGCATGTGTGTGTGTGTGTGTGTGATTAGTTTTCATTTTAATCTGTCATAATGGTACTCTCAGGTCCTGACACCAAGCTGATGCAGAACAGCGGACGGACTAAGTTCAAGCGGACCAGTATAGACAGATTGATGAATACACTGGTGCTCTGGGTGAGAAACTGTTGACAAACACACACTCCTCTGCTGAATGTGTAAAGATTTGAGTACCAAAATTTGTAGACAGCACATACTCTGCAAATGAATGTTTTGAATGTAAATGAACAGGCGCACAACTCAATAATTAGATAATTTCCCCTCCTCAGATTTTTGGGTTTCTGGTGTGTATGGGAGTGATCTTGGCCATAGGAAATGCAGTTTGGGAAAAAGAAGTGGGTGCTCTGTTCCAAAGTTTCCTACCCTGGGACCCTCCAGTGGACAACTTCCTGTTCTCTGCCTTCCTGTCCTTCTGGTCCTATGTCATCATCCTCAACACAGTCGTGCCCATCTCTCTCTATGTCAGGTGAGAGAGAGCAAGATGTGGAGAGATGAAGGATGAAATGAAGGGAGAAAGTTATGAATAATCTGGAAATGAAAATATGGAAATGGCCTGAAACACACAAAAGAAAATGTTTTAAGCAAATGGTCAGTGAAAGGTGGTGCTTAAAACTTAAATGTATTTAAGCTGTTTTATTCAGTTTTTATTTTATATGAGGTTTGTCAGCTATGTTTGTGACGTTACATTACATTTTTTTCTTGATTCAAATTAGTTATTAAATTTTTTATTACATTTATTTGTTTTATCAGGGTTATTATCCATAACTAAAGATATTAAATCAAATTTGTTAACAGAAATAAAGCTTAAATAAAATATAAATATTAGATGAAAAAAAGAAACTATATGAATTTTACAAATGTTCCCTTGGCAACTAACTGAAATTTAGAATTTAGAAATTTTGTTTAAATTGAAGCATTAAAATTGCTAACTGAAAAAAAAAAAAAAAAAAACTAAAACTGAAATAAAAAAAAACCTAAACAGTAATACTTAAAATAAATAAATAAATAAACAACATAAAATGACTAAAAATTAAACTAAAATTAAAAAATATAAAATAAAAACTGATTCAAAACATTAATAAAACCTGTAATAGTATATGTAATAGGCCTTATTCATGAAAAAGGCCTGTTAAATCTATTTTTTTGTATTAGCTACAGTTCAATTTATTCTTAATACATCCTTTATGTATTGTTCTGTTTATTTTATTTTGATTTTTTTGTTGTTTTCATGTTTCCTCAGACTTTTCCTAACAGGTAAGAGATAGAGCCAGTAGACTCCCCCTATTTTTCTCTCTTTGACATAGCAGCCTCCCATATAACATAGTCCATATAACACCACTAAAGTCCTGATCCGAACCCTTGTGAACCAGCTCTCTGAATGAGCGCTAACTCTGCTGTGCGGTCCAGTAAATGTAACCCACCTCTGACTGGTGCAGACTCATATAGGAAGAACTGCAGCGTGGCACTGAGCAGCACCATGGCACAGCACACACATACTCATAGTCTGTTTGTGCATTTTTTAATGAGATTTGTGAAGCCTCTATAAATTAATATGATTAAATCTTGCTTTTAATGGTCTGACAGACTGTTGTGCTATTGTCTGTCTCAGCTGCACGCTAAATAACCTATGTCTGTAGAACAGGAAATCTATGTAAATTTTTGTGTCTGTTATGTTTTGTTGTGAGTTTGACATGTTACAGAGGTATGCAGTCATTTTGAGTGTTTCTACAGGAAATTATGTCACACTTGCATTGTGATAACCCTTTGTCTGTTTCTCTTTCCATCTGTCTGAATCTCTTAGTGTGGAGGTGATTCGTCTGGGTCACAGTTACTTCATTAATTGGGACCGGCGGATGTTCTGCAGCCGTAGTAACACAGCAGCAGAGGCCCGGACCACCACACTAAATGAAGAGCTGGGACAGGTGGAGTACATCTTCAGTGACAAGACAGGAACCCTCACCCAGAACATCATGACCTTCAACAAGTGCTCCATCAATGGTCATGCATATGGTGAGGAACACACAATACTTGCCCTTATATCAGAGGTAAAATGTGCAAATAGCTAGTCACTATCACAGTATCAGTCTTGTATCATCTTGAAGGGGTTTATATTGTGATAATGGCTGTTACCTTGCTTTTACACAGCTAAATGGACATGAATTGAACAAATGAACAGATAAAACGATCAGTGAAAGGTTAAATGGTTAGTTCACCCAAAAATGAAAATTCTGTCATTAACTACTCACCCTCATGTCATTCTACACCCGTAAAACCTTCGTTCATCTTTTTTGGAACACAAATTAAGATATTTTTGATTAAATCCGAGAGCTTTCTGACCTCCGATAAACTGCAACGTTATTACCACTTTCAAGGCCCTTTCTGGTAGTAAAGACATTGTTTAAATTGTCCATGTGACTAAAGTGCTTCAACCTGAATGTTATGAAGCGAGACAATACTTTTTGTGCACGAAAAAAAAACTGACTTTATTCAACAATTTCTTCTCTTCCCTGTCATTCTCCTACTCTGTTCACATAGTAAATACTGTTTACTCAGTATTGTAGCACAGAGGTTGCACGGACTGCATTTATTTACCAACCATGATCGCAAATAATGCTGTCAAGGTTCTTGTTTGTATTTATTAAAGTTCGTCACGAAGGTTTGCTTGCTGATTTAGTAGCAGCAAATCGCACATGCAGCCTCGTGAAGGAACACAAACTGGCTTTATGACACTTTCATTGGAGCAGAATTTCACAATGAACTTCTCTTAACTCCAACATACATTTCGGTGTTGTCAGATCATCAGTGCTTTTTTGCAGTGCAGAGAGAGAGCACATACGCATGGTTGCCAGGTTGAGAAGATTAAGAAAAAAAACCCTGTTTGGAGGATTTATTCTCTTGACATCTGGCAACCCCAAGCAGGAAAGATAGTGGAGGTTTGTTACCAATGCAAGATAACGGAAATGTCAAAATAAAAAAATGTTTTGAGGACAAATAATCAGCGGGGCAAATATCGTGATGATTATTTTCTATTAATCGAGAGGAGCAGAAATCGTTATCACGATTAAAATACGAATAATCGTGCAGCTCTAAGTGATAAACATTTAAATAATTATTAAAAAGTAAATCAACAACAACAGTAATAATAACAAAAATTTGTTATTTAAAATGAAAATGTAAGTAATTTAGAATAAATCCAAATAATAATAATTAATCAAATAAAAAGCTATGCTAAGATAGTTTAGCAGGGTTGCAGATTTGCAACAATTTGCAAAAATTGTATCTATTTTAAAATCTGATTTTTGTGGTATTGTAATAACTAAAGTTGTATTATAAAAATAGAAGAAAAAAAACAATTAATCAAATATAAATAATCATAATGAAAAAAAGGTTACAGATTTAAAACATACAGTATAGTTGTCATGCTGGGATTGAATCAGCATGAATTAAAAGATGAGGTGAGAAGGATCTGATCGCAGCAGTTAAGTTTATTAAATCAAAACAAAGAAACACTGTCAGAATGCATAGACTTTGGCAAAATACAATCAGAATCAACCTCAGATATGAGCGAGATCAGACAAAGAACTGAAGAAACACAGGGCTTAATATACACAAGTTAACTAATCAATGAAAATGAGGTACAGGTGCATAGAATGAAACAGAAACTTAACCATCATAGAAACTACCTCAAAACATAGAAAACTAACCAAAACACTTGCAAAACCAGTACAAACACAAGCAAGATTACACATGACAAACAAACTAGAACTCAGATATCCCTTACAAGAGTCACAAACACGGATATGTTGTATTGTATTAGATTTGTGTTACAAATCTCATTTCAGTCTGTCTCTTGTTTCAAGGAGACGTGATTGATATTCTGGGTACTCAGCAAAAGGTCAGTGCAATCCAGATTCACTTAGTGGAATTAAAGAAGATGCTGTCATTGTTAAAATATTGCTGCACAGAAAGAGCTAACATAGTCTGTTTTTCTCAGAGGGTCCAGCCCCTGGACTTCAGTGCTTGGAACCCCTTAGCAGACCGGGGCTTCTGTTTCTACGATCAGTCTCTGCTAGAGGCAGTGATGGTGGGAGAACCAGCAGTGCATGAATTCTTCCGGGTCTTGTCTCTCTGCCACACTGTCATGAGTGATGAGAAGGGCGAGGGTAAGGATCTGGAACAGTCTTTAAGAGTCAATTATCTGCCTTACTCAGTTATTTCATCCAATGGAAATATTTAAATAAGGTTAAATAAGGAAGCTGTTGACTTTAATGTTGTTAGGATGGAGCAATTCTGGATTGTAATATGATTATTATATCTCATTATCTGTCCTTTCTTATTCTTCACTTCCTAAAGGAGAGCTGGTGTATAAGGCTCAATCTCCAGATGAGGGGGCGTTAGTAACAGCTGCACGTAACTTCGGCTTTGTGTTCCGCTCTCGCACACCCGGCACAGTCACCACACAAGAGCTTGGCAAAGCGGTCACATACACGCTCCTCGCCATCCTGGACTTCAATAACATCCGCAAAAGAATGTCTGTTATAGGTAACACAAGCACGCACTCTCATTCCTGCATCTTACATAACAAAAATAATTTGAATATGGTTGTAAAATTCACAGTATGCAGCATATCACAAAAATGAAAGAGCTGCCACATAAAATCATTTTAAAAGGGAAGTTTTGTCAGATTTAACTAACTTCTGAGTCCAAACTATAGCTAAGTATGTACATAAACACTTTATTGTGCAGTTAACTGTGGCAAACTAGATAGTGTACAGTTTTTAAACATTGTTTAGCCTGTAATGCCAGATGGTTTAGTACTGTGCAAGAATGAAAGAGCCAGTAAAATTCCCTTGGGACTAAGAAATCTGGATACAGCATAAATACTGCCCTGCCAAGCATCATAAATAAGTGGAGCATTAGCGCTAAATTCAATACAGAAAGTGTTGTGTGTGTCACATATACTCTTATAATGCTGAATTATGGCCCTTATGTTTGGGTAAGTGGTGCTTACATTGCAGTAGGCATTTTTGTTTATATATTGTCATTTATGTCTATTTGGTTTGTTTACATGGAGAAGTGAGAGATTTATTGAATGCACTGCAGAATCAGTTTTGTTAATCATTTTTTCCACATAACAATGTCCACAATATCTTAGAAGATATTTTATAAAAGAAGATATTTTGATTTATGACTTAAAAAAAAAAAAAGAATCATATACTTTGTTAGATTTTGCTAAAACAAGAAAAAACAATTTGCCATATGGGTAAAAAAAATACAAGATGACTATGAGATAATGGGAGCTATAAAAAGAGCAGAACTTCTGCCATCACTGCAGAGGCACAAGCACAATATGTAATTTAATGTGTCTGTGTCTGTGTCTGTGTGTGTGTGTGTGTGTGTGTGTGTGTGTGTCTCAGTGAGGAATCCAGAGGGCCGTATTCGTCTGTACTGTAAGGGGGCAGACACTGTGCTTTTCGAGAGACTTCATCCTTGCAGCCATGAAGTAATGAATATCACTTCAGATCATCTCAATGTGAGTGTTTGCATTTTCGTATTTGTTTATTTCGTGTTTTCTTGTTAACTTACCTTGACTGTTTGTATCCAATATCAAGTCCTAAAATTACTCTCAAGGAGAAGCCAACTGTCTGCTGCTGTTAAACAACAGAGCCCTCTTGTGGATGTTTTAATATTGAAAGTTTGTTAGTTGCATTGTTACTAACATTATATGAGCTTTTGTTGTGATGTATTTATTTGTCTAGCAAACGAACAACATTTGGAGTATCAAAATATACATAAAAATAGTATGTGTAAATAAAATGAGGTTTGTTTTGTTTGTGTTTCTCATAATATTTATTATAGGAAAAAAACTTTTTTCAGGTAACAGGGTTGAAAAGTTTCTATTTTTGCAATAGAAAGAAAATAAAGTTCATGCACACAAATCCTGTATAATATTATTTTAATTATATAATTTATAATATTTTTACTACAATAAATCAATTTCGAACTTTCTATTCATCAAAGAATAATGAAAAATTATGAAAAATCACGATTTCCATAAAAATATTAAGCAGCACAACTTTTTTCAACCTTGTTAATAATAAGAAATGTTTCTTGAGAAGCAAATCATCATATTAGAATGATTTCTGAAGGATCATGTGACACTGAAGACTGGAGTAATGATGCTGAAAATACAGCTTTACCATCACAGGAATAAATTGCATTTTAAAATATAATAAAATAGAAATCAATATTTTATATTTTAATAATATTAATGTTTTAACTTTATTTTTAATCAAATAAATGCAGCCTTGGTGAGGTTAAGAGACTTGTATCAAAAACAAAAATCTTATCGACTTTTAAAAAAAAGTTTTTAATTGTTGATAATAGTTTATCTAATATATCTAATGGTTCTCACAACAAAACATACATTCATCATAATTATAAAGTGACATTCATCTTGCGCTGATTTGTGTATGTGTGTTGTGTTTATGTAGGAGTATGCAAGTGACGGGCTACGGACGCTTGCAGTGGCCTATCGGGATCTGTCTGAGGAGCAGTGGGAGGAGTGGTCAGAGCATTTCCGTGGAGCTGATAAGGCCACAGACTGCAGGGATGACCGGCTGGCTGCTGCCTATGAGGTGATCGAACAGGACATGATGGTATGTTTGTGTGTCCAATTCATTTGTTTTGTTTTTCCCCATACTATTTTTTGTTAATAATATCAATTATTTAATGCTTGTTATAGTTGTTGGGGGCCACGGCTATAGAAGATAAACTGCAAGAGGGCGTTCCTGAAACCATTGCCATTCTCTCACTGGCAAACATCAAGGTCTGGGTGCTCACTGGAGACAAACAGGGTAAGAACTGCATTGGATTCTAATGTCTTGCAGATTGGCCACAATAAATGTTATTTACTTGACATAATTACAACTTTAATGAGTCTTTTCCTCCCTTTTGTGATAGAGACTGCAGTGAATATTGGTTATTCCTGTAAGATGCTGAGGGATGACATGACGGAGATCTTCATTGTAAATGGACACACTGTCCAAAGCGTACGTGAAGAACTGAGGTAGAATGCTGACGTTTGCCCGATCCGTCCATCCATCAATCCATGAAATATGAGAGATGCAAATTTTTCACAGAAGGCTTTTTCATTTTGTCATCCTGTTTTGTTCTGTGTGTGTGTGTTTTTTTTTTTAGGAAAGCAAGAGAGAGAATGCTGGAGTCATCACGCACCAGAGATGGAGGGAAGGAAGTTGAAGCTCAGGGATTGGCTGGGGCGGCATGTGCCTTTGGAAATGGATGTGGAGGTGGTGGTGCTGCTAACTGGATGCCTGATGAAAGTAAATGCCCCCCTCCTCAGGCTCCGCCCCCCTCATTATTGGAGTCAATCAGTGGAGAGTTCGCCCTCATCATCAGTGGACACAGCTTGGTAGGTGGGAGCAGCATTCAGGAATGTAATTTAAAGGAATGAGTGTTTTAGGGTATGTTTACACAACAACGATGTACTAAAAACAGAAAAGTTTTTCCTTTGCGTTTTTTATTTGCAGACGACACCATTGTCAAAACAATCCTGGTTTACACAGATCCGCGAAGCGAAAACAGCTAAAAACGCTGCATTATAACAATACACTCCTATAGACTGAACACTGTACTTTATAGACACTGTGCTTTTCGAAAGACTTCATTCTTGCAGCCATGAAGTAATGAATATCACTTCAGATCATCTCAGTGTGTTTGCATTTTCGTATTTGTTTAATTCATGTTTTCTTGTTAACTTACCTTGACTGTTTGTATCCAATATCAAGTCCTAAAATCACTGTCTGCTTTTATAAGTTAAACAACAGAGCCCTTTTGTGGATGTTTTAATATTGAAAGTCTATTGCACTGTTACAAACATTATATGAGCTTTTGTTGTAATTTAGTTTTTCGTCTAGCAAACAAACAACATTTGGAATATCAAAATATAAATAAAAAGTATGTATAAATAAAATGAGATTGCAAGTAACAGGGTTGAAAATGCAGCCTAATTCAGATAAAAACTATCACTAAGTATTGGTTAGCAAGTTTGTTTGTATTTCTCATAATATTTATTATTGAAAAAATTCTTATTATTATTTAATTTTTTTCAGTAACAGTGTTGATAAGTTTCTATTTTTGCAATAGAAAGAAAATAATCCGGTAAAATCAGGCACACAAATCCTGTATAATAATATTTTAATTATATAATTTATAATGTTTTTACTACAATAAATTGAATCAGTTCAATAGATTACACTAATATTCTTTTGAACCTATTATTCATCAAAGAATAATGAAAAACGATGTATCACGGTTTCCATAAAAATAATAAGCAGCACATATAAGCAGCACATATTAAACAGCATGTAATACGCATGCGCATGATGTCACCATTTTCACAAATTTGCATTTTTGTAGTTTGCATGGAGACTTGCACTTTGAAACTCGTTTTCAAAAGTTTGCGTTTTCAGGCCCCCAAACGCCGTTGTCCTGTAAATGAACGGCCAAAACGCATAAAAAGTTTTTAAGTTTTGTGTAGTGTAAACAGACCCTTAAACAGGAGATTCGTTCATGTTCTTCAGTTTACTTAAAAAGGTAATGAGTTTAGTTAGGTTTAGTTCAGTGTTATTTTAGTATTATTATTATTATTATACTATTATTGTATTTATTATTTTGAGGTAGCTTTTATTTTTACATTTAAATTTTTGTTTACATTTTAGTAATTTTGTTATGTGCTTTTGTCACTTTTATTTGTTTTCTTTTTCATATTTATTGTTAATTATTTTTTTATTTAATTTCAGCTTTATTTCAATGAGCTAACAATTTTTAATAGTTTTAGTTATTAAAGCAAAACTGGTTTAATTCAGAT
The DNA here is from genome assembly GCA_037950675.1 of Hypophthalmichthys molitrix. Classification (NCBI taxonomy): domain Eukaryota; kingdom Metazoa; phylum Chordata; class Actinopteri; order Cypriniformes; family Xenocyprididae; genus Hypophthalmichthys; species Hypophthalmichthys molitrix. The sequence continues at coordinate 16,666,723 of CM075507.1, forward strand.
CCTGTTTTTAAAAATCAAATAAATGGTATTCATTTCAAGTCAAGAAGATCAAGAAGATATATTTGAGTGGGTTTAAGCTGGTCTGACCAAGCTGGTGTTTTCTGGTTTAGCTGGGCAGACAGCCTGACCATCTGAGTGCCCAAAACCCCTCTAAATCCAGCTGACAGACCAGCAAACCAGCTTAGGCTGTTTTAAGTCATTTTTTATTTTCCTGTCTTTCTGGGTCAGGCTCATGCATTGGAAGCGGATATGGAGCGCGAGTTTTTGGAGACGGCGTGTGCTTGTCGGGCAGTGATCTGCTGCAGAGTGACTCCTCTTCAGAAAGCTCTGGTGGTGGAGCTGGTTAAACGGCATAAGAAGGCTGTCACACTCGCCATCGGAGATGGAGCCAATGATGTCAGCATGATAAAGAGTAAGAGAAAAAGAGATGCAAACAGACATGTTCAGCACTTGTAGTCTTCATCAGGACATTGACACTTTCTTTTTGACAACTGATTTGTTTTTTAAATTACTAGGATTGGTTAAGGCTATGAATAATAAATGTTCTGTATACATTACAAATCATTGCTGATATTGTTACTGTAACTGTCACCATCAGAATCTCTATAATATAATGTAATTATTATAAATACACTACCGTTCAAAAGTTTGGGGTTGGTAAGATTCTTTAATGTTTTTGAAAGAAGTCCCTTTTTTAAAATCAAAAACACAGTCAAAACAGCAATATTATGACAAAAGTATATTTTAAAATAAAAAAAAAAAAAATATATATATATATATTTATATTTATTTATTTTAATACCATTTAAAATGTAATTTATTCCTGTGATGGCAACGCTGAATTTTCAGCGTCATTACTCCAGTCTTCAGTGTCACATGATCTTTCAGAAATCATTCTAATATGCTGATTTCATATTATTATCAATACTGAAAACAGTTGTGCTGCATATTTTTGTGGAAACCATGATAATTTTTTTTTTAGGATTATTTGATGAATAGAAAGAAAAATATTTATTTGAAACAGAAATTGTTTGTAGCAGTGTCAAAATATAGTGTCATTTTGTTTATCAATTTATTGCCTCCTTACTGAATAAAAGTAGTATTTTTTATTTTATTTTTTTTAAATCTTACTGACCTCAAACTTTTGAACTGTAGTGTATATATTATTGTAATATAATTATTATTATAACATTTTTGAGCTTGAGTTTATTCCGTTTATTTTGAAGATAAATAGCGAGGTTTAAAGAATTCATTTCCTTTTTAATTTCATTTATTTAGACTCATATATGATGCACAGGTAATGATTACTGGTAAAGTACAGCGTATGTTTTAATCCACACAATCTCGTCTTGTGGTAATTCTTGTAACCATGAGAGTATGGAATCTAATTTGACTTTTTTTAGTACAAACTGGTCAAGATAAACATTTTTTTTTACAGTGTTTGAGTTCCTTTTTTTAGATTATGCAAAGGTGCACCAGAGAAACCAAATTAGTGATGTTCGTTCCTTCGTTCCATTTGTTGTTGTTATGTGTGGTTGTGTCACTTCCCTCGACTGAGCAAAAACATCACCGAACTCTGTCCTTGGGCTCTCCTGGTGTCACAACTATATTTCAAAAGGCTGCAGTGAACATGGATAACGAGATGTGGAGGATGTGGTTTATGTCTAAATCTCTTTACACCATCCTGTTCTGTCCCAACTCAATATATTTACACGCATAAAAGTTTTTGCAATGTTCCATCTTCTGTTTGTTTGATGCTTCGGGTGTGTTATGTTCAGGGGATTCTGCTGGTGTGTAGCAGTGAAGTGTCAATATAAAAAAAAAGTGTTCTTCACACTAGTACCATTGTTAATCAGTCTTTTGATGACTGTTTCCTGCAGTTTTAATGTTATTTAGACTGATTCACTGATCACTTTGGACTGTCCCGAATCAATGGTTTTAGTAAAAGGGAGATTCAGGTATTAGTTCATCTGCCTTAACCCAACATCTGGAGTGTGACTTGAACCTGACCATCCGAGAGCTGACACCCAAGAGCAGGGGTTTTCAAACTGGTCTCCAGGGACACTCAGGAGACCTCAAATGGGTGGAGACACGAGGGAAAAAAAAAGATATAATATGTTTGTAGGGGTGTCAAAATTACCATGATAACTTGAGACATTCAGTATGTTTTACGCAATCAATGTGTAAATTTGTGCAATCAATTTACTCATTTAATGAATTAGATAATAGCCTATTCCTGATTCAAAATACTAGAATCTTTAATAATGTGATTGAATTGTGATTTGTTAATTACAATGACATGCATATACAAAAAGTTTAATTGAACACGTTTTTCTTCAGGTGTGCATATTTTACAGTACTCTAAATGTGTATTTAATCTATATTCAAATATATTCATATTTGAATATATATATATAATTTTCATAATTCATAATTCAGTAAACATTTCTTTATAAGTGGGCAAACTAACAAAATCAGCAGGGGATGAAATAATTATTTTCCCTACTGTATATTGAACCCCCGAATTACCAGCTAAATCCAACTGAAAACCCCTCAAGTAAGATCAAATATTAAATTGAACTGCATTGTCTAAACTTGTGTTTTTTTTCTTCTGTAGCGGCTCACATTGGTGTGGGCATCAGTGGTCAGGAGGGGATCCAGGCCGTGCTGTCATCAGATTACTCATTTTCCCAGTTTCGTTTCCTGCAGCGACTTTTGCTGGTACACGGACGCTGGTCCTATCTGCGCATGTGCCGTTTTCTCTGTTACTTCTTCTACAAGAACTTTGCCTTCACTATGGTGCACTTCTGGTTCGGGTTCTTCTGTGGGTTTTCGGCACAGGTGGGAGATTGATTCTGAGGCTCAAAGGAAAAAAAGGTTATTTATGAGGTGACGTCATAACCTTTGTTTACTGTGATTTCTTTGATTTAGACTGTCTATGACCAATACTTCATCACTCTCTACAATATCGTATACACATCCCTGCCTGTGTTAGCCATGGGCATCTTCGATCAGGTAAGAAAAAGAAAACATACATCAAAAACTCATTTTTGTTTACATTTTATAAGAAACTCACTTCCACTCAAACATTGTCTATTTCAGGATGTTCCTGAACAGAGGAGTCTAGAGTATCCAAAGCTGTATGAGCCAGGCCAGCTGAACTTGCTGTTTAACAAGCGAGAGTTCTTTATCTGTATCGCACAAGGAATCTACACTTCCGTTGTTCTGTTCTTCATTCCGTACGGTGTTCTCTCTTACGCCACACAGAGCAATGGAGTCCCGTTGGCAGACTACCAAACTTTTGCAGTAACAACAGCAACGGCCCTTGTTATTGTTGTAAGCGTCCAAGTGAGTCCATGTCGAAACTTATCGCACTTAAGTAGGGCTTCTGAATGTGTATATGGTTTAGTGCTTCTCATTTTGTTATTTATGTGACAAGAAATGACTGTTTTGAATGGCTCAAGCTTTTTGTTACTACTTTATAGATTGCTCTGGACACGGGTTATTGGACAGCTATAAATCACTTCTTTATATGGGGCTCTTTGGGTACCTACTTCACAATCCTCTTCGCTATGCACTCCAGTATCCTGTTCAGCATCTTCCCCAAGCAGTTCCATTTCCTTGGTGAGTCAGCACTCTTTGGGCCAACAGAAATCTTGAACAGAAACCCACATTTGATAACATCTATACAGTATGTGTCACAAGGACAACTTATCAGCCAACACATCTGGAAATTCAGCATTACTCTATATTCAGGTTTTTAAATTTCAAAATAACTGTTTATGGATACACTACCATTCAAAAAGTTTGTGGTCATTAAGATTTTGTTGTTGTTGTTGTTGAAAAAATGTATAATTTTGTTCTGAAAGGACACATAAGTCATAATTAAAATAATTGATAGTATTTGTTACATTAAAAAAAAAAAAAAAATTAAATCTGTTCTTTTGAACTTTGTTTATTAGAATGATTTCTGAAGGATCATGTGACTGAAGACTGGAGTAATGGCTGCTGTAAATTCAGCTTTGACATCACAGGAATAAATTACATTTTAAAATATACTAAAATAGAAGCATTGTATTAAAATAAGCACTATTTTTAATATATTTGAGATCAAATAAAAGCAGCCTTGGTGAGCATAAGAGACTTCTTTCAAAAACATTTAAAAATCTTACCAACCCCAAATTTTTGAACAGTAGTATATGTATAAATGTCCTTCATCAGTCAAGAAAGGCTGCACAGTAAAACCATGTTAAAGGAATAGTTCACCTAAAAAAAAATGAAAAGTCTTTAAAACACGCATGGATTTTTAACTGTATGATTTTGAAATTATATGTTGTTTGTATTTTATCTTGATCCAAATGTGTGTGTACATTTGGTGTAAATATGTTGCTTATTTAGTTTTTGTGTGCATATGATGTGTTAATTTACCACAGGAAGTGCCCACAACACACTTGGACAGCCAGTGGTGTGGTTAACTATTGCTTTGGCTACCGTCATCTGCATTGCTCCAGTCCTTGCTTTCCGGTTTCTCAAACTGGATCTTAAACCTCAGCTCTCAGATACCGTAAGTATGCGTGGGACCCTAGTTTGTTTGGCCTAAATCTTAGGCCATCTTTGAATTGGTTATTATTCCACATTTTATGTTTCAACCAAACATTATTAGTATATCACAGTAAAGTACACAATACTTAAAAGGATTATATTTAACAAATGTTCTCAATTTCTCAAATTTAATATTACTATAAACATATGTTAATAATTAATGTGGACATAATCTTGTTTATGTTATAATATTACTTTATTAGGGCCAGAGCACCGATGGTGTGAGGACCCTATTGTAATTGTTCAATCAATTATTCTTCTTCTCCGAAATGAATCACATTTTTGAGGGCTTAAACATGCTCGAAAACTCATGAAACTTTGCACACGCGGCAGAAGTGGTGAAAATTGTCTGATGTGGGTTTCAGAATTAGGTGTGGCAAAATGGCTCGATAGCGCCACCTACAAAATTTAAATTACTAAGCGGCCTTCGTGCTACGTATGAAATTCGGTACACACATGTAACAGCCCAATATCTACAAAAAAGTCCCTGTGTGCAAAATCTAAAAACCTAACAGGAAGTGAAATATTTTGAGTTTTCTCTGCAAAATTTTTGCAGTATTTGTCATTTTCAGACGTTTTACTTTAACAAGCTCCTCCTAGAGCTTTAATCAGATATTTGGTCAGTGTAATCTAAAGGCCTTTGTGATGTTAAATTGCGAAGATCTAGAGTTTTTGCTGAAAGGCGTGTCCGTGGCGGCCTGACAAAGTTCGATGCTTCGCCATGAAAGAGTTGTTGTAACTTGGGCATACAATGTCTGATCTGCCCCAAACTTTACATGTTTTATTAGAGTCCTGGCCTGAAGACATCTACATGGCAATATTCAGTTAATATTCAGTTAACATAAACACAAATATAAAGGTTAATAAATATAAAGGATAAAAAAACATTTTAAAAAAATGCTCCCCAGTATTAATCGTTGAAATTATTTTTCTGGTTGTTGGAAAATTATGTTTGGTTGATTATTGCATATTCTGATTCATAACTACCAGAAACTACAAAATGTGTCAAACCTACTGATGTGAAACAAATATGATCTATATTTGTTTCACATCAGTAGGTTTGACACATTTTGCAGTGTCTGGTAGTTTCCCCTCACACTCATCCTCATTCTTTATTACATTCTCACTGTCTTTCTGCAGGTGCGCTACACTCAACTTGTGCTGCAGAAAAAGCGGAAGCCTGGTGGGCGTGTGGGTCGTGGAGTGGGCGGTTCTGGAGTAGCTAGTGGCAGTGCTCTTGGTCGCTTGGGGAGAGGTGGATCTCGGCGCTCCGGTTATGCATTTGCGCATCAGGAGGGCTTTGGCGAACTGATCACTTCAGGAAAAAATATGCGTCTGAGTTCGCTGGCTCTCGCTAATTTCGCTTCCCGCCACAGCAGCAGTTGGATCGATACCCTTCGTAGGAAAAAACACGCTAACAGCCCAGGTGTGCAGAACACCCCACCCACCGGAGATGAAAGCGCCGCCTCCTCTCAAGCCCCACCCCTTTCCACATCTTCCTCAGTAAATAGTCGTCAGGACACAGTGGCAGGTGAGGCAGGGCAGCAATGCAATGAACCTGTCCTCACTCACAGCCCTGATGATATCGCTCTCAGCATGCTCAGGTGTGCAGACAGAGAGACTGGAGGATGTAGTACTGGAACCGTGCAGGTAAATAAACATTTGAAAACAAGTTCAAGCAAATTGTATACAGATACACCACATGCAGGCCAACATACACAACTATTTGACACCATCCCCTACGAAGGCCTCCTTTCCTTTTCCTATGTATAGATAAAACATCATCAAACTTATTCCAGTACGCATAGATCCGCGGACATGACTAATTTTTCTGTATTATGCTGACCAGACAAGTAATTTGGCAATATCACTTTGTAAAAAAGACAAAGCGTCTGCACACATACACATTCAAACGTGCAAACCTATAGACTAAACACATAAATGAATGGCATTAAAGAATGCATTAAAGGTCTTCGGTTTTCAGTAGGAAAAGTGTCATTTAAGCGGCCCCTAAGTAAATAATTAACAATTTTTACAACGGAAGTGATCCAATCAAAAACCTACTTTAACTCGATAATAATATTTTTTTAGAGCTGCTGTAAAGCCAAAACAATCCCTGTCAATTAATTTTCCGATTATCACTGTGAAGCTGCTTTGAAACAATCTGTAATGTGAAAAGCACTATATAAATGAAGATGACTTGACTTGACTTTAAACATTATACAACACAGGACAGAGGGTTGATTCTGCAGGCTCGCCTGACATTTTGTGGATTGACAAAAAAAGAAAATTTCCCCCAAGGAGAAAACGGCAGGAAGCAGAACTATTAAAAACACTTTCATTTCTCACTTTTTGCACATAGTAGTGGTCTTGTCATGAGTTCCTCATTAATTAGGAAAATGCTTATTGTGTATGTGGATCATTTTTTTTGTAATGTATACATTATCGTTTAAAAGTTTGCTGTCAGTAAGATTTTTTTGTTTAAAAGAAATGAATACTTTTATTCAGCAATGACGCATAACATTGATCAAAAGTGAACATTTAAAACTGTGTGTGTGTGTGTGTGTGTCACAAATAATTATTAATACACAATATACAAATTATTAACTTTATCAGGGCTATGGTGTAGACTATGTAAATGTTGAAAATCTGGAAGCCTAGCTGTTTTGGATTTTTCACTTCTTTTTTCCTCTCTTTACTTTTTCAATGCTTGTTCTTTAGACATATATCTCACACAGTGGAAGAGTTTCTTTAAATTGTCATCTTAAAATGTTTAGTTTGACTGTGAGTTGACTATGAGAAAAAAAAAGCATATAATAAATGCTGATCATGTACATAGTTGTGTAGCGTGTGGTTGCTAAATTTGCTGAATGATTTCTGAAATTTACACAACACTATTTAATTAGTAGTAAGTAGTTGTGGTCTCCGCAATCCATTGTTTTACGTAGGAAGGTATACAGTTTTAGCTTCAGTTAATTAATAGTAAAGTGATTCCATATGAAACAGACACACTTTCCTTTCAATAACAAAATAAACACACAACAAAATGGCAGCAGTGAGAAAACAGCAGTTAAGAAAGCATGTGATCATAGTGATATGAATGTTTGCACCAGCTCTGCAATTCGGTTCTCCATTTAACCGTTGGTAGTTTAAAGGCGTTTAGTAGTTGGAGAAAACTTTTCCAGAAAGTTTGATTTGGCAAGTTGTTTCAAATCGATTTTGCTTGAAGTATATCAGGGCCTTAAGAGGCACATTTACTCTAGTTCATTTTATGTAGGTAATATGACCATATTTTTTCTATTGTTTATTAGTCCTTTTATTGATTCTTTCTTCTAGGAAGCACCGTTTGTGTGGAAGGGATCTGGAGCTCGTATCTGTGGTGCCAGCAGCCCTGGACCTCCTCCCATTGCAGAAGAAACTTCCAGTGGCGATTGATAGATAGACAAGACCAACTGGAATCCTTCATGTGGATGCTCATGTTTCTGTCTGAGGACATGCCCAGAGAAGACAGCGCCCCAGACAGTTTGGGAGTAAACACTTAAAACACACATGGAAATGGATGCAGATTCAGTAGACAAACTGTGTATACAGACAGCAAAAAGAGTTTCTCCTCACATTTCCTGTATTGTTCCAATTCTCAGATTTCCTGTCAGTGAGAAGGACAAATTTTGTTTATGACTGAGTTTTTCCATTCTAGCCAAGTTATTAGACTACAGACCAAAATAACATTGCCAAGGCTGATATCAATAACACACCTGACTATCCAAGTAGGTGACATTAATTGTTGTTGTGTAAGTTACATTTCACGTTACACATAAATTCATTCTTTTTTTTTATTTTTTTATTTGGAAACAAAGGAAATTCTCCCTATTTTTTACATTAAAACATTTCTTTCATATTTTACCTTAAAAATGTCAATACATATCACAATATATTAATACATTACACATATAACCGTTTCAAGTAATGGTTATATAAGTATTACTGATAACTAAATGGCCTGCAGCTATATCAGGTTTTAATTTTTTTTTTTTTTTTTTTTTTTTTTTTTTCAAATTGAGCAGTTCTATCTTGAAATCTCAGTCAGGTCAAGGCTTGTCTTTATCTCTATATATTAAGGGTGGTTTATCTTTTCTTCCGTTTTTTTTTTTTTTATCTCAAAATGACTTGATCTCATACTGTTAATGAATTTTGTCAGCAAGTTGTTTTGCTGAGTCAAATACTTCAGCTTTTTGTCTGTTTGTTTCTCAGATGTAAGTAAATCTACTTCAGATTGGGCAAGTGAATTTCCCATGTGCTAATAGAAAAGACTGCAGATTTTCTGTTTTTCCCCACTGCTGAAAATAGCACTAAGATGTGTGCAGTTCTGTGTGAGAAAACACTACAGTTCTCAGTGAGAACGTGACTCTGCTGGATGAATCCGTTCTTCCTCATCCATTTCTTTGCACCATATTGGTGCTCCAACCCTGACTACTTGACTAGAAGTCCAATTCAACCCCAAACCCTGCTCTGCTGGACCCTTGAGGGTCTAGCCATTTGCCCAACAGGGGTGCATTGATCCAGTGGACTGTGATAACAAATGTGTTTGGACTTTTTTTGAAGTTGGATTAAAATAATTCACACAAGAGTTACCAAATGGATTCCACCTTGACCATTATGGTCTAAATGTGGCCTTTTCCAGTGTTTGAATTTAGGTAAATGGGCTAGTAAGAATATAAACACAATGGTGTGTGTGTTTTATTGTGAGATAGACTAAGAAAGTTGATAAAGATGTTTGAAAAGTTAATGAGCTCCATACTTGTCCTGTTCCCTGTATAAGTTAGACCTAGCTCTCATACTGTTAAATAGGTAACAATTATATGCCTTAAAAGCTAAATGTGTGAGTGTGTGTTTTTTTCAATGTTTATCTCTTTCTATCCACACATTAAAGTATTTAAATAATATTGCAATTATAGGTTACAGGTCAACTCAGAATCTAGCAGTGGTATGGTCCACATGACTTGTGAAGGAAACAGTAGATAACTCTGCTGTTTTGAATGAGCCTAGTGAAAAATGGAAAATAGATATGATTAAATTATTTTAATTAAGTAAAAAAAAAACTGTCTAACTGTGTTTAATTCACCAAAAAAAAAAAAAAAATAGAATTGTTATTAGAATAAAAATTAGAATTGTAATTTGCTCACCATCATGTCATTCCAAACATGACTTTAATTTGTGGAAAAGAAAAGGTGAAATTTTGCAGAATTGTACTGCTCACTTTTTTCCATGCACTGAATGGGAAATGAACATGTCAAGCTTTAAACAGGATACAAAAACACCATAGTGATGCCCGTTTTGTGAACGATTTGTTCTTTTGAATCGGATCTTATCGCTGAATCAATTGGGTTCATAAGACTTGTTTGAATGATTCAGTCACGAATTGGGCTGACTCGGTCTAGAGTTCGTCTCTCAATGATTAACCACTGGAGGGATTATTATTAAATCATCAATGGATAGCGAATCACTAATATGGACTTTTTATGATATTATTAAGCTTTTGAAGGTTGAATTTCTCCTTTTGTGTTCTACGGATGACAGAAAGTCAACATGAAACTATTCATTTTTTGTGGGAACTAATAGGCTAATGTAATTGCTAACTTCAAAATAATTTACGTTTCCAGCAGCACCTCAGATGTATTTCGACTTGATATTCTGGTGACCCTCAGCGACATAGTAGATCTTGGGTCAACTTCTCTGTAGTATAGACCTGACCGCAAACAGAAATAATTCTTTGCTCGTTATTTGCCTTGTCAAATAGGAACTTGTCTTTGTGGTTCGCAGTGTCGCAATAGCAGATTTGTTAGTTGTAGATATAGTCTAATGTGCGGGAGGAGAGGAAGGGGCAGCTGTCTTTTGGTTCTCTCACAAACAAACGAGCTCCAGGTCGCAATCATATCCTGAAGCAACTGAGAACGAAGAGTTAATGATTATCCCAGATCTGTACAATTCTTCAAATAAGAAAGTAACAGTTTTAGGTTAATCGCTGTAGGCTCTGCTATGTAAAATATTGATGTGAGGAAAATGTAAGATCATCTCGTTAAACTTGCTGAACGGTTTGACATTATGACCCGTTTTACCCATATTGCATATTTTGGTGGCTGATTATTTTTTGGTAGTGAAAACTAGCCTATAATAATGTGGACCCGATTTACACTCATGTTTCTCTTCGGTGTATTCTCTGCGATTAAAGTTCAATCTGCCCAAGAAGATGAGCTGTGTCCTCGACAAGGTAATTGATCATTTAATTTCAAAATACAATCGAGATCTTTTCTTTTGGTTTCAACTCAAGAGTTTTTGTAATTAACTCAAATCAGTTATACTTTACGTGTATTACAGTAGGCAATATTTTGACTTTAAAAACCTGAATTAACTCTTTCATGGTCTTGTTAGGTTGTAGTGAGAGTGATTCACTTTTGACTCAGTGGTTAATGATTAATGACGAGCGCTTGTGGTAAAGAAGCTAAAATTAATAGACATTCACTGAGAAAAAGTAATAGTCTAAATATTGATCCTATTTCATCACGGCACTTTTAAACAGTTTATTGTGAGCTGTATTCTGTAATCCATTAAGTCCACTGGAGAATGGGAGGAGAGCAAGAATTTGTTTCTTCAGCTACAAGCACTGTTATGTTCCAGACGGGTTAGTTTTATTAGCAACATTATTTTAATTAAAACGGGTAGATTCACTCTTTATTTTATTTTTTATCTGAAAGTCACATTCAAACTGTTTTTGAAACTTTTTACCATGCCTTCATCATTTTTTGTTTTCTATTTTCAATCTTAAAATTTGAAAAACCATCATAAAAAAAAAAAAAAATAGTCAGGACTATCACGTTTTATTTTTTTAATAATCTGAACAGAGTGAAATAAACATTTATTTTGTGAAAATGATTTATATCTGTATTTTATTTTTTATAAATTATTTATATCTGTATCTGAAATGATTTACATAACGGACATTTCACTTACAATTAATTACATCACTTGCATCAATTACAATCAATTTAGAATGTTGTCAGATCATGCATAAATTGTGAAAATATTATTTAACTACATTTCAGATACATCATATGTATGATTTTAGACTTGCCGAAACAAAAGTGTCTGCTTTTTCATTCTAAACATGTAAAAAAAAATGGTAATTTCCACCACAAAATGATGCAATATATAATATATGCAATATGTAATATATAATATATAATTTTAAACAAAGATGTGGTGGAAATGACCATGACTTTCAGGACAAAAAAAAAAAAAAAAATGTTGTGTATGTCCACTATTGGACATTGTTAGTGGACAAGTAAAAAAAACAAGTGCGAGTTTATTTTCTACAGTGAGAGCCAAAAGTGCCCATGGTTAATTAACTAATTAATAATAATAATACAAATAATAGGCACCAGTGAGCATTTAAAGGGGTATTTCTCTGGTAATGTATTAGCAAGTGTTTGTGTATGACACATAAAAATGAAGGATAGTATGGACATAGTATAGATTTTATAGGCTTTCAGCAATTATTTATTGTTTAAAAGTGCCATGAACGTGGAGATAAAAAAAATAAAGATTTATCATTTATTTTCTTTCTAAATTTCTTTTACATTACATATAGTGATCACCTTCAGTCCTTTTATAAGCATTCTGGTGTTGTATTGCCTTTGCGTTTTGTCCACTGGTGCAACGAAAGAGTGATTGTTAAGAAGTATCTGGGGGATTTTAAAGGAAGTGAAAGCAAAAGTACCTCTTTGTTGCATAATTGTGTTCCATATTTAACCAACGCAATGAACTGTGGGTATAATGTACTGTATATGCTTACATATGTATGAATAATGTAAATGACAAAGCCCAGATGTGCGCAGAATATTCTGAAAAGGATTATTAATGTGATTAACTGCTGTATTTTCTGGTTTTAAATCTTCTTTAGAGCCCCTTCCTGGAGTTTTGGTCTTGAAATTAGGAAGCAATGTTGTGCTTGGCTGCAGAGGCCATGTCACTGTGGACGATGTGCCATTGGCTTCGACCAGTGTCATGAATAAAAAATACAGAAACAAGCAGAGAGAAGACATCACTGTCAGCTGGACATCCAAAAGAGTTTATGCTAATGCTACACAAATAACCAGTATGAAGGGAGATGCTACAATTGGAACAGACCAAAAGACTGATTCTGGTATGTATACCAAAACTAAAGGGGACACGACGGTCACTATGAAACCCCCTGTAACCATAAGAAAGAAACAAAGCACTTCTAGACGAGTTTTGCGTGCTGTCAGTCAAACTGCTGGACATGAAGAAGAGGCCTTCGGTATCACCATGGGGACAGATCCTGATCAAGATGATTATGAGGACTATGATTATGAAGAGGAAGGCTCCAGGGTGACACGAGGCATCAAAAAGCGAACACGCTGGACTCTCAATGGACGACAAGTGCATGTTGGTGTGGAAAGGGGTGGGATTTTAAGACGTCCACATCTCAGCTGGGCGGATGCTGGGAATTACAGCTGCTACAGAGGAGAGAGACTCATTTCCACATTCAAAATCAGCATAGGGAGTGAGGACTTTCTTTCGCAAGCATATTGATAAATGATTTAGAAATATAGTTGAAGAAATATATGCAGAAGAAATTCACATTCTTGTGTTATTTTCACAGTTCCTCCAGAGAGACCCACTGTCTTTTGCTACAGGAAGTTTCACACTAGTAAGGTCCGCTGTGATTGGACGTCCAAACATCCAATAACCCCACGGCCACTGTGTTACCTACTTCTTAATAAAGGGTGAGCATGTGTTTGGTAAATGTACAAAGACAGACTGAATTTATTTAGCGGCAATCAGCACTTTAGGAATAAGTGACATATCATGCCATTCCAAACTCGTATGCTTGTATTTTTAATCACATTCAGTTTTGTGTGATGACTGATTTCTGGAGTATTTTAGTCAAAACACACAAGGAAGTACTGATTCAAAGTCTTTAATAAAATTAGCAAATAACCATGAACACACTCTACATACAGATGACACAGAACAAAGAACAGACAGAACTCAGGGTTTAAATACACAGGGGTAAACAAGGAAGCTAAATGAACAACAGGAGAACTAAATTAGTAACTAACTGGCACACACTAGGAAACTAGGGCTATGTCCGAAATCGCCCCCTATACCCTTAAATAGGGCACTATTTGAGGGGACAGCCATTTGTAGTGGTGTCCGAAACCAGTGGATGTTATCGAGTGCACTCATTCAATCCTATAATGCACCGCAACAATGAGTGTACAACTGATGTACACTCAACGGTTAGAGAATACACTGTGAGAGTCGTGCGCTGAATGAATTTCCGCATCTGACCTGAAGATGACACCCGCGGCTGAATCATCCATAGCTACAGCGTAATATCATTCAGGTATAAATTTATTTTTAATTGATTATTAAATTGTTTAATTAAGGTTTATACATGCTAGTTTGCTAGTTACTAAGTTTCAAATGATTATTAAACAGCAAGCAAAAACTATGCGAAAGTGGCAGCCCTGTCGGCGCACTCAGTGTCCTAATTCGCTCACTTGTTTTCTCAAGTGGACTATATTAGTGGAGTAATATAGGGAATAGTGAATGAGGGTATAGGGGGTGATTTCAAACACAACCTAGGTCAACATACAAATGGCAGGGAACCTGAACAAAAGACCAAAACACAATGAAACTAAACATAACTGTTACATGTGATATATTAAATATATTTATATGTATGTAAAAATCATTTCAATTATTAAACCACATTCAATTAAACAGCATCATATGATCTCTTTTGTGCACTTCTTTTCCTCCCTCTCTCTGTCCCTCCAAAGATTGTTTGGTAACATCACTCGTGTGCCTTGTTCATTCTCCCGGTCCCGCTGTTGGTGTGCTTTCCCTGTGGAGGAGGGTGACAGAGCTCTCCATGTGGCAAAACTGTGTGTGTCTAACACAGCAGGCAGTGCCACAAGCCCTGAACTCAGCTTTAAGCTACACGACATCAGTGAGCGCTTGCATGTTTTTCTGTCCTGTAGGATGTTGATTAGCTACTTTTAAAAGCATACCACCAATTTGTCTGTGAAATGAAAATCTCTTTTTTCTCTGTAGTTAAGCCAGACCCCCCAACCAAAGTGACGGTGAGTCCAGTCAAGGGCCAGAAGCATGTCCTTAAAGTATCCTGGTCTTATCCCAGTTCCTGGAAGCTTGGCTACTATGTCCTGCATTTCCAGCTGAGATACCGACCACAACTTGCAGAGCAGGTAAAGTTGGAGGGCTTGTATACATATGCATAGATCTTTTGGATGAAATGACTCAATGGCTTACATTGGGTTATGTGTAGAGTCTGTGTCTATATTTATGAGTGCTTGTATTTGTATTTAGTACCAGCTAGTGTTGATAGATGACATGGCAGGCATACACCAGTCCTGGACAATTTATGATGCTCTGCCTCACACTCAGTATGAAGTGCAGCTTCGGGCCAAGGATGAGTTTGATGGCGTCTGGAGTGACTGGACTAATACTGTCTTGGCAGTCACTTGGTCAGGTAACAAAATACATAGTAATTTTTAATACTGCAAAGAAAACACTATCAGTAACATTTAATAAAAAATGTGCCAAATAATATGTATGTATGTGTGTGTGTGTGTGTGTGTGTGAATATAAGATATGTATACAACTATATACAAATTTTATCAATTTTGGTATTAGTGTGTGTATATAATATACAACTATATACAAATTACATCAGTTTTGTTGTGTGTATGTGTGTATAAAAATAGCATACAAAACTGTTCAAGTGATCCACTTTAATCAAGTCTTATTGAATCCATGCCTTAGTGGGAGTCTTTGGCACAAACCTGTACTATTGATTTTAAGAGAGCAAAGATCAGTGTTCGTCAGACAAAAGGCTCTAAACACATTGTTTTGGGTCCCATCCAGATGGTGTGCTTCACTGGGAGACTAGGAGTGTATAATTTTCACTGTTTGCATTGGAAAAACCATCTGGTTGTCTATTGGACATTGAGCTTTCAATCAGTTGGGCAAGCTCTCAAAAAGGACTTTGCAACAAACATTCAAAATTGCAAATGACAGCTTCAACTGACAGTGTTCAAAATTGAAATCCACCCATTAAGTTGAAGACCCATTTTGTTGAAGTCTTTCACATCGCATTAAGTGTAGTGTTTATAATTGTAAATATTGAAAAAATAGTCTCTATACCCTAATCCATATATGTACGCATTATCATTGTCTTATTTTCTAGTGTAAAATATGCAAGAAAAAAAATACAGTGAAATTCCTTAAAGAAATTGATGAGATGTATTTTATTTTCAATATTTCAATCAATAATTCTCTAAAAATAAGTCTTAATATCTTATAATTTTTTGCTGTAGAAGGAGCAAAACCACAGATTTAAGGTTACAACAACCATTTATTTTAACCCTTAAAAACACATTTGTACATTTGAATGTTTGATTGTGTTTCTTTGTAGCTCCTGAGACCACTACTTCCTCTGAGAGCATTACCTTGGTGAGTTGATTCAACACAGTACCACACACAAACGCAGTAGCCACTTTTCAGCTGTCGGGCCAGTGCGAGCCAGGGCTAACAACGTGCCACGCTGGGCCAATAGCCTCGGACCTCAAGCACCGAGGCCAAAATCAAGTTGCATTTCCACTGTCGGGCCAGTAGCCCCGCAGCACTTCCCTAAAACCCTCCCTTAACACGCTTCTACAGAACAACGTCACATGACCTCACCATTTCACCAGCTGACTAAAAACTAGCTAAACTGCAAAATGAGCATGACAGAAGCAAACGTTTGGTCTTTACTTAAAGGCTTAACATTCCAACATCAATAGTTGACCATTGTTTCACAATAAAAAAAAATGTTACTGTAACAGTAATTTATTAATTTGTGTCAGGAATGCACATCAATCATGCTGAATCAAACTGTTTTTTACCATTTCACATAAAAAAGAGAACACATACCTAGTATGTATACGACCATTCGGTTACACCTGCTGCTTCCATTTATTTACGATCACAAGAATGCACAAAACAACTCCATTAAGGCTTTTAAATCCAAAGGATTTATAATGATAAATGAATAATTTACACATTTAGAATATCATATGTTTGCGTCACATTTCGGAGCATTTCTATTAATTTATATGATGATTACAATCAGAGGAGGTTTAAGCCATCTCTCCGTCTCTCTATACTGTAATCCTTTCAGCCAGAGCAACAGAGGGAGCTCATGAGAAGAAAACAGGAGTTATGAGTTATGCGAGTTAACCAGAGTGTGTGACAGATATGCGGATGCATTAGTCCAGTATTAACAAAGGCAAAGGGAAGAGACAGATAAAACATTAAACTAAATAAATACACGATTATAATCATATATGAGAAGTCTACATTCCTAATGCAGTTTCTGGTATTTTCCATAAATGTGTGCATTTATTATTGCAATGATTAGTATAAGTAGCCTTTAGCATCGCATAAATATAGCATTGCATAGCATAGCATTGCATAAATATATTTCTGCCTCATACGGTGATCAGAAGATCAGTCTCTGAAAGTGAGTGAAAGTGAGTTTTGAGCTGAAAATTGTTTAAAATGTCTTAAATGTTGAGGTTAGCTGGTAGTATGATATAATAACATGGGAAATGAGCAGTGGTGTTGACTGTCTCCTGACTCAGGTAAACTCCGCCTCTGTTTATGATCACTCCTCAAGCCCCTGTTGGCCTGCTTTGGACCAACGTATTAGCTACTGACATTCTGTACATAACGGGGACCAGCTAGTAAGAGCTGTGCAGATAAACCTCACTCCTCTGGCTTCAAGAGGCGCACTAGCAACTGACGCTAGAGGCTGCAGTCTTTAGCATCCTTGTTAGCACACCAGAGACCCGGGTTCGAGGCCCATACAGAGCAGGGCGAGTAGGACCCGAGGGGTTACATTGGTGCCATGACTCAGATGGGAGTGAGGTTTAGGGGGGTGAGTGTAGTGGAGGCCAGTTAGTAAGAGCTGTGCAGATAAACCACACTCCCCTTGCCTCAAGAGGTTTGCTAGAGGCTGCAGTCTTCAGCTTCTTTGTTAGCATGCCCACCTCCCATGCCGGAGACCCGGGTTCGAGGCCCGCACAGAGTGGGGCGAGTAGGACCTGAGGGGTTACATGTACAGTACATGCACTTGCATGCATTCACATACACTCATACGTTCACATTACCATATTTAAACTTTGTCTTTATTATCTCTTCTGCCTTTCAGGAACCCTTTGAGATGTTTCCTGAAGGATCTGGAGAAGACCCTGGTGTAGGTGAGTCTGCGCAAGAAAACAAGGGTAACATCTAATTGTTCTCCTTAAGGTACTCACACATCTGGTAATTCTATAATAATACAAGAAAGGAAATGAATGCGGTACCTTACTGGAAAGTCAAAACAGGAAATGGTCACCATAACATGTTTGAAGTTTAACAATGTGCTGTAATTTCCAAATGTTTCAGCCTTATGTGACATTTCACCTCTGTCCTGACTTACTCTTTCTATCTCTCAGGATCAGTAGTAATAGTTGGAGCTGATGATATTGGATATACTACTGTGTGGCTGTCTGTGTCGTGTGTTTTTTGGGTTATTTTTCTTGTAGCCCTCACCATGCTCACAATCTTTTTCTTCAGGTAAAACTCTTTCCTATCTCATCCATCATTTAATATCAATTTAGCAATTTCTTAGCTCTGAAAATGTCTCTTAAAAAGTCAAAGTTGTTCCATTAAAGTCTGTTTCTTTCTCCATTCAAATCTCTCATGTTTACCCTGTTTTCATTCTGTTCTTGTGTCTTCTCAGAAATAGGCTGCATTTTATGTCTAAAATAGGAAAACAGACTTTGCCCTTTAGATTCCTCCTTCATTACTCTCGCCCTCTTCCTGCTCCTGCTGCCTCTGAACAGCTTCCAGAGGAGGGAAAGTCACTGATGTCGCCTCCCAAGCACAGCCTGCAACACTTCCTTCCTGTTGAGCAGGAGGGCATTCATCTGCATAACATGGATTATTTCCTGTCTCCAGGGACTAAGGGTGTGAGGGTCTGACTGTCTAACAGACGAAACCTCACTGTAGTAGATACACTGCGATTGACTAAAGGTCACACACTGTGTCTTATTGAGTCTTATTGTAGACAAAGTAATTCACTATCCTTTCTTGATATTTTTGGCTCCTTTCAAAACTATTTGTAAATAAGTCTTTTTAAAGCAGCTTCTAGAAAATGCCTACCATCTGTTGGGCAGTCTCACATGTGAAGCTAAAGCACTTTTTATAAGTTGCTCTGAATAAGAGTGTCTGTTAAATGCCTTACAGGAATGTTACAGGTTCAGTACAAGATAATCTTATTCAACACACACACAAATGATAATGCTAATGATACAGTGTAGATTTTAACATTGACAGATTTGCCACATTCACTTCCATTGTTAGTGATTTACTGTAAAACTTTTTTTTTTCTTTTTCTTTTTTTAAGAAAATTACATTTTTGTGGTAATCAACACTATGCCACATGTAGTTTAACTTAATGAATTTGGAATAATCCTTTAAATGTAAATAAATGTTTGCCCTGTAATAAAGCAAACGGAACGTTGGAAATCACTTGAGAGAAGTTGTGGCCTTATGGATTAGTGGTGAGCCATGCAATAAAATAAATCATTTTCTTCATTGTGCATATCATTAACCACATGTCAGCTTACTCCAGGGAGACTGTCTAAAATGTGAAAATGGCATATAATCATGTATAATTTGCAGTTCTACTGCTGAATATGTTGAATTATATTTTAATTTCTGTCTGTACATTGCTTTTTAAAATGCATATTGTTCCAGCTTTATAAAGGATAGTGACTTACAAACCCCCGAAAAGTCAAAGGTGACAATGGAAAGAAAAATCCTTTCAGGTGGTTGTGTGAGATAAGGGAGAACAAAGATATTGGCAGGAACAAAGGCACATGTTAAAACAAATTTGAACAAATTTCTTCAAATAAAGAAAAATCTATCAATAAAATGAAACCGAAACTGATAGAACTGTTTTTTCATGCCATCTGTATGTGTGGACATACTGGAGCATCAATGGACTAAACGTACAGTAGACCGGCAGTGAAATACATTTCTACTAGAAACCTTCACATCTGCAAAATCAGACACTGAAAGCACTGACTGAATACAGTTCGACACTGACAACCTGTATTCAGTTTGTCAAACATCAAGAAAATATAAAATTTCAGATTTCTGCTCTGTTGATGAGGCTGTGCAAAACTGGAAGGTAAGAGAAAACATTTTATTACAAGTGTAAGAATAATTAATTGTGATTAATTGTGAAACTCAGGTGTGATCCCAACATTCATATCACTATCTTCGATAAAATAAAAATATCAATTTATGCATTTATTTTGTTTTTTGGATTATTTTTTAATATATTTACCTCTAAAATTACCACATTTTTTGAAGTAAAATATGCTTGTTTTTGTTATATTAAATATTTTTTAAATATTCAATCCCGTAAGTTCAGACAGCCAAAACCTTAAAAATTGCCATACTTTGGTGACATCTAGTGACATATGTTTGTATAAAATAGCAAAAATATCAATAACCACTATTTGGCTGTAGTACTCATGGCTGCATATAGGCTGAAATCTATATATATATATATATATATATATATATATATATATATATATATATATATATATATATATATATATATATATATATATATATATATAGGGGAATGGATTTCGACATTCTGAATGGAATTCTGTTCCCTCTCCCCATAAGTTACTAATATTTATCAAATTGGCTCAGTCTCACACTTCCCGATGGCTTTGTGGACAGTGTGCTGACCTCTGGTGCAATTGCGTACAAAGAATCCTAGGTTCGAGTCCAGGTTTGTGGAATTTTTCTGGATCCCCTCTGCCTTCTCTCACCAATTTTGCTTCCTGTCAACATATTTAATATCATTATAAATGGCAAAAAGGCAGAAAATGAACATTTAAACTGATGCTGGTTAAAGTCCATCCACACACAAGATAGAATCAGCATCTTTTAAGTCAGTGCATCAACATCTCTCATCATTTGGGTGGGGGGAATGGATTTCGACAGCTGAATGAATATTTTGGAAGTGAAATCTAAAAGGTGAATATGGATTATTGCATTTTTAACGATAAAGATGTGTGTGAAATGTTTTGAATTCAAATATTCACAGCTTAAATATACAACCATGTTGAATTTTAGCCCATAAAAATGCAAGCCCTAAAAATACAATACATTAAAATACAAGCATGGTTAATGCAATTGTAACGCGCGTCGCAAGTGCGACCCGCCCTCTCAAACTGAATAACGGAAATGAGTGGAAAAGGAATACGCCGTTTCTAAATTTGGACCAGCGACCAGAAGATCAGACTCGCGTAAGAGACTGTGTCAGCAACAAAGATAGAAGGAAATGACGACAACACTGGTTACATTAGGAACAGGTAAGATGTATTAAAGAGAATGTTAGTAATGCAATAATAAAAGGGGAAAAAATAATAAGTCAGTTTCAATACATCATCAAAACAAAAAAAAAAACAAAATAAAAGGGAAATAGTGACCAAAAAGGGGTAATGGAGAATAAAATAAAAGTAAAAAAAAAAAAAAAAAAAAAAAAGTCCTTATATGGGCATGGCTCGCCAGTTCCTGCTCGCAGTCTCTTTCTAGTGCAGTGCAGGGACAGTTCAAGTTCAATGTCTTCTTTAAACAATCGTCCGGTTCCAGAAAATATGCTGCACCCGACTCAAGGGATGATGGAAAACAGAAGATAGGGAAAGGGAGGACAGAAAAAAAAACCCAACCTTGCAAAAGACAAGGCCAAAAATACAATTAGACATTCCGTTCAAGATATACATCATTACAGCAGTTAATCTGCGAATAAAGATCTGCTAAGAGCATTTTTCAAATGACGCGCTTAGGCCTCATCTGCCCGTATCACATGTGCGTCACGATCAGCCATTTCTCATAGCTCGAATACACGACAAAAACCCATTAAAATAACACTTGTAAACTGCTTAAAGTAACTTTTAAATCTGAACATTAGTTATTTAACACATTCACTCGATATTCCTCCCGTTTTAAACAGAGGATTAGCTTTTATACATCTTTTATATACAACTGCACATAATACAACCGCATTTGATGGTTAAACACCATTTACAGAACATTTATACAAAACAACCTCTGTAATTGAGCGGTACGGTCCCACATGTGGGATTTTTATTTCTGTGCCCCTGGGCGTACGGTCCCACATATGGGATTTCGAACGTTCAGCGACGTCACATAACTGCCAGATTCAAACTGCTTTCGCGCTTTGGCTGTGAGACTGACGCGCGCAGCTCTTGTCATATACCAAAACTATGCAGTGTTTTCAGCCACATAATGCTTCTTTTAAGGTTTCAGACATTTAAATACGCATAAGCACCATTAAAACAATACATTTAGAGTTTATAAAATACACACTGATGTCAGACATCAGTGAAAGCAGTAATAACAATCCATTCAAATATAATTTGCCGACATTTATTCATATCAGACACACATAATGGGCCTAAGTAACTATAAAGTTTACTCTATTATTCTTCCAGTTCACCAGCCACTTACCTGCATATATTTCGGGAGAAACTGATGAATTCACATGCTGTAAATCCGACTGACAGGACTCAGCGCAAACTAAGATGGCGGCGCCCATCTCACATTATAGATCAAGATAAAGATCGTTTATAAAGGTTTTTAAACGACAGAACACACTCACTTACACATAGTTGAGAATCGGAATATCATATGGTTGATGACATGGTAAGCAAGTTTGCGAATATTTTAAATAAAAAAGGAAAAACAAAATAATAGTGATCCATCTGTCATACAGTTTTATTGTGGCTGCGTTCAGCGCTCGTGACACGAAAGACTTGATAATCGACTGATGACGTAATTCACATTTTTTTCTCTCAAAATCTGTTATTTCTCTTGATACAACTTCTAATTCTGTTTCTTCTTCTTTTTCAGGACCGCGTAGGAACTGCTGTTTCTCTCTCTCGCATCACGAGTTCTCCCTTAGTCCTCTCTCTCACACAGCTCCGATCATAGGGCGGGGCTAACTCTTCGCTCTCCTCATTGGACCAATCTTCACTTTGTTTTATTTGAATAATTTTTCAAATTAGTTTTATTTCTTTTTGAATTTATGCATTTTCCTATTTTCAATTTCACAAATGTTATTTAAAATAAAGTACTGATTTACATATTCATGAGTGTTATGGTTTTTATTCCCTTTTCTATTTTACATTAACAGGGCTCTTAGTAACCTGGGTTACACAATGCATATTTTTTTCAAGTAGTGCAATTCAAGATGTTTTTTGTTTCAAAAACATATGGCACTATTTTACTTCCATAAAAGACCATCATTGAAATCTCGTAATGAAACAAAACTGACCGTCACTGAGATCTCATAAAGGAATGAAACTGACTGCTATTGAGATCTAAATGAACAAAACTGACCATCATTGAAATCTCATAACGAAACAAAACCGGCTGTCTTTGAAATCTCGTAAAAAAACAAAAAAAAAAAAACAAAGAAACAAAACAGACCATCACTGAAATCTCGTAATGGAACAAAGCTGACACTGAAAATTGACCGTCACTGAAATCTCATCACAAAACAAAACCAACAGTTTGAATCGTTTCAAACTTGACTGTCTTTGAAATGTCATAATGGAATAAAACTGACCATCATTAAGATCTCTTAATGGAACAAAACCAACTGTCATTGAGATCTCAAAACTGAACAAAACCGACCATCATTGAGATCTTGCAACTGAACAAAATCGACCATCACTGTGATCTCGTAACTGAACAAAACTGACCATCACAGAAATCTTGTAACAGAACAAAACCAACTGTCATTAAAAACTTGTTAAGGAACAAAGCCGCCCATCATTAAAAACTCGTTAGGGAACAAAACTGAGTGACTTTGAAATCTCGTAATGGAAAACAACAGCCGTTATTGAAATCTTGTAACCGAACAAAACGGACCATCATTGAAATCTCGTAATGGAACAAAACCAACTGTCATTGAGATCTCGTAACTGAACAAAACTGACCATCATAGAAATCTCATCAAAACTGTCATTAAAACACAACTGTCATTAAAAACTTTGTTAGGGAACAAAACTGAGTGATTTTAAAGTCTCAAAAAAAACCAAAAAAACATCTCGTTGTGACAAGCAGGGCAGCGGGAGAGCCGTGAGGGAACGGCGCGAGGCCGGTGGCGCGAGTGATAATGAAAGTCAGCTGTGCGCTGCACCGTTCTCGTATCTCTCACGAAGGAGCTCTGGAAGCATAAAAGGAGGAGCAACGACAGTGAAGGATGAGAGAGGACCAGGCCTGGAATTATTTTATGTTTTTAATTATGTTTGTGCAGCAGTCGTCCGTGAGGGACTGCAGCCATTTTACTTTCGTTTTGTATTTGTTTATTTTATGTTCGCCGGTTCCCACCTCCTTCTTCCCATATCTACTAACCTTGTTACATTTGCAGAGGAACAAAACCGACCGTCATTGAAATCTCATAACGGAATAAAACCGACCGTCATTGAAATCTCATAACGGAATAAAACCGACCGTCATTGAAATCTCGTAACAGAACAAAACCGACTGTCTTTGAAATCTCTTAAAAGAACAAAACCGACTGTCATTGAAATTTCGTAATGGAATAAAACAAACCAGCATTGAAATCTCATAATGGAACAAAACCAACTGTCATTATAATCCCGTAAAAGAACAAAACACACCGTATTGAGCTCTTGTAACTGAAAAAAAGAAAATTTGACTGACTGACAACAAATTCAACTGTCATTGAAATCTCATAACGGATCCAAACCGAACATCATTGAAATCTCATAAAGGAACAAAACCGACAAACACTGGAGATCTCGTAAAGAAACAAAAGTGATTGTCATTGTGATCTAGTAAAGGACCAAAATCAACCATTATTGAAATTTCGTAAAGACACAAAACTGACCATCTTTGGTCAGGCCCGTTGGTCTTTATTCTTCACTCGCTTCAACTTCACAATTTCCTACAGACCAGGACCTAAAAACACCAAGGCTGATGCCTTGTCTCGACTCCACGCTCCAGAAGAATGCTCTGAAGAACCCGAAACCATACTCCCAGAAAGACTCATTCTCAGTCCTATCTCCTGGTCAGCAGAGACCATACCCTCCTCCAATGCCTCTGCCAACACTCCGCCGGGTTGCCCCCAAGGCTTGCAATACATCACCAGGACACGGCGCACTCCACTCATCCACTCTGCACACTCTTCACTAGGCACTGGCCACCCGGGGGTCAATGAAACCCTCTCGTTGCTGAAAGAACGCTTCTGGTGGCCCAACATGGCAACGGATGTCAGAAGGTATGTGCAGGGATGCAAGGAATGCGCCATCTCTAAGAGTCCACGTCACCTACCATCCGGCAAACTCCTTCCTCTGCCCATTCCCAACCGACCATGGTCACACCTAGGGGTGGATTTCATCACTGACCTGCCTGCCTCTAGAGACTGTACCTGTATCCTTGTAGTGGTAGATCGATTCTCCAAATCCTGCCGTCTAATACCTCTGAGAGGACTACCAACTGCCATGGAAACAGCCGAATTCATGTTTAACCATATCTTCCGTTACTTCGGCATCCCAGAGGACATTGTGTCAGACCGTGGACCTCAATTTATCTCTCGTGTTTGGAAGGCCTTTTTCTCACTCCTAGGTGTGACCGTCAGCCTGTCATCGGGGTACCATCCGCAGTCGAACGGGCAGACAGAAAGGAAGATTCAAGAGATTGGACGCTTCCTTCGTACCTTCTGTCATGGCCACCAGGACTCTTGGAACCAGTTTCTGGGTTGGGCCGAGTACGCACAGAACTCCCTGCGACAACCATCTACCGGACTCACACCTTTCCAGTGCGTACTCGGTTACCAACCCCCACTGTTCCCCTGGTCAGGGGAACCTTCGGATGTACCATCTATCGACCACTGGTTCCGAGAGAGCGAGAGGGTCTGGGACTCAGCCCACCATCACCTGCAACGTGCGTTACGTAGACGCCGGATGACAGCCGACCTTCGCCGTTCCGAAGCTCCAGCCTATCAACCAGGACAGAAGGTCTGGCTGTCAACCAGAGACATCCGCCTGCGTCAACCATGCCGTAAGCTGAGTCCCAGGTTCATTGGCCCATTCACCATCACGGAGCAGATCAACCCGGTCACCTACAAACTGCAACTCCCACCTGAGTATCGCATTCACCCCACATTCCATGTGTCACTCCTGAAACCTCACCATCCTTCTGTTCCTCTCTCCACAGAGCCTGGCGTAGACGCAGCTGAGCCCCCCCTTCCACTCATCCTAGACGACAGTGCTGCCTACGAGGTTGGTGAGATCCTAGACTCCCGGCGCCGTGGTGGTCAACTCGAATACCTGGTCGACTGGGAAGGTTATGGTCCCGAGGAACGCTCATGGGTACCACGCAACGACATTCTGGACCCTAATCTACTGGACACCTTCCACTCTGCTCATCCCAACAGACCTGCCCCTCGTGGAAGAGGACGACCACCACGACGTCGGGGTCCTCGGCCCTCTGGAGCAGGCCGTGGAGGGGGGGGTACTGTCACAGACACGCCGCGCTCCAGCACCCTCCAATCACGTCGCACTCCCTCACCAGAGTACTAATCGCACACACCTGTACCTCACCAGCACCATAAAAGACACACACACACACTCACTCCTCGTCCAGTCTCGTTTACGTAAAGGACTCTTTCTAATGCTTACCTCAAGGACTCCCAGTATATTACTTACCTGTCTCCAGCGTTCCCGAATTACCTCCTGTGTTCTCCGTGTGTGTGTGTGTTGTCATCATCCATCGTCTGATCTCCACCTTCTCCACTCGGATCTCCACTCTGCAACATACAAGGACAGTATCAGTTCCACTTTATTCATCATTCAACTTATCAACTTCAGTTTTACTCACCTGTGTTCACGTTCACCCTCTGCTTGCTGTCAATAAACACCTTACCTGTTATATTCCGTCTCCGACCCTTCTGTGCTGTAACATTCCTGGGGTGCACTTATAATGTTAGTATTCTTTTTACATCCAAAATGGTCATAATTTATAAATAAAAGGCATTTTTCCTACCCTGATTTTAGCCCTGTAGTTTGAATGCTCTGTTTTAAGGGGCGTTTCTTCTGTGAGACTTCAGTGTAAATGCCCACTGCTGCGATTGGCTAACGTCTTTCCATTTGAAATAGCCAAGTATTACTCTCTTTTTTAGCGCGTTTTTACTATTACAGCTCTCAAGGTTAACTAATCGTAAAAAGTGTTGCATTACATTTAGATCTATGGTATTATATTTAGATCGTGGCATGAAAGGTTGCAGAGATGAACACTGTGTAGCCGATCACAGACATGTTGTTGAGCGCATGAAAGCAGTGATCTCGTCATTGCAACTCAATTTCTGTACACTAACATATGCTTTCATCTTCACTAACAGTGCAAACGCGATATAACTATAAAACGGGAGTTTTGCACGTCAGTCACGATAAGCTCGTTTGATTGTTTGATTTACATCTTCAGCGCGCGCTGCTCCAACGATTACAAAGGGAGCTTTCTTTATTTAATTTAATCACCGTTAAACAACAGATTATTTTCATCTTACTAAGAGAAACAACGCAAGTTGACGTTTAGTCACGGGTTTGATTTACTGACACACAGACAAAGAACATCTGACTGTACATGAATTATTACATATCAGATCAGGCATTAGAATTAACACAGTAACTTACATGTCGCATTACTGAGTCCAGGCACTGCACAATATTTTGTAAATAATCACAGAATACGTACGAGAGAGGTGGTGCCTTGTTTTAAATGTATTTTTTAATTAATTTAACTTATCTTAATTTAATGTAACGTATTAATAATTAAATTAATGAATTATATGCATATATTTAAATTAATTTTAAGTTATCTCGCGTCCCCCCTGGAGGATCAATGAGGACCCCTAGAGCAATGGCAACAGCCAAAAAAAGAAAGACTTCCCCTATCTGGGAATATATATATATATATATATATATATATATATATATATATATATATATATACAGGTGCTGGTCATATAATTAGAATATCATCAAAAAGTTGATTTATTTCACTAATTCCGTTCAAAAAGTGAAACTTGTATATTATATTCATTCATTACACACAGACTGATATATTTCAAATGTTTATTTCTTTTAATTTTGATGATTATAACTGACAACTAAGGAAAATCCCAAATTCAGTATCTCAGAAAATTCAATATTGAAGACACCTGGTGCCACACTCTAATCAGCTAATTAACTCAAAACACCTGCAAAGGCCTTTAAATGGTCTCTCAGTCTAGTTCTGTAGGCTACACAATCATGGGGAAGACTGCTGACTTGACAGTTGTCTAAAAGACGACCATTGACACCTTGCACAAAGAGGGCAAGACACAAAAGGTCATTGCAAAAGAGGCTGGCTGTTCACAGAGCTCTGTGTCCAAGCACATTAATAGAGAGGCGAAGGGAAGGAAAAGATGTGGTAGAAAAAAAGTGTACAAGCAATAGGGATAACCGCACCCTGGAGAGGATTGTGAAACAAAACCCATTCAAAAATTCACAAAGAGTGGACTGCAGCTGGAGTCAGTGCTTCAAGAACCACTACGCACAGACGTATGCAAGACATGGGTTTCAGCTGTCGCATTCCTTGTGTCAAGCCACTCTTGAACAACAGACAGCGTCAGAAGCGCCTCGCCTGGGCTAAAGACAAAAAGGACTGGACTGCTGCTGAGTGGTCCAAAGTTTTGTTCTCTGATGAAAGTAAATTTTGCATTTCCTTTGAAAATCAGGGTCCCAGAGTCTGGAGGAAGAGAGGAGAGGCACACAATCCACATTGCTTGAAGTCCAGTGTAAAGTTTCCACAGTCAGTGATGGTTTGGGGTGCCATGTCATCTGCTGGTGTTGGTCCAGTGTTTTCTGAGGTCCAAGGTCAATGCCAGGAAGTTTTAGAGCACTTCATGCTTCCTGCTGCTGACCAACTTTATGGAGATGCAGATTTCATTTTCCAACAGGACTTGGCACCTGCACACAGTGCCAAAGCTACCAGTACCTGGTTTAAGGACCATGGTATCCCTATTCTTAATTGGCCAGCAAACTCGCCTGACCTTAACCCCATAGAAAATCTATGGGGTATTGTGAAGAGGAAGATGCGATATGCCAGACCCAACAATGCAGAAGAGCTGAAGGCCACTATCAGAGCAACCTGGGGTCTTATAACACCTGAGCAGTGCCACAGACTGATCGACTCCATGCCACGCCGCATTGCTGCAGTAATTCAGGCAAAAGGAGCCCCAACTAAGTATTGAGTGCTGTACATGCTCATACTTTTCATGTTCATACTTTTCAGTTGGCCAAAATTTCTAAAAATCCTTTCTTTGTATTGGTCTTAAGTAATATTCTAATTTTCTGAGACACTGAATTTGGGATTTTCCTTAGTTGTCAGTTATAATCATCAAAATTAAAAGAAATAAACATTTGAAATATATCAGTCTGTGTGTAATGAATGAATATAATATACAAGTTTCACTTTTTGAATGGAATTAGTGAAATAAATCAACTTTTTGATGATATTCTAATTATATGACCAGCACCTGTATATATATATATATATATATATATATATATATATATATATATATATATATATATAATTTAAAATTGTACTTATTTTATTCTTGTGTGTAATTTCTTACTTTCATATAACTATAATACCTTACAGGGACAAACATACAAAGAGCTGAAGATCCATTTGAATACTGGAGAATGCAGAAACATGTCTACCCCCATATACATTGGCATTACAGTTTCTTTGTACCCCAGCCTCCTCTGTACCATGTGAAAGAGTGTTCTCTAAGGCTGGGGAAGTACTGTCTAAAAGGAGAAATAGACTCAGCCCCAACACTGTGAAACAGCTTTTATTTCTTAATAAAAATAATTAAAAACTTTATCACCTTTCTGTCATTCCTACAGTTACACAAGCACTATTACTGCCAAGTGCCATAAACACATTTAATAACAGATAATCCTATAATCTTCCACAGGCTTCTTGCTGCTTTATTTTAAGTACCAGATGGCGCTGTTCTCGACACTCTTGAAGCTTTGAATCTTTTCCCAGAACAGTCATGGGAAAGCCTCATTGCTTCATGAGGCTTCATTTCCCCATCCCTACTGCAAACGTGTTTGACAAACACACTGTCACAGCAGCCAGAAAAGAAAAACATATTATAAGAGTTAAGAGCCCAACTAATGGAAATACCAATCACCATTATGGTGACTTAAAATGAAACAAACATTAGTGTTAAACTTCTGTTAATTCTAAATTCTAATTCTAACTTCTGTAGATGAACAACATAAATAAATTAAATCTGGTTAGTAATATGTGAAGCTGTAGTGCTGTTTGTGGAGTTGTTTAATCCTTCTCTGCTGAGATCTGGAGAGATTAAATGTCTTTTTATCTTCAGTTGATTTTATCTAAGGCTGTAGCTAAAGTCAGTTGTAGCTCTTGTGTTTCTGTTTGCTGAATTTTTGCCATCGGATTCTGTTCCCCCCATGGATTTTACACGATAATATTGATCAAACTAAGGCTAGTAAGTTCATGCCAGTAGCCTAGTGGGTAGCATGCTCACCTATAGTACACCTATGCTTTGGGCAACCCAAGTTCAAGTCCCAGCTCATGGACTTTTCCTGATTCCATCCCCTTCTCTCTGTTCCACTTTGCTTCCTGTCTAACATACCGTCCTATCACAATAAAAGGAAAACAATTAATCTTTAAACTGATGCTGGTTAAGCTCCATCTACACACAGTATAGAATCAGCATCTTTAAAGACACTATATAAACATCCCTCATCATGTGGGTGGGGGAATGGATTCTGACAGCTGGATTTTTGTTGTCGGAATTTGCTCCCCCATGTTTCTTACACAATGAGGTTCTAATAATTATCAAACCGAGGTTAGTTGGTTCATGGCAATAGCCTAGTGGGTAGCATGCTCATCTTCAGTAACTTTATGCTTTGGGCAACCCAAGTTCAAGTCCCAGCTCTTGGACTTTTCCTGATTCCATCCCCTTCTCTCTATTCCACTTTGCTCCTCTCTACATACTGTCCTATCACAATAAAAGGAAAAAATAAATCTTTAAACTGATGCTGCTTAAGCTCCACCTACACACAGAATAGAATCAGCATCTTATAAACCACTATATCCAACATGGGGTGGGGGAACGAAGCTGGAATTTTTGCCGTCAGACTCTGTTCCCACTATGGATCTTACACAATGAAGCTGTAATATCCTGGCACGTGGACTTTTCCTGATCTCGTCCCCTCTCTCTCTCTCTCTCTCTCCCACTTTGCTTCCTGTCTACATACTGCCCTATCACAATAAAAGCTAAAAATGCCAAAAAATTAATTTTAAACTGATGCTGGTTAAGCTCCATCCACACACAGAATAGAATCAACATCTTTTAAGCCATTACATAAACATCTCTCATCATGGGGGTGGGGGAACGGATTCTGACAGCTGGATTTTTGCCGTCGGATTCTGTTCTCCCCGAGGATCTTACACAACGAGGTTGTAATATTTATCAAATTGAGGCTGGTTAGTTGATGCCAATAGCCTAGTGAGCAGCAAACTGACATACATAACTGGAATACAATATAACACCCTTGTGCTTTAGGCAACCTGAGTTTAAGTCTCGGCTCGTGGACTTTACCTGATCCCGTCCCCCTCTCTCAGTGAATAGTTCACGGCTTCAATTAACACTTCGCTGTTCTGCTCCTCATGCATCTCCAATGGTTTCTGTACAGGAAGACAAAAAAAAAAAAAATCAATGCAAAAACAGACTCATTATGATTATAATCTGCTCTTCTATTCTAACTAAAATTTCAGGGAAACATTTCTAAATAAAGACTGAAAGAGTTGTCAGAAGTTGTCACAAGTCATGCGACCACAGTATAGTTAGTTTCACTTTTATTCTTTGACTTCTGCTGATTGTATTTAGGTTTCAAAATTCATTCAAATTGTGCTCAATTTTAAATAAGCGGGTGACAGAGACCTCTGTATGATTTTGAGATCCATCTTTTCACACTGAGGACAACTGAGAGACTTATACACAAGTTTGACAAAAGATGAAAACATTCGCTGATGTTCCAGGATGAAAAACATTTTACCTGTAAGTAACTTGGCATATTCTTATCCTTGGACCTCTTTATTGAAACAAAATTACCAAAAAAGAAAAGGAAAAAAAAAGTCTCAAGCACCAAATGCAGCCCAAACTAATCATCCAAGTTCTTTTTAATTGAAAAATAGCCTATGCATTTTCAGTCATACATATATGGTTGCAATAACATTTAGTTCAAACTGCGCATATTCAATAGTGCCATTGTTTAAAAAATGCTTAATTGACTGAAATCTCACAAACGTTCAGTTGTTATGCTTTTAAGGTTTTATGCTGTATGTAACTTTGTATATTCTTGACCAAAAAAATAATTATTAATTAAAAAATGAAATTAATTATTTAAAAAAATTAAAATAATTTAAGTGTATAGTTTTGAATAGAGGTTGATAATGTAAATTTACAAACCCACCTCCTACGTTACTACTACACCACTAGTGGAGATCACTTTTAAAATCACTTTAGTGAATTTTATTCCATGTTTTATTCCATATTCCGTATTTCTGTTTGTCTGTTCTAATGCAATGATGTTCATAAATGTGGCATTAAGTGTGACTTAAATGTCCAAACATTTGTGTGGCCACATTATAATTTAGCCTATATTTCATTTAGAACCTTAGAAAAATACAATGATATAATGCCTGGAAATTTGAATTCAGATTTGTTTTTATAAAATATATTTACATAATTATGTTCTCTCACTGTAAAGAAAGGTAATTTTGCTTTACATAATATTAGCTGATTAATATTTTAAGTTCTTCAGTTGGTGGTACCTATACTTTTAGTAACAGCAGGGGGCGACATGGTAAAAGCTACTGTATACTGTGAACTAGTGAAATAGCACTTCAACAGTATTCACTACATCTGGTACATGGATCATTTGTCATGCAATCATATTGCATGTTTCATTCAGCAAGTTGTTTTCCTCATCATAGAAGTACTTTTTTAGCATTTTAAATCCAATTTTGTAGTCCCAATTTTAGGGAGCCAGATTAAATAAGGAATCAGGATAAATATATTAAAGATCATAGCTACAGTGTACAAGTCTTCTATGCTTACAGCAAAGTAATAGTAGTAGTAAGAGTAGTTAGTAATAGTAAGAGTAAGTTAGTGTCACTTCAGTCTGTTTATTCTTTGGTTGGTGACAGAGCTCTGACAATGCTATCATTTTGTCTTATCTTGTGTTTCACTGGCTGCATGCTTTCTTGTTGTCTTGTTTGTTGTGAGCACATGGCTTGTCTACTGTTTCCTTGTGCCATGTGCTCTCATGTCTATTGTCTTGACCCTGCCCATCTTGTTACCTGATTATTGGTTAATTTGCCCAACCTTTTCCCCCTTGAGGTAGTTTTTGTTTGTGTTTTGTTTTATTTTTATTTCTAATAAAAGCCCTTCATTCCTGTGATTGAGTCCTCACTCCTTTCATCAACCCAAACCCTGACAGAACGAACTGGTCATAATGAGGACTCTGTGGAAAAATGGCTTGCGCCATCCACCTGTCTCCACTCACTCCAGCCCCCTCTACAAACGCATTCTCCAATTCAAGGCCTTGAGCTCCCTTTGTCAACAGGGGACTGACCTGAGGGAGTTTGTCCTGGAATTCAGCAGTACTGCAGAGGGACTGGGGTTCAATGATGCAGCTCTCAAGGACCTATTTAATTATGGCCTTGATGAGCCCCTCAACTGGTAGAGAATGAAAAGGCTGGATCACCTGACCTTTGCGGCATTTGTGGAGTATCTCACATGCCAGGAAAAGAATGCTGCAGCTCCCCCGGTGGTGGTCGTGAATTCTGCAGCTATCCCAGAGGCAGCAAGCCCCATGCCACTGCCTCCTCGATACAAGCAGAGGAGGAGAAATAAGGCTTCCTTCGTCTCACAAAGTCTGGTGGTCCTAGAGCTCCCTGCTTTCTCCGATATGGCCATGGAAGCCATCCCCATGCACCTTGCTCTGCTGGCTCCACCCTTACTGCTTGTCAAGCTGGCTTCGCCCAAACTCCCAGCTCCGCCCTGGCCCTCTGCCAGGACTCCAGATCTGCCAGAGCCTGCCTGGACTGGCAGTCCTGTGCCAGTTCGTTTTCTAAAGGCAGGAACACACCAAGCCGACGGTCGGCCGTCGGGCAGTTTTTGTTCGTCAGCCGACTAAGTTTTCTCAGTGTGTTCTGCACTGTTGGCTGAAGTTGGTCCTCATCTGCTTTTTTCCGTCCGATTCGACATGTTAAGGCAGGAACACACCAAGCCAACGCTGACAAACTAGTGGCGACAAAAGCAGACTGCGGGGTTGGCTCACATTGGCAGAGTCTGTGTCCAAAGTTGCCCTGACACACCAAACCGACACTCGACAGCCGACGGCCAAGTAGCACGTCTGTTCTGCGCATGCGTAAGATGAAATGCCTTTCCGTACCAGCAGGTGGCAGTAGCCAAACAGCGAATCAAAAAACAGACCGACGACCTCGACGCCGATTCAACATGTCGAATCGGCCGAAAAAAGCCGACGAGGACCAACTTCATCCAACAGTGCAGAACACACTGAGAAAACTTAGTTGGCCGACGAACAGAAACTGCCCGACGGCCGACCGTCGGCTTAGTGTGTTCCTGCCTTTAAATCGGCGTCGGAGCTCGTCAGGCCGTCTGATCATTCTGATTGGCTGTTCAGCTACTGCCACCTGCTGGTACGGACCTGCATGGTACGGACGTGATACTTGGCCGTCAAGTGTCGGTTTGGTGTGTCAAGGCAACTTTGGACCCAGACGCTGCCGACATAAGCCAACCCCACAGTCTGCTTTCGTCGCCACTAGATCGTCGGTGTTGGCTTGGTGTGTTCCTGCCTTAAGGTTTCCTGTTGTGTGGT
Source organism: Hypophthalmichthys molitrix (assembly GCA_037950675.1). NCBI lineage: Eukaryota > Metazoa > Chordata > Actinopteri > Cypriniformes > Xenocyprididae > Hypophthalmichthys > Hypophthalmichthys molitrix. Next base: position 16,701,537 of record CM075507.1, read on the forward strand.
TCCAGTCAAATCTGTCTTTTCCCCCTCTGTAGTTTTTGTTTTATTTTAACTGTTTTATTTATTTTTTTATTTATAATAACAGCCCTTAATTCCTGCGACTGAACCCTTACTAGAGTAGAGTGCACATTTTATTATTTTATTCCATATTGCAGTTGTTATACAGGTTCAGAAAGGGTGTTTTCACAGTGATGACATAGAAGAACAATTTTTGGTTCCCCTAAGATAACCTTTCAGTGAACAGTTCTTAAAAGAACTTTTTTTTTTCCTTAGTGTAAAGAATGTTTTTTTTTTTTTTTTTTTTTTTTTTTAAATAAAGAACCTTTTGTGCACTGAAAATGTTCCATGGATGTTTAAAGGTTCTTCATGGAACAGTCAATGTTAATAAAGAACCTCGATTTTAAGAGTGTATTAATCGAAAACCAGTAAAATCAACACCGGAATTGTTTAAGAAGTGTTCTGTGTTATGTTAGGTGCCTTCACATTTCAGATTTGCTAAAAGCAGGGCCTGACAAACTTTGATAATCTTCCCACATTTCCCACCCTTCACAGAACAGGGTTTTAGGCTATAAAATCTGAGTTTGATAAATCAGCTTGCAGATACATGTCCACTCTGTTCATACTACCTAACCATGGACTTTGTTTTGAAATGTGTGGGAAAAGTTATTTGAATCAAGCGTAGGTTTAAGGGCAAAGTTGACCCACCCACGACGAACAAGCATGGTTTGCTTTTTACGTGCCGCGAGCACGCAGGTGTAGATCTCGTGACAGCAAATGCTTTGATTTTTTTCAGACGATTACAAAGCGTCTATTTTTTTTTTTTTTTTTTTTTTTTTTTTTTACTGGTTGTATTAAGTGTCTGGAATTTGTTGCCTAGCAGCCTGAAAGTGTCTCCTGATTGGTTGATAGCTCGCACTCTCTCCTCTCCAGCGCGTTAAAAAAGGTGCACGAGAGCGCTTCAGTACTGTTCCGAACTCTCATGAACCTGTGAAACCTTGAGCTGCATCAGTTCTTCACTGTGAACATTTCGGATTTGAACATGACAAGGCGCTTGCATTATGTTCTTCAGTTTATCGACAGTGGATCAACATCTTTTGAAGTGGGAACAGAGTAAAGAGACAGATGGATCCAGCTCACCTCACACAGGCGCGCGAGCTTTCAGTGTAGGCTTATAGGCTGAAGGTGGGTGTCCAGAGTTACTGGTATTCCAGTATAATGTCCTTTGTTTTGTATTTTTAGATATTTAATTGGTATTTTATGTTGCATTAGTTTATGACTTATTTAAATAAAGCCTATTTAAGTATTCATTTATCTCAAACTAATTTTATTTCGTCTTCAGAGAGCGCATTCACTGTCTATTCGACACTAAATAAGAAGATAAACCTAAATAGTAAAATAATTTAAAGATTGAGAGATTGATATTAGTTGAATTTGATAAGATATTAATTTGTTGTTGTTACTAGCTACTTTGGATCCACAAAACCTCTTCCTTATTCCCCACCGAACAGTCTCTCTTATGGCAGCAATCGGACATTGCATGCAGAGAAGACAATGCTTTCTTTTCTTTTCATCATAAATTACTATGTTGTTAAAGATGTAAACAGGACAAACACTCTTTCTAAGTTTACACTGTAAAAAATATTAACCTAAAATCAGTTATCCAAAAATGTACTTCATATGGTAACATCTGCATTGACTCAGAAATACAATATAACCTGAATATATTTGGTTACACCAAGTATTTTGAAGGATCAGATTAAGTATAAACAGTGTTTGCCTTCACTTTTTACAGTGTAGCAGGGATTTTTTTTATTGACAGTGGGTTTCCTTAAATTTAGTAAATAAAAATATTTAAAAATATAATTTAATTAAATGGATTGTTCCCTTTTGAAAGGTATTCTCAGCCTCCTCATTGTACTCAGACCTCTTTAGTGTCATCCCATGGGATCTTGTTAAAAATGTAGGCTTTAAAATGACCATCATGACAATATTACAGAAGAGCTTACCAAAGAGAATTAATGATTACAAGAATAGTACCATTAGTTCAATTAATTAGACGGGCCAGCTAAAATATTTAAATCTCAATGCAGCTTTGAAGAAGTAGGACATTGCCAAAGGCTTCTTCTCCCTCCCACCGTGTCTGATGTCTGCCAGTGATGGCGTAAAAGAGAAAAAAAAAATTCATTAAGGGAATTTGCTCATTCAATATACAGAGCTTTCAATAAGTTGGTATTACACATATCCTACTGTACACAGAATATCCGAACTGTCTTATATATTTCTATTAAAGTGTATAGGAATAGTAAAGCAGTAATGTGTTATATAAAACACAAACCTAGCACTTCACACTACAGCTAACTCTACAGTTTAAACCCAAAGACCACTTTTAACCGTGGGTTATGAAACTTTCCTTTTGAGGCGTCAAAGTGAAACAACATGCTGCTTGAATGTAATGGTAAGTTGTTGTTTTTTTTTTTTAACTCAGTGCTTTCCTTATTAAATATTCACGTGTTTTGCTGAAACTTTCAAAACTGAAGCTCCAGCATCTGAAAAAAACCCAAAACAAAACAAAACAAAAAAAACAGTTTGAGATGAATTAAGATGACAAAAGCATTAACTGGAGTGATGCAGAGACTGTATGTTTCCAAAGAATTAAAGAGATAGTTCACCCAAAAATGAAAATTCAGTCATTGTTTACTCACCCTCATGTCGTTCCAAACCTGTATTAACTTTCTTTCTTCTGCAGAACACAAAGAAGATATTTTGAAAAATGTTTCACCTGTTTTTGTACGTACAATGAAAGTCAGTGGGGTCCAAAACAAAAAATTGACTTTCACTAAGATGTTTAAAAAATATATATTGTTTTAATATTTCAATATTTTATTGTTTTAAATATTTTATGTTTAAAATATTACCATTTTAAATTATATTTTATTACCATATTTATTACCAAATATTACCATATTCAAATATATTTTAAATATTATATTTTAATATTTCAAAATATCTTCTTTTGTGTTCCACAAAATAAACATACAGGTTTGGAAAGACATGAGGGTGAGTACATGATGACAGAATTTTCATTTTTGGGTGCGCTTACTCTTTGAGATAACCAGATATATTTCTCATTGTGGTATTATTATAAATGTGAAAAAAGAGAACATTATTCAGTGATTCACAAATGTAGCTACAGTGTGCAATCTTAAAACCTGGCTACTCAAGAATATTACTAAACCATGATAAAGTAAGAGCAGTGTAAAACATGGAACATGATAACCCAGGTTAATTGTGTGAAAAGATCAAATATGTCTCATTTTTATTCTAACTTTAGACCAGCAGCCAAATCCCAATTATTACTGATACTTCTCTTTTCAGTCTGTCATACTAATGCACTTTAAATGTCCTCCTTTGGATCTCTCAGGTCTCAACATTAACCAGAACACCATGATCACAGATTCATCAAGTCCGGCAGAGTTCTACGAGGACAACGCTTCACAGCTGTCCTTGGACTCCAGCGTATTCTTCAGCGAGCCCGCACTGCCGAGTGACGATCCACTGGATTTCTTCATTATAAATGTCGGAGGCAGCCGCTATATCCTCTCTCAGGAACTGTTGGCCTCTCACCCAGAAACTCGCCTGGGCAAGCTGGCCCTCTCCAGTCGAGACTCTGCTTTAGACCTGTGCGACGATGCAGATTTCTTGGAGAACGAGTTCTTCTTTGACCGCAACTCACAGACCTTCCAGTACATCATGAACTTCTACAAGACAGGTCACTTACATGTGCGAGAGGAACTATGCGTGATCTCGTTCCTTCAGGAGATCGAATACTGGGGCATTGATGAGCTCCGCATAGACAGCTGTTGCAGGGATAAGTACTACCGCCGGAAGGAGATGAAAGAGACGTTGGATATTAGTAATGATGCTGAGATAATGGACAATGAGGAGGAGGACTTCACTGGAGCTTTGTGTCAGGACTTACGCCAACGTCTCTGGGACCTCATGGAGAAGCCGGAGTCCTCCAAGGCGGCCAAGACTTTTGGGACGCTGTCCATGTTCTTTTTGGTGGTGTCCATCGTGAACATGGCTTTGATTTCGCTGGACTTCACTATACTTGGTGCACCTATCATCTTGGATGTTCTTGAGTACATTTGTATTATTTGGTTCACCGGTGAGCTGGTACTCAGGTTCATGTGTGTCAGAGATAAGTGTAAGTTCAGCAGGAGTGTGGTAAATATCATTGACCTGCTGGCTATTCTGCCCTTCTATGTGACTCTGGCTGTGGAAAGCCTTCATGGAGAATCTACGGAGCTGGAGAACGTTGGACGGGTAGTTCAGGTGCTGCGACTATTGAGGTCACTCAGGATGCTTAAACTTGGCCGACACTCCACAGGTGACATATCTATTGAAATATATATAATAATTATACAATACCCGTTCAAAGGTTTGAGGTCGGTAAGATTTTTTAATGTTTTGAAAGAAGTCTCTTATTCTCACCACGGCTGCATTTATTTGATTAAAAATACAGTAAAAACAGCAATAATGTGAAATATTATTCCAATTTAGAATAACTGTTTTCTATCTTAATATATTTTAAAATGTAATTTATTCCTGTGATCAAAGCTGAATTTTCTAGTCCAGTCTTCAGTGTCACATGATCCTTCAAAAATCATTCTAATATGCTGATTTGGTGCCCAAGAAACATTTCTTTTTATTAATGTTGAAAACATATTAATAATTTTGAGACAACCAAGATACTTTTTTTCAGGATTATTTGATGAACAGAAATTTAGAAAGAACAGCATTTATTTGAAACAGAATTTTTTGTAACATTATAAATGTCTTGTCACATCTGATCAATTTAATGTATCCTTGCCGAATAAAAAGTATTGATTTGTTTAAGAAGCAAATCTTACTGACCCGAAACCTTTGAAAAGTAGTGCACCTTTTTGTAATTAATTAAGAAAAAAAATACAAACACACTCTTTGCATGAGGAACATACTGCAATTTATGTCATTTATTGAATGTATTTAAACATGGTGCATCAGGCACCACACCAGGTTTAGCATTGGTACTCTCAAATAACTTAACTGACCAGTTTGAAACCATAAAAACATTTATTGACACAGTATAAGGCAAGATTTTCGTCCAATAAATGCTAAAATTTTAGCCTGTTTGTCACATGAAGCATCATATGCTGTCAGAGTAGACTACATGACTTAAGCTAGAATGTTAGCAAAAGCAAGCAAAAATTACACAACAACAAAGAAAATGTTGGTCAAATAAAAAGAAATTCAGCCCATTACCAAATGAAAGTAAAATCGAAGTGGTGCCAAAGTTGAAACCTGTACTGAACATGAATTTATTTATTAATGAAGATGAAGAAAATTGAGCTGAAGCTCTGAAAACATATAAAATCAAGTAGAAATGGGAGCATATTTTTGAGACTTACTCTCAGTCAAACACATATTTTTACAGCATGCTATTCAGCAGACCACCTGAACATTTGGACATTTTAACACTCTGTCCTGGTGGACTCCTATCATGGGGAATAAAATAATTCATGGAGATGTCAGTCTATTTTGGGGAGAGTGAGTAAATGTATTCATCCATTCATATTTTGACAGTATCCCAGAGAGACTTAGAGGAAGATCCATAGACACACAAACAGTTACTGAGCACAGACTTGTGGCTTAGATTTTTTTTTTTTTTTTTGAAGGAAAAAATCTCTTTCTAAGATTCACCACAAAAGCATGAATAATTAAACAACATGATATGCAAAAGCTAATAAAAGAGGGTACAGTTGGGGAATTTGCAGGGCTAATCATGCTAACTTCCATATGGAAATGTAAAATAAGGAAAAATGTATAATCCTTTGGTTGAGAATTAATTCCAAAAGTAATTTTTTAAAGGAGGTAAAACAATATTATATATTTCACAGGGTCTCTAATTCTGTCTAGATTTAACACATTTCTATTCATATAATGTCAGCTCTGTTCTCAGGATAAATATCTGAAGTAAACACAGACAGATAATCCACCAAGGCAACAGCAGAGCCTATTTTCATATCCGTCATATTTTAATAATGGGGTCTCTCTCGTCTGCGGTATTCTCGCCCCTCTGAAGGTGTTTAATCTCAGTAGTAGCTAATCTGATCAGAAGACACAAAACAAATGAAATGAAGTCAGACAGACGGTCCCAATAGCCGTAAACATCAAAAACTGACTGTGTTCATACAAAACTTTGATACATTAGTCAAGATGAGAATGGAAATGACTAGAAAAATAATTCAATACCAAGGTTTCAAGAGTTCCAAAGTGCATTTCCATTTTCTCAGAATAGAAGCCTAGCTCTTCGCTGGCACATGGGTCAAGGGCCCATGAAAGCTAGTGTGTTAATGACAAAATACGTTTTCAACTTCTAAAAATAAAAGGACATGCTTTGATATGCACAATAAGTAGGCTAGGTGTCGACTTTAGATGTTCTTTCTGTAAATGTATTCAGCGAGGCAGCTAAAAAAAGAATAAATAAAGCATTTCTCTGGATGCCGTGCCATTTTGGAGTGAGAAAGTGTAGCAGCTGTTCTTAGGTGTCTATATTTAAAGGCTAGAATCTCTTGGATGATTTAATTTCTGTTATATTACTTCTTGACTGATCCTTTGCAGTAAGATTCACACACTGGCAGATGCAAATTCAGAGGTTTATTATATATATGTGTGTATATACTAAAAAATAAGTGTTTGGTTCTGTGGGATCTAACCCATATAAACTGGCAAAATGTACAGCGTGAATTCAAAAGGCTATCTGAAAGCTAGACCAATACTAGAGCAATGTTACTACATACAATGCAGGCACTGACTTTTAAATCTACATTAAAATAGTACTTTTAGAGAGGATACCTATAGCCATCCTTTAGTTTTAACTTGTTTGCATATGAAAATCTGTTGGACACATTTTCATCCATCGCTAAGAGAAGTTCATTATCTCTGTAGAGCATGTTACACCAGAAATAAAATCATGCGGTCACTGATTCAAATTCTATCAACAGCATCTTATATGTTAGTAGGTACAGAAGTAAAGATTTGGCATGCAAATTGTTCAGTAATCAGTGACTACACTTCAATTGGTCAGTGGCAAATGGGGTCAAAGTTGAAATTGTCATCATGTTTAAAAAAGACTGTCACAATATAACACATGCTGTAGCTTGATTCTTTGTTACATAGAATTCAGTGCATTGGGGAATGTTGACATAAATTACACAAATTATCTGAATGTGCCATAATGATTTTCCTTCCCTAATTATTGTTCTAAGGTTAAAAGTAATTAAGTAATTAGGTTAAATGCTTGTAGTAGTCTCTTGGTGTGCAGTGATGATTTAAAATTAAGTCTGTTAATTTAATACATTTATTTAGTGCATTATGACAAATATTAAAAATGATTTGAAAAATATTAAGTATTAAAAAAATACTTTTTACAATGAATTATTTGCTATTCATTTGATTATTTAATCAGAATATCATGCAATTAATTGAGCCCTAAGATACAATTTATATTAATCTATAAATCTTTTCATTTATATTAGTCTGAAGGCCTGTGCACATCTGTTTGACTGACTTTCTTCTGTGGAACACAAAAGAAGATATTTTGAAGAATATTGGTAACAGAACAGTTTCGGTTCCCATTGACTTCCATTGTATGGACAAAAAATATAGCGGAACCAAAACTGTTCCATTACCAATATTCTTCAAAATATCTTCTTTTGTGTTCAGCAGAAGAAAGAAATGCATACAGGTTTGGAATGAGATGAGGGTGAGTAAATGATTTCATTTTTGGGTTGACTATTTAACCCAAACGGCTTTTCTGAACAGCTGTTTGAAGACATGCAAATATTGTTTGATGTCTTTCTTTCCCACGACAAGCATGTCAAAAATTTGTGAACTTTATCTTCTTTTTGTGTTCCTCATCAGGTCTCAAGTCTTTGGGCATGACGATCGCCCAGTGCTACGAGGAAGTTGGCCTCCTGATGCTGTTCCTTTCTGTTGGCATCTCCATCTTCGCCACAGTGGAATACGCCATTGAACACGATATGCCGGAGACCACTTTCACCAACGTGCCCAGTGCCTGGTGGTGGGCCACCACGTCCATGACCACAGTGGGGTACGGAGACATCCGTCCAGATACGGCTCTAGGAAAGGTGATGGCCTTCATCTGCATCCTCTCTGGCATTCTCATCCTTGCGCTGCCTATTGCCATCATCAACGATCGTTTCTCTGCCTGCTACTTCACGCTTAAAATGAAGGAAGCGGCGTTGCGGCACGGGGAGGCACTGAAGCGACTGACGCGCAGCTCGGCCTCGGATATGTCGGCAATAGGGGTGAACCTGCGGGACGCATACGCCAGAAGCGTGCTGGAGATGCTACGGTTGCAGGGGCGAGAGCGAGCCAGCACACGCAGCAGTGCAGGAGATCTCTGGTGGTAACAGTAGGCCTGCAAGCTGCAGGAGAGAGAGAGAGAGAGGTTTTGTTATATTTTAAGGACCAGAAAACCTTTAAAGGGGTCATATCATGAGGAACCAAAATTTTCTTGATCTTCAATTTGCCTCAAAATATAACTTACTAAAATCACACTCCAAAAAAACAACTTTTTGAAATCCTTATGTTTCTGATGTCACAAACCTTTGCAATCCTGTAACAATCTAGCTGTTGCTTTTTACATACAAATGGGGCATTTCTTAAAGTTACAATGTAAGAAGTAGTGACAGATACTGGCTGTGTCCGAAAACTTAGGCCTCACTGTTTTATTAGGCATTGACTTTGTAGGCAGCGTTTGCGCACAAAGTTACCTCACGAAACTGATTTTGGATAGACTTCTGAGGCAGCGTAACAGTTTAATGATCTACAGCAAAATAGAGTGAGCTTTGGTGATAGCTAAGCGAATATTTAATTACTACAATAGTAATTTCTTGCTAGAAATGACATCAGAAGTGGAAAACATTTGTTAAAAACGTACATTTACACACAAACTGACCACCAACCGCAACTTTCAGAAGCCATCTTTATTTTTTACCTTAAAGGTGCAGTATGTAATATTAACAGCTAGTGGTTGAAATGGGTACTGCAGTCTAAATTCTAAATATTGGAGAGAGCTGTTTTCCCCGATCCCTCCTCAGACTTGACAGTCACACGGGTTGCCAGATTGAGCACATGCAACAGAAACGAGCGCAATTGACAATGGAAGGCGACAAGCCTGACATTGTAAGTTAATGAGCTGATTTTTCTGCGTTTTAATATGCCTCTGGATAATGGATCTTTTTAGCTTTTTGGATGTTGAGGCTTTTTAGGTAGGGTAGAATCTGTGATCTATGACCCAGTTTGTTTATTGGCTTTCATGGCTACAATACGCTGTTTTCCGCCAACTGGCAACCTGGGTTGTCGAAATACTATTGGTTAAATTGGCAACAGACATTCCGACACGGAACACACATTTGAAAGTAGAATAACTGGCTGTAGAATTGTTTTTCGGAGAAACAAGAATGTGAACTTGATATGTGAACTTGCATGTTTCCTAAATAATGGCAAACATATATGGTATTTTTATGATTTACTACAGTCAGAAAAATTATATACAGCACCTTTAACTGTCACTGAATGGAGAACACAGGATTGTGGGATATCAATGTCAGTGAATGATACATCTATGCTGCCTTCAAAAATCAATCAGGTATCTCAGGAGACAGGAAGTAAAGCTAACATTGAATTCGAACGTGCCTTGATGCCTTCCTTCCTTGGAATGCATCCTCCGAAGGCAACATTTTTAAGATTTCGGACACAACCATTTTCTTCCATACTGTGACATACATCTGCGTGAAATGGATCATTAGGACAAAAAAACGATGTATGGCGGGGACTTGATTCTATCCATCAGTTGTTGATTTTAATAAAGGCTGATCTGAATGTGAGCTTGCAGTCGACTGAGAGAAAGAAGTGGGGTTTAAGTAAAAAATATATGTTGAATATATGTGGGATGAATATAACTCAGTAACATGGACTTATTTTGGATGCAGACTTTAAAGGCAGCAACAGTAAAAACAGACCATTTACCAAAGGGTCAAAAAAGGTCATACTGTTATTATAAATTGTAAAAATTTAACAATGACAAATTGCTATTATAATTTTTTTTCTTTCTTTTTTTTTTTTTTCAAAAAACTTGACAATGAACCTCAGGCGGGGAAAAAATATTAAAAACAAATGTATAATAAGACTTCTTTAAAGGAGATGCATGTGATTTCTGCACCACTACTGGCAAAAAACTGAATTGCAAAAATAAAGAATTTACTCAAACAGGTTTCCCAAACAGTGTCATTGGTTGGACAACAGTTAGCCCCACCCCAAACTCACACCACTGATTGAATCAGTGTTGCTATGCTGCTCAAATCAACCATAGCCATTCTGAAAGCAGCACAGAGCCAAAGTGTTTACGCGTTTTGACTGAATCAACCTACAAATGACTTTAAGCACATTGATGCACATTGAGAAGTATTCTAGGAGAAGTATTTTAACATGAAATTACACTCATCAAAAATTATTTTTCAAAATTGCTACATGTCTGTTCTGTTTATATTTGTGCAACTCATTGATTGTTTGTAATGTAAGTAGTTTTTACTGTTCCATTTGAAGACATGTAATAAAATCTTTGTCTCAATTTTTCCGTTTGGGTTGAGTTTTTAAGCAGACATTTACATCAGAACAACACTTTTTCCTGTGCATATTCCCTAAGACTTGTTGAACCTTTTAAAATATCACAAATGGCCTGAAGAATACAATGACATTGTAAGACCAACGGGTCTGCTCAAAGATGCATGGCTTATTTGACACATTGCTCTGTAACAGTTGCAGCTAGACATTCAAAACTTAAAAGCTTAGAGAGAATCAGTCACTCCACTGGGCACAGCTAGACAGTAACAATGATTTCCACTACAGGAATATGTTATTATATGACAAGATAGGACATGTACATGGATAACAAGCCTTAAATTCAGTGAAATTTATCATAAGAAAATAGAAGGAATAAGCTTTCATTCAGATCCCAGCTTATTTATTTCCAAGTAACTAATCCTGCTTTGTTTGTGCTAGAGAAATTAGTGATATATTAATTTGTGTGGCTGTGCTATTACTTTTCTTAGTGAGGAATGGGTGAAAAAGATTTTTGCATAGGGGGAAATATGTAAAATTTTAGGCTGAAATTAATCAATCAACGAAAAGCCTCCATGTCTGTGGAAAAAAAAAGACATTACCAGGTTCGCTTTCCTAATAAATCCACTGAATCCAAGCTGAATGCTAAATCCACAGCCTGGAGATATGTCGGATTTGTGCTATTTCTATCTCTTGTGCCTTCTGAAAACTTTCCAACTGAACAAGAATACCTCCTCTCAATCTCTTACCAAATATCAGACTATGAAAGTGAAGTCCTTAAATGGTGCTTTTGGTTCCTCTAACAGCAGATTGCTCATCCTGTTCAAAGGACATTTAAGGGATACTGGCTCAAACTCCTGAGCGTTGAAGATATTTAGATACTTTAAGGAAGTTTAAACTCTGCTGTAACCATCTAAATCAGGGGTGTCCAATCCTGCTCCTGGAGGGTCAGTGTCCTGCAGAGTTTAGCTCCAACCCCATTTAAACACACCTGAACCAGCTAATCGAGGTTTTTAGGCATACAGGAAACCTCCAGGCATGTGTGTTTTGGTAAGTTGGAGCTAAACTCTGCAGGACACCGGCCCTCCAGGACTGAGTTTGGACACCCTGGTCTAAATGCTAAAAATAATGACAACCATTGTTGTTAGTGGAAGATTTAATAGTGAAACAAACTCACTGAGTGCAAAGCATGCGTCCTGTTGTCCTGTTTCTGTCATTAGTGGATCGTTTTCAACTGGAAATCTGCAGGACCTGCAAAAAATTTTTTTTTAGAAACGCCACTTTTAGAGGTTGTCCTAGATTTTAATTAAATGTAAGGAGATACAAAACTTCTTTGACTTTGCAAGTGAAGTGAGAGAAAAATAACACATAGGTTTTGCTTGGACCTGCAGTTTCTGTATATACAAAAAGATCTGCATTTTTTTTTAAAGTGCTCTATATGAGCATGAGAGTTTTATTCTTCATTCTTCAAGGTATATAACTGCATTCATAAAATTCAAATTGATTTGATTCAGAGGAAAACAGCACTCTGCATGCCCTGGCTGAGCTATATATAGTGTGCATTTGAATGTGTTTGATCTACAGATGAGGACTGTGTCTATTCCCCAGGTGGCTGATGCCTCCCCAACCTGTCTTCCTGGCACCAGAAATTCAGATGCTAGTCCAAGGGGCCCAAGTGTAATTAGAGTGCACTGTCTGTCCAGTTGCATTTGTGAGTGTGTGTGTAGTTCTTTGTGCATGCATGCATGCTGAAAGAAAAGGGACAAGGCAAAAGATAGGAGACACAAATAAGACTTAAGGGGAAGTCAATGGTTAAAGGGGTTTACAGTTACTGACTTTATTATCATCCAGAATATTTTCCGGGTCAAATTGTATTATGGTTAAAAAAAAAAAAAAAAAAAATGAAATATTGGAGTAATACAATTTACAGTACCTATCAAAAGTTTGGAACCATTGCATTTTTTTATGTTTTTGAAAGAAGTCTCTTATGCACACCAAGCCTGCATTTATTTAATCAAAAATATAGTAAAAATAGTAATATTGTGAAATATCATTATTATTTTTCTATTTTAATACATTTAAAAATATAATTTACTCCTGTGATGGCAAAGCTGAATTTTCAGCATCATTACTCCAGTCTTCAGTGTGACATGATCCTTCAGAAATCATTCTAATATGCTGATTTGCTGCTCAAGAAATATGTCTTAAAAGACTCCTTTCAAAAGCATTAATAAATCTTACTGACCCCAAACATTTCAACAGTAGTAAAGCTGTAGAACATGCTTAAAGGTCAAAGATGAAAGTTTGTGACTGGTTTGTCAAATATAATTAAGACAATTTTATTGGTTGCTAATTCTTTACTAAAAACAGGTCGTGCATGACCTGCAAATAATATAAGAATTAATCAAACAGCATGCAGTTATCTACAGCTTTGTGTTTCTTGTGCTACATCACATAGACCAGCTCTTCGTAAACTACTTATCACTTTACAGAAAAACTATTTTGACTCATGGGCAAAACAACAGTGTTCACGAAGGAAGCATTAACTGTGTTTCCCAAATGCTGCTCTTCCAGTCACACAAGCTCCTTAAAGGCTTTCGATGTGCCAACACTACAGCTCACCATGGAAAGCACAGAAGCAGACGTCTTTTAATAAAAGAAGCACTTCCTGAGACTATTTTGACTGAGCACAGAATAATGTCTGGAACAACTGTCAGCAGGAGTCTAGCAATTTTCAAATCACATCTATAGGAAACACTAACCAAATCCCCTAGCAACCTGTGAAAAATGTGTCTGAACAATCACCCCAAATATTTTAGTAATAAACACAGTTACTATACTACTGGAGTTTTACATCTAAAAAAAAAAAGTATGAATCATTAGCTGTACAAAACTCATCACCTCAATGCCAGGTGCTATTTACAGGGTTGCTAGTTTCTAGGTATTCTGGATGGTATTTTCTTACTGGTACGTTAAAGTCGTGATGAAACAGAAGGAACTACAGATCTTTTCTTCTGTATTGTGGCTTACATCTGAATGTAACAGGATATGGGAAAAACGTAGGGTGCGGGACTTGGTTCTATGCATTGGTTTTGAAATGTGGGCATTGCACTCAAAAACGGTGGCTGATGAACATGAGCTTGTGGGGGCGGAATTTAAGCAGACTAAATGATTGGACAAATCCTGAAAATCCATCGTGTTCACCAGAAGATCCAGTTATGATACTTTAACATTATGAGGTCAAAACACATATTTTTTTTTTAAATGAAACATATGCTGAATTGTTTAATAATAAGAGATATAACACACAATCAGAAAATATGGTGAATTTAAAAAGAACCCATCCCAGTCTCTACAATATTCTGATCTCTAGATATGGCTACAACTATTAGGCACTCAGCTAAGTGTTAGAAAATCATCCGTTCACCTGGTTAATGGGAAATCCTTCCTTTGAAGCCAAGGACAGTGGTCAAGCTGTTCTCTTTCCCGATGAGACCTGAGAGTGGTGATGAAAAATGAGTGCTAAACTGACTCCTGATTCCAGGAGGTTTCTCACAACTAGGTCAGGGCACCTGGGGAGGGGTAAGGGCCGTTCCTGAGAGACAGACGAGTGTAAGCTCAGAACAAAGACTAGAAAAGACTGTTTGTAAAGATGTTCAATTTCTCAATATTTCACTGCTGGTGGTGTATAGGTTTAATTTAAATCAATATCATCAATACAAAAGGTCCTCGTTCATATCAAAATAGTATGGTGAAGTCTGACCCCCTTGGATTCCCATGTAATTTGAGCAGAACTCTTGAGGCATGACATGAAAGACTTCTCCAGCCTCTCATCTGAAAGTCCTATTTTTGTCCATTTAACCACTACATCATGACATTCTGCAATCTAATAGAATGTAAAATATAGCTCTCCTGCCTCTTTGCATATTGCGCTCACTAAACAAATTGCCCTTTGGTTCACTTATCTTAATGGCTGATGATCTTGTTGTCATCGATCCGCCGTGTTTGATTAATTGCCCCAATGATCATTCTTAACCAGTTGCACTAAAATGGATTTCACATCATCCATGTAGAAGGACACACAAGCTGGACCATCAAGGATAAATGATCTGTTTTTGTATGTAAAGCAGTTTTCCAGTTACAACCACAGTATTGTGCTCTTTGACTTTTAACACCAACCTCCCTCTCTGATATGATAAAGCCCATGGCAATGCAGTTGGACGCCCCCACGGTCTTTTGGAGCACAAGAACGGACAGACAACATTTTGTGAGGATCTAGGACTGTGTTTTTGAGGATGGTGGTGAGAAACACTATCTATCTATCTATCTATAGACACATTTCAATTAAAAATATTTCATTGTTTTTATACATTTTTATAAAAAAATAAATAAATGAAATATGTGTATAAATGTAAAAAAGAAGAAATTTCTATTCCTGTCATTTAGGGCTGGACGATTAATCAAAAAGTTATCGAAACCGAAATTTAGAACCTCTAACCGACGTAATTTTCCCATGTCGGTTATTTCGTTTTTTTAATCCTGTTAATACTTCCCACTTAAAAACCTAGTGTGTAGTCACGTGACTCCGCCCCTTCCAGTCAGTGGCACAAAAGCAACACAGAGGTGAAAGCCGGCTCAACAATTAGTGATGGCGCGCGAGCGGTGAGCTTTGCGTCTTCACTAAACTTTGTCGGTTGTATTTGTTTTAAGGTTTGCCAGATTGGACATTCAAGCGATTAGACGATCGGATGTGTATTATTTTATCGATCTACCGTGCTCGCGCAGCTGCATTGTGGCACGAACCCTCATACAAACAGTAGCTACGCAAAACGTGAATATCACGCGCACAGAGAGGAACGCAGAAACTAGTTGTCAGCGCTGTCCTGTGATTTAGCACTAAAGTAGCTTAGTAGCACAGCTTCACAATTAATAGAGAGACGGTATGACTAATTCACACACGCAATCGCTTTCATTACGTACTGGTACTGTGCTAATTTATCTGTATCTGATTTACAAAGAGCAGAAATCCTTAAGAAATGTTAGGAACCATAGATAAAATAACTGCTGAAAGTTAGTGATCTGATGTCAGATCACTCTTTCAATAGGAAAAAATATCCCACCTTTAATAGTCAACCATTACAGTACAAACCTTGTCAGTGAACCATGAGGGCAAAAAAACTGAAACAAAATAATCGTTCATTAATCGTAATCGAGGTGAAATGTTTAATTAATCAAGGTTTTGATTTTAGGCCATAATCGTCCAGCCCTACTGTCATTTCAATTCAAAATCATGTTGTGTGTGTTCCAATTCAGTTAAAATTCTAGCTAAATAAAATATTTTTTAAAAAATCCAACTAATAACTTAAAAGCAAGCTCATGCTTAAATTCAGAATTTTTTCCAACCTTGCAATCTATGCATCTACCTTTCCAACACCTGAGTGAAATATTAGAAACAGTCTTGCGGCAGGACAGCAGCAAAGTCAAAATGGAGGCCAGGTGAAGGCCTTAAAGTATAAACAAGTGAAGAATGTGCAAGAAAGCCTAAGGCAGACGTGCAAACAAATCACAGCTGGGACACATGAGTAGGACAAGGCCACTGGAAACCAAGGATGTGCTTATTATAGCTGTATGAAAAATCTTGAATATCTAAGTATTTGAATCTGCCGAGATCACGTCATTGTGCAATGACCTTAAAATATGCAAACGAAAAATTCATGTTGGAGAACTGCTGATGTTTCACCCAAAGTGCAAGTCTTTTGGCCTTCAGATAATTTCAGTTGTATAACTTATCTTTTTCAGATGTACAGTAAAAAAAAAAAAAAAGATTCCTTTGATTAAATAATGATTTGCCTATGCACAAGTCTTTGATCTCAGACTTCAAACATTTGGTTTTTAAACATTCAGTCTTTAAGGAAAACTCACTTTTGGACATAGCCTTTACAGAAGCATGCTTGCTCAGGGACAGTTTCCAGTGCATGAAATTGGTATAGAAAAAAAAAATGGTCCATTTTTTCATATTTTAAACAGTGTTCCACAGACAGCTAAAATTGGACTCCTGCCTGTAGGGTGAGTGGGAGGAAGCTTTATGCATCTGAAGTCAACCTGTTGGTGCTAATGGTTGCCCCTGTTTTATGACAGGATTGATAAACTGAGTTTAGTGTATCAACTAGTTTGCCCAAGGACTATCTTTGGCCTTAACCGTGGCCCATCCAGTTCCACAAAATGACTTTCACAAGGCCAGAGAGAAATGGGTAACTGGGACGATCATCTGTGAATGCGTCTGCTGTCTGCACAAGCGTATCTCCAGCATTGCATTAATATCCTGTACTTTAATACAGAAAGATGCAGTGTTTAAGTGAAGCCCTTCAGCAGTACCTCATAGTGAGAGTATGTTTCAATTTAGCAACTCTTTGGTCTTTTTGCAGACCTGTGATGGTGGATTAAACTATCTTCAGCACTTCCTGCAATGGTTCAAACGTTAGTGCTAGTGATATTTTTCTCTTTTCTGTGTCAGTGGGAGGAATATGTTATCCCATATTTGAGGTAGAACTGTGTCAGAAAACATTTGCTTGTACGCTAAAGATTTTTCTTGATACTCTTCACATGTAAAAAGTAAAAGATGGAGGGTTTGTTTTGTTTCTGGTGAAGCTGACTGACAGTTTGCTGTCACATCCGGAGAGCAAAGGCGCATGTACATAGAGTTGATAAAATATTCAACATTTTGAAATGGCACAGTAAACGGAGTAAGTTTAGTAGAAGTGTGTTCTTAGACAGATAATGTATACACATTAGCTTGGTTCCCAAAATAGTAAGGGTAAAATAATTATAATGGTAAAATAAGCATAAATGTATAGCACACACATATTAATAAATATAATAATATGCATTCGGTGCATAACAATTCTCTTTGGATATGGAGAATGGAGAATTTTGGAACAGATTTCCCATCTGTGTGTTTCTGATGCCTTAAAATGCAGCTCACTAGGTTTTGGAACATACATTGCTTTAAAAATTCAGAAAAGGCTGTTCTCTGGGTAAACAAAACAAAATGTAATTGCAAGTTTGAGAGGTAAAATGTTTTTTTTTTTTTTTTTTCCTCCCAAAACACCCAAACTGCATTCAACAAATCATTTCAAAACACTATCTATTTTCACGCTTGGATAGGTGAAGAGTAATCTCAAATTGTATTATCTTGTCAGACACAAATATTTAAATTCTAGCACAAATGTCATGTAATTGCTAATCTGCTGTAACGTATGGTCTGAGGGATTTCAGACAGCTTTTAAATATCTGCCAAAAATGCAGCAGTGAATCACAAGCTCGCCTATGTTTGAAGACAGGATTTTAGGGGGCTGACCATTCATGGATCATCGTGCCAGCCAGAAAAGAGGAAGACAGAATGAAATGGGAGAAAGAATCAACAGAGATGGAAAGCTGTGGAAGCCCATTGTGCTGTGCACTTTTCTCTAAGACTGCAATTTTTTAGGATGACAAAAGCAGTAATTCACAAAGACTGT
Source organism: Hypophthalmichthys molitrix (assembly GCA_037950675.1). Lineage (NCBI taxonomy): Eukaryota > Metazoa > Chordata > Actinopteri > Cypriniformes > Xenocyprididae > Hypophthalmichthys > Hypophthalmichthys molitrix. The sequence continues at coordinate 16,719,740 of CM075507.1, forward strand.
GAGAAACTTTCTTTCAAAACCAAATGCATTGTTTCTCAAGAGCTTCCCTTACAAAAATGTGGCAGTATTGATGGTATAAGATGGTAATACTTCAAAATACAGGGGAACAAAAAAGTATTTGGACACATAAGTCACACTTAAAAAATGTATGAATATCATTGTATTATATAACAAAATATCAAACAAAGAAACATTTATTTCAAAGAAATATAGCACAAACACTTTTTTCAAGCAAAGCATTTCACAAAAAAGTTTGTCAGGGGCAGTTCTCATGAACATGTTTTTCCATTCAACTGCTCTACTTTTCCATTGTTTTCCAATGTAAATGCGCTAGACGGACGTATTTGACCAGTGCACTTGCATCAGACGTCTTTTGCATCGTCTCGTCCATGACACGACATTTATTCAAATATGCTATGCTCAAGTTAAAAGACTTTAAAAAACGTGTCTACAGACTTTGTGATTTTTTTTTTCTGTTCTACTGACCAGCAAAAACGTTCTGTGTGAACCGGCCCTTGGGGTTGACATTATACTGGAAAGTGTTTCATCACTTCACAGCTAGGATAAGTTTACCCCCATTCCAGCTGTGAAGATGTGAAGAATATGTAAATTACACTGGATATCATTTGTAATGATACATTTTTTGAAAATGTGTCATGAATGCAAAATACTAAATCAAATATTCTTTGTAAATTTATGCATTTTGACAATGTAGTTAAATATCTGAATTAAGACAAATCAAATGACAGAGATGCATTTGAATTATACTAGACTTTTAAAAAATAAAGTTCCAAAAAGGGTCTTTTGAACTGATGCTACATTGAACTATTTATGTGTCATTGAAGAACCTTTCAGTGAACCGTTTTTAAAAGAATATTTTTTTTTTTGAGTGTAAAGAACATTTTAATAATCTAAAGAATCTTTTTCCACTATAAAGAACCTTTAGTGCATTTGAAAGTTAATTTTAAAGGTTCTTCATGGAACCATCAATGCCAATAAGGATATCCAAAATACCCATGTTTAAAATACCTTGATAACACCATGGTCCTTTTTTTGTCTTAAAAATGCATAGTAGGAGTGTATCAGTGTACTTCAAGAAATGCCATTTGCTTTCTTCTGCTTAATCACGGTTCTGTCATTAGAGGGCCCTGGTTAATAGGAAGCTGTGAAAGAACAGGCAAAAGAAAAAAAATCTCTAAAGTGTTATCTAAAGCTGAAGTGCTGCCTGTGTGTTTGAATCAGGGCCTAGAGACGACTACCATTTCAATCAAATATTAATGTACTCCTTCAGCTGAATTCATTCACAGCTGCTTTTTTTGGTCACTGCCCACTCTCATGGTTCTTTTCCCAGGTGTACCCTGATGATGAGGTTAATTATCTCAGCTTTTAGTTACACATTAGTCTTTCGAGTTGTTTATTCATGTTTCAACTGCTCACAGGTGTGCCCTGAAGTGGCCCTGTAAACCAGTGGGTATCTGATCAGAGAAAATGGTACCACACAATGGGCACTAATTAGAGAACAGCAGACTGTGTGTGTGTCTGCATGGGTCTGTGTGTGGTTTGCTTTGAAATCAGTGTCTTCCACTTAGCATTCAAAATATATTTGTTTTCTGGTGGGTGCAGATGTAATTTAGACTGTTTTTTTTTTTTTTATCTTAGTGGTTGTTCGCACAGCATTCTTGCATTTCAAAATGTGAGACGCAGCACAGTGGAATTGAAAATACTAAGAGTCTAGTGGCTAGTTTATAAATTTATAAATATTCTACATAAACATCTTGTATTCTTGTCTTATTTGATATTGTGACTTTAAAACGTGGCACCCATGGGCGAGACACACCGTGCATGTTTACAGAAAAGTGATTAAAAATCAGCAGTGGAAAGCAAAAAACACATTCTGTATGAACTGGCCCCATTGTTGTCTAAGGGAAACATCATTAATATCAAAACAATAATCACACTAACAAATAGCCTACTTTGGAAAACAGTGAATTCAAGTGTGATGTTGCTTTCAAAGCCTACAACCATTTAATAAATAAGAAAAGCCGATACTGAGTAATTTACTCAGTGTTATAAATTTTAGGTAAACTTTTGCCAGTTACCCTGTCTGTTTTTACGCCATCAACAACAATATTTCCAAACGAAGTCACTTCAGAATTTATCGTTGCATGTTTCCGAGCAACACACAAAGTGGTGTTTCCTTGCTTTACAAAACAAGAACGAGAAAATAAAGATTAACATTGAAGGAGGGATCCAAGTCATTTCTAACTTGGCAGTGCATGCTTGTATTTTCACTTGGGCCAGCCTAGAAACCACACAGAACATTCTAGCATCCATCCAGCACCCCTTAGCAACCGCATAGCAACACATTAAAACATTGCGTGCTTCATTTGGCCATCTTACAGTATCTCACAAAAGTGAGTACACCCCTCACATTTCAGCAACCATTTTATTATGTTTTCAAGGGACAATACTGTAGAAATGAAAATTGTATATACTTTACAGTAGTCATTGTGCTGCTTGTATAGTAGTACAGATTTACTAACCTATAAAAATAACTCAACATACAGCCATTATTGTCTAAATAGCTGACAACAAAAGTGAGTACACCCTAAGCGAACATGTCAAAACTGTGACCAAAGTGTCAATATTTTGTGTGAGCACCATTGTTATCTAGCACTGCCTTAATCCTCCTGGGCATGGAATTCACCAGAGCTGCACAGGTTGTTGCTGGGATCCTCTTCCACTTCTCCATAATGATATCACGGAGCTGCTGGATGTTAGACACATGGCGCTTCTCCACCTTCCACTTGAGGATGCCCCACAGGTGCTCAATAGGGTTCAGGTCTGGAGACATACTTGGCCACTCCATCACCTTCACCTTCAGCTTCCTCAGCAAGGCAGTTGTCATCTTGGCGATGTGTTTGGGGTCGTTATCATGTTGGAAATCTGCCATTCGCCCAGTTTCTGAAGGGAGAGCATCATGTTCTGTTTCAGAATGTCACAGTACATGTTGGAATCCATGTTTCCCTCAATGAAGTGCAGTTCCCCAGTCCCAGCAGCACTCATGCAGCATCAGACTATGATGCTACCACCACCATGCTTGACTGTAGGCAAGACAATTTTCTTGGTACTCCTCACCAGGGCATCGCCACACATCAAACAAGTCAAACAAGTTTATCTTAGTCACATCAGACCACAGAACATGGTTCCAGTAATTCATGCTCTTGGACAGGTTGTCTTCAGCAAACTGTTTACAGGCTTTCTTGTGAGCCAGCTTCAGAAGAGGCTTCCTTGTGGTACGATGGCCACGCAAACCGAATTGTTGCAGTGTGTGGCGTATGGTCTGAGCACTGATAAGCTGACTTTCCGCTGGCAGCACTCTTGCGTCTGTTTTTTGAAGCCAGTTTCTGCACCTGATGTACAGCACGAGGACTCAACTTCTTTGATCAACCCTTGTGAGGCCTGTTCCGAGTGGAACCCGTCTTGGAAAACCTCTGTACAGTGACCCTGGCCACTGTACTGTAACTCAGTTTCAGGGTGTTACTGATCTTCTTATAGCCTAGGCCATCTTTGTAGAAAGCAACAATTCTACTTCTCAAATCCTTAGAGAGTTCTTTGCCATGAGGTGCCATGTTGAACATCCAGTGGTCAGTATGAGAGAATTGTACTCAAAGCATCACATTTTAACTGCTCTAATACAAGATACACAAATTTGTATGGTCTTGTCAAGCAGACAAAAACATGAACTTGATGAATAGGACATGTGGCTTTACATGGTTAAACAACATACATCAGTTATCACTTACGGTGTACTCGCTTTTGTTGCCAGCTATTTTGACAATAATGGCTGTATGTTAAGTTATTTTCAGAAGACAGTAAATCGTCTCGGTTACGTATGTAACCCTCGTTCCCTGAGGGAGGGAACGGAGACGTACGTCAGTAGTGACCGACGAATTGGGATATCGCTAGAGAGCCCTATCAGCTTCGAGTGAACTAAAACAAGCCAATGAAGTTGGCGTGCGATATTTGCATAATGCGCACCGCCCCCGCCAGGTGGTATAAATAGGGGAGCAGATGCAATCGCACTCTGTTTTTCGCTGAGGAGACAATCTAGTCCGCACTACAGCGAGGGTACAGCAACTGTGGCGACGGGACGTACGTCTCCGTTCCCTCCCTCAGGGAACGAGGGTTACATACGTAACCGAGACGTTCCCTTTCAGTCGGTCACGTTCGACGTACGTCAGTAGTGACCGACGAATTGGGATCCCAAATAAAGCGCCACAGTATGAACCCCTTCCAGTGCCCAGCGCAAGCTCTAGCCACCCGGCGCACCAGTGGGACGGGGAAGGGGGCGAGCTTACGCCGAGAGAGTCTACTGCTGTTCCAAAATACCCACTAAGTAAACTAGACTACACTGGGGAAGCGAACCCGTAGGGGACGCTGCGGAGACCACTACCCACCCGTAGGGGAGGAATTTACGTGGAGAGTACACATATGGACTGGCCGTGGGCAGTACGCATATGGAGTCCCTGGGATGGCTCCACCTGGGTAGGGGGAGACTCATCTGACAGGTGACAGCAGGGCTGGCTCTGCTAAGGGAAAGACACGGGCTCGCCGTAGGGAGTTGACCGTGGACAAATACACACATGGGACCACTCACGTGGAGGGGTCACGACATGTGGAACCCAGCCAAACGTCAGCGTCAGTGACGGAGGTTCGGCCTGGCATCAGACACTCCGCAATGTCCGAGCCGAAGGGGGAGGCGGAGGAACTCGACAGGGTTCGCCAAGCGGGGAACTCGACTGGAGTAAAAAGGATGCACGTATCCGGCCCAGGGGGCGGGAGTGGCATTGCAAGCCGACACTAGAACGGGCTCTTCGCGTCTACCGGCTGGTGGAAGCGAGTACACGGGAAGATACCGGTTCTACACGAAGGCTATAGAATCTAGCGAACGTGTTAGGTGTCGCCCAGCCCGCAGCTCTACAGATATCTGTCAGCGAGGCGCCGTGCGCCAGCGCCCAGGGGGAGGCCACTCCTCTGGTGGAGTGGGCTCTCAACCTGAACGGGCAAGGCACGCCCTGGGACTCATACGCCAGGGCGATGGCGTCCACTATCCAGTGGGCCATCCTCTGCTTGGAGACAGCCTTTCCCTTCTGCTGGCCTCCGTAACAGACAAAGAGCTGGTCTGAGGTCCTGAAGCTTCGCGTTCTGTCCACGTACAGGCGCAGAGCGCGGACGGGACAGAGCAAAGCTAGGGCTGGGTCTGCCTCCTCCGAAGGCAGCGCTTGCAGGTTCACTACCTGATCTCGAAAGGGAGTGGTAGGAACCTTGGGCACATATCCAGGCCGGGGTCTCAGGATAACGTGAGAGTCACCGGGCCCGAATTCCAGGCACGATTCGTCAACCGAAAATGCATGCAGGTCCCCTACCCTCTTGAGCGAGGCCAATGCAACCAGGAGGACGGTCTTTAGGGACAGTACTTTTAACTCGACTGATTGCAAAGGCTCGAAGGGACGACCCTGGAGAGATGTAAGAACCAGGGTCAAATCCCAAGAGGGTACAGAGGGGGGCCGGGGAGGATTCAGTCTCCTCGCCCCCCTCAAGAACCTGACGATCAGATCGTGCTTCCCTAGCGATTCACCATCAACTGCATAGTGATGTGCGGCGATAGCGGCAACATACACCTTGAGGGTGGAGGGAGACAGCCTTCGCTCCAGGCCCTCTTGCAGAAAGGAAAGCACGGTTCTGACCGAACATGATCGGGGGTCCTCTCGCTCTGGTTGAGAGGAGCACCATTCGACGAACAGGTTCCACTTCAACGCATAGAGGTTCCTCGTAGAAGGAGCTCTAGCGGAAGTGATAGTGTCTGCGACCGCTTGCGGGAGATCACTCAGAACCTCCGCGTCCCGTCCAGGGACCACACATGGAGTTTCCACAGGTCGGGACGCGGGTGCCAGAGGGTGCCCCGTCTCTGAGTCAGGAGGTCCTTCCTCAGAGGAATGGGCCAGGGAGGTGCTGTCGCGAGGAGCGTGAGGTCCGAGAACCAGGTCCGAGTGGGCCAGTATGGAGCCACTAACAAGACCTGCTCCTCGTCCTCCCTGACTTTGCACAGGAGTTGTGCGAGAAGGCTCACTGGGGGAAACGCATATTTGCGTAGGCCCCGGGGCCAGCTGATTGCCAGGGCATCCGTGCCGAGCGTGCCGCCGGTCAGGGAATAAAACAACTGGCAGTGGGCAGTCTCCGGGGAGGCGAACAGATCTACCTGTGCCTCGCCGAAGCGCTGCCAAATCAGCTGGACCACCTGGGGATGGAGTCTCCATTCGCCCGGAAGCGGAGGCTGCCGTGAGAGCTCGTCGGCTGCACGGTTGAGCACGCCTGGGACGTGAATGGCACGAAGCGACCTCAGATGCTTCTGACTCCATAGCAAGAGATGGCGGGCGAGTTGCGACATACGGCGGGAGCGTAGACCACCCTGATGGTTGATGTACGCAACGGCCGCAGTGCTGTCCGAGCGGACCAGTACGTGCTTGTCTGTCAACAGCTTCTGGAAGCGGCCCAGTGCAAGACGTACTGCTAGCAACTCGAGGCAATTGACATGCCAATGCAGTTGGGGCCCCGTCCACAGACCCGATGCTGCATGCCCGTTGTACGTGGCTCCCCACCCCGTGGCGGAGGCATCTGTGTGGACCACAGCATGCCTGGACACTTGTTCGAGGGGAACTCCCGCCCGCAGGAACGAAGGGTCCGACCACTTGGTGAGGGTGCGGCGGCAGTTCGGTGTCACGGGGACACGGAACGTACCGCGCTGCCACGCCCATCTCGGGACCCGGCCGCGGAGCCAGTGTTGAAGCGGCCTCATATGAAGCAATCCGAGCGGCGTGACTGCGGCTGCGGATGCCATATGCCCCAGGAGCCTCTGAAAGTGTTTCAGTGGGGCCGCTGTCCTGCGCTTGAGCGTACTCAGGCAGGTCAACACTGACTGGACGCGCTCCTCGGTGAGGCGCGCAGTCCGGGCGACCGAATCCAGTTCCATACCGAGATAAGAGATCCTCTGCCCGGGGGTGAGTTTGCTCTTGTCCCAGTTGACCCGAAGACCCAACCGACTGAGGTGAGCTAACACCATGTCCCTGTGTTCGCACAACTGCTCTCGCGAGCTGGCCAGGATGAGCCAGTCGTCGAGGTAGTTGAGGATGCGAACGCCCTGTTCCTTGAGCGGAACAATGGCCGCCTCCGCAACCTTCGTGAAGACGCGGGGCGACAGGGCCAGCCCGAAGGGTAGGACTTTGTACTGATATGCCCGACCCTCGAACGCAAACCGTAGGAAGGGTCTGTGACGAGGCAGAATCGAGACATGAAAGTACGCGTCCTTCAGGTTGATCGCTGCAAACCAATCCTGGGGACGGACGCATTCGAAAATGCGCTTCTGCGTAAGCATCTTGAACGGCAGCCTGTGAAGGGACCGGTTCAGGACACGCAGATCCAGGATTGGCCGTAACCCACCGCCCTTCTTCGGTACAATGAAGTAGGGGCTGTAGAACCCTGACTTCATATCGGCTGGAGGGACCGGCTCGATTGCATCCTTCGCCAGGAGGACAGCAATCTCCGCCCGGAGAACAGGTGCATTGTCCAGGGACACCTGAGTGTAGTGGACACCCCTGAAGACCGGGGGACGCCGGGCGAACTGAATCGCATAGCCGAGTCTGATAGTACGAATGAGCCAGCGGGACGGGCTGGGGAGCGCTATCCAGGCTTCCAGACACCGAGCCAGCGGGACCAAAGGCACCACAGATGCACCGGGGGTGGGGCAGCGAAGCAGAGTGCTGGAACCCGACTCGGACGGCACAGCGGCCCGAAGTGAGGTCAGACTCTGCGAGGTGGCAGTGTGAATGGGAGACGGCTGAGGGGCGGCCTCGACCATCACACTGGGACCTGCTGGCGAAGTGAGAGTGGGCTGCGAGTGGCAAGGGGGGGGCCTCGCGCACTGACAGCCGCAGTCTCTTGTGACCTGGAGGATTGGGAAACTGCTCTTTTTGTGATAAAGTGGGTACCGCTGGACTCCGGAGAGCCAGCGGCGGGACAGACAAATTCACAAATTCCCCCCGGCCCTCCTCCGGGGGTGGGAGAGATGATGGAGTCCTCTCCCGAAGAGCAGGAACCTTCCCCTCCAGGTCGCCCGTCTCAGGATCGCGTCTTCCTCGACCTCTTGCCACCTGGCTTGGCTTGAGCGGGCTGGGCGCCGCGTCCGCGACCGGCACCCTGCTGTTTGGCTGGTGAAGGCTGCTGCTTTGCCGACTTAGCAGGGGCGGAGGACGACGCAGGCGGGCGCCCACGGCGACGAGCGGGCTGAGGCTGTGCGGCCGGCGGCGGGGTGGAGGCAGCAGCGGACCGCCGGGGCAAGACGTGTTTGATGGCCTCAGCCTGCTTCTGGGCGGCAGAGAACTGCTGGGCGAAGCTCTCTACCGCGTCGCCGAAAAGGCCGACCTGTGATATGGGGGAGTCCAGGAACCGATACTTGTCGGTATCCCTCATATCAGCGAGGGTCAGCCACAGGTGGCGCTGCTGGACCACAAGCGTGGCCATCGCTTGACCAACAGAACGTGCCGTCACCTTAGTCGCCCGGAGGGCGAGGTCCGTGGCGGCACGCAGCTCCCCGAGCAGCTGCTGGTCAAGACCTCCCTGGGGCATTTCCATCAACGCTTTTGCTTGGTGAACCTGCAAAAGGGCCATGGCATGCAGGGCGGAGGCGGCCTGTCCACAGGCTCTGTAAGCTTTCTCCGTCAAGCCCGACGAGAATTTACAGGCCCGGGATGGGAGACGCGGCTCACCGCGCCAGCCGGAGGTCGTTGGACACAGTTGCATCGCAACAGACCTCTCGACTGGGGGAATCCGCGTATATCCCCTAGCCTCCCCGCCATCCAGGTTGGTGAAGGCGGATGAGGGACCAGGTCTCGCACGAACACTATACGGCGTCCGCCAGGACCTGGTCACCTCATCATGCACTTCCGGGAAGAATGGCATCGGGGCGGGGCGCTGGGGACCAGCGCGGGCCGCCCCGAGATACCAATCATCGAGCCGAGAAGGTTCGGGACACGGTGGAGGGTTCCAGACGAGCCCAACCTTCTCAGCAGCCCGGGAAAGCATAGCCGTCAACTCAGGATCGGGCTCGGACAACGCTACAGCCCCAGAGGGGGGTAACGCAGCCGAGTCCTCATCTCCCGAGGACTCCTGCTCGCCATCCGATGCCGAGATCGACATACGGTCATCCGCCGGCGCACCGAAAGAGACGGCAGGTCGCTCCGTAGAGGGACCAGCACGTTCAGTCGGCAACACCACCGGTTGCAGTGAAGTAGAGGGGACAGGGGGCCGCGGAGCAGCGCTCGGCGGGGAAGCCCTGACCGTAATCCTCAGATCACCCTGTCTACACGCCGACACACCGTCACCTCGGCCGAAGCCAGAGAAAACGGCGGCACGGGGCATAGGAGAGGGGACTCCCGCTCCTTGAGAACCAAGAAACGAGAGTCTCGATCTCAACACTGCAATAGTCATGTTCCCACAATGAGAACATGAACTATCCACAAAAGCTGCCTCAGCGTGCTGAACGCCCAGGCACGTGATGCAGCGATTGTGGCCGTCAGCGGGGACCAAAGAACGACCGCATCCAGTAGCGCACAGACGAAATGACATCTTGAAAAAGACGCAGGGTTCGTCTGTGAAGCTCTTTTAGAAGGGGAATTTCAGCTCTCTTGTGCTGAAGCACGCAGGGAGAGACAGCAGCTGAAGCTCGCGACCTCGCTGCAGTGCCGTGACACCAACACGAAGAGAGATCCTTTTCTTCTTGGCTTGAAGACACACGAGTCTGAAGGCTGGAACACATAGGTTGGCTCCGAAGCGAAAGACAGAGTGCGATTGCATCTGCTCCCCTATTTATACCACCTGGCGGGGGCGGTACGCATTATGCAAATATCGCACGCCAACTTCATTGGCTTGTTTTAGTTCACTCGAAGCTGATAGGGCTCTCTAGCGATATCCCAATTCGTCGGTCACTACTGACGTACGTCGAACGTGACCGACTGAAAGGGAACTATACTGCTTTATAAGCAGCACATTGACTACTTTAAAATATATCCAAGTTTCACTTCTATAGTAATGTCCCTTGAGAAGATATACTTAAATGGTTGCTGAACTGTGAGGGGTGTACTCACTTTTATGAGATACTGTAAGTAAAATGTCCAGCTGCACAACACATCAGGAGGAATGAAGAGACACGACATGATCTCAAAAGCAAAATAACTGCCGGTGTGACTCATTCTTGCCTTCAAAGCAAGAAAATTAGCAACACTCTTTTGGTTTGGATCTCGGATCCCCTATTTCATCATCACCACTTTGTGATGTAGGTCAGAATGTAGGACAGAATATGGAGGAAAAAAAAATTCTTATGTAAGGCTTATGTATAATTTTTGAGCCTTGGGTGTTTGTGACATTTGAAGGAATAGCAGAAGCCTCTGGTGGTTGGGGATGTGAGGAAGGTGAGAACTGTGTAGTTCCCGTGTGACTTTGAGGATGAGCGGTTTAATTCAGCAGACAATGACAGCCGGTGTGTTGTGCAAAGTTAAAAAGCAGCTTCTCTAAATTCTCTGAAGCTGAGTAAAATATGCATTGTGTTTTACAAAAAAAAAAAAAAAAATGCTGCTGCTAAATCAAAAGCATTATGACTTGATTCATTTGATCAAATGCACAAAAGGTTTCCAATGCACAAAATGTTCTTGAAGAAAGTTTCGTCAGATTATTATATGTACTTTTTCTTATATATATTATATATATATATATATATATATATATATATATATATATATATATATATATAAATGCTCAGCGTAAATGAGTACACCCCCTTTGTAAAGTAACATTTTAAACAATATCTCAATGAACACAAAAACAATTTCCAAAATGTTGGCAAGACTAAGTTTTATATAACATCTGTTTAACTTATAACATGAAAGTAAGGTTAATAATATAACTTGGAGAACAAAATTTTCAGTTTTACTCAAATTAGGGTGATGCAAAAATGAGTACACCCCACTGAAAGTCTCTGGAGCACAGCTAAATTTTAGACTACAAATGTCTAATTTAACAAGAATTCAACAACAGGTGAGTCTAATTATTCATTACACAGGTGTCCAGCAGACAGTTGACTATAAAAGGCTGTTAAAACCCCTTCCCATTTCATGCTGTCAGCAATGGCACCACATGGAAGAGAAATGTCACAATGACCTGAGAAAAAAAATATTTTTTTTACACCAGAAAGGTGAAGGCTACAAGAAGATCAGCAAAGCTTTACTTATCAGTCAGAATACTGAAGCAAAAGTGGTACAAAAATTTAAGATGGAAAGATGGAACGGTCGTACATAGAAGTTAATACCTCGACAGGAGCGTCTTCTGATAAGAAGGGTTGAAGAAAATTGGCATGGAAGTTCACTGCAGTTATCTAAAGAAGTAGAAAGCCAAACTGGGGTGACTATTTCCCGTGACACAATACGGCGTACACCGCAGAGGAATGGCATGCATGGGTGCTGTCCACGAAAGAAGCTTCTCCTAAAGCCCAGGCACAAAAGAACCAGTCTAGAGTTTGCCAGGGCCCATGCTGACAAAGATGAAGACTACTGGGACACTATACTCTGGAGTGATGAGACCAAGAATTCTGGAATTCTGAAGAGACAAGTCGAGCATCACTCTCCATCCAGCATCCAGTCTCTAAAAGAGGTCATTCTTGAAGAATGGAAAAAGATAGATGTTGCAAAATGTCGCCAACTTGTTCATTCCATGCCTAGAGGACTTGGTGCTGTCATTAAAAAGAAAAATGTGCTCAAATTGTTCACAGAAAGTTTTTTTGGGGAACCCAAAATAGTTCTTCTAAGACATCACTACAAAAATCCCCTTTTGGAAGCTTTATTTTAAAGAGTGTACATTCTCTGTTATCTAGCTCATTGGTTTTTTTTTTTTTTTTACTGGTACCTTGTTCCTCTGAGTAATGTTTTCATTTTCTTGCCTGAACTGGAGACTCCTGAGCTTCTAGCCATCTATCAAAAGGTCTATATTCACTATAAACTTTACACTGTCCCACAAGCCCATTTTACTAGTTTTCTACAATACCTTTTTTAATTGCAAGATGGCGCCAATGATTAGTATAAAAAGAGTGAGACAGGCCCACAGGGTGAATGTGATTTCACCAAGTACATGTTCCTGGATCAGCATCTTTGTTGATCCTGGAACAACATTCCAATCAACCAATAATATTTGATGGACAAGTTTAGGCTTACAACCAGGGTTAGTGTTTCAACCTTAGTGTTAATCACTTTTCATTTGCCTCAGATTTTAGAGATAAGTTATGGGTAGGGTTATGTTTAGGGGTAGGGATAGGGGACTAAATTTTCGGACAGTAATTTTGTTCCAGGATCAACAAAATATGTTAATCCAGGATCATGACTTAGCCTAGCCTACTTGCCAAAATCACAGTGACCCATAGCACAGCATTGTTAAGGACAACGGTGAAATATACTTGAATATGTATACTTTTCTACTATAAAGTACATGCAAAAGCAGTATGTCAAATGAATTAAATGTCCAAATGTGCAGTATTCAACAAACAAGTGAAAAATATTTGGATAAATGTATCCACTGAGATTCTGAACTCTGCCACCATTGGACACTTTGCTATCTCAATGCTAAAAAATGAAAAAAAAAAAAAAAAAAATGCTGGCAATCTGTGTGTTCTTTTTAAGTTTTAAAGTGTTTTTGTACCAAGGTTTTTGTACCATGTTCTTTGTTGTTACATTGAACATGTTTAACAGCAATGTACCTTGTTTTTGTATTTGGTGGTAGTACATGAGGTTAAAAAATAATAGAAGCATGGAGGATGTAGTATGTCCGGTAATATATTCATACACAATGGTCTAAGATCTTTATCGAACTCAGTACTCTGATTTTGTGAAAGTATTTTTAATCCAGTTATAAAAAACAGTTATTATAAAAAACATTTGACCCTTTACTGCAAGTGTTGTTATTGCTAACTAACATTAAAATAGGTTTTCGTAATTGACATAAAGCTGATGGAAAATTACTTAAAAAATTAGAAGTTGAAGAACTAAAGGTGAAATAAACATGTACAGCTATAGAAATATTTGTTTATTATTTTTAAAATTGCATGCATTTTGCGGAAGAACACTTGCACAGCCAAGTGACATAGCCTATGTATGCAATTTCCTGCAAAAACCATCCCGGGTCTAAAATATAAACTCTTGTAACAGGCTTACCATAGTGAATCAGGGTAATAATGTATTGACTCATTATTTAATGTAATAATTATTTAATATCATTATTTATTTAATCTAATAAAAATGGCAAAGCAAAATAAATACAGAACTGCTAACATTTTAATTAAAAACTGAAAATATAAAAATAAAAGCTCATTTAAATTATAAATAATAATTGCATATAAATAATCCTAAAACAATACTTCTCAGTGTCATAAATCAAGTAAAAGGCCATGTCAAATTCGAAAATGTATATATATATATATATATATATATATATATATATATATATATATGTGTGTGTGTGTGTGTGTGTGTGTGTAATTAATTCATGAAACATATTATTATTCTTTCAGAATTCAATTTAACTTCTAATACAGCAAAGCCGCGTGTATGTTAAAGGATTAGTTCACTTTCAAATAAAATTTTCCTGATAATTTACTCACCCCCATGTCATCCAAGATGTTCATGTCTTTCTTTCTTCAGTGTTTCTTACAGTTTCAGTGCTTCCAATGGCTTTAAACAATACCAGACGAGGAATAAGGGTCTTATCTAGCGAAGCGATTCTTCAAAAAGCTTACGCTGAATGTCCTACGCCTTCCCTATTCTACTTACGGAAAAAATGGAACTGGGCTGCGTTCGTTCCGTAAGTTGAATAGGGAAGGCGTAGGACATACAGCATAAGCTTTTTGAAGAATACTGAAGTGCGGTTTTGGCGGAACCACTTGGAAGGCGATCATTTGTTTATATAAAGCATATACATTTAAATTTTTTTTTTTCGAAAATGACCGATCGTTTCTCTAGATAAGACCCTTATTCCTCGTCTGGTATCGTTTAAAGCTCTTTGAAGCTGCAGTGAAACTGTAATTTTGATCTTCAACCGTTTGGAGGCCAATGAAGTCCACTATAAGGAGAATAATCCTGGAATGTTTTCATCAAAAACCTTAATTTCTTTTCGACTGAAGAAAGAAAGACATGAACATCTTGGATGACATGGGGGTGAGTACATTATCAGGAAAATTTTATTTGAAAGTGAACTATTCCTTTAATGTCCCTCAGATACTCAGACGTTGTGAGTGACTTGCTTTGTGCTGCCATCTGCTGTGCGATTAGACAAAATACTTCAAAAAGGAAGCAAGTTTCTAATCTCATATGGTTTGACTAGACGTTATAATAATAATAATGCTGAGAGTTTATAAATTACTTGTCATTAATTAACTTTAAATCGCAAACCGTGTTCAAAGACCATAGTTATCACTTCAGATAATCATAGCTATGGTGAGTCAGCTTGTGTTTTCGCTCATAATCACACGTGGATGTTTTTTTTTCCTTATGAGTGTAGTTAAACTGTAAAATCTACTAGAGGCAAGTATGAAATATATAGTACTTGAGTTACACACACCTATAAACATGGGATCCAAAAGTCTAATACCACAACAGAAAATGCACTTAATTGCATCTACTGAGTCACTAAGTCAAAAAGTACTATATAAATATGTGTCTTTTAAGTACCTTGTTTAAATATATTATATGAATGATGCCTGATATGTGCTATAACATTTTTTGTTACTGCATTAGACACAATATAAATCAACAAAAAGTGCATTCAAACCAGAAATGATTACAAGAATAGACATCAACTTATCTTATGCAAAAAACACCATGTTTATTAGACACCAAATTCTCTGAACAATCAGAGTTAATAAAAACACTTCGTTACGAAGCATACGCTTAGTTTACACAGAGTGAAAACGAAAAATAAAGAAGAAAAAAAGCATGAGAACTCCACATTGGAATCAAAAAGCACCACAGTGTCTGTGTTGTGATCACATTCTCCATGTATAACATCCCCACACGCATGTGAGTTTGATCTCAGTGTCTCTTTGAGAAGGAGCGTTGGCCTTGCTCCTCACATGGAAAGGGACAGAGGACATGGGCCCTCATGAAGTGCACACAGGGCCAGTTTGAAATCAAAATAGTGATATCTCGGTATCCAAATATAGTTTGATGAGTAAACAAAAAAGTGTGACCCGTTGCCTGATCTAGGCGAGGACTGCAAATCAGCAGCCAGACCACATATACACTGTAAACAAAGCAGTTAGGCAGTTCTTGGTTGCTACTGACACAGTGCTGAACTCCAGCAAAACAAAACAAGATGCACCATTCTAGGACAAACCAACCAGAGGCCGGTTAATACTATTATAAAATGCATTGCTATAAACCACTAGATTTTTGCATCACATTTGCATTTCAATCCAAACACTGAGATAAACAACTTAAAAATTACTCAATAAGAAGGGTCACGTTGCAAAACAGTCCAAAATACATAACATTTCAATCTCAGCAATATACAATAGAAAAATTATAAGGGTGTGATATCAAAGTTTGTAAAAACCAACGTATGACAACGAGCTAGGGGCCCCAAAATTTGAAAACGTAAAGACGTTCATGCATCTGCGGGCATGAGAACTCAGTCTACAGGTTTGGAGATGTCGTTCTCCGGGGGTTCCGAGGAAAACTGGAGTCGTCTGACCGCTTCTTTGATCAGGTTCCCCGACAATATGAGTTCCTGGAGGAGCTGGTGTGGATCGTCCTCGTCGATTTTCTTTCGGTTCCACGAGGATTTGAAATGGTCCCATTCCTGATCGCTGGATCCGGGCGGGTTGTACGGACTGGCCCGGCTGGTACGTAAACTCCGGCTACGGAGACGGATGCACCGCTGACCGCCCGCCGCGCTGCTGCCGCCGTTCGGTTTGCTGCTGGTGAGACCGTGTAGACGTGACATCGCCTTCTGGCTCGAGCTATTGTTGTGAAGCTGCAGTGCCTCGCCGATTTTCGACACGAGAGCGTCTACTTCCTTAGAATCCACCGTTACCGACTGTTCCAAAAAGATATAATTCTCCTTTCGACAAGGCATTTTGAATATATCTGTGTGTACAGTAATATCCAGCCGTGATAGTTGTTTTTATTCAAATGGATGCGATCGTTTACCCGGCGTCCACCACGTTCACACGCTACCCAACAGAAACAGCTCAAGGGTTGATTTGTAAACAATGGATGACGCAGAATCCGGCACGTACCATTTCGAAAGCATAGGGGCGCATGCTCAGTCGTTTAAACATGTAAACGTGTTATATAGTAGTTGGAGAGAAATTTTATACGTTTCGTTTCAGCTACAACATAAATTACATCGTCTGCTCGAATTAGCATTCTTGGTGGTTATATTTATTTTGGCACCGCCATACGTCTCCGCAGATCTCTGTATCATCAATCATAGCATTACATAACAGTCCCCGAGTATATAAAAACAATGCACTAGGCAGCCACATGTGTGAACTCTATGCACTCAAATGCTAGTGCAACTGAATGTGACACTGTACTAGATGAACTTGATTTCTAAGACGGTTATAAATTATAGCAACAATGTCTTGATAACTTTATTTCCATATTTGGAACTGAGGACCTGTTCATCTCGTGTGGCACGTGCCAGACGGTTAGTAATAGAGGCAACATTAACAGTTGCATCAGACACATTAGACCAGGGTTTTTCATACTTGGGTCTGGGGAACTAAATATTTTCATTTTAACATATTTATAATGTTAATTTTCACAGTATAAATTAGGAATTAGGTCTTTACACTTGAATATACAGTCAAACCAAAATGTATTCAGACACCTTAAACATTTCATTCATTATTACAGTTTATTCACTATAGTTTAAAAAAATGGCAATAAAATATGACAAGATCTCAGAGTTAAACTGTGTCAGAAATTATGTCAGAAAACACTTAAGCAAAACATGGTCAGGTCAAAGTGTCTGAATAATTTTTGGTTCCAAATGTTTATCAGTTTTACTGGTAGTCCACAGTATGAAGAATTTTTGGTATAATATTAATTTTGCTATCCTCATTTACATAAATGAACTATAGTGTCCTGCACCCACTAGTAAAAAAATATAAAAATGTATATCTAGTGTCTGAATAATTTTTGGTTTGACTGTGTATATACATATATATATATATATATATATATATATATATATATATATATATATATAATGGGTCAATAACATGACAAGTCATTTTTTTTTTTGTGAAAAAAACAAAGATATAACATTCAAAGTATGTAAGGTAGTACACCTTGATCACTTTTATTGAATCCAAAAGGTTTTAATTGTATTTTGCTAAATATAAAGGTATTTTAAAGATTTTGAAGTGTCAAAAGGTCATTTGATTTAACCGTCCAAAAGCCAATACAGCCAATTCATTTGTGATTAAAATATCTTAATGTAATAAAGGTATATATTTTTTATTCTGGCATGATTTGATAACATCATATATTAACATATTGCAAAATGGTATTAAAATTATGTGTAGACTTGTTGCTTTGTTATGAGAAAGAATGTCCCGAAAAAAGTTGATGTCATTCGGAGTAACCAATATAAAGGGACCATTTTGGATCAAGTCATGCAGTCAATATCATGTGACAGGATGTGACATCATTCAGACACATGCAAAGGACCACATGGTTGTGAAGCAAAGTTACTAACTCTCTCTTAACTATTTGAAAAATTTGTGTTTTCACTTGCTCATATGTATGTCCCGAAACATCAGGTCATTCGGTACAACTGCTATAAAACATGGAAAATGTTTTGAAAAACTTGTACTATATACAGTATCTCACAGAAGTGAGTACACCCCTCACATTTTTGTAAATATTTTATTATATCTTTTCATGTGACAACATTGAAGAAATGACACTTTGCTACAATGTAAAGTAGTGAGTATACAGCTTGTATAACAGTGTAAATCTGCTGTCCCCTCAAAATAACTCAACACACAGCCATTAATGTCTAAACCGCTGGCCACAAAAGTGAGTACACCCCTAAGTGAAAATATCCAAATTGGGCCCAATTAACCATTTTCTCTCCCCGGTGTCATGTGACTCGTTAGTGTTACAAGGTCTCAGGTTTAAATGGGGAGCAGGCGAGTTAAATTTGGTGTTATCGCTCTCACTCTCTCATACTGGTCACTAGAAGTTCAACATGGCACCTCATGGCAAAGAACTCTCTGAGGATCTGAAAAAAAGAATTGTTGCTCTACATAAAGATGGCGTAGGCTATAAGAAGATTGCCACTTTTGTGGCCAGTGGTTTAGACATTAATGGCTGTGTGTTGAGTTATTTTGAGGGGACAGCAAATTTACACTGTTATACAAGCTGTACACTCACTACTTTACATTGAAGCAAAGTGTCATTTCTTCAGTGTTGTCACATGAAAAGATATAATTAAATATTTACAAAAATGTGAGGGGTGTACTCACTTCTGTGAGATACTGTATAAAATGTTTGATTGTCCTTTTGCTATCTAGCTAGCAATCTAATTAGCTAGATATCAGCCATTGTTTGAAAATATCGTCATTCAGTATAACCACAAGTGTAATTCTGTAAAATCGAATGGGGTCCCTCGCATGAGGATGATCATATTTGGGGGGTCAAGGATGAAATGGAAAAGATTTTGTTGGTTAGCATGGTTGTGTTATCCCCTGTTGGTATACAACATCTGGCTGCAAAGAGCAAGCAGGAAGGCCTTTACAGTGTACTATGGGTGTGTTCGCAGAATTTTCACAGTAATCCCAGCATTAAAGGTGTGTGCTGTCTAAATTGAAATGTGTCAAAAATCTCACTAAATAATAATTTACTTACCTGAGAAACAGGCCAAAATTTACATCATTAGTTATTTTTATGACATCCACCCTAGCACTCTTTGAACAAAACATTTTTTGAGTCAGATCTTTTCAATGATTTAGTTATTTAGACCACACAACCGGTCTAAATGATTTCGCTGGCTCAATTCTGCCACAGCAGTGAGAAGATTATCAGTAAATGATGATGTTAATTTCTCTGTTTCTTACACAAATCTATCCAGACTAGACAATATAAAATATAGTCGTATGGACAATTTTTTTTTTGATACTTATGTTTTTGTGTCTTTTAAAGACACCCATAGAAAAATGGGAAATAATTCCTCTAACGTGCTTAAATGTAAATTGTGTTTCTTTATAATCTGCTCTGGCACTTTATGTTCTGTGTCAGTCTAACCACGTCCTCTTTCAGGGGAAGAGGCTTCTGAGTTCTTAGAAACAATTGTGAACTATTTTAACACGACTACTACTTTTAGAAGTTTGGTTGCATCTGGCACCAAACCATATAAATATTGTCTAATATTTCAAGTGGTTAATAATAATTTATCCTTGCTGTGCCCAGAAATGTGCCCAACCTTCTGCCAGTTTTGGCCATTAAAGCCAAACTTTTGCACCATTTTGTTTGGTCACTTCACTGAATATACAGCTCAGGGCAGCTTAAATTTCTTACTAGTGGTTGCACAAGCATCTATTAATGAGAAGGGTTACATTCATGACTTGACAATGTTTAAATCAAGTATTAATCTGATCATTTATGCTGACAGTTTGCAGGAAATGAAAGGGCATACTTGCATATCACATTAGTCATGATCACTAAGGGGTTTGGTCAATCAGTGTTTGCCATCTGTATTACATAACAGTTTAAGGGGGTGGATAGAGCAGGAAGAGAGTTTTATTGATCACGGTAGGCCAATACAATACAATACCTTTAAGCTATATTATGTGTGCAATTAGTATGATTTGACCAGGGCTGTTTGATCTGATTTGTTTAATTTCAGTGAATCAAGGGGTTGAATTGGCAATTTAAACTATTATTTAGATGTTTGAGCAAATGATTCTGCATCTGGTTTCACCATTTGATTTTGTATGTGCACAGATTGTGGCCGAACATCCACAGAAGCTTTCCTTGTTTACCTCACAGTGGGAGAACAGTCTTAAGCACACATTGTCTTTGTGGAAGTATCAAACACAGACTACTGGTGTGCCGTTGCTCACTGTTTCAGCCATCAGTGTGGCCACAGGGACTTCATTTCTCAGAATTCACTTTACCAAGAACCCACTGTGCCATGCGGCTTTTGTGATAAAAGAGGTCGAGGTCATTCTTTTTTATTCAAACACATTTGTTTACCATGGTATGAGTAAATATTTAAGTAGTTGTCTGATCATGTGCATAAAATTCAGTCACATTCTGATTGATGCTGGTGATTATTGCTCACTGCTAATGCTAAACCTTAAATATGGATCTTTGCTGGTGCTACAGGCATTAAAGGATTAGTTCACTTTAAAATGAAAATTCCCCAGTTCAAACTCTCGCAGTTCAAAACGCTTATGCTACGTCCTACATCATCCGTATTCAAATTACGAAAAAAGCATAACTGACGAAACATCAGTTACACTTTTTTCGTAAGTTGAATATGGAAGGCGGTATAAAAAATATGCTTTATATTTTAAGACGAGGTCCCATGGAAGTGGATCATTATGTTTGCTGGACCTTAGTATTAAAAAGTTCAGAAACCCCTTATCTAGTCTTCATCTAAATAAAGGATGTGATATGAATGGAGTGCTAATGGTCTGTAATCTCCTCCACCATGCAATGTTATCATAAAAGTTGTAAAACTTGTTCTGTCTCTTTTGGACTGTCCTAGCTAGATTAGTTTCTCAGAAAGGAAGAACAGCGCTGTCTCTTTTTGGAAAAGTTAGTCCTTGAAGATTATATGGGTGGGGAGCATGGGTTATTTGTTTTGGGAGAAGTCAGTAAACAGAAAAAATTAACACAGATGATGTGAGGAAGGAAGACCTCTGTCTGTTTCAAGGATTCGAGAGGTCTGGTTTCATATGAATGGTCGAGGGATTCTGGGTATTGCTAAGTGTTCTGTGCTAGCTTTGTTTTTAAATGGAAGCATACAACAAATCAGGGCCAAGTAACCAAGGAGATAATCCATAAGCAAGTGAATGCGTAAACACGGCAGTGAGAGACAGACAGCCTCTCCTTGCTGATTTACTGCCCTATCCTTTATATAGCTGTAAGGGAGAAGCTTTATTGCTTATTTCTTCCTGTTTAAATGCCAGCTGCATATACACCCATATACAGAAATAAGTGTATGAACATTAATAGTTTGTTATTTTTAAGATTTATGTTTAAAGTGGCAACATGCTTATTAACAGATATTGCATTTGATTGCATGACAAACTTTTAGCAATTTGTGATAAGTTTAATGCAGAACTTAAAAATATTGTTCTTTATAGTTTCCAAATGGAGGTTTTTGCAGCAATGCCATAGAAGAACCATTTTGGGATCCCCAAAGAACCTTTCAGTGAAAAGAACCATTTTTTTCTATGTGTGAAGAAAGGAAAGGTTTCGTTTTAATAATTAATTTTGTTTTAATGAATTTTTAATTTAAATTAAATTTTATGAATTAAACAGCTTGTAAACATACTCTACCACCAGGGGCGTCACTAGATAAATTTTTGCCGTGGCACGAACCCCAGTAAAGTTTTGCTGTGCCCTAGAAAAATTTTCCTGACAAATCATTGTCTGATGAGGTAGGGTTCTTTAAAACTGAGTCGGACCACAAGTAGACGAGGGACACACATTCCCGTTTATACTTGTAACTAACAACTTCTGTCCTGATTTCTTTGAGGGGATGGTCTATGGGTGGGTAAATTAATGGTTTTTTTTCAGATCTTTCTTCGATCTAATGGACAAAATAAGCTTGCGCAATTTACATATGAATGTGCCGGGAGATGACAGAAAAACATACGAAGGGCAGCAGCTTTCGTATCTGCTCTGACAGCCACAAGACCATACCAAATGATGTGAGCGCATGTTAGAAATCACGAATGGTGAGAGAACATTGTGCTTGGTACATTTTTCATCTTCAAATCCAGCCGACAAAGTTGAAATCCTGTCTAGCTAGCGCACTTCCCATAATGTGTATGCGTTAGATAGGCGGAGAGTAGGCGGTCTTTTGTGGCTGTTCGAACACATTCGACCACATGAGCATCTACACTACAAAAGCAATCTGGTCGAATGTGTTTGTGGAATCTGGTCGTGGAAGTGGTCAAAAGTGGACAAGCTCAAAACGTTTTAGACCCCATTTACACCTGTATTTAGCATCCACTTGTAATCCGATTCACCAAAACGCATCTTAATACCATGTAAACAGGGCCAAGAACTCTAGGGTTCTATCTACCTTTTTTCTAGTCTACATCATTTGGTCGCCAAAAAGTTGGTTGAACAAAGTTGGTATATTTCAAATTACATACTTCTGTGGGATCCTGGACCAGCTGAACAGCTGCTTTTAAGATGAATAGCTAGTTAGAGCGGCTAGCTCTTTAAGTATTAAAGGCCTCCACATATGCAGTGCCTGTCAGGTTGCATTTGCCTGACTCATCGTATACCTGTGTGAATTGTGGGGGTGGAAGAATGGTAGTTGAATAAACGCTCAAAGCAATTCTGACTTCAGACAAAACACTCAATTAGACTTGTTACAGAAAGCTCTTCCTGTACTATCAAAGGAGTGTTACTGTAGCTGCCTGGTGTCGACCTCCTCAGACGAGTGTACTCGGCTCTCAGTTACAGCCACTGACTGGACTCAGAGATGGGGGTTGGGCAACTTGGGCTGTATTGGATTAGCCTTCAGCACAGAGACTTTTCTTGCTCAAGGGACAATAGTAAGTCTCATACAGTCTAACTTTAGAGAGGCTCATCCTGATCAGAGTGTGAGATTACAGTGGGAACAGCACTGGATGGCTGAGTGTCGCCAACTGCAAGCTTTTATACTGTACTCTTTTTGATTGTATTAATTTATTACTTGTAATACAATGATATATTAATTTATTAATTGCAACACAAAAGTGTGAAGGCGGAAATAATGAGGCAATGACCATGTTTACACTATATCGTTCAAAAGTTTGTGGTCAGTAAGATATATTTTTAACAAAAATAATACTTTTACTTGGCAAGGACACATTAAAGGATTAGTTCACTTAGGAATTAAAATTTCCTGATAATTTACTCACCCCTATGTCATCCAAGATGTTTATGTCTTTCTTTCTTCAGTCAAAAAGAAATTAAGGTTTTTGAGGAAAACATTCCAGGATTTTTCTCCATATAGTGGACTTCACTGGGGTACAATGGGTTGAAGGTCCAAATTGCAGTTTCAGAGCAGCATCAAAGAGCTGTACATGATCCCAGCAGAGGTATTGTCTAGCAAAACAATCGGTCATTTAAAAAAAATAAAATAAAAATGTATATACTTTTTAACCACAGTCACGTTGGAAAGGTCACACGTGACATAGGCGGAAGTACTGCGGTTGGGCGAAAAACTCTCATCTCATTTTCTCCTCCAACTTCAAAATCGTCCAACATTGTTGTTTTACCTTTTTTTGTAAAGGGCGTTTGACTTGGTCTTTGCACGTTCGCTTTGTAGACACTGGATCGGTACTTTTGTCTATACGTCACTCGTGGCCTCAAGCATTTTTACATGCATATTCAGATTAAGGTGAAACCTTTATTTTGAAGATGTTTACAGCTCCACACATAATGGACATGCACATTCTTTTCCAGCTAATCTCTTCTGGAAATACTGGATATACTTGCTGTTGCCATTTATTATGTTTTATGAAACAGCTCATTCTCATTCATGTACATTCAGATGCAATAGTGACAAATTGCAAAATGTAGGACATGACGTTTCTTTTAATGCTTGTAAAATGTTATTAAAAGAATCTCGTCCTTGCTACAATAGCTTGACTTTTAAAAACCGCCTGCAACATCACATATAAATTAATCTTCTTTTATGTACCACAGAAGAAAGAAATTTTCGTTTTTGGGTGAACTAACCCTTAAATGTAATGACGTTATGAGCATGAAGATGCCTCTTAGCAAACAAGTGTTTATGTTCTTCCTGACATCATCATAGTCTAGAAATAGATATGACTGTCTGGTGTAGAGGGTGTGCGTGTGATATATGAGCTTGCATATTGCTCAAAATAAGTACTCAAAAAAGCAAGAGTGGTTGATAATTTAAGCCTGCCTAAAATACTAAACATTACAAATAAACTAAAATATGTCATTCATAACGGAATGAGGGAGAAATTCTCAGAGCCACATGTAAGTTTTCGTCAAGTTGCATTTGTCTCAGTCAGTTATGGTTTCCTAGAATCAGCGCCCCTCCCCCGTGATTTAAGGCCGTGTTGTGTTGTGAACAGCACGAGCACGTGTTCGAGCGCTGCACTGACTGCCCTCGGCTCCTGAGCTTCAGCCAACACGCGCGAGCTTGGCTGTTTACAACAGCCGACTCCTCCCCCTCCCTCTATTATTTGACTTTCACTGGCTCTCCATCCCGAATACCCAGTGGGTCTGGCGGCTGAAAAAGCAGCTGTCCTGTGTTGGGAAGCGCTTCGATCAGCAGACAGTATACGTTAGTTAAGATCTCGTCGGTGCGGTTTTACAGCTCGAGCTTCACGCACGTACGTCTTCTGTCTTTCATCCCCTCACACAGCTGAGCTCGTGCCAGAATAATCGCAATGTGAAGCAAATAGCAAAACGTGTACTGTGGAGTGGCACAATTATTGATAAAGTGGTCAGTGTGGAAGTAAGGGTGCTATTCTTAGAACTGCTACGTCTAAGACAAGTAAACAACTGTCAGAGATAGTCTCCGTTATGAACGTAAACACCATAATTCAACTGGGGATAAAATCAGAGAACATCATTTGAGTAACGTTAATATCTGTTATGTTTTTTATTTACTCTCACTCTACCACTTTATTAACTCTCCCAGCAGTTTGGAACAGGTCACCCAAAATTAATGTTAAAATTAATGTTTAAAAACCACGTTGTTTTGTTTCAACTTAAGAACACAAAAGAAGATATCCCCGCATATGTTTTCCATACCAAATTGAGATTTGAGCCTCAAAGCTAATTCGGTTCTGCACTTTCAGACTTGGCACCAAGTTACATCAATTTGTAAAAAAAAAAAAAAATTGTTTTGAAATTGTATGGAAAATTTTTCAGTGACTAAACCCGGTTTCACACTGCGATTTTGGCCACGATTTGGTCGTCTGAGACAAATTTTGAGAATCCTAAAAGATTCCTATAATCGTAGGCTAAAATCTGTAGTCTTTGATCGTTAGACATGTTCACTGACAGCCGATTAATGACTGCTGCGATCAAATTTTACCTCAGACGAAATTCTGGCAGTGTCAGAAGATTTGGCGCACAGTCCTGCAGTGTGACTTCACCTACGACAAACATCAAATTGTCTTCGTTTTTCAAGACAAGCCGTGATCAAAATTAACGCTAGAGATGTCTTTGTTAGCCACCATTTCAGTCCCGTATGTAATGCAGCTCACAGTCACCGAATGTGTGTGGGTTGATGATGTAAAACTCTGGACAAGTTTTCATGCGTGCATCCGTTTTTATTGCGTCTTGACAGTCGTACAGTCTGACATAAATGACAGCTGAGATCCCACAGTGTGACATGAGGATATTGTTCGTACAGTCTGACAAGCAACAATCCTAAAGGACTATTATAAATCACACAGTGTGTACCCGGCTTTAGGGTGGGTTTAGGCTACACGACAACAATGTACTAAAAACGGTAAAGTTTTTTCTTTGTACAGATGACAACGTTATCAAAACTGTCCCAGTTCACACAGATCCATCCAAACGACAAAAAACGCTGTATTACGCATACCAGACAAGTAGACTATAAAGACTACACACCTGCGCATATACGCATTACAGAGCACTCGCCTCGCGCATGCCTATCCACCTTATTTTTAGAGTTTACTGCAATTTGATATTCTTCTCATTATTTTCCTATAGCAGCTAATAAATCGGAAGTCTCACACATTCACAGAAAACTATTTCCGCGTTGAAAAATAAAGTGGATAGACTAAACACGTAATGCACATGTGAATGCCGATAACTGTATAGTTTTCAGAAACCTCCACTTTGAAACCCGTTTTCAAAAGTTTGCATTTTCAGGCCACCAAAACACAGTTGTCATGTAAATGTATGGCCAAAACGCATATAAAGTTTTCCATTTTTAGTTGAAAACAGTGTGCGTTTTACGCGTTTTGGCCGTTCATTTACTCGACAACAGCGCTTTGGGGCCCTGAAAATGCAAACTTTTGAAAACAATACCGTTATTATCTCCATGTAAACTACAAAAACGTGAATTTGTGAAAACGGTGATGTCATTACATGTTCAGTCTATAGGCGTGTAGTTTTTCTTTACATCACCAAATGGCCTGGCACGAATAATAGGCTACAGCATTTTTAGTCATTTTCGCAGATCCGTGTGAATAGTGAAACTTTTGACAGCGTTCTCGTCTGTACAAAAGAAAAACTTTTCCATTTTTAGTACATTGTTGTTGTGTAAACATAAGCTACCCCTTAATTTCACTACAAACGTGTGACATTACAAAAGTCCTTTTTTTTTAAGGAAAGACTGTTCACTCGGTGGCCATATTTGCAATGCCTCCAATGGCAGCTGCAGTGACGTGTTGACTTTAATTATCATTTGCCGACTGATTGTTTTATTTAGAAGGCGGGGCTTATTCTGTTGCACTTTCTCCCATTCATAAGTAATATGAATGAACCGTCTTCATATATCTAAATTCTTTGGACAAAGCTATCAAGTACCCTGATTTGAAATGAAAGGTAAATTAAACACATGGCGAGTTAAAATTCAACCACAGAGGATAGTATATCTCTCATGTTGTCCTAAAGAGGCCCTAACAAGGCAGGGCAGTAACGTGCTAAGTCATCGGATGATGGTGTTCTCTGTTACTCTCTCACTGACACGAGTACACAGTAAGAAAAACATGTACACTAATGAATGAGAGGGGTCTTCTTCCTGCCTTGAGACGTGCACATGTGTCACGTACAACACACCTGTTCCCCTTTTGACATGTGTAAGCATGTGTGCGTTTCCTTAAGTTGTGGGTTGTAATGCAGAAGAGCAACTTCTGACACTTTTGTTTTGTTGTTTGGTAAATTGAAAATGACAGTTTGTTCTCAGATTAATCTCAAAAGATATGGGCCTATTATTAAAATAAAGTTATATTTTAAAGAAGCTGCTTATGGTTTATTGAAATTCAATGGCATGCGAGCAATAGGGGTTGTTCATAAAGTAATTAAATATCTCAAAGTGAATGCTCTTTCACAATGTGTATGTTTATGCTCTGTGAAA
The DNA here is from genome assembly GCA_037950675.1 of Hypophthalmichthys molitrix. NCBI lineage: Eukaryota > Metazoa > Chordata > Actinopteri > Cypriniformes > Xenocyprididae > Hypophthalmichthys > Hypophthalmichthys molitrix. Next base: position 16,747,175 of record CM075507.1, read on the forward strand.
TGATATCATGTAGTAACATGTGGCTTGGAAACATACTGGATATTTCAGCCACTCCCAGCAAAGAATGTTTGGTGTTTGGACTAGCAATGATCATGAGCTGCTCTCTCTAGTGCCATCTTGTGTTGATCGTATGTCATAAAACACAACATCATTGATCTCCAAAGAGGCAATTCTGTTTAGGGCAAACAAATAAAAAAATTAAAATATACAAACAAAAATATACATTTATTATATAATTAAATTAAATAAATACCTTTTGTAACTATTTTGTAAAAATAAGTTATACACACATGAATAGCAAAAAAAACATTTAAAAATCTAAATACTTATAAATAATTAACACATTTTTATTTATTTATCATGTTATTTATATATTATGTATTTTTCATATTTTCATATTATTATATAATTTAATATATACACACACACACACATAATAGCTAAAACAGCTAAAAATACAGCAATAAATGAAATAATACACACTTATAAATGATTAACAAATTATAAGAAAAGCACTTAGAAAAGTGCATAACTTATTGTCTCAACAGAAGTAGTTTCATACACTTCACCTTTAACTGGGTGTAGCACTTTCATTTGGCATTTTCCATGCCTGTGATCGGATGATTTTATAGCAACAAATCAAAACAGCAAAATCTCTCAATAGGTATGACGACACTGAGATGTGTTCATTCAACATTTATGTGACCGGTAAAAGTACACATCCTCATAATCAGAAGGCTACTGCTGATTTGTCTTTGTAAATAATTCTTTGCATTTTAAGAATAATATTATTCATCATATTCATGCTATGTAATTTCCAAAGCACAAAATAATGTTGCAAATAAAAACTAAACTAAGCTAAAATTTAAAATGGATGGTTTTTGAGTTCAAATTGGGTCATTCCTCCAGTTTGGTGGATTTTGGACTGAGCAGGTTTGTTGAAATCAATGTTAAAAATTCTGTTATTTTTTAGTCTTATCAGAGGGAGAAAATGTCTGTCGATCAGATAACGCACTGGTCAAGCTCAGGCCTTAAGCTCAAGAATAACATAATTCAGATAAAATATTCCATATGAATATATAGTATATTTGTCAGCCCTGTTACATGACATATTTACAATGCAAAGTGTAACAGGGTGATGATTTTAATAAAAGAATAACATACTAGCAGAAGAACATTTAGGCGGAATTTTAATAGATTTGTTCTTGGAGTTGCTTTCCCTCTAAGCAAATGATGTCACTTCTAGCAAATCATGTGATTAAGGGCATACGCTTAAGATTTTAAAAGGCAATTAGCACCAACGTAACAGGGTGGACTGGAGTTTGAGGGACAAACTAATGTAATTGTTTTACACATTTTAAAAAATTGTATCACAATAAATTGTCAAAGAGAATAAGTATATACTAACTCGCAAAATTGCTAATATAGAAATATTTATGTAAACTTTATTTCAAAGTGAAGTTAAGAAAACATGAATGGGACATGGGAATTTGTCTACCAAGTGTTTCAAAATTATATTTATTTATTTTTATTATTCTTAGGTACTAATAATTATATTTGTTTGTGTGTGTGTGTGTGTGTGTGTTAATGGGATACATCTATGTGCTATGAAAGTTGCTAAACATTTTAGGCCAAATATGCAGTATTGTTTTATGGGGATATAATATCCACCAAACTGTAGGAATGATCCAGTTACAGTGTCTTCCAGCACTCTTGGAACATTGCTTGTCCAAAAGAAAAAGATAGGCTCGTACAGAGGTTCTATAAAATAAAATTATATTGTTCAACCAGTCTTAAAATGTTTAATGAGTCCCATAGATGACACTAGGGGCTGCTAAATACTGTTGTAAAATATTAAAAAAAAAAAGCCTCTCAAAAGTAGCGTGTGGCCACTAGATGGCAATACTTCCCCACTAAACCATAATTTTTCTGATTCTTTTTATGTTCGAACATCCATTGATCTGTTCTTTTCACAACAATAGACTAAATGAAAACGTGATTTCTGTGCAAATCAATGCCATGCCTTAGTCTCATTGTGCAAAACCGCAAGAAAGGAATTGCACAATCACATCTGGCCATGCTCTTTTAATGTAGGTTCAGACAGTGGCAGTTCTAGCTTGTAGCCCTGGGCGAACCTTCCCCACTCCCACCCCAAAACCCCACGAAATCACACACAGAGATGAATGGTGAGACTACACACGTTCTCTTACATACTTTGTCAAAAAAAACAAAAAAAAAAAAAACGCTACAATGCAGAACACACATGTGGAATGAAATGAAAACACACAGACACACACACACACAATAGCATGTTCAGGTTTTATTGTAATATTGTGACATTAACTGCAAAAAATGATACTTCAGTACAAAAAATGGTAAACTTTGACAAAGAATCATTTTTTTTGTTATAATAATAATTTTATGATGTCTAAACATAAATCTAAATGAAAAACTTTGGGAATGGTATATGAGCCATTTAGTAATCCTCTGCAGCCATCTAGTGGCTGTTGTTAAAAATGCATGTTGTTTTGATTTTAAGTGTTTGTTTTCCAGTAGATGGCAACAATCTTCCACTAAACCAAAGCACTTTTTATGTTATCACTATTAATGAAATTGAGAAATGTAGATCTTTTTTTCTTTTTTACAAATTAATTTTCCATAAGATATTGCTATTTTATTAAATAAAACAAATACCATAAATTCCACAAAACTGCACAACTGTACAGTAAAAACATTAATTACATGAGTGATATTAAGTTTGTTTTAAAGGTCCAATGTGTATATTTTAGGAGGATCTATTGACAGAAATGCAATATAATATACATAACTATGTTTTCAGTGGTGTATAAAGACCTTACATAATGAACCGTTATGTTTTTATTACCTTAGAATGAGCCATTTCTATCTACATACACTGCAGGTCCCCTTACATGTTAAGTTGCCATTATGCGCCGGTATGTTTCTACAGTAGCCCTAAAGGGACAAACTGCTCCACAGAGCACATTTGCTTGCCTGGCTACTCTGCTGTCAAAGACGACGGCATTTTTGTCCTGTGTTGGCCACTGTAGTTGTACCTTTGAAAAGTTGCATTATTATGTTACAAAATCTCATTTTACTGTCTGGTTATGTGAGCTAGTTGGCCTGAAAAATGAGTATTGTTGCCCTATGTGTAATAGCATAGCAAGCAACATAGCGTAACATAAGTGAAATAGGCTATTAGCCTTTTTCATTATATGCATAATATTATACTTATAGCGAAATACATACCTTCATCTTTTGCACGTTTCCACTCTTCTTTTTTCCTAAATTGGGCTCCTGATGGCTTAGAACTTATGGCTTAAAATTCTTACCAGAATTTTAATTTGTGTTGATTCCTGCTCCCTAACTAACCTCCGCCCCTTCTTGTAATTCAGAGTGAGAGTAGCCTACCTCCGAGCGCACACTCCGAGTCCCGACCAGATTAATTTACCAACACGGTCGGTGATATTTTATCATTCACGTGACGTGCAAATGAGCGGTAACAACCCGATCCCGCACGCTGCCCTGGCCGTTTGCCCATGTCGTCCAAATTCATCCACCACTGGGCTCAGATGAAAGATGCAAGACCAGAGCCATGTAAGCTCAAGAGCATCTTTGACACTGTACATAAATATCCTGCAGAAAGTTATTTATGTTTTCTGAGCTGCTCTCTATACCAGTATGCACTTTACTGAGATTAGCTTAGCTACTTAAGTACATGACATTTTTCTCTCCTGTGGATTGCCGTTTCTTTTTTTTTTTTTTCTTTTTTTTGTCTGGCGATATGTATTGGAATTGGATATGTTTGACTGTGGGACCGGACCAAATAGAGTGGATAGCTTCTGTATGCTTTTCTAGGGTGCGACTCAATCAGCACCCTGGTTCAGTAGTCAGGGCACTGATCAGGGAATCAGCCACATTCATTTACAAGATATACTGATTCACGACCTAGGGAGCTTATAGAGATGCAGGGCTAGATGAATATTGCCAGTAGCCCAGGGCAGGGCGCGTTTCATAACATGTTGTCAGGGTAGGGCACTACAGGCTTACTGGAGCACGCTAGCTTTGACCCATGAGGTACTGAATGTATATGTTTTCTGCTTAGGGCCTGTTTCACACTTGTAATGAGTTCAGTATTTTCTGTCAGCCGGTTAGAATCCGAACAATTGATTTTTTTTTTTTTTTTTGTCGGTTCCTTTGAATGAATCGTTCAGTCAGGTTAGCAAAATGGTCTGAATCAGTTCACGATTCACTCTGAATCAAAATGACAAAAGCACAAAAGAATCACTTAGAAAACTTAAATTAAAAATGCTAAATCAAAATATTATTAAATATTGTAATAGTATACACTAAAATAACACTGGTTTGATGTAATCTTTTATTATAAATTATTAAATAATTTAAAAAAAGAAACAAAAAAAATTGAAGTAGTTAAAATTTGGTGAGAATAACAAGCTACATTCTCAGAAGGATAGCTTTCAACTTAAGTAATGAGTAGTTTGTTTAATCATAACAAACCTGAAACTGACATCTTTTTTCAAACAATAGGTTCCCCCCATGTTGCTTCATGAAATATTTTAAAAGAATGAGCATAACTTCATAACTTGTTAAATATGGGTATTTGTTTTACACAAACACATCACTTCACTTCAGAAGGCCTTCATTAACCCCCCGGAGCCGTGTGGAGTACGTTTATGATGGATGGATCTAGATGGAAGCACTTTCTTCAGCTCATACTCGTTGATCCCGCTCACTGCCATTATAAAGCTCGGATGCGTCAGGATATTTATTAATATTTCTCCGATTGTGTTCGTCAGAGAGAAGAAAGTCAAATACACCTAGGATGGCTTGAGGGTGAGTAAAGCTTAGGGCATTTTTCAATTGAAAGTGAACTAATCCTTTAAGACTGTATCCAGTTAATATTTGTGCAGAAACAAATAAAACAGGCCTTACTTGACCTCAGCTAAGTTTTCAGGAATGTGCACACTTTCTCTGAACATTTGTCACATTTAGAAGTTGAAGTTAGAAGGATGTATGCTAATTTTCCAGTGATTAATGTGTTGTTTGAAGTCTTGCTTGACTGTCTGTAAGTGTGTGTGATATTGCAGGGCCTTGTATTTGACTGGTGTTGTTTACAGTGCTGTCCCTGACGAGTGAATTTCTCAGAAGCTGCCTCATATAAACATAAATAACCTGCCTCGCCTCTGCCACCGGCGCAAAACAAGCAGCTTCAATCAGCACTATCAGTAATCTTAACAGATCAGGTACCTGTATGTTCATTACAAAGCAGTGTGACTTCAGATGTTTGGCCCTCAGTCATAGAAACAAAGTGAGATCAACATTTTCTGGAGGTTAAGAGTTTCAGGCCCTATTTATTTTAATTTCATCCTGTCATTATCAGAGCAACTTTATTCATGTGCAATGACTTTTCTTGCATCTGTCCTTCTTTCCTTATAGTCAAGTGCTTGGAAGACATCACAGGGAGCGGTAATTAGTGTTTCTCTGTTATCCCGTATGTCTCAAACAGATAGCCATGACCTGGAGGTGCTGCAGCTCTGGCACAAATACTCAAATCTGGCACCTATTTTTAGGTGGTGCAGATGCTTCACACAATAGGAGCCAGAACACTTACTATGCTTCACAAAGACTTTCCCCCTCCCATTTTCACTAAAATTACTTGATGTGATTCTTTTGTCTGCCTTCCAAGCCTATAACAGAGGATGGCTTTACAGACAGCATGAGACAATAAGATGTCAATATTATCATTCTTGGCAGGAGAAATACAGTAATGGATAATTCTAAATGGACTTGGGGGATCAGACACCATAATTGTGATATTTTTTTTTGCACTTTATGCTGTTTTTTACAAGCATGCAGAATTAAAAATAGGATAATCTTTCATATATACAGTGTGTGTGTGTATATATATATATATATATATATATATATATATATATATACACACAATGCTGTTCAAAATGTTTTTAAAAGAAGTCTCTTATGCTCACCAAGGCTGCATTTATTTGATTAAATTTGATTTGTTTAAACAGTAATATTGTTAAATATTATTACAATTTAATATAACTGTTTTCTATTTTAATATATTTTAAAATGTAATTTATTCTGTTGATGCAAAGCTGAATTTTCAGCATCATTACTCCAGTCTTCAGTGTCACATGATCATTCAGAAATCATTCTAATATGATGATTTGCTGCTCAAGAAACATTTATTATTATTATCAATGTTGAAAACAGTTGTGTACATTTTTTTTCAGGATTATTTGATAAATAGAAAGTTCAAAAGAACAGCATTTATCTGAAATGGAAAGATTTTGCAACATTATACACTACCATTCAAAAGTTTAGGGTCAGTAAGAATTTTTTTTTAAAATAAATAAATTATTTTATTCAGCAAGGATGTATTAAATTGATCAAAATTGACAGTAAAGACATTTATAATGTTAAAATTTTAATATTTTTTATTTAAAATATAAACTTTACATCTGGAAATAATGAGACTTTGCAAACGTCACGTCATGTGAATCGATACATTTTGTAATTCTAAATAAATATGAAATTTGAGTTTTTCCAAGTGAAGGATAAATTTGTGCCAAAATACTGTAGAGTTTGACTGGATGCACAAGCTTTTAGTTGCATTTTATCATTTGCATGTAGCTTTGTTTCTTCCTTGCTGTCCACAATCCCATCAACAAACCAGCAACACATTTTTGGCTTACGACCCACCGGTTGAGAAACACTGTTCTACAGTACATTTATTAATAAATGACTATTCAGTCCTTCTAGAAGAGATATCAGTGTGGCAACATCTGACCCTGATTTCCAGTGGCCCTTGACAGGCTTGTAACCAAACATACCCTGTGAGTTATGCTTGTATAACAGAATGGGAGGCAATCCATCCAGCAGAGGTCAGGATTCACAGTGTTTGCCAAGGCGAACTAACTGCGAGCTGCCATTGGCTTCTGATTACAGCAGGCGAAGGTCAGGCGAGGAGACGGTCAAATGCGGATGAGATGAATGACTCAAGCATTAGAGACAATGACACAGACCATTCAGAGTACACACTTCTATATTTTCAGCAACTTAAAACACAGTGTACAAATCACTGTAATGGCTAGCGGGACAAATATAAATGGGCTGAATAAATATGGCAACTGTTAAAGGTGCAATGTCATTTTTTAAGTGTAATGTGCAGAGTTAACTGTAAGTGGTACATTGCAGTATTTCTCATTTGATTGGTTGCACACAGACCTCTTCGGTAATTGTATACCATGTTCTTTGTCAATTCTTGGACACTTGATTTTAGGGTATTGTTCAAGATTGTATTTATTAAAGTAGCATTGGTATTATCTTCTTATAACATTACAGTACTTAGGTACTGCTTTTTTTCTTTTCTTTTTTTGTTTTGTTTTGTAAGAGCAGTACTGTTTTAGCCACAGGGGGGAGACAGAGATGCAGTCTGATCATGATCAGTCATCACACCACTAGCCAACTCTATCCTTGTAAAAGTCTTGTCTTTATCTTTTTTTTTAATCTGTTTTATTAGCACACTCAGGATTAAAAATAGGATATTTTGCCTCAATGTAAACACTTGCTCCAAATGATTTATTTTAATATAAGATTATATATAATTTAATATCTGTATTCAAATTTATTCATAATCTGCCAATCAAAAATGAGTTATGTATTTATGTATAAGATTTTTACCTGCACCCGATTTTATTTTCAACCATGAAATTGATAAATATAATTATATATATATATATATATATATATATATATATATATATATATATATATATATATATATATATACACCACCAGTCAAAAGTTTGTAATCTGTAAGATTTTTAATGTTTTTAAAAGAAGTTTCGTCTGCTCGCCAAGGCTGCATTTGTTTAATTAAAAATACAGTAAAAACAATGTGAAATATTATTGCAATTTAAAATAACTGTTTTCTGTTTGAATATATTTTATAAAGTAATTTATTCCTGTGAACAAAGCTGAATTTTTTGCATCATTACTCCAGTCTTCAGTGTCACATGATCCTTCAGAAATCATTCTAATATGCCGATCTGCTGCTCAAGAAACATTTATGATTATTCTGAAGGATCATGTGACACTGAAGACTGGAGTAATGATGCTGAAAATTCAGCTTTGATCACAGGAATAAATTACTTTATAAAATATATTCAAACAGAAAACAGTTATTTTAAATTGTAATAATATGTCACAATATTACTGTTTTTACTGTATTTTTTAATTAAATAAATGCAGCCTTGGTGAGCAGACGGAACTTTTTTTAAAAACATTAAAAATCTTACCTCTACCAAACTTTTGATTGGTAGTGTGTGTGTGTATATATATATCTTAATATTTTTTTAAATAAACTATATCCTTTTCACTGGTGATTTTGCATTATCTGGGTATTATCAGATTATGCACGTCACACATCATGACAGTTGTGCTGTTTTTATGAGGAATTTTCTAATTGTAAATAAATATGAACACTGAATATTGCTTTACGTGTTTTCCCTCTACAACCTCCCTGACTCCTTTAATCTGCACATTAATCCTACATATCACACTAATGTAAACATGCTGGTACTCTCTAAATACTTCCACACACTCACCAGCTCTTTTGACTTTGCAGAGCTGCTGCTGGGACAGAGGCACTGCAGCGGAGAGAGAGAGAGAGGGAGAGAGAGAGAAGGTTGCAGAACTGTGGGTTGCAGCTGAGGAGGGTTTCCGGACTGTCCTGGAGCGCATTTGGGTTAGTGGAAGTGATGACACAGCTGGATGGAGCCAGAAAGAAGAAAGTTCTCAGGGTGCTTCTCAATACTCAAATTAATGCGTTTCCTCCCTCCTCCGTCCTCCAGCCCATGACCCAGAAACCGATCGAATTCAGCCATCTTGAAGGGCATCTCAGTTCTCTAATTGCACCACGAGGAGGCGAGGAACGAGTAGCTTCTTGAGGAGTCATGAGCGAGGATACACAGGTGTATCCTTCCCTCGCATCCTAAGGGGTGGAGCTAAGATGCAAGGAAAGGAAACGAGGATGCTCAAATAAGAAATGAGAAGCATCCTCAGTCTCCTCCTCATTAGAGGAAGAGCCCTGCCTTAGAGCTAAAGCATGTCAGCAAATAAACCAGAACCGGACCTTATCTGGGCCACAAAATCTGTATATATTATATAACGTAATATCAGCCTTAACAAGCCTAACAAGCAGAATCACTGAAGGAAAGAAGAGAACAGAAAAAAAAAAAGATGAGCAGAAATACAACCGACAAATAAAATAACACATTAAGTCTCTCAAGATCTCAGTAGAGGATGACTAAACCACTAAAAAAAAAAAAGCATTATCATTTACTTCAGACTTATTACAAACCAGTTTGACCTTATTTCTGTCATACGTCTACAAAAGTTCAAAAGAACAAACAGGTTTAGCTCCAGATAATGTTACTGAGTTTCATTTGAAGTCACCAGATTAGTGTTTGCTTTAGTTGGGCTCTTGAAGTTAATTCTCTTTCCAATAGTGTTTTATTAAAGGCACTTGTATGTTGTTACAGGAATAGACTGAAGAAGAAACAAATGTTAGGAACAAAAATCATATCTTAATGATGCTACAACATTTTTGTGCACGAATACAAAAAAAAAAAATTCTGGGTATTAAGACACATTTAGACATCAAAACTAATCATCATACACACCTCAACAATGGTGACAATCAACAAAATGTTCAGAAAACATTCAGAGAATGCAGTTGCGAGTCCTGAAAATTTACGGCCGTGAGTTTGGTTATAGAATGCGGTTGTCACATAAATAACTGAATGTGAACGTAACCATATTAAGGACTGAAATACAGGACCGACAACCGTATTCTGCTTTTGTGTGAACGTGGCCTTTCTCCTTCTGTCCATCCTCATTTCTCCCCTCAGCAGAGAGAGTCCCACCTGTGTTTGCAGCAGGCCAATAGACTGTGAAAATGTATATTCTGTACTGCTCACTTCTGTCTGGGTTCAGAAACAATGAGGCAGGAGCACACTGAAAACAAGCGGGGCAAATTGAATCGGGCCCTCTCGAGAAGCAGAATATCTGTCACTGCCAGCAGACGGGGCCGGCGCAGTGAATCGGACGGCTTGAGCAGAATGCTGATCCACCGCAAACTGCATGCTCTCTCTCTAACTCACTCTTCTGCTCTCTGCTCATGATGTTTAGAAAATGGCACTGTGCCGCGGTTGGGCCCTAAAATGTGCCCGGTGAAGAATGATGTCATTGATGGGTGCTGCTGAGAGAGAGAGTGAGTGAACTCACCTTTATTTGACTTTAATGCTAACAAGGAGCTGAAGCATAAAGCCTGTGTGTTTTCCTTCAAATGATTTTGGGGATTGTGTTTAGTGAAGATTGTGTGTAGTTTCCTTTGTTCACTATCATAAATAAATTAAGTTAAACATGAATTGAACTTTGGATCAAGGTTATTACTGTTAATTAAAATTAAAACTATTAAAAACATTTTGTTAATTTAAAGGGGACCTATAATGCCCCTTTTACAAGATTACAAGGTAATATAAGGCTCTGGTGTCCCCAGAGTATGTCTGTGAAGTTTCAGCTCAAAATACCCCACAGATCATTATTATAGTTTGTCAAATTTGCCCCTATTTAGGTGTGAGAAAAAACACGCCGTTTTTGTGTGTCCCTTTAAATGCAAATGAGCTGCTGCTCCCAGCAACTTTCCAGAAGAGGGTGGAGCTTTAACAGCTCGCGCTTTGGTTGCTCAACAACAAAGCTGGAGAATCTCACATTCAGCCAAAATGACGATTGTCAGTAACGATGTTCAGCCTTACAATGTTCAAACCGGTGTCGGACACTGATGGAGAGACTCAAGAAGTAGGTACAACTTATTGAATGCATCTGGACGTTACTGAATTGTTAGTGGATAAATGTATGTAGTTGCTGTAGAGTTGATTGAACTCATCGACTAGCATGTTAATCTTTTGTGCAAATCCAGCGTTGAATTGACCCTCATTTGTGAAGCAGTTCACAACCTCACCGCTAGATGCCGCTAAAATTCACACACCGCACCTTTAAACAGAATTCTGTATAAGAAAGTATTTCCATTTGCTTTGAACTTCCATTTACTATGTAACTTTTTTGTTCAAAATTAACAAAATTTAAATAATGAGTCAATACATCATCAATCCTTCTTCCAAAATGTGCTTTTGTCTTACCCTGATTCACTATGGTAAGTGTTTATATTTTAGACCTGACGGGATCTTTTTTTGTGGGAAATGGTGTACGTCACTTGCCTGTGCATGTCTCCTCATATCCGTAAATAGAGAAAAGTTGCTTAAAGTTACTGTGGGGGTGTGGCATAGGTTAGTTAGTTGTCACAATGAGAGAGTAAGGTTGACATGGAGCATGCTAAACCTCGAACCTCTGAAGAGTCACCTGTTTTTTTGTTTGTTTGTTTTTTAATACCTAACAGAGGAGAGTCTACATGGCTAAAAGAGAACACAGCAGAGCTCATAATAAAACGAAAAACAACCCTGGCTGCTGGCTTTAGCTTTTCAAAGATGGTGAGAACTGAGGGGTTGAAAAATGTTGCAAAAGCAACACAGAGATGACATTTTTATTAAGTATTTCATTGAACAGATAAATTTCCATATGTAGCTCTCTAATAGAGTTCATTGTAAAACATTGTGAAAGGTGATTTCATTATGGTTGTAGCGCTGTGCTAGAAGGAAGTACCGTATCTATTAATGGGTATAGCTACAGTAACATCTTCAGCTAGTCAGCTTGAGATCCTTTGCATCTAAACTGGTCTCATAAGCATAGCAGTGAATGTTTTATGAGCCGTATAAACCATATTCATCTTCACAGTCACGCAGAGCCGAAGCACAACCAAAACATCTTCCACAAAAACAACCAAAAAAATCTTCCACAAAATGGAATAAACAAAAAACTTTTGTTTTTTTAACTGCTAGAGGGCCAAAAGTTAGTGTACCTTTAATCTAAATCTAAAATGAAAACTTAAAATATATACAAAAAAAAGCTAATTCAAAATATTTATACAAAGTAAACATACAGTATTTATATTGAAAAAAGCTGCACTGACCAGCACAGAATGAACTACTAAACACAACTGAAGTGAAATTAAACTGAATTTAACAGAACTGAATCAAATTGAAGTAAACTGAATCAATTAATAGTTTTCAGTCAACTGACTGGTATGGAATCCGGGCGGGCAAAACATTTATAGAACTGCATTACAGGGCTGTCAATTTTCCATCTCAAAAGAATAAAAACAAAAATATGTGAATAAAATGTTAGTTTTAGGTACCGGTGTTTTATATCCAGCACCTGCTGCAGTATTTCAGTCACTAAAAACAGCGAGACGTTCTAAAACGCTTAACGTGAAAACACTTAAAGTGCCTTAATGTACTAAAACAGGGATATTAAAAGACCTTATTCAGTATACACCAATGGACGAAGCCTGGTTTTGCCCTCCAGGTGAATGTTCCTATAAGAGTGTGACATCATGTGAAAACTATGAATGAGTAATTTTGAACCAGTTAATCAATTTAAATTGATAAAGCCCATTTAAATTAAATTGAATAAGCCATAAGGTTTCTTTATGCATTAAGGCTTCTAAGTGATGTCATCTGAGAGCAAAAATGATCCATTAGCCAATATTTGGGTCGTGAAAAGTGATTTTTATTCCACACTGGATTCTGTCTGAACTTTACCATTCTTTCAAAATCATGCAGTTTCCTCAGGCTGGTAGAGAACTGAACTGACAGAGTAACCACTAAATTAAAGTTACTTTCCTAGGCCAAATAACTAGGAACTGCCATGGAAAATCTGTCTCCGCGTATACCATGACAGAATAAAATCATCTGTCATATATTTCAATGAGACTTCAGATTTTTGGGTCATTTCCCAGACTGCGACTGTCACAGGCCTAAATTGTTGAGTTGACGTCATCAGAGGATTTATCCATCTCCGGGTTCTGTGATCACTGGCATGGTCTAACTGCTCCTGATTGAGACTGCCATTCCACACGCCCCCATCACACGCACACACACGCTCGCTTACACATCAGCTGCGGCCCGCTGTCGTTTGCGCCACGCCACAGCGAAGCTTGCACACGACTGAATATTTTATACTTAATTGGACACCAGAATTGAGGCTGCATTATTAAAACTTTGCCTCTACCCTATCTTTTTCCCATCTCTTCTGCCACACTCTCTCATCCTCCTTTGTGCTGTGACTCCTTCTGTTCTCGCTTTTTCAAAACAACACATTGTCTTTGATCAGCTCTGCATAGTCAATGCGGCCCACCTCATTTCTGCACTCAGATTTGTCAGACTGGTAGCAAAATGTGAAGGGCAGAGGAATTATAGTGGAATCATTACTGCTCCGTTTCATCATTTCATCTTTTTTTTTTTTTTGGAGTTCAGACCGCAAGTTTCACATCTCAACCTGCTTTTCTGTGCTCATCTAGACAGAACCAGTCCTCGACCAATGGTTAAAATATCTGAAGTTATTAGTAGAGACCAATGGATACAGTTTATCTGTCTATATCCCAGTAGTTACACTTACTATTAACAATGTTTACACTTGAAAGGACACCTACTTCATAATGCATAAAAATGACCACACAGATGTTGTGAATTTCTTTTTAGAAATTGTACATATCCTAAAATTTCTTCCTTTAGCCAAAGAATTGGGGTTTAAGTCACTGCTGGTTACCCAACATGCTTTGTGGCTGGGGTCAAATCAGATCAAGTTTGATCAGATTACTTGTTCTAGCTGATTGTTCAGTCTACAAAAGTGCATGAAACTGATTTGGCTGGGTATAGTTGTACGTTTACAATATTACGTTCACTGTAATATTGCATGTTGTGTATGTGTGATACCATTGTTGAGCAGTATAGTCCTAAAACTGTTATTTTTGTTCATTTATTCCTGTAAAATGAAGAAATAGTGTTGGAGAAATAGAGCTTTTCAAAACTCCAAATCAATTTTGCTTTCAAAATGGCTCACTGTTTTGAAGTTGCCTGATACACCACATGACACCTGCTGGTCATAAATGCAATGAAAAAGCAACCAAATATACATAAAAAAAACACCTTTTACAAACAAATTGCAAATGTTTTCTTGAAAGTGTAAATTAAATGCAATCTACAAATCATAAAGTAGCTTTAAATATGAAGTTTCTGTATAATATGTATTCTTTTATTCATTTGTATGGCTTGTTTTGTTTGTTTAATGGCAGACATTGGCTTATCAGGCCTATAAGAAACGATTAACTACTATTCTACTTTTTAAATTATGCATCATACAAATGTATCATTAAAATTTCTACATTAATAAACTAATCTGAGATCAGTTAAAACCATATAAACACTGGTTCATGGGTTGACGGAAATCGGCCTCTAGCAGCGAACCATTGAAATTTCGAAACAGTTACTATATAATGAATCCCGATTACTGAAATCAAGTTACTTTGGCAGTTTGATGCGTGCTCTGAGTCACTGGTTTGAAACAAGTTTTGCAAAGGTTCATAAAGCAGTGTGTCGAAACCATAACTGTAAAGAAGTAGTCACAAAATAATATAAACTGTAAAAAAGAATTGTTGGTTTAACTTAAAAAAAGTAAGTTACCTGGTTGCCTTCAAATTTTGAGTTCATTGGAATTAAAAATTTGAGTTAATACAATGAAGGCGATTGATTTGAAAGGTTCACCCCAAAATGAAAATTCTGTCATTAATTACTCACCCTCGTGTAATTAAAAAAGATTTCCATTTAAAATAATGCTGTTCTTTTGAACTTCCTATTCATCAAAGAATCCTGAAAAAAAAAAAAGTATCACAGTTTCCACAAAAATATTAAGCAGCACAACCATTTTCAACATTGATAATAAGAATGTTTCTTGAGCACCAAATCATTTTACAATGATTTCTGAAGGATCATGTGACACTGAAGACTGGAGTAATGATGCTGAAAATTCAGCTTTGCCATAACGAGTAAATTACATTTAAAATATATTAAAATAGAAAATGGTTATTTTTGTAATTATATTTCAAAATATTACTTTTTTTGTTTTAACTGTATCTTTGATTAAATAAATGCAGCCTTGGTGAGCATAAGAGACTTCTTTCAAAAACATTTAAAACAATTTACCCCAAACTTTTAAACGGTAGTGATTTATATCTTAGATGCAGCTTCTATACAGAGTAAAATTGTTTTATTAAAGAAAATACTACTAGGCTTATAATGTCATGAAGGGGGCACCCTATGCAATATCAGTACATTAACTGAGATCAGAGAAGAGAAGCCATGATTAGCAGCTTGCACAGTATCCGCCATGCATCGCCAGAGGCCTCGTCAGCCTTCAGCCTCTCAAACTAAACGGACCGGAGGCATGAGGAAGAAGAGGGTGCCGCCGAGAGATGGATAACTAAACAAAACAGTGAACAATATTAAAGATGCAGCTCAGAGAGATGTAACCTCACCGGCTGCCAACATCCAAATGAGATCCAGTGGTGTTTAAAATGTAGAGAGAAAGCCCAAAATGAAGGAGGTCACATGAATAATGAATGTGTGTGGACCCTCAGTTTCCTTTGTCATCTTAGAAGGCAAGGTCATATTTTAAAAGCTGGGCTTATACTGGTAGCCATAGCAATCTAAGACCGCGGCTTCTTATTATGCACCTCAGCTGCTTTTGGAAACGTATAAAAATGCATTTTTTTTATAGCATTGCTGAAAACACATCTGCCTCTATCTCTCTCTCTCTCCTGAGCAGAAGATGCCATTAGAGAATTAGAGTTTCCCCCTCCCCTGCTTCTGTCCCCACTCCTCTCATTATGTCCATGCACCAAGGTGAAACACACCATCACAGCTTTCACTCCCAGGCTAAAGTTAGATTTACCCATTATCTCCCGCATCAGAATCGGCCTCCAAAGCTTGGAGCTCCAAATGGGCAATGTTCGCGGCACCTGCCACCGTCGTTAGTGTCTATAGAGGGGAATATCACTCCTCACCCCAGATGACTGGTGCTGAGGATCTGCTCCATCACTGAGTGAGGCTGCAGTTTTCAGTGGCACTGCATATGTGCTATATTTAATCGCTAAGGTGGGACGGCTGTGGTGTCTAAATGGGGCGAACAGCTGCAGGCTGGCCAGCTCTCAGTCACTTAAGTATTTTTAAAAGTCCTGAGTTGGACACATCAACAGTTCATGTACACCAGTACAGCTCCCTGCTGACACACACACACATACACAGGACTGCATATATATGAGAACAGCAGACAAGTGCACAATTTTCTCTTATTGTCATTCTTTGATAAAACCATAATTAGATCATTAAGAAATCAGCTGCTCAGCCATTATTGCAAAATAAACTAATCTCGGCTATAGAGCGCTTCAGGAATTACTTATTTTTGAAGGCTAAAACCCGGAAGCAAGTTAGCATAGCACGTTGTAGGCTACATTTAGACTTTACTTCTGTATTTAGGGATTCATTTGTGAAGGTTATCATGAACAAAGCATATAGAACGCATATATCTTTGTTGTTTACAGAGCTTTTTAACAATAATCCAATAGCCAATGGAAAAAATCCAATTGGGTTTTAATCACGGAAACCAGAATGATGTTAACTTGCTAATTAGCTGACTAAAATATGTCATTACTGCAGCACTCGATTCTATACAGCACAACAATGTTAACACACATACACAACTGTCACAGACACACCAGGCTCTTCCATCAGCCAATCACTGCGCACTCCCTCACCTGAGTACTGAATCATCCATATCATCTATATCAATTCACCGTCTACTTACCTCCTCTGCTGTGTTTCAACTGCTGTGTCTCAATAAACATACCATCTGCTTGCCATCTGTGTCTCTCGCCATTCTGTCCATAACAACAACATGCAATATTACATTGAAATGTAAACCTGCACTGAACTATGAAGGAGTTCCCCCTAAATCCATTTCACATACTTTTACAGTCTACAGTGAGAAATCAAATCAAACTGATTTCACCCCATCCGCAAAGCATGCTGGGTAACCAACATTTAGAAGTAGTTGACTTATCCCCAACACTAAACCTAAAGATCAGGACATGTAGCGGACCAAATAAAAATAAAAAAAACTTGTATCACTTTAGTATAGGGAACACATATAAACTATTAACTACGACTTTTTCCCTCAATAAATTCTTAATTTACTGCTTATTAATAGTAAGGTAGTTGTTAAGTTTAGGTATTGGGTAGGATTAAGAATGTAGAATAAGGTCATGCAGAATAAGCAATTAATATGTGCTTAAGAAGTAATAAATAGCCAATATTGTATTAATATGTATGCTAATAAGCACTAGTTAAAAGACCCTAAAATAAAGTGTTACCAAAATACTAAATAAATAAATAAATGATTCTCAAAATATTGTGACAACTGTGTCTCTTGACTTTTCAGTATTAAAAAAAAACATTTAAACAGTAAAGAATCCCCATACACAATCATTATTCTACAGCAGGGGTGTCCAAACTTGGTCCTGGAGGGCCGCTGTCCTGCAGAGTTTGGCTCTAACCCCAGTTAAACACACATGAACCAGATAATCAATGTCTTACTAGGCATACTAGAAACTTCCAGACAGGTGTGTTGAGGCAAGTTAAACTCTGCAGGACATTGGCTCTCCAGGACCCCCCTGTTCTACAGCATAATATTATATTTAAAGGCATAGTTCACCCAAAAATGAAAATTCTTTTATGTTCAACAGAAGAAATAAACTCATACAGGTTTGGAACAACATAAGGGTGAGTAAATAATGACAGAATTTTCATTTTTGGGTGAACTGTCCCTTTATCTCATTTGGATACGGCCTGGATCTGGCAGACTATGGTAAACCTCAAGATAAACAGAGAGAGATTAATATTAGCGTAGACTAATTCGCCATTCTTCTTATGATGTAGCGAGTACATCAGGTATTATGGGAAGTGTTCCCGGTTCCGGCTGAACAACAACAAATAATATCTTGTTTGCACATAATTCAAAGAGGGATAGATGCTATTCACATAAAGTGTAAATAAAATGAATATGACATAATGGTAAAATATCTAAGCGATGGTGGGTAGAGCTATTGAAAAGCGACTTTGCTAACAATTTGACTGTTTGCACTTAGTGTAAATAGGCACTGCTAAAGATTTATATTCTTTTAATGGTATAATGTTTTGATTTTAGTCTGATAAGAGATGAGGTTATGTCAGAGCAGGATGTTTTGACCTTTTGCTTTGCATCATTTACTGCACAACTTAACTCACTGGTTGGTGAAAAGTGATAAAATTTGATCAAGTAGTTGTGAGTGACAACTGTGCTCCAGAAATATGCAGAATTGATGCTTAGAAGTTCCTCACAAGTTATTCATAAGTTCAGAAGCATGAATACTGAGTGGTATTAGCGTCACATGACTATCCTTAAGAACTGGAGAACTCTGAGAAATGGCCTACTATCCTAATGCCCGTATCTCGTATGACTTCCATTGCTGGCCCTTGAGTGTGTGTAAGATTGTGCTTTATGAACACAGTTTAAGGCATAGACACCACAAGAGGATCTGTGGTCCTGAGGCAGTGTAAGGGAAGCTAATTTAGCATCTCTCCCGCAGATTATCCCCAGAGTGTGGAGACGCTACTTAACGGCTGGAGGGAATACAGTGTGTGTGCATGTATTGAAATCCTCTCTGCCTTTCTAAGCTCCTCCAGTCCAGTCTTGCCATGTGGGGCGGGCCTAGCAAAGCAGTCTGGGATTTCCTTCGAGTTAAGAGTTAGAAGAGAAATGAGGAGAGTTAAAAAACTGCCCAAACTAGAGGATGATAGTTGCAGTAATAATGAGATTAGTGTGTGTGTGTGTATGTGTGTGTGACTTGGGGATCTGTCTGACTGAAAGAGGATCTCCGCTACGTGGGCCTTGATGCCGTTCCTTGACAGATGTTTTCAGTTTTTCTTCTCTGTACACAGACAGGCAAAGTTAGCGAGTGTGTGAAGAGCAGGACTGGTGTTCACGGGAAGCTCTCATGCTGAGCTGTCAGTGGAGATTTGTACTGAAGAAAGAGCATGTGAGATGTGCTTTGTTTAAAGGTTAGTGGTGAGGCCAGGCGTCCCTCTGATGATAACAGCCCATTGCGGAGGTCATTCCCAGACTAGGTCGTTTCTTATTACATCTGTCCTTTCTGTTTTTCTGGAGGATATCAACATCACACCTCTTCTCATGCCCTGCCAGATGAGCTGTGTGTAGTTGTGGTGTGTGTATTTACCTTTAGATTTAGTCAGACAGTGATTGACACTGACATTCCTGTCCTGTGTTTGTAGTCCATGGAAGAACGGACATGACCCATATGCCAGAAAACAAACAAACAAAACAACCATATGCCAAAACTTAAATTACACCCCCCCCATCCCCGGATTTTTTTAATAACATTATAAGGCATACACTTCAACAAGTGTGAGGTCCAAAAGTAGAACAACAGAAAGGAGAACAACATACATTTCTTTACTGAGCTTGTCGCATTGCATTCTGGGATAGCCGTGACTATCCGCTGACTTAAACTGTGTAACTTAACATCAGGATCTTGCTGGCTGAGGATTGCTTTGTTGTTATGTTTTAGGTTTTTTTCCATTAGAAATTCTAAAGAGTGTCAAAAATTAAACAATCATACAATATAAATGGAAGGAAAGTATTGATTAAAAATAATTATTCATACAAGGCGCTCATTAGTGGCCCAAACAGATGCATGCAAACAAACAAAACCACACTCGCTCTCCTCTCAGGCCCACATCAGACCCATTAAAAATAAATAAAGAAAACATAAAATCAGACCATGAAAAGTAAATTCAGAAGATCAAAATCCTCTTCTCAAATAAAATATGAGAAGAGATCAATAAGCATAATAAGCTTTTGATTTTTCATTTGAGCCTTATACTCTATTCTTCTCTTTTTTTGTTTGACTTTTTTTTCCTCTGGCAATCTTGCAATGCCAGGAATGTCCAGGAAGAGAAATCAGAAATCTCCTAATCTCTTTCATATCTCAATCAGGCCTGGTTGGCAGCTGTAGAAGGGTGGGCTGGCAGATATACTGGGTGGGCAATTTTTTATTTAATTTGGGGAGTACACGAGATTAGATAGATAGATAGATAGGCAGGCCTATTCTTAATTATTTAAACTGAACACTTTTATAACATGCCTCTCCATGATATTGGAGTTTTTATCTTATTTTCACTTTAAATAAAATGCTACCATTTTAACTTTTCTACTGTCCAGTGACAGTTTAGAAAGTAAATGCGACGGAAGCCTTCTGTTTTAGTAATGAACGCAACTTTAATTACGCAGAATGGGGCCGTTCACCCAGAACACGTTTATCAATTCCATTGCGCTACTTTTTCATTGCGGACTTTGACCTTTGCGCTCTGTCTAGCATCATTTGCACCGTATTGTGCATGACGCGGTGTTCTAAAAACGCGGCGCTTAAGTTAAAATAAGTTCAACTTTTAAAAAAGGCGTCTATTACTGCACTGACCTGCGTCTCGCGATTTTAACCACAAAAACGCGTTGTGTGTGACTAGTCGAAAGATAAACAATGAATTCAGTGTGTTATTTAAGCAGACAGTTTGCCTCTTACATTCAGTTTAACAGCATTAACAGCAAGAAGAAGAAGGCAAGGTTTCAAATGAACAATGCATAAGCATTTTAAACACTTACACACCTTGTCTACACCAGACGCGACTTTGATCGCATCGCACCGTGCCGCAACAGCTAATGCCAAGTTTACACTACAGGATTTTAAGCCCGATTTTAGCCTGATTTGCGAGTTAACAAGCTCACCGACAGGTCGGGCTGTGATCGGGGAAAAATCAGCGGGTGATCGGCGCTCGCCAATCTTTATGTGTGAACTACTCAACGATGCATCAAAGAGGCTCGGTGATGCGTCGCCGACACCTCGCAGTCGCCAGACAAATATCTAGCATGCTAAATAACTGGAGCTGTCGGCCAACTCGATATTCTGTGGTGTCACGTGTCGCGACTCAGCAGCCAATGAAATATACACTGATGTCTATGGAAGCAGCAATAACAATCCATTCAAATATAATTTGCCGACGTTTATTCATATCAGAGTAGTAACTATTTAAGTAACTATAAAGCTCACTCACTCTTTTGTTCTCCCACTTCACTGGCCACATGTATTTCGGGACAAATGGATGAATTCACATTATATATTAAGATTAAGGTCATTATATAGGTTTTTAAATGACAAAACACTCACACATATTTGAGAATCGGAATGTCAGATATTTGATGACATGGTGAGAAAAGTTTATTTTAATTTTAATTAAATTTAATTCAAAATTTAATCTAATTTCCTCCCAACATCCATTTTCAAATAAAGTCATTGGGTGATAGTTGTCTTCAGCTCGTGTAGTGTGTAACCTCCTGTTGCAGATCATTTACATAGTGTCACATAGTGTGAACACCACAACGACTTCAAGACTCCACAGCAAGTCACGTAGTCTGAACAGCACAGCGATATGCCGACTTTTAAAGTCCTGTATTGTAAACTTGGCTTAAGAGCTGTCTACACTGAACACGACCGTTGCAAAGCACATGGACTACGTCAGAAATAGAATGGGGAATCCTTTAACTGTCGGGAATTTGTCGCGCCGCATCACATCCAGTGTAGACAATATCACTGATTATAATGGGTTCTTGTCTTTTGTCGTGTCGCGTCCAGTGTAGACACGGTGTTACATTATATTCTTGCTCCGTCCATGCAATAAATGCACGTTCTTGAATTAATTTTAACTTCTCATCATATGACCCATTAAAATGACACTTTAAAATCAACCAGAGCTATAAATGTATTAATATTTACAAGTAATTTAGACAAAACCCCCCCTTAATTCGCACTTTAGCACACAAATTTTTCTGCCCGTTTTGGCTTGTGTGATTGTCAGCCTCTACTTTTCCGCTACACTGAGGCGTCAGAAATAGAATGGGGAATCCTTTAACTGTCGGGAATTTGTCACGCCGCGTAAGAAAAGAAAAATGTATAACGCGCCTCGCCATATACTTTCATCTAAGAAAAGAAAAATAGCATACTGCAATTTTCTTATTTTTTTATTGGTTGGGTATTCTACAGCTCTTTGTCAAACTTCTCAACACACCACCAACTTCAGTGTTTTTAATAAATGCACAAATCATAAAGAAATTATGCTATCTGTACCTAAATTCAGCCCACCCCTGCCCATGCCTATAGCCGGCCCTGATCTCAATTGTTTTTCCTGTATAAATGAGATGAAATAGGGAGCAAATCTGCTTCTCAGCTCAACCTGTATATTCAGATTGTATATTCAGAAAAGACATATTAAAACACACATTTTCAGCTGACTCCTTATCAGTGTTACTTTAGTTTTATTTCTATGGTATTTTAGTATTTCTTAGTATTTTGAATGACCTTTAAAAAAAAGTCTTCATTTTAGTTTAAGTTTTACTAATTTTGTCATATTCATAATTTAAAAAAAAAAAAAAAAACATTTCTATAGCTTTAATTTTTTTTTTTTTTTTCAGTTTAGTAATCTTAGTACTTCAACTTCAACTTATTTTAGTTGCCAAAGCGTGGCATTAAGTTTAAGACTTTTATTTAATATTTATATATTTTTTATTTATTTCATCTCAATTTCAAATAAATGAATACTATTTTTAATAATTTTAATTTTAGTTAACATGGGCTTTTCACACTGCCCTTAACCCCGGGTTATCATCGTTCTAAACACAGTTTTTTACGCCTGCTCTGGAGCAGGGTTAGCACCGCTTTTGCAATGTTAACTGTGCATTGCAGTGCCAAACTTGTACAGTGTGAAAAGATTCCTTGTTAGAATGCTATACAGCTAGGCGCTTAGCAACAGACAACCAATCGCGTGCCTCATATTCACGCGCTTTGGGCAGTCACGGAAACACCGCGTACATATATAAACATCACGTCGTTTCTGGGTATGATAGGAAAAATTTAAAACGGCGATTGAAAACGCGACAGTTGGAGTGAAGAAGAGACTGTCATTCTTACCTTTATACTTCGAAAAATTCACTCAGAAAAAAAAACCTTGATATTACAGTCTGCAATGTGTAATATGAGGACGTGCAATGCTAGAGCCTTATGCCGCGTTCCAGGCAACCCGTAACCGTGTTTTTCTAACCTTCTACCCGTGAAAATGCACTGGAACGGCAGTCAAACCCGTGACTTCCCACCCGTGAACTTGAACTAGATCGATGTCCTCCTAGTTCCGCGCTCTGACGTCACATAGCCCGCGAAACAACAATGGCAGCCCCTACGCATGCGGTGTTTATGCAAGTGTACGGTAAAATTAAAGGTATAACAGCTTCTCTTGCCTTATGTGCTGTTTTTCCTCTTCCTTTTCCCTCAAATAAGCAAGGAGTAAGCACCTTTGGCGATAGAAATGATTGTAAATGAGCATAAGCCCCGTACGGTCCGCCATGCTGGTTTGTTTACACTCAGGCAGTTTGGCGTGACTTGCCTGGAATTCTACAAAGTCGTGAGTCGTGGTTTGAAGTCGTGACTTACAGGCTCAAAAACCTGCCTGGAACGCAGCATTAATGTAAACAGGTCACGTGCTGCGTTTGTCCAGTCACTGACGTGGCAAATATGCAGATAAGGACTTTAACCTGGGGTTTATGAATGTGCAGTGTGAAACGGTAGTTTATGAATACCCAGGATTAACTGTTAACCCTGGGTATGAGCAGTGTGAAACGTGAATAAAGATAACCCAGGATTTCGTTTACCAGGGGTTTAGAATGACCCAGGGTTAATTATTTCAAGTGTGAAAAGCCCAAATAATAACAACACTTTTCCGAATGTGGTTTGAGTAATTGGATCACAAAATGTTTTGGACCAGGTTTACACTTCTGTTTAGTATAGTCTAAGTCATCATATCACTTGAAATGGATAGGCCAACTGTGTAGTTAACAGTTTTCTCTTTGTTTCTACATTTAAGTTATATTAAACATCTGAGATAAAGTTGATCATTAGCATTAACTCTCCTGTGCTAAGAAAGATCAACTTCTGAAGAATAAAATGTTCCTTTGGGACTGGGAGATGTTTGGAGATTCTCTGATGAGCTGTAGTCTCCAGGTTCAACATCAAGTAAGTTAAATTGCTCTGATCTTAGATTCTAACACATCGTAAGCCATTAAAAACCACCTCTGAGGCCATAGTAGAGCAACCTGGCACACACACAGAGATGGTGTGAAGAGAGAGCGAAAAACACACAAAAACGTTTCATCTGCAGAGGACAAAAGCACAGTGAAGCACATGTTCATTAGTGCTATTTTTTGCCTCTCTTTCTCTCTAGAATTGAGTATGTCTCAGTAAGGCCCATTAAAAACAGGCTAATGGTTATTACTCTGCTCCCCATTATCAGCCACCGTTCATTTTTTTGTTTATCTTGTTCTACTGTATTGAATACATGTTTTATGGAAATGCACCAGATTAAATTGCCAATTCATTCCTCATAATTCTTCAGCGAGAATTAAATTGCTTTTAGAATAATGATGGGGCTTGTGTGTTGCATTCTTTGGAAGTATCTTGGTAATTTTTCATTTCCACAAAGGAACCACTTCTGTAGACTTCAGGGGCCCACTTCAGGGGTCCAGACCCACTGCTGGATTCTGTGAAGGGTATCCAGAGAGTTTGTCTGTTGTAAAATCTGATGTTTCAATGCCTGAAGTTTATTTTACTATTATTTATATATGATTATAGGATTTATTAATATTTTAAATTAGCTTTTTGGTATTTTCAATTTTCATTTTCATTTTAATTTAAGGTTTAGTAGTGTCATGTGCTTTTGTCATAGCTTTTTTTACATAACATTTGTAATTTTTTTTTTTTTTTTTTTAGTATTAAGAATTAAAAATGTAAAAAAAAAATATTTGAAATGACCAAAAATGATTTTTAATAGTGTTACTTTTAGTTAAAGGGGACCTATTGCTCCTTTTCAGAAGATGTAATATATGTCTCTGGTGTCCCCAGAATGTGTCTGTGAAGTTTCAGTTCAAAATACAGCACAGATCATTTATTATAGCTTGTCAAATTTGCCTCTATTTGGGTGAGAGCAAAAACATGTTTTTGTGTGTGTCCATTTAAATGCAAATGCTCCCGACCACTTTCCAGAAGAGGGCGGAGCCTTAACAGCTCTCGCTTTGGTTGCTTAACAACAAAGCAGAAGAATCTCACGCAGCCAAAATGACGATTGTCAGTAACAGTGTTCAGCCACATTGTTCAAACTGGGGTCAGACACTGATGGAGAGACTCAAGAAGAAGTTTCAGAATGCAACTTGATGTTTCTGAATGGTTAGTGGATAAATGTAGTTGCTGTAGAGTTGATTAGCATCGACTAGCATGTGCCGTCATCTTTTGTGCAAATCCAGCGTTGAATTGAACCTTGTTTGTGAAGCAGTCCAGCGTAAAATGACAGCATGGCAACAACACTCTATTACAACAACTCTTCCTCTTCTCTGAAGCAGCCCAACACGGCCTCACTCCCTTTGTTGCATGTTTCCGGGGGCAGGGTTTATGTAAATTTTGGGGTTTGTGATGTCACAAACCCAGGAAGAAGCTTGTTGTTGTCCCTACCAGCTGTTTGTTATAGTCCTTAAAAAGCGATTTCTGCAAAAGAAAATCTCCCTTGTCTCTTTGCATTGAACTTTGAGTGTCGTAACTTTACAGATGTTGTTTATGCTCAAACAGCAACATTACACACTAACTAAAGTTAAAAATGTGAAATCATAATCAAGGACCCCTTTGACAATAACAACACTGGGCTGGAGGACTTTTAAAGGCTGGAGGCTTGTAGATAATATGACAATGCTGTGTGAGCTATATAAGAGGTTTTATTAGTGAACTCTATACTTACCTGCACATACATTTAATTGAGAGCGATGCATGCCCTTCTCTCAAAGCAGGTCTAGCCTTCAGGTCTAGCCCTGCTCTGAGATGAAAGATCGATTGGCAGATAAAGAGACTGGCAGTGTGATGGACTCACTGTAGCATCATGCTAAACTCTCTGACTTTGGTGGCAGATGCATTTGCTCTCCCTCTGCTTTCTCTCTCCCAGGGCACACCAGCCAAGCAAGTCCCCACTTCAAATACTGAGCCGAGCACATTTTGATTTTCATTGGTTAGTTTTTAGTTCACGCTATCTCAACTTTTTTGGTATGGTAAGCGTTCTCATTTGGGCCAACTTGAGCTGGTTGGTGGAAATCACCCAGAAATTGGGTATCGGTTTGATGTGAGATAAGAGGCAGTGATAATCATGTCCCAGTGCCCGTGGCATCTCTCAAATCACAAGGGAGGTGGTTTTGTGTCCGGTTGCTTAGAAACAGTGGGCTGGGAGAATGAGTTGCCATTGTAACATTGAGACTGAAAAGATTGGCAAGACTGCCGAACGCATTGAGCCATTCAATGAGATTGCCACTGTGAGAATGACATTATTTAGCTGCCTTTCTGCTTTTGTGCTTTAGAGTTTGTGGCTTTGTGCCTCTATAGAACACACACAGAGGAAACAGAGGTGGCTCTCCACAAATATGATTTCATAAAATATAATTCAATCTGTACTGCACTGGATGGCATATAACATATTAATGTTAGCAAGAAAGAAAAAAAAAGACCAGTTTCGTGAGGTACCTTCATGTGCAAACGCTGCCTGCAGAGTCATTGCCTATAAGGCAGCGAGGTAACAAGTCAGCTGCTTAAGTTTTCAGAGGCAGCCCAAGTCTTAATGAGTGATTCATTGGATTATTTGCTCAACCGATTCATTCAAAACCACTGATTCATTCATGAGTGAAACAAGTCATTAGCTGCACTGAAATTTTATACCCTATTAATAGGTACTTTTTTGAGTAAGTACTTGTGTTGTGACTGTTAAAAAGTATGTTTTTTACAGTATAAATCCAGACGTGGTACATTTATCCTGTTGCCATTGCCGTTTGACCTATTTGCATCATTTGCATTGCTGCACTGCTATCCACACCTTCTCTCCTGTGGCTTCATGAGATAGTAAACTATTCATCAACATCAGATGCGCAGTTCAGAATCTTGCTGGAAGTAGTTGGCCATATGGATACTTTTTTCTACTGTTTTGAATTCGAATTGAATTGAATTCTGTTTTGAATACTCTTTTTACATGCTGTTTTTCACCTACATTTTCGCTCAATGAGTGAGTCATTTGACTCAACCGATTCATTTAAAAATGCGGATTCATTCAGAAATGCTCAATGAGTGAGTCATTTGACTCAACCAATTCATTTAAAAATGCGGATTCATTCAGAAATGACGCTACTCTTTGTTGCTTGAAATCCACAACAGTTTATTCTGCTGTGGCTTTTGGGTATATTTTTGGTTGGCTGAGCAAAAATAAACAAACTAACTTTTTGTTTATTGAATTGTTGTGTAAAAGCAATATCACATGCTAACATGATGATTGGAGGATATGTAATGTTGCACTTTCACAATAATTAACATCATAAATCTGTTTTTTTTTATGTGATGTACATTTATAACACCTTGTATTACCCTGGTATTAATTTACAAAAAAAAAAAAAAGTCATTGATGCGATGGAGTTTCTTGCTGAATGACTGTAAAGTTGTCATTTTTCTCTCCTCTCACTTCTATAATCCATCTCTCTATATTTTCTTCCTCTTCGGTAAAGTCCTAGAAACGCCAAACTGATTTTTTGTTCTTTTGATGTGGAGCAAATGTACTTTCTATGTACTTGCTATTCTCTAATTTTACATTTCAAACCTTGAAATGTGAGAAGGGTCCATTTAGAACATTAGCACTCTTGCTTGTGTGAAATTGCTTAATAAATATTATAATACGGTTACTTGTTGATTATCTATATGTACGGTAAATGGTGTTCCAAATTCACCTCCTCGTTTCAAAAGTCTAGTACACGCCACTGCTGTTAGTATCATGTCTTCAAGCATCAGAGGTGTTGTGGTTTCTCAGGGAGATTGCACGCCTGTCACGTAGTATTGCCTGCTTATAAATTTAAGTAAGTGAATAACAGCGCGTGAGTGAGGGTGCTGTGTGTGTGTGTGTGTCTCACCCGGTGGCCTGGAAAAGCATTTTCACTCCAGTGAATCCGTCGTGACAACAGGTATTAGGGTATGATTTGCCGCTGAGCTTAATGGAGCTTAAAGAAAGTGGCCCTGAGCTTCTCTCCTGTCTGTCCCTCCCATCACATCAGGAGAGTGTTCGTGAAGGCTGGTGTCACCTTGATATCAATGACCTGCCACTTTGCATGGAGGATTTAGGACTGTGTAGAGCTGAGATAATGCCTCACACTTGCAAACACAAGTCCAGGAAAAGTTCTGTTTGTCTTCGTCAATTGATTTCATTTTTTTTAATTGTTGTATCGCCGTCTACTTTAGGTCACAGGTCATGAGCTGGTGCGGTGACTGTGGAAAGCAGGAGACTGATAGACAAGAAAGAGAGACAGAGAATACACTGGATCAGAGAAAGGTCACCAAAGAAATAGGTCTCAAAGACAAACATTGTAGTCCAGTGCAAAACCTCTTAGTCAAGTCAATTTATTTATATAGTGCTTTATACAATATAGATTGTTTCAAAGCAGCTTTATAGTGATAAACAGGAAAATAATGATCAATGATGTAAACATTGTTCAATTCTGCTGTAAAGCTGCTCTATAAAGACAATAGTGTCATTATTCATCTGAAATCAGTTCAGTGTTGATACAATTATGAAATTAGGTAATTTCAGCTATAAGCAGCTCTACAGGATAAGTTTCTGTGAACTTATCTTTAAGGATAATTTAATGCACGTACTCATGTACTCATGTCGTTCCAAACCCATGTGATTTTTGTTATTATTTGATATATTTTGAGAATGTCTAAAAACTGCACCTCTCTAAATAATGAAAATTAATGAAGCAAAATACAGTAAAAGTGATCCATACAACTTATTTGCCATATATTGGGATATTATTAAAGGGATAGTTCACCCAAAGATGAAAGATCTTACCCCCCATTGACTACCATAGTATTTTTTTCCCCTACTATGGTTACAAACATTCTTTCAAATATCTTCCTTTGTGTTCAGCAGAACAAAGAAATGTATAGAGGTTTGCAACTACTTGACAGAATTTTTATTTTTGGGTGAACTATCCCTTTAAGTCTTCTGAAGCCATACAATAGCTTTGCACAACACATGAATAGAGCTCTGAAATCTAATTATATTTATTAAATATGGTATGTCTTGATGCAATGTGACAGGTTTGACATCAGTGGCACCAAACATAATTGTTTCTCGCATGTTGTCATTGACAACAAACTTGGTGTGCGTCTTAAGGCAAACACAATTTAATTTTCAAAGCCATGGTCCATTCCTATGGCTGAATTGAATGCAAAAGTAACTTTCAGTGCTACTCCATAATGACTTCAAAACATTTCTCTTCCTCAGACAAATCCATTTCATGGTTTCAAAAGACTTGGATATCTATACTCTATGCTTTTCATCAGCTCATATACCCCAAAAGTGTGCAAAACCCAGTTTGGTCTTGATCTACATTTTTAAAATATATTTATGTACAAAGTCTAGTTTTTTTTTTTTTTTTTTTGAGATTCCATGTTTTATTCAAACAAGTGCTTCAGAAAAGATGAGACCAAACAAACAAACTCAAGTCTTTAACGGATAACTGGTCCAACGAGAAAGGCAGAGATTGATGGTTCTGATGGTTTATTCATAGATCCAGTCTTGCACACAGCTCTTGTAGGCCACTGGCTCCTCAGGCTTGAACCACAGGCTGTTCTCTTTATTTGAGCTATCCACAGAGTCTCTGCCATGGATGATGTTCCTGCCCACTTCGATGCAGAAAACGCCCCTGATGTTTCCAGGTTTTTGGAGTCTGCAGGATTAATCTCTCTAAGCATCACATTACCAGTCTTCACAACATTCAAACCCTCCCATACCATCACGAGAACTGGCCCAGAGTTCATGTACTTGAAGAGTCCAGGGTAGAACAGCCAGTCCTTCAGGTTGATGTAATGCTGCTTCAACAACTCCTCAAATGCCTGAAGGAACTTCCTGGCCACCAGTCTGAAGCCCTTCTGCTCAAAGCTCTTGATGATTTCTCCCATGAGGCCTCGCTGCACACCGTTGGGCAAAGAAGGTGTGCTCTGTTTTGGTGTCCATGACTCCTACTGATGAGATGGGTAGATATTGTGAAGCAGATTCTGCAGGACGGAGAGACAAACAGAAGCAAAAAGTCTAATACTTTTATGGTTCTTTTTTTATAATTTTTTGCTGCTTAAAAGCTTCTTTCACTTGCATAATGCAGATGAGAGCAACTTGGACATTGTGGAAAATATCTTCTTTTGTATTCCATGGAAGCTTGAACAACATGAAGGTGAGCATATGATGACAGATTTTTCATTTTTGGGTGAACTATCCCTTTAGGTGAAGAGGTCAATGCTGTTTTCATGTGATGTGATTAGGGTGCAATCTGTGACTGCATTGATCTCACCGATGGTATAAAAAAAACCTCCATATGTTGTCCAATTATCAGGAACCGTTGGGTGAATGTCTGTACTTCCGCACACAGGACATGTGAAATCCCTCAGAGACCATTCTGTGAGTAATTACCCATCAGCACAAAGATCACACATGCTTTCTGCCACAACCGGTAAAGGTTAACAGTGGTGTCTCATATCATTCTGCGGGTTAAAGTCAGGGAGGTGGTTGTATAGGAGCCTTTTGTCTAACCGTCAAAGACTAATTTTCTATTCACCAAGATAGTGACCGTTAACATCTACACCCCACCCCATTCCAGTCATACTCTTCTCAAAGCTGTCATTTAAAAAATTCATAGCCTGTTTTTGTCTAATTTGAGCCCCACTCTCAGTGAATGGAGGCTCTTTTGTGTTTTGACGAGGAGATCTTGGGTGCTAAACATACAATGGCATGTTTGGCTTGGAAATAAGCCACCTTCTCATGACATATTATGTGTCTTTCAGTTATATGCCCTGCATAAACACACTTTGACACTGTCAAACACTGCAGTTAATGTCTGTGTAATGGCCGTCTTTTAACCTGGGATTTAGAGACCCTCTGAGAGACTTCATCCTGGCAGTGATGGAAGAGATCAGCCATGCACCACATGTGATAAATTTTCCCTGGTTTTTCCGTTTAGCGTGTTGCTTGAGAGCACCGGGGTTGGTTGTTTTCTTTTGTTACCCAATGACACGCTGTCATGTAAAACGGAATATAAAACATTCCTATTAAGGGAACGAGCGATTAAACATGAAAAGGCTTGGATGGCTCTCTGTTATAAATTAATAATTCCGAAATCCTTTTCCCTTCACTCTGTGTCTCTAGGTGTCAGCCTTAATGACTAGCTTAAAAAGATATGCCTACCGCGTACGTCTCTACAGATGAGCGGTCATCGCGGCATTGTGCCTTAAAATTGCTTGTCATAAATTACCCCTCCCCACGTTCGCCTGCAGCACTTGATGTCTTGAATTCGGGCCATTTTGCAAGCTGTATTCAAGCATGAACTTCAATTTGCTTTTCATAAAGGGATTACACAGCCACTATTGTCACTCTTCACCACATGTACCTTTCACTTATGAAGCACAATTGCGTTCTGATTTCCTAGCAACTGGTGTGGGCCCCGATGCCGTTCCTGGCCCCTGCCTTTAGATTCATCCCATTTCGGTAGGATGTCTGAAGTAATAGCAGATAAAGATGAATACAGGGATGAGGTTATTAAGGTTGACAGGAGGAGTGAGTGAAAGAAGATAGCAAAATCATTATGAGAATGTATGAGTCTTGGGGTTTTAGGGTTTGTATGTGGAAGGTTAACTGTGCTAGAAAGATTCAGAGCTGTTTTGGTGTTCTCCATAAATTCATGGATTACTTAAAGTCAGCCGTGAGATATTTGCAATTGCACACCTGGCATCTATAGGTATATTCGACATCTATCACACCGTCTTCATGCAAAGTGCTGAAAGATGGGTGACTTAAGTCAAGCGTTCTCATTCATCCACATTTAAACACTGCCAGCTGTGTTTCTCCAGACGTCTGACCCAAGTCTGCTATCGCTGCCAGGCAACTCAGTGCCTCTAATTTGACGTTTTCTAACTTTAGGACTATTTTCGCCCTTATAAATCCTAAGTGGGCACAAAAGGGCTATTGAGTGAAGCACATGACTGCATTATTTTACAGGGATTAGTCCAAGACCCAGTGGAAACAAAAAAGATTAACAAAACTTTTAGAAAACTTCTCTTCTCAATGAGAAGGCTGGAGGTTCACAGTAGAGGTCAGTAGAGCAACAGGCACGTCATGCAACTTTGGACTAACAAGCTGAAGGCTTGTCATAGACACCCCCACCTGAAGTGAACTGCAGTAAGCCAAGCAGCATTTGTGTGTGTGGGTTGAGCTTGGCTCTGAGTGTCAGGTGATGTTTCACATTAGGCCGCACAGAGACACAAGCCCCCCTTAGCCCTCTGTCCAAACTGTCACATGGCAATCTGAGAGCAATCAGACCCGGAGAAGGCCACATGTTCTCTTTGAGCACCAGTGCTGCGCTTGTCTTCCTGTTGCAGGTACACGCTGACAGCCACAAATGCTGCCTGATTAGCCTGCTTCCTCCAGGTTTTTCTTTTCCTCAGGGCCAAATAATGGCAGGCCTTGGAAATAATTGCTCACAATGAGCGAGGCGCCAGCACAGAGCTTTAATATCTCTGTCCTTCACTACCATGTTTTTCCACTAACACTCTCGCAGGTCCTCAGCCATTTAATCTCATTGGCCTTAATAGAACTCCACAGAAACGTCAGTCAAGGGAGTTGCCAGGAGTCAGTTGAAGATGGCTTTGCAGACATAGAAAAGGGGGAGAATTGTTATTGTTTGTTTACTTTCCAATGGCATGCATTTGGATGGATTTATTCAGTGAGCTGACCACAGGCAAGAGGTGATTTACTTGGATTATTCCCAGACTCCCTCATTGGGACTCTGACTGACAAACAGGGAGCAAAGTCAACTTTAATACTAGTTAAGCCAGGTTGTCTTATGAATCGGAACCTTTTTTTCCCTCCCCTGTCTTTTCTGGCTTAATATAGTACCAGTGAGTGTGCTGCAGCAGAAAGAACTTGAAAACTTATCCACAAAACTAACTCAACCTTGCTTTCTGGAAATCTCTCTCTGAGAGTTCTTTGTTTGTCCAGGGTTTGCAGGTTTACAGATGTTGGCCCTTTTTTTCCAGAAAGGTCATTGTCACATGTGGTTGTCATGGGTTCTGACAACTCTCTCTAGAAGGGATAGTTCACTCCAAAATGAAAGTAGTTGTTATTCACCCTCATTTACTCACCCTCTTGTCAAAAGTCTTAATGTAGCTGTTTTGCATACAACAACAGATAATGTTTGTAAAAAGTGTTTTATTGATTGATTGATACATACAGTTCTAAAGTTTGGGTTGATAAGATCTTTTATTGCTATTTTTACTGTTTTGACCGGTGTCTGTAAGGCTTTATTTATTTGATCAAAAATACAGTAAAAACAGTAATATTGTTAAATAGTATTACAATTTAAAATAACTGTTCTATTTTTAATATATTTTAAAATGTAATTTATTTTTTATTTGCTCCAGTCTTCAGTGTCACATGATCCTTCAGAAATCATTCTAATATGCTGATTTGGTGCGCAAGAAACATTTCTTACTATTATCATTGTTGAAAACTGTTATGCTGCTTAATATTTTTGTGGAAACCATTTTTTTCAGTATTGTTTGATCATTTGAAAGTTTGAGAGAACAACATTTATTTGCAATATTTGTAGCATTATAAATGTCTTTACTGTCATTTTTGATCAATTTAATGTGTCCTTGCTGAATGAAAGTATTAATTTCCTTTTAAAAAATCTGATCCTAAATTTGGGTTTGTTCCTCATGCAAATTTATTGTATGACTGCACAAGACTTGGAATATCATTGTATGTATGACTTTTGTGGTAATTATATGGTGGCTTGTTCACTACAAACTTTCATTTTAAGGAAAATTGTACTTTTATGTTCAAAAAAACGGTATACAAGTTTGGACCAACATGAGAATGAGCAAATAATGTCATTTTCTTAAAGCTGTTCGTAACTTTTTTTTTTTTGGTTAAAAATTACATCTATCCAAATTTATCCAAAATCAATTTTTGAGCAAGTATATAACCAGCCAGTGTTCAAAACTATCTCCCTACCTTAGCCCAATTCATAACGGTAAGCTTGTAATAATGTTTTCTAATAAGAGTGGTACTGGTGGGTTTCCGTGGGAAATTCGAGCAGCTAGTAGGCTATATGGCATGTGGAGGATGCTACTGGTAGAGGATCATTTGTAGCATTTTCTCACAGCAGCTGGAATAATTCATTTGATCATTTTGTATCAGATTGTAATCCAGAAAGGTCCAAATGACAATCATCAGTGACACCCGTAGTCAAAAGCAAAAGACTTCAGACTTCGGAGCGGCTACAGAAATTGAAATCTACAGGTAACGCTAATACACACTAAATACACATAGTCACGCAATGCTGATGTTGTTAACATTAACAATTTGAGAACTAAGTATAACAATAATAATCATTTGCACAGTTTGACGTGATCTGAGCCAAGTGATCGTTAGATTTAGCTTTTTTCTCAGTTGGTCAGAACAAAAGTGGCAGATTTGTAACTTACTTGTTCAGATGACATTTTTCCAGTAAAAATGCTTACTTTGGTCATGCTTCCAAGACGTGATTCCGAGGTACAGTATCCATATCGGTGCGGTGACTGACAGCAAACATTAGATTCATCCATGCTGAGGAGTCGTGCCGATGCACAACCCACGTAAAGATGATAATTCCGCAAATAACTGCAGTTGCAGGTTTCAAACCGAGATGGCGACAATGAGGCTAAACTGAGGGAAGAAAGCAGCTTTAAGTTTTGAGTGAACGATTCCTTACTGATGAAGTAAACTGGCTGTCCAACCAGTCATTTGTTCAGATGTTCAAATGTTTTATCTTCATCTCTGACCCTGTCCCTTCTTTTAACCTTAAAATTAACCCATAAAATCTTAACACCATTCCAACCCAAAATCTAACTCAAAATGATTATAGAACCAGGTCTTAAACCATATCTTCAACCATAGCTTTTAATTGATGGTCATTGTGAGATGAGATCAACTAATCAGATTCCATTCACAGTGTTTTGCAGGATAGTCCACGTATCTCTACAGGCATCACCACTTTAATAGTGCTTCACAGCAATATTAACACTCATTTTGGATGTTTGTATTTGCTGCTTTGTGTTCGTATCTTACAAGATTACACCTTGTTATTGATGTTCCTGCATAAATGTGCTTTTATTGCAGTGGCCTCCTTTATTTGTGCCTGCTGTGTTTTCTGCAGCCATCTCTACTGTGAACTCAGTTTTTTCAAACAATATTATAATCATGGGAAGATGTGGACTCATAAGTAACACAGAAATACGGGGTACAAAACCCACAGTGCACACAAAACCCTCTTTAATCGTGTTTGAAAATAGTCAGGTGCTCCATTTTTGTTGCAGATGCAAAGAGGAGACAATGGCGCCCTGAAAAAGGGGCAGAGAGCACGTGTCTGCTTGAGAAGTGTGAGAGGAGCGAGTGAGTCACACAAAAGCTTGTTTGTGGATGTCGCAGCAACAATGCGGCCGCGCTGAGTGTATTCAGGCATACAGGGATGCACAGAGACAGCTTGTTTGTGAACGGAAAATGAGACTACCCACATTCTGCGAACACCAAACCGCGTACACAACTCCAGGCTCTCTGTGGTGCTTTGTTAAACCCACATAGTGATGAGGTCTTATAATTAGCCCATTCCTCCAAGACAAAAAGCGAACTGTTCTTGTTTTTGCCCCCGACCTTTGAGGTGTCTTTTTTTTTTTTTCTCAAGTTGCTGTTGTCATAGCATTTGTCAGGAGTTTTTTCTTTGCTGTTGTATTTCAGACTGATATAAAAAGAAATGACATCAGATTGTGCTAAAATACTGGCTAATGTAGCTCTTTTCACAGTTCTTCCTATTCTATTATCTAGGTTACATGCAAGAACATCCACTTCTTGTTCATTCATTAGCCCACCATAACATCAGTTCTACTTCATATCATAAAAACGAGTGTTAGATTCATTAATCTGTTTCAAAACCTTGTGAGCTGCCTACCCAGTTAGCATTTTAAAAGTGCACACATTTTTTGATTATTTTTAAATGTGATATTTTCAGTCAACTATTAATGATAATTTAGTGAGTGAAATGTTCAGTAACATGGTGGATACTAAGATCGTGATCTCAACATGTCGGTCACCACAAGGTGTTCCACTCGGAAAATAAACCAGCTTTTGTTTGGCTACCGATATGATAAAGTTATTATCTGATAAGAATGTTAAACAGATTTTTCATAAGTACTGTTCTTTTCTTTAGGTGTAGTTTTTTTTAATGATGTAACATCTTTAAGACATCATAGCCATCCTTCAGACATGAAGATGTGCTAATTTACCCTATTTTGGCAATTCTAAAATACATTGCAAAAGAAGAAAAATCATTAAAGATGGTGAATGTAGTTAAAAGTGGTGTAAGCGATATTTCAAAAACAATGTTTGGAAGTTAGTCAGACCGACAGCCCAGCAAACAACAACAAACATGTAGCCAATCAGCATTAGGAAGCATATGATGGTCGAGGAGAGAGAATGAGCAAGAAGGAGATTTGAAGAGAGACTGCAGAAAGAGAGATGAGACACAATATAAAAGAAAAAAGTTCAGAAGAATATCAGTGGAATGAAGGGGTTATGACTGGGGAAGATCTTTAGGATCTAATATTAGAAAAGCTTTACAGCGCTGGAGAGAGCTAAGTGGGAAGGCCTGAAAATTATACAAAGTCAACTCTGGAAAGCGTGAAGGCCTTAAGTGTGCAATTAGTATACTTTTTAAACTAAAAATAAGAAAGTATACTTTCAGTCTACTTTTTATGTACTTCTCAGAAATATATACTTACTTATCAGAAATATACTTAAAATTACACTTAAGCATACTTTACTTTTACTGACAGAAAAGAAGTATATATGGCCTATACTTGAACTCAATATTTTGATTGAGATATACTTAAGTATTTTAAGTATAATTAAGTATTCTAATTATACTTGGCTTGCAGTTGTTTACTCTTTTGAGTAGCCTATTAAATAGAGCTGCGTGATTAATCGTAAAAAGACCGCGATCTCAAATCACACACCCAATCTTATTTATTAAATGACAAAGATTCGCCCGCGTCTTTTAAACCTTTGACAAAATCATACTGGAACATTAAAATCTGTGTTCGTGCTGCTGCGCTGATCCAGAGAGAGCCGTTTTGAACCACACAGTAGTTATTTCTGTGTTACAAATATTCAAATTATCACAGAAGTACTGAGAAAAAAAGTTTACAGTTAGGACATAAACACTGTTGTGTACAATAGCTATCAAAATAGAGCAAACCAAATAACGAAAAGCTCTTCAAATAACGGTTGTATAATTTACATTATGTCACTGGGTGGCAAAAAAGTGACTGTTAAAAAATGTATTTGTCATTGAATCATTCATTCAAAAGATCTGTTAAAAAATGTTTGAATTCATTCAAACCCCTTTTTTTTTTTTAAATAATGCATTCAAACTAAATATTTTTTTCCAGCAATTAATATTTTGTCAGAACTATTTTTGTTATTTTGTTTAGTTGTCTTTTTAGAATGGTGGGAGAATCGCAATCTCTATTTGAAACCAAAAAATCGTGATTATCATTCTAACCAGAATCGTGCAACTCTACTATTAAATACTTTTTTCCCACATAGTTCTACATATTGTCTCATAAACTTACATTGTTTGAAAATATTGATAAAGAAAACGTTAAAATGTTCCTAATTCTAATTATGTGAAATTTTGTGTAGTCCACTGCAGTGTAAATAGGTTAAGTTAAGTTCACTTGAAGAAAACTTACAAATATACTTGCAGTATAAAACTACTAAACTATAGTTTACTGAGAGTATACTTCAAAGTGTACTTTCATAAACTTAAAAATTTACTACAAGTATTTAACTAGTCATTATACCTATAAGTTCACTTGTAGTATAGTGGCAGTAGGCTAACAATGAAAAACATAGTTGTAAACTAATTGTGTACTTAAAGTTTACTAATGTTACACTAAAAATATACTTAAAAGTATAATTTTATATACTAAAAAGTGGGTCAATTTAGTCCCAAGTAGTATTGAAATAGTACACTTACAAGGATACTACTAGAACATTGATATTAGTATACTTACTACATAAAGTATACTTGAACTTTAAGTATACTGAATAAAATGAACTTGAAGTATACTTATTTTTGTAAGGGTTTCTTATTATTATCAGTGTTGAAAACATTTTTTGTGGAAACCGTAATACATTTTTTAAATTTTTTTTGATTAATAGGAAATTCAAAAGAACAACATTAATTTGAAATAGAAAGCTTTTGTAGCATTTTTAATGTCTTTACTGTCACTTTTGATCAATTTAATACATTCTTTCTGAATAAAAGTATTAATTTTTTATCATGCTAACACACTAGAAAATAAGTGTTAACTAATAGCGTTATAAAAAAAGAACAAAGATTTATGCAATTTGTGTTCAAATCTCTGTGATCTTGAGTAAGACATGAATGTATTTTTATACACCCAGTGCTAATTGTCACATTCCTTCCAACAATAGAGATAATTCTCAATTTTTTAAGTGAGGCTTTTGGCTGAGAGTCTGTGTAAAAATCATGATGAGGGGAATTGCCTGTGATTCGCCACAGGTACAACAGATGATCATTTGTCTCAGATGATACACTCTGTCACAAATGGTTAAGCATTAACTGGTTTCAAGGGGGCTTCTAAATGGAGCGGACAGAATTAGAAGGGAATTTCATTGATTGCAATCAGAGGGACTTGGGGGGAGATTGCTGGCTCTCTAAGTGGAGGAGACACTGTGGAGAAATGGTTTGGAGGTTCAGGGAGGGTAAAGCGCTGTGCTGAGAACAGCGTGCGTGTGGCACAGAGAGAAAAACAACACTGATTATCCATAAGACTTGAGGCAGGGCGCTGATGGCAGAGCTGCCGGAGGCCTGATTGAGTGATTTACGTGGCTGGCAGCCAGAGAGATGGAGGTACATGCTGGGTACAGGTGGCACGATTAGCCTGCGCATGACTCGGCACAGCGACATCTGCTGGCCATCGATGGAATTTGCCCTGCTTAAAACGAGCTTAAAGTCGGCATGAAATGAAAATTGACCCTATTTACTTGTTAGTGCATATTACTAGTCTTGTGGTGAATAGTTAATCCATGCAAGTTAATACACAGAAAAAAAATTGTTTGTCGCAGTAATCTTTAATCAAAATCTGAAAAGTTACTTCCGGTCTGGAATGGCGTTCCTTCTCTGATGACGTTTGACGGCTTGGGTTGAAAATGCTTAAACCACTCCCCTCCAACCGTTAGTCTGCTATGAGTGAGAGATGGTGAGGAGGAGCACTAAGGTAAAACCCTGCCCTCTATTCAATATTCTGTTTCAATTGGAAATACGTCACAACACTGGAGAAAAGTTGTTTGCAACTTCTGGTTTACGGGGACTTTAACCCAGCCTAAGCTGTTTTTTGCTGGTGTCTCAGCCTGATCAAGTTGGTTTGTTGACTGGTTTAAGAGTGCTTTGAACACTTTGCAGCTAAACACCAGCTTGGCCAGGCTTGAAGACCACTTTGAACCAGCTTAAACTGTTTCTCTTCATGTTTGGTATGATATCTGAAGTTATTTCACTCTTAATTCAAATTCAAATTGTAAAACGGTGGATATTTTGTTCAGGAATAAGACTAAGAATAAGAATACCTTTTGGGCTTACTATTGTCAAATAGATGCACTTGTGATTGGTTTATATGTTTTTTTTTTTTTAAAAAAGTCCAGTCAAGCAAGATTTAAACGCATGACCTCTCTCTATTAAACCAAGAAATATTCCACTCAACCCCAATAGCTCAGATGAGGGTATAGAAATAAGGCACTCTGCTCCTCTAAGGTTGAATTCTAGTAACGCCCCTGGTTTGGTCCAAAGTGATGGTGACTGGAGTGAAAGGAAAGCTGCTGTCACAGGCAGAGGGCTGGAGTGTAAATCTGTTGAGAGGAGCTGAGAGGTAAGGACACATGCATTAGGACAAGACAGGCTGTCCATCCATTGGGGGGTTGGGGGTGGGGGGGCAGAGAGTGATGTTCAACCATGGGAGATTGATGAGCTGTCTCTACTCTAGCAATTGCATAGGTCACAGGAGAAGAACGGTGTCATTCTCTCTCTCCCTCTGTTTCTGTCTCTCTTTCTTTATCGTGCTTCTCTCTTTATGTTCAACTACGCATCATCTTTCACACAAACATATGAGTCCCAGACGTCAAAGAGCACATCTCTCTGGTATGATTTTTGATGACTTAAATGGGAAAGAACAACAGAAATTAGATCACAGTATCAGTTAATGTAGAACAAATGGGGTCTTTTGTATAATTTCTGGATAGCAAATAATGATTGTTTTCAGATGATTGTTGAACATTTCCCCGTCTTTCATTGATTGTCTTGGCCCAAACTTGTACCATTTTTGGAGCCAATGTTGCTGAGATACTCAAACCAAGGGGTCAATATTTGGCTGGTTAGCTCCTGCTGATATATGCTGTAACTAGCATATTCTCCTTTTAACAGCCATTCAAAATTAGTGTGTCCTGATATAATTTTTTTGCAGGCAACCTATAGCTTATATATAGCATATACTGTATAGCATATTCATCCCTAATGAATAGTCTTTTCCAGGTATTAAAGGCCTCCAAACAGAACTATGATTTAAAAGTTCTAAAAAGACATTGCATTTACATATTTTGGGGAATTGACCTACAAATTGCTTACTTATTGCTGTCTCTGCTTATTAAGCTGGGAATCAATGATTGCCAGTTTTCCTCTGGGAAAGCATTAAGGTATTTTGTTTGGAAGGAATGCACAATATATGTGTTTTCAGCCAATATTCTTTTTTTTTTCTCCATTTATTAGTGCTAATAATTTATTAACGCTGTTAAATGTAATCTTTATCAAATCTTAAATGAATATCCATTTTTCTTGAAATGAAATTTCTGTCATTAATTACTCACCCTCATGTCATTCCACACCCATAAGACCTTCATTCGTATTCGAAACACAAATTAAGATATTTTGATGAAATCCAAGAGGTTAAAGCAACGAAATTACCGTCATTCAAGGTCCAGAAAAGTAGTATTATTAAAGTAGTAGTATTAAGCGACAAGAATACTTTTTGTGTGCAAAAACAAAACAAAAATAACGACTTTATTCAACAAATTCGTCTCACCCTTGTTATTCTCATACGCTATTTCCGTTGCAGCGCTTCCAGGTTCTGCGTCCGAATGCCGGCTCAGTATGCATGCGTCGTGCTGCTCACGTGACCAGACAATACTGAGGTTGAAGCACTGTAGTGTACATGGACTATTTTAACCATGTTTTTACTACTTTTCTGGACCTTGAATGACGATAATTTTGTTGCTTTCAGTGGAGGATAAAAAAAAAAACTCTCGGATTTCATCAAAATATCTTAATATGTGTTTTAGAAGACGAAAGAAGGTCTTACGGGTGTGGAACGACATGAGGGTGAGTAATTAATGACAGAAATTTCATTTTTAAGTGAACTAACCCTTTAATTATGGGTATTGTATGTAATTTGAACATAATGCTCAAGAACGCTTCTAAATATAAGCCAACTAGGGTAAAACTGAAGAAAGTTGTAATGAGCACACGTTTGCACAAGAGAGAACAATACAGATGCAATAATGATGGGATGAAGCCAGAGGAAGAAAAGAAGGCAGGAGATGGATTTGGAAATGACAGAGAAGCGCTGGTAGGAGGACGATGTGACAGAGAGAAGCAGCTCTGCAGACTCTGATTTAAGATGTTAGCACTAGAGTTACGGGGACGGGCCCGGGGACCGTCCCACATGCCTGCCTTTCTGTCAGTGAGCATATGAGGAACCAGTCAACAATCTGATACACCAGACAGGAGAACAGAGACCGATTCCGTGCACACAGAGAGGAGATGGACGAGCAGGGCTACTCTAGCTGTTGAATAATTCTTTCTCTGTCTGTGATACAACAGGGGCGGAGGCAAAAGAAATCCACCTGGCATTCATTTGACTGTCAAGTTCTCAGATTAAAGAGAGAGTGCACGAAGGATGGAAAGAGAAAAAAGAGAGAGTACAGATGGAAATGAGGAGGAAACGAGCCAGTGATGGCAAGAGAGAGAATTCCTGTCAGTTCTGGTGACCTTTGACGGAGAAACTCAAGGTTTGCGAGATTGCCGTCTTTCCCTCTCCATTCCTGTCACTTTTTCCACAGAGAGGCATGCCAAAATATGATGAAAGACTGGCGTGAGTGGCTGTGACATGACATTCGACACCGTCAACTCAAAACCCATTCTGCTGTCACACGCACACACTGCCTCTTGGGGTAAATTGCTGTAATTTGTGTTATGCTTCTCAAAGAGAGGTGAGGAGGAGGAGGCGGGCTGCTGCGGGGGCTTTCATGCTTAAACAAGTCTATTTGACTTTAGAGAAATGTGCAGGTGATTGCTTTAATCCATTTAAAGCATGCACACATCTTTCAGCTAGCGTTCCGAGCACATAGCAGTGTTCAGATGGTTCTTTCTCCTGAAATTGTGCAAAGAAATTTCAAAGAGGGAAATCAAGGTGATATTAACATATTTCTGAGAGGTTATGTCATGTCATATCTTGTATATATTCTGTATTGTGGGAATGATTCTGGTAGAGGTATGACAAGGTGAGGCACATGTTGAGCTGATGGGAGTGAGGATAAATATTCCCATGTGTGGATCTTTTGTTTTTCCACCTTGCCTCATCTTTGGCACTGCGCTCATTCATCACAATTGACAAAGGTTTAGCACACATCTGAACACAATATGGACACGTGCACAGCACTGTACTATCATACAAGGCCAGTCTCTCAAGAGACATTAAAGAAATAGTTTGCCCAGAGGTCAACGTTTGGTTATTGTTTACACTTTTTCATATCATTTCAAACCCAAATGACAGCACATTTATTGTTTGGAAGAGGAGTAGGGCTGGAAATCAATACTTATTTCCTGATTCGACTCGATTCAGATTCACAGGCTCTTCACAGATTCAATTCAGATATTGTTTCGGTTTGATTCAATTTGAATTCTTACCATTTTGGCACTTTATTAAAGTGGTACATTGTTATTAAATTAACAACAGGGCCCAAATTATGGAGTTCAGTATTTATTTAAAGGATTAGTCCACTTTCAAATAAAATGTTCCTGATAATTTACTCACCCCTATGTCATCCAAGATGTTCACGTGTTTCTTTCTTCAGTTGAAAAGTAATTAATTTTGATGAAAACATTCCAGGATTATTCTCCTTATAGTGGACTTCAATGGTCTCCAAACGGTTGAAGGTCAAAATTACAGTTTCAGTGCAGCTTCAAAGGGCTTTAAACGATACCAGATGAGGAATAAGGGTCTTATCTAGTGAAACGATCAGTCATTTTCTAAAAAAAAAAAATACAACTGTATATGCTTTATAAACACAAATGCTGACGTAGGATGTATGACGTAGGCATAGCGCAAGCTTAGGTGAGAACTGACGAACTCGGAAGCGCTAAGGATAGAGCAACCCAAAACGGCAGTCACAAATTAGAAGTCTAAAATGAGAAGTATTAAAGAAAAATGTCTGAGGATTTCAATATAAGAGGAGCTATATGTTGGGT
This sequence comes from Hypophthalmichthys molitrix, assembly GCA_037950675.1. Lineage (NCBI taxonomy): Eukaryota > Metazoa > Chordata > Actinopteri > Cypriniformes > Xenocyprididae > Hypophthalmichthys > Hypophthalmichthys molitrix. The sequence continues at coordinate 16,791,155 of CM075507.1, forward strand.
CAGAGGTTGGGTCCTCCGGAACTTTCTCGTGAAAGGCTTGTACGCCATTGCTGGAAGCCAGTGATTATAGTTTATAAAGTTTGAAATATGTATATATATATATTTTTTTACAAAAACCCATCACTTCGCTTCAGAAGGCATTTGTAAAACCAGTGGAGTCGTATGGATTGCTTATATGATGGATGGATACGCTTTTTGGAGCTTCAAAAACTCTGGCACTATTCAATATCATTACAAAGCTGGGAAGAGCCAGGATATTATTTAATATAACTCAGATTGTGTTCGACTAAAAGGAAAAAGTCATATATATGGTTTGAGGCTGAAATAATTATGAGATCATTTTCATTTTTGGGTGAAATATTCCTTTAAAAGAGTGGTTTCTTCATCAGTCAGATTACACTGGTTGCACTGATTTCTATCCACTAAAAGAACCGGCCAATAAGAGTCTTTTACATAGCCTAGAGGAACAAACATTCTCCAAAGCTTGTCTTTTTGTATTCCACAGAATAATACGAGTTTGGAACAACAGATAATAAGTAAATAATGACAGAATTTTGAATATATTCCTTTTAGTAAAGAAAAGCCTTGACGTTTTTTTTTATTTCTGCAGAATGACAATGAACTGAGAATGATTTCAAAACCCTGAAAAACTCAGAATCATTTTCTTTGTGCTCCTTTACAGATGCCCAAAGTACGGTTATAGTACCACATAGAGCTGCGGAGAAAAAATACTCCGTAATGAATCCCCCACTACAGAATCCATAATAGCACTCATATCTGTTAATTTCATTTCCATTTGAAAAGCGGTTTGATTTGAAAAACATTGTTACACATCAAAAGAAAGAGACTGGAATCGGGCCCATCCTATTCATCTCCTTGCCTTGACAATATAGACAATACATGCAGTATGTGCCCATTATCCATTTCTATGATGGAACATCACTGAATGTCCTGCACTTATAGACTAGCGCTAATTACCAAACTGAAAAGGAGTGAAAGAGAAAAATGAAATGTGGTTTAATAAGAAAATAATTATGATCAGGACTGTGCATTCGTGAATTGAACTCATGGCAAAAAAATGGTTTTGTTTGCAATACAAAACAGCTTTATTTATTAACATACAGATTACGGAATAAAATATTCTTTAGCTCGGCATTGTAGCACCAACAGTCCCAGGATGTTTGATGTCACAGGCTGATTTGTTTTGATCTTACCTGTCTGTGCATGTCCATTGTGCCTCAAACAGAATCCATCAGCCAGATGACATTGAGTGAGGGGTGTTGTTATGGAATCTACCAGCAAGGCAGCTGAAGCTAACCAGCCAAACCTTGACCCTCTGTCTAATAGTGTTTTAGAGCAGCCATAGGAAATATGCCACCCAACAAAGGCATAACGCAGTAACTATGCCAACAGTGAAACTGAGAAAAATGGCTTCAAAGTTTTTTGATTACATTTTGATTGATTTGATATCAAATTTCACACTCCATTGTCTTTGAATCTGAGCATAGTTGAGCTAAACCCATCTATCAGAACAGACAGACTGAGAGACATGCAGTGACCAGGTGCATGAACTACTTAGATTAGTTTTATAAGCAAGTCATAAAATTTTTTCTTAAAGGGTTAGTTCACCCAAAAATGAAAATTATGTCATTAATTACTCACCCTCATGTCGTTTCACACCCATAAGACCTTCGTTCATCTTTGGAACGCAAATTAAGATATTTTTTATAAAATCCGAAGACTTACTGAGGCCTGCATTGAAGTTAATTTACTTGTGATGGGCCGATTTCAAAACACTGCTTCATGAAGCTTCGAAGCTTTAGCAATCTTCTGTTTTGAATCAGTGGTTCAGAGCGCCAAAGTCACGTGATTTCAGTAACCACGGAAAGACATTAATAACAGCTTGTAAACAATGTCACGTAACGTCACATTTACCTCAGAACAAACATATTCAGTGACCATAAACTCGTTAGCCAGCTAGAAAAATTTAACTCTTGAGAAGAGCATTTAGCTAAATATATGCACCATATTACATATTATAATTTTTAATGTTCTTCAATAGCCTATATTATGCATGTTTGAATAAATCCGTCAAGTTGACAGCCACCATTTAAATGTTTATATTTCAAAAAACGAATTGGAGTATAAATAAATTTAAAGTTAGTAGGCCTTTATTATTATAAAAATTTCCTTAAGTGTAATTTAAGTTTGTACACAAATCAGTTAATTTGAACCTTCAATATTAATGTAGTACCAACTGATTCCCATGTATATTTTACAGCATTAGTTTTTTTTTTCTTGAGAAAATTTGCCATGTACTGTAACTGATATAGCCTACAGTATATTCAAATGTCATTGGCTGTTAAAGTCTTGTGTTGCTTATAATAAATTGACATGTTGATAACACACACATAAGCAGTCTTTCAGAATTCTCTCAATAACATGTAGCCTAGATCAGTTGCATACTATATTCATTAGTGAGTGTGGATGTGCTTATGGGGTGTCGCTCTGGGACGGATGAGTATGAGGCTGGGAGGGAAAAATCACAGTATACTCACTACAAAAAACTAGGCTACACCACTGGTTCAACCTTAATTTTATGAAGCGACAAGAATACTTTTTGTGCGCAAAAACGAAACAAAAAAAACTTTTTTCAACAATATCTTCTCTTCTGTGTCATTATCATATGCTGTTTAAGTTCAGCGCTTCCAGGTTCTACGTCCGAATGCCGGCTCAGTAATTTTTTTTATTTTTGGGTGAACTAACCCTTTAAGTGGCTGTGTTTATGTAACTGCTGTGATTTCATCATAATTTAATTGTAGATGTTTTGCCCATTTGTAGGGCAGTAAGTTACACAGCATGCACTTGTCAAGGGTGGTGTTTAGCACATCAATCTTTGAGTGAAGATGGATGAAGAAATTTGGAAAATGTTCTCGGTTGGAAAAATCTAAAAAAGTATGTCGGTAGTTCTGGGAAATTTCTATGAATTAAGCATTCTGTCGCATGTTGCAATCCAGACAATGAATTGTTTCTGTTGAATGTCAAAAGATTGGAAAGATCTGATATACACACTTATAAGATATTTGGAAGAATGTTTATAACAAAGCAGATCTTTTTAGGATTCTTTGATGAATACAAAGTTCAAAAGAACCATATTTAGGCTAATCCTATTTGAAACGACATTTTTTCTAACAAAGGTCTTTACTGTCACTTTTCATCTATTAAACGTGTTGCTGAATAAAAATATTAATTTCTTTTTAAAAAATCTTACTGACCCCAAACTTTTGAGAGATAATGTCGCTGTAAAAACCGTTTGAAATGATTTTAAAGGAAGACCCATTGTCTATTCAACGATTTAAACTGCATCGTTACTTGACAGTTGAAAGCTGCATACCTATTTAAATTTAGTGGGAGGGTCTATACCTCCAGCCCGACCCCTCCGTCACTGTGATTGGCTCACATTTTGAAGGCGGGGCCTTGGGTACCACATGGAGATGCTGTGTATCGGTGGATGCGGGAATGAGTGAGAGCATGGTTGAGTGATGCCGGTCGAGGAGCTACACACAAAACATTGACATCTTGTATTGAAAACTTAAAGCGCAGATAGTGTGCAAAAAGCTAATTTATATTATTCAATGGTGGCTTGGGCTACATTTGTAGCATTTTATTGATGTATAAGGGATAAAACTTAGATTTTAAGCACAGAGTGGCAGAATTTATGGAATAATGAGGGCTCATTTACGGAATCCCACTTTTTTCAGATTTCCTATGGCAAGTTTTTTAATTACTTTGATTGCCGTTTCTTTTGTGCATTCGACTGTCTTTTATGGACAAACTGAGAAAAACGCACCGCCTGGAACTGTTGTCGCTGGGTTTCTTTTTCCTCTGGAAGACAAATGCAAAGAATCAAACTTGGCTGGACTTAAAACAGTTTTGACAGGGGAGGACTCGTCGGATTTTTCACTTGAATATCTGGACAACACAGGATTCGTTTTAAAAACCACCAAAACTTTTGACGGGAAATCTAAATCGAGCTATACTTTGATCGCGCGCTTGCCGCGCTGCAATAGAACAGCAGAAGAAGTGGCGGTTAAAATCGAGATAGTTGATAAAAACGACAATACACGACAATTTAACGTAACAACTTACAGGATAGAGATTCTTACCGATGTCAAAAGCAGAGTTAGGAAGCCAAGAGCCGTTTCTGAAGCAGTGTCCTACACCGTTTCAGTTTCCGAAGAGGTGAAAGTCGGAGATTTGATCTTTACGGTACCGGACCAGAAGTTCGAGAAGAAGTGGTTCGAGGTGGTTTCGGACGGACACTCAGCGGTCCAGATGGAAAGAGACTCGGGGCGCGTGTACTTAGCGCATCGCTTGATGTCAACAGCCGAGGTCATGGTTAAAATCCACAACATGAGAGGTATGTTTATGTAGCCTTTTTAAATGAACCGTTTATGCATTAATTTGTATTATTTAAAGCGATAGCGCACCCAAGAATGTAAATTCTGTCATCATTCACTCACAACAATGCTGTTCAAAACCTGACGTTCTCTTCACAGAAAATGACTCCAGACTCCAGTCACCATTCACTTTCATTGCATATTTATCATACACTGAAAGTGAATGGTGACTAAGAGAGATTGTCTTTCTGTCTAACGTATCCTTTTGTGTTAGTAGCCTAATGACAGAATTTGCATTTTAGGTGAACTGTTCCTTTAAGTTTGCATAGATTTGAAAACTGACCACAAGCATGAAGGAGAGGGCATCGTCCTGAACCATGGATATTTTCTGTCGTTAAGGGGGTTATTTCCTTTTTCACTGCGCCTCACAGATCTTAACGGAAATCACAGCGCACAATGACGCACATTATCGATATGTTATAGTTTTATGACATTTGGGACGTGTACTGATAATTGTAAACGTATGCTTCATCTGATGTTTAATGTGAGGAAAAAAAAAAAACACACATTCAAAACATAATACAACATTCAAAGGAATGCGCATGCAGTGCCAGTAACAATGAGTTTTTATGAGTTGATGAGATGCAGAATATTGTAATGTTATGTCTGCTGTTGATATTTAAATACATTTATGCATTTGGAAGATGCTTTTATCTAAAGCAATTTACAGTGCACTTTTTATCAGTTCTTGTATTGGGAATCAAACCCATGACATGGTGTTGCTAGCAACATGCAGTACTGTTCAAGCTACATGAACAATATAAATTCAATGAGAGAATATATTTTAGTGGGGTTAAGTTTGACTAGTTCTCACATTGTTTTACACTACTTTTTTTTTCTTTTTTACTTAAGTGTTAGATGTTTGTCCTCAGCAGTTTGGTAATCAGGTAAACAAATACTAGAGTATGTGGCAAGGTTTAAGTGAGAAGCACAAGCATCAGATGTATGTTCAGATGTTTTCTTGAAAAAAAGTCTGTAGAAATGTACTGAAATCATCAAAGAAATTAAGAAACTGGAGCAGAGGAGCAATTTGTGATTGGTTTGTAATACACTAATGGACTTTGCCGGATAACTCAGCTTGAATTATTGTGAAACTGATACATTACGACATGTTGGCTAAACTCAAATGAGATCACTTGGGATCATCAAGTAACTAGGTTCAAGTGAACATAAATGTTATGGAGAAAGTCTTCTAATTATGACTGAGAGTTTAGCTTAAGTGGTTGAGGTCATGCAGGTCTGATTTCGCTAATCAGAGTTCTAAAAGCAAACCTTTATTCAACTGTTTGTTTGGGGTAATTAGTGATATTTATTCACCTGGAAGTTACCAGACAGCACATGTGGTCTCAAATACCTTTGCTGGGGCAGATGTGTAGTTGACGTTGGGGGATATAAATGTTTGTTTTTGCAAGCAAAGGTCCCAGTCCATCACCTGAACACACCATTGGGGTTGTTTGTGATTCTGATTGAGGTCATCTCAGTGATTGTTTGACAAAGTGAATTCAGAGATCGGATGAATATACCTCTTGACATGTTTACTGAAATTGCTCCTCTGAAAAAGTGGTGCCACGTGTTCCCTTAAAAAGAGAAGATGCATTATGTACATTTCTGTAAAGTATGGAAGTCCTTTGAGGAACGTCCTGTGTGTTGTAATGATCTTGCATCACCTGATTGGAGAATTACAGGATAATTTAAGTTGGGATGAGAGCTTGGAAGAAAGCTCTGTCATCAACAGTGAACAGAACAGATGTGGCTTTTTAAAATTAAACAAGAGTTTTTTTTTTACGCTAACACATGTCTAGACTATGGGTGGGCAGTATGACCAAAGCCTTATTTATTAGATTATATACATATGCATGACAATATAGTTATTGTTGCTAAAAAAAAACTACACACTTAAAAACAAAGGTTCCAAAAGCAGTCCTGTCCTGTAAATTCACAGATTTGATTTGATTCCTATTCGTAAGCTACTGAGTAGACTTCAATTTCCTTTGATTAAAATATAATTTATTTAGGTATTTTAGTTATACGGCCCATTTTGCAGTGTTTCAGAATGATTTAAACTGGTAATTTATCTTTTTGAGCTATTTGCATGTTTTTGATTCACTAAAAAAAAACGTTTCTTAAGAGTCATTTGTTTGTGGTTGGAACTACACTGGTTGCGTTGTATGTTTGTTTGTTTTGGCATGCTGTCTGTTTTTGTCATTTCACAGATAAAAATACTGTCTGGTCTGCATTTTCTCTCCTAGTCTGGTCTACAATGACCATAACACGTTGTGTTTTAGCTTCTCTGTCATTTCAACACAGCCCTCTCTTTAAAACACTACAACACAGTGGAGTGTCCTCTCTTCTGTGAAAATTCAGCACAATGGGAACACAGTCCTGTTGGCAGTAGAAGAGCTTTGTATCTCATTTTCGGAGGCAGTTTGAAGGACTTTCTCTCTCCAAACACTTGTATGGTGAAGTCAAGCCAATGCAGGGTCTTCTGGGAGACAATTATTTTTGAATCCATTGTGAAGCCTCATGCTAACACAGTCCGTTTGAGTGCTTTTGGAACGGGGCTGTTTGTTTTGTCCCGTTTATGTGCAAAGTTTGGATGAGAAAGTCCCATCTGTGTTAACAGAGTGAAGACATACTCCCTCATAGTCCCCGTAGTCTTTGATATCTGACTCACAATGTTGCTTCTCCAGGTAACAACTGCACAGTTGGATAGATGCAGACCCAATTTATGCCAGACATTTTTTCTTTTGAGATTTGTTCTCAAGATATTAGCACGCACATAAAAATGAGGGCTGTCCTGTATCGAAATATGTGATTCTATTTTCCCTGATTCTTGATTCTTTTGATATTTTTTTGTATGTTTGCATTAAACATTTTAACAGTTTTCTTACATATAAAACTGTCAAGTACCGTCAAATACACTGAAACTGAAATTAAAACTGAAAGATCTTCACAACAAACTGTCAAAATAAAAGTTCGGTTTAACTTCAAGAAATTATGACAGAAATATATCACTACTGTATACTAAAATGTACATTTCAAAAGTAATAAAAATATTATTATTATTTCTTTTTTTGTCCCAATCTTTTTATTGGTATTTAACAAGACAAAACATAGCTGTACATTTATTAAATCAAAAAGAGAAGGAAAAAAAAATAACAACAAGATTCAGGATGCCATTCCATTGTTCATCAGTAATAGAGACTCCTAAGTCTTGCTCCCAGGACACTTTAAGGGAAACAGTGGGGTCTACAATAAGGATACTTATTAAGTTATAAATAACTGAAATAGAATGTTTCTGACCTGTTTTTATGGTAAGAAATTGATCAAGGGGGCATTCAGAAGGGCGATTGGGGAAGTGGGGAAATAACTTTTGAACAAAGTGTCTGACCTGAAAAAAATGAAACAAATGACTACTGGGCAGATTATATTTGGTAGACAAAAATGAGAAAGATGTAAAGACCCCATCTACATAAAGGTCACTATATTATTATTTCTAAGGTATATATACGACCAAGATATTTTTTCATCCATGTTTTAAATTTATACAGTTCTGTTGTGCAGCATCTTACTTGACAAAAAATAAAAATGCAGTGTTTTGTTGTAAATTAATTGTTATATTTTAATTTGATTACATTTTAAAAGCTTGATTTAAATTGTTAAAGTTTATATAAATTCATATTAAACCACAAAATACAGAATCGAACCCATGGCACTGCTAGCTCCATGCTCTACCATTTGAGCTACAGGAGCGCTAGTTCCTTCAGCATGTCTGTTATATTATTGGCCTGTCACATTTGTATGACTGCAGTACTGGATGAGAGACACCAGTTTGGTTGACTCACCCCAATGTCACTTGCCATTTCAACAAGAAGTCACTCATAGAGCAAAGAGGCTTAACAGTTTGTCCCGCACAATTAGCATTAGCATTACTATGCAGCGCACACATTGGGGACCGCAGGGCAGCTTTCTAATTCTCATAAAGACCATCCCTGTGGTGCCTTCATTGGCTTGGTAAACACTGATAATGGTTTGTGTGCTGTATGCATTCTTCTCTTTTCCAGCTTTAAAGAATCCATACACTCATGAAAGTTTAAGAAATCCTTACAAAGACCAACTTTATCTGTCTTTGAACACTGTATAGTCTGCTTGAGGACCTCGTCTGGAGCAGCGGTGGGTCTAAAAGAGGAAGCAAGGGTGAACGATTGGGTGCATGTTTGAAAAAGACAACAAGTGACAGTCGGAATTCATCTGATGTGTTTTGAGTGTCCTGCAGATACACTTTGTAATGCATGCACATAATTAGATAACTTTTTTTCAAGCAAGTTATTGCAATTTTTTTTTTGTTATTATTTTACTTGGTTTAACCACAGTGGGCATCTTTGTGTCATGGCCCATTACAAAATACATATTAACATTTTGCATTCTTAATCCAAAGTTCCTCTTAATTTCCACTTATAGGGTCAATTTATAATGGGAAGGGTTCGAGCTTCTCTCTTTTTTTAATCACTTCCTCCTTTGGATGACTTGAGATGGATTGATCCATCTGACATTGTGCCATAGTATCCAAAGTGTTGTAATAATAAAAAAAAAAGTGAGAATATCAAATATGTTATTGCAAGCAAACTACGTATAACAGGTTACTGTCAGCCTTTACACCAGTCACTTCATTGTTTCTCTCATGCTGCCAGAAATTGGCAAATCACATTGAAAATGAGCAATGTTCGGCCACTGCAAGTCAGTGTGAACGCTGGTAACTAATGACTGTGCATTATTAATGAACCTTAACCTTCAGTACATGGAGTTCCCATCCGGCTTCCATTGGACATTTTCACCCTCAGTCACCTCATGCATGTCAATAAAAGCAAATCAAAAAGGGGCCAGCAAAGTGCAAGGGTATAGATTGGTGACCTTGCATGCTTCACAGTGATATTCACAGCTCTGAGGCAGTGGAGTTTTGTGGCTTCCCTTTGGCTCAAGACCCATTATATTCCAATCGTGCTTCTCCCTCCGAGCTCAGAAATGTTGAGTGTACTTTAGTTGTAATTAGGGGCAGCTTGCCCTTTTGTCTCCTACATGCACTTGATTTGTTCTGAGGATTGCCTCTTCTGTCACACACTAGCCTAGCTCAAGCTCTGTGCACACCCAGGTCAGGTGGAAAGTCTGAAGAAAAAAAAAACACTCTTTGAATAGTATTTTTGAATGGTACTTGTGTATATAAAAGATATAGTAAAATAGAGAATATAGGCACCACAAATAAGATGAATTCTATATTAAAGCAGCAAGTATAGGAATACATTTTAGTGTGAACCTTGCAGAGTAGTGTGAACCAGAGAGGGCTGGTAACTGGCAGGTAGTTAATTTGGTCCTCACAAGAATTGAGCCATGAACCATCACCATTGCAAAGCACTTAACCCCAGGTTACTCCAGCGGGATTGTTCCTGTAATAAGCCCATGACAAAGTATTGGAACAATAAACAAGATGAAATGGAGTGTTGCTGTTATTATATGTGATATTTAGAAAGAGAAATAGGAACGTTGTAGACGGTTGTGATGGCCGCCCCGGGCAGGTGATTAGAGATGTCACTCATTAGTCATCTGAAGAGATGCTCACTTAGGCTTGCTGTCAGTTTGAGGAGGTTTGTTTATCTGTAGTGGTCCATTAATTACTTCTACATCACTTATGCACTGACAATAAATCCACAAGAGAACAATGACTCTTCTTCCCTGCCAGACACCTTTTAACTAAATATAACTCTTTAAATATTTCAGCAATCACCTCATAATTCTGCTTTATGGAAAAGTTTGCTTTCTGGAATCTTCTTGTCCCCTGTGCCCTTCAATGACACATTCAACCGGCAGAAGGAATTCAAATGCTCAGAGGCATCTCAGACCACCCGTTTCTCACCCATTCGTTGGGTTTGTACAATTAGTCCTTTCCCCATCTGCTGTGGTTAGCCTAAGGACCTGACCATGATCCCCTGCTCTAGAGAGAGGGACTATTATAGCAATGTGCACAGGAGATTTCACCCTGCGTGGAGTTATTTTGAAGATCACACATTGTGCGTGGGGTGATGGGCAGTTGTTTGAGATGAAGTGATTTTAATTGTGCCTTTAAATTCATGCTGTTGCGAGTGAGCACGTGTATGTGCTCAATCGGAGAAGTTCAGAGAGCGCTGCAGGATATACTATGTGAGGAAGCCAAAGCTTTACAGAATGATCTTTTTTGGTTGTAAATGAAGCCCTGGAGAGCTGTCTGTGTCAGTTTGAATCAGTGTTACTGAGGGGCAGACAGGGCTGGTGAGAAAGGAGGATTTATGTGTGTTTTGAGTGTGTGCTGCTGTTGCATGCATATGTTTATGTGGTTTTTGCGTGTGAGATCACCGTTAGTAAAGTCAAAACTGTCAGTTATTGTCAAGTCTGCTGCTGGAGGACAGAAGAGTATTTTTGTTAAGGATGGGTGGTATTCATGCTACAAGTGTAAACCCGAATAAGTTGGCAAAACTCAAAAAATTTTGACAATCGGTTACATCAAAATGTTTAAGTTAAGAAATTCAATGTTTAAGTAAGCAGAACTGGCAGATTTTTATTTTGTACTCATACATTTTAATTGGTACTAAATTGAAATATTTGAGTAAACTAATTCATACATTTAACTTAAAATTGTCATGTAATCTCAACATAAACATTTTTATTAGGGGAAACTTAGCTAGCTATATCAAGCTATTTAAAAAAAAAATGCTAACTTGCTGATTTGCTAACATGTTAGCAATGGCATGGTATAACACTTGCTGAATGAGTACAGCAATATAAAACATTTCACATACATGTTCTCAAACTGCATACACCACTTGACATCATGATGGTAACTCTCCAAAAACCCACATAAACCCTTCTTAAATTAGCATAACAAAACAATCCCTAAATCTCACTACTAAATCTCCCACCTTATAAAAAAAAGGTTTTTACCAAAAGAACAAAACCCTTTTTAAGTTGTCCATTTAGGTCTGTAATATACTGTATTAATGTGCTTTAACAGAAATTTTAAGAAAATTGCCTTTGTTTATCCACAACATTTGAGGTATGCAACAATGCTTTCATTCAGTTTTCAACCAACATTATTTCATCCTTTCAAAAACATAAAGACCCCCTTTTTAAACTTTATTTTAACAGTAAGCATTGTGCAGAGAGATTGAGACATGCCTGAGAAATAACGTCCGTAACGTTTTTAATATTAAGTTTGTCATATAACAATTATAAATACAAATAACTTGAAACTTTATATACAAAGCTAAATTATGTTTATGCTTATTAAGATCAACAAATCATCTCACTACTTTGCTTGGAGCAATCATAATAAGCGTTACGGACGTGACCGTTACGGATGTGACCGTTACGGACACTTCATATTAAATAATATGCATTGACTTTGCTTCTTTATATTGCTGTGCTCTGTTTCAGGCTTACCGTATATATCCGAACATATCTAATAATCGCAATACTCTTTGTGCTTTGTTAGTTTTAATCCAAAAAAACGTGTCAACTTTCAAATTCAGTCGATTTTATTACAAAATTTAAACAATAGATGTCGCTCTTTAATATGGCTTGTGACAGATTACTGCAGCGCCTCAGTGTAAGCAGCAGATCAAGTGGATCAAGCACACATGAAGGAAACAGAACGAAATATGAACATCAGAAGGTAGGCCTACAAAATCATGTTCTCTAAATTGATTCTTGAACAACGCAGAAGCTTGTCAACATGAGAAATAATCCATAACCATTTGCAATAGACCTACAGGGTATAAAGTTGAATAAAGTTTAGTATAAGGTTGATTATTTCTGCAGTCTTACCATACAGGTATCCCAGATACGAACATGTGGTGGTTTAAATTCCCGCTTGAGGTCGCTGTGAAAGTTTTAAAGCAGTCTCCTGTGCCGGTTGCAGAGCAGTCACGACCGTAACGTTGTTTTTTCCTCATAAATGCGAACACGAAAAATAAAATAAAATTAATATTTTATGTTCTGTGGAGAGCCAACCCTTCTTCATTCAGTGGGAAGTATTACTTTTGGTTTGCGCAGTGTAATTCACAAAATTCCTAAAAAACATGTTGACACCTAAAACTTGGTGACTTTTTTTGTCACGTCTGTAACGCATGTATATTTCCCTAATCTAAAATATAAAACGATTGTACAGACTGACATTTTTCTGATGTCTGGACTCCTTTAGTAAGAGATTATGAATATATAAACAGACGGTTCAATATGTTGATATTAAATGCATTCTCTGAGAATTTATATTTCAAGTTCTGACTGCAAATGTCACATCCATAACGATGGAATTGATGGAATTGAAAACTCAAAACAATGAAACAGTTCAGTTTACTTAAAATATATCAGTTCTGTGAATTTGAAAGAAAAAGAAAGTGCTAAATACTCATAAAAGTTAATTTGACTTAACTAATTTGTTTAATTTAAGTTTGTCCTACTCAAACCAATTAATTATTTTGAGTATTAGGGTTTACAGTGCAGATTTACATCATGGTAACAAGATATTCATGATATAATCATTTTTACTGGACATAAAAAAGTAATAAAATAAATAAATAAATAAAATTATATATATATATATACACACATCATCTACATATATATATAATTTTATTTATATGTTACTTTTAAAAAATATATATAGTATAGTATATTATAATGAATCATAATATACAGTATATTATATGATTAATACATGCAAATATCCAGTTTTAGGGATCCTGGATAATAGATATACTTTCAAACTACTTCTTTCTCTGTCTATCTCTATTGCTCAGTTTCTCTGCTTGTTGTTTGTTCCTGTTTTGATCTCTCTGTCTGTACCCTGTCCTTAGAGTTAATTGAACTTCATGCCAGCATGGCAGGCCGCCTGTCCATTGTGCTATAATAGTTTATTGACAGGATATGTAGAGTGGCCCAGAGCCATGGTGTTTTTTAACGATGAATTAGGGCAAGGTCGTCAGAAACCCCCGTCCTCTCGCCCCGTGGTAAACTGCACCAAGCCTCAGCCACACGGGGCTCCCGTTTCAGCCTCAGTTTTTGATCTTAATTGTTAAATTGGTCACGCTGACTTGGATTTATTTTAATTCCTGCAGAAGAACGCCATCACTCCTCTTTCCTCCCTCCCTTTCGGAAATTCTTCACTTTCACGGCGAAAGAAATTCCTCTTCAAGTGCATTCAATTGAAACCTTCCACTGTGGGATTTCAGTCACAAATTTATGTATCAAAGTTGATGATCAGAGTTTCGGCTGATTGAACTGATATCAGTATTTCTTTGTATTTTAACAAAGAGATAAAAAAAACTCCCATTCTGCCAATGAGAGGTTTTGATTCGTCTTTCAATCTAGCTGAACACTCTTCCATTAAGAGATCAATGAGGACGAACTGTTCCCTTTTGTGTGGAAAGTGCAGTCACTGGAAAAAATTGCACAGTGCTTATCATTGTGTTATAGCCTTTGGAAAAATAAGGTGAGATGTTTGCCACTGTGATTGTCCACCTGAGAATAGTGCAGCTTGTTTTTTTTTTTTAATACCACTTTCATTTAGACCATTTTTTCTTAACTGGTGGTTTGTAAGATTGTAATATAAAATAATATAATTTTTTTTAAAGAATTATGTGAAATAAAATTCCAAATTAAATAAAAAATAAAAAACTTAATAAATTAAATTACATTTTAATTAAATTATTAAACATGTATAAAATTAAACATTTTATAATAGAGCATTTATTTTGATCTTATTAAAATGATTAAATTCGCTTTAATTATTGGTAATAACAATGTGAAGGTCTTGTGACATTCATTATGTTTATTGAAATTTAACTTTATTTAGTTTATTTAGAGCTTTAGGAGGTATTTATAACATTTACAACAACTCAGAGGGGTTCAGCTGAGAAAAATGTTGGAGACTCAATGAGTCCTGGACTCTGTCTAGAAACAGTCTTCGTTATTCCATGGCATAAAGTTGATTTGAAAGGAGCACAGATACTTTGTTAAAGTCATTTGACAGTTAGAGCCATTAACATGAAAATTGTATCTGCCGACCGGTTTGTGTGCCAAGCATTTCGATACAGTTTGTGGGATCAGCATGTTTTCTTCCTGTATTCTCTTCTTTTGTACGGTGGAAAATGAGAGCTCTCCAAAGCCCTGACACACAGTAATTATGTGAACTCTGTTTGCGGCGAGCATCTGTCTCTCTCTCTCTCCCTCTCTTTCTTCTCTCTACGGTTTGCCTGCGTCTGCTGAATCTTGGCAACTGTCTGATGTCACCGCTAGAACACAAGCTGAATGCAACCCAAGGAAAAAGGACCCATTGCATACATTGTTAAAGGTATAGTTCACTCAAAAATAAAATTGGACTGAAATTATGGTGAGTAACTAATTAGACCCGCAGGCTTACAGGGAACAAGTGTAGATGGATCGATAAAATTTTGGGTGAACTGTCACTTTAAGTACATGGAGACTTAATTAGATCATTAAATATGTTCAAGCTTGGCTTGCATTTGGTCTTGAGACCTGGTGGCAAAGAATTATCCCGATCTGTATTCCTCTCGTTCTTTCTGTCCCAGTACTGTGACCCAAATATGCAGCATGTTGTGAATGAACACCTGGGCCTGCAAGGCTTTTAGCCCACAACTGGAGGAACACCTGCGCCACACGCTTGCACACTCCATAGTCTCCAGGAGTCCGACACCAGCTGTTCCTGGCCTGTGTTCTCTAGCAAAGCTAGTGGGAGCGTGTAGCTGTAGGTGCCTTACCGGTTGTCAGAGGAGACGGATCATTTTGATGAGGCGAACACATCAACATGTGTTGGAACATTCATGAGTCAATGAACTATGATGGGAAATCAATATTATGTAAGCACGCAGTTGAAAATCTCTCGTGTTACTGTCGATTTCATACGGGGCCGTGCCGCAGTCCTAGATCATCATTTGCATATTGCTTTGCAGCTCCCTCTTTTGAAATGCCAACTTCAAAGAACGAAAATAAACTGACAGAAAGAGGGACTCGTTTAAAGATTTAAAAGATGCAGAAATCAATTAAGCAAATGCGCAATGATTTATTAGGTCTGTACACGGCAGAAAATCAACAAACAAACACAGTTTAAGATATTGCGTTTAACTGGAGTCTGTCCCGGAGATGTCTGTGAATTAACCAGTCTTGTGAAATAAACACATTCCCTACAGCACTGACGCTCGGCCCCATGGGTATAGAACTATTGCTCACTTGGTGAGGTGTAACTCTCAAAGGCATCATTTATTCAATTTCACATGACAGGTTTGTTTAATGGATATTGAGTTGACTACATCTTAGTAAAAATGACTTTGTGAGGAAAAATAAAGGCCCATGCAGGATTTAAGGGCTGACTTATTGATTGCATACAGTGAATTTATTACTGGGATTTTTTTTTCTAGATTGAGAAGAAGATAAATGAACGGGTTTAATATCTTAGCATAAAACATCAAAAGTAGCACCTAAATGAGTGATTTTAGAAAGCAAAGCATTTTATTTCAAGCTTCAATTAAAACAATGAATGTTCTTGAACAATTAATGTTTTCTTCTTCTTCTTTTTTTTTATTACAAACTGGTCTCAGTGGAAAGGCAAATGGCAAGGCAAGAAAAGTGAAAGGAACTAGATTTTTAATATATTGTCCACAAGTTCAAAACTGTTAGTCTAAGCAAACAAAAATAAGCAAATTGCATGGTGCAAGTTATTCTTTGAAGGTTTAATACTTAGGGTAAGGAGTTTATTTAAAACCATAACCCTAGCAAAAGCAGTAATAATACTTACCTTATAGACACTACTATTGACATCAGTTGTTGTGTCTGTTGTCCCTGTCATGAAGGAAATACGTACCTGTAAGTGGAGGGAAGGGTTCTGGTAAAGCTGGGAGACTACCTTACTCTTTCACCACACTTCATACTCTGAGGCCTGGTAGGTCAGTGCTTTTGGAAACTGAAACCATCTTCATTGCGTGGGAAGACAGGTTTGGATAATTTACCACTGACATTCCCGTCAGGTGAAAACTTAATGGAGGGCAGTTAACCCCAGGGCCCTGTTTTAAAGAACATCTTGTCTGTTGGCTTCATATATTCATTTCCTTTTAGGTTGTTGACAGTCACAGTTTATAATACTCTTTCTTGTAGACCCTATTTTTTCTCGACATTATTTTTTCCTTGTTTTCTCTCAATATGCCTGTGAAGCCTGATTCTTGATGTGATTTGGCTGATCATATTTTTACTTTTTACTTCTTAAGTGGCGTTGTGTGCTTTTATGCACTTTTACCAAACCACACAGCTTAAAACTTTAAAGCCACTTTGGAAGAAGTCTCTGAAAAACAGATGTTTCTCCAATCATCTCTCCATAATGGAGTGCTAACAACAGTATCCCGCTACCATCAGCTCATGAAATCTGCCCAGCACAGACAGGAAGAGCTCCCCTAACCAGAACATTATGCCAGTACGGTCAGCATGCTAACATTTTATGCACCCGTTCTCCGGCACGTCCCGCGGAGCCAGATTGCATAACCAGGATGTGATTGGAAACATGAAAGCTGCATTGTGTTGCCCTGAGCCATGTCAGATTCAATGCAGAGTCCAAACGACAGTCAGAACCAAAAGCTCCTCCAGAAATGAGGGCAACACGTCCACAAGGCATTTCCGCATCCACAGGCAAATATCGCGCAACAGAATCATAACCAAAGGCTCTTCCTAACTATATCATGCCATCTTGCTACTTTTGGCTTCCTAATTTCTCTATTTGATGCTGTTGTTACATCATTTTACAGTCCAGCACCTTAGCAGAATGAATGAATTATTAAATGTTTGATCTCATGTATTTTTTATAACCTTAAACAACACACTCCAGCTTACTGGTTAAAACAAAGCACTGAAGACCAAAGGCATTCAGTCTCAGTTTAAGTGGCTTTATGTAAGCAGATTCTGTGGCAGAGAATAAAAAGGTGCTGGTTCTTTTATAAGTTCTAAAGACATATTGAACATCCAAAGTAATTAATTGCAATCTTTATGATAGCACATCCTGGTCAGAAATTATAGCGAATAAAATTGCACCAGTCTAGACTGATTTGTTGCTTTGAAAACTTGGTTCCAGATCGGGCACCACCACCCTGTCGTTGGAAACATGTATGCACATATTTTCCACTGAGCAGATGCGATTTCAAAGATTAATGGAGGTGACTACAGGGGTCTGTTTTGTGTGCGACTTATAGGCTATTTAAGATGCCTGTTCACCACACAGGGTACTAAGGCTTCAGCTGCAGCTTGTGAAGTGTTTGTTGATTTATGAACAGGCAGAGAGAGGAAACTCAGTTAAACAGAAGGTCCCCTTAATGAGCAGACTGTGTGAAGTTTTAACCGTCTTCCTCCCTTACTTAGAATATCAGTAAAGGTTCTGTCCTCACTTGAGCTTCACGGGAGTTTCCCGTGACCTATCTACCTTTTGTGCTGCCCAAGCTAGAAGCTAAATAGCGTAGCACGGCTTCTCTAAACTCTCTAACTCTGTGACCGGACCAGCAGGTTTTCTTTCGTAGCCATGATAAAGTGAGAGGGAGAGAGAAGGAAAGCAATCACAGGAGATAGAACTCATAGTCGGTCAGCGAAGACTTTGAGCATGTGAATTTTTGGCATTTCACTTTTATCTTTTAATAATTATGCATTCATTTTGTTGTAATCTTTGCCATAAAGAGCACTTATTATCAAGACAGTAGTTCTGAAATTTTTACTTGCGCTTGCAATTTTTCACTGGCTTATTTTATTTTATTTTATTTTTGTATAATTTGTTGAGTTAGAGGAGTGCATTAAATGCAAGACTTATAGAAGTAGGTCTGTGTATCCCATGAAGGGCAGAGAGTGCAGTATCTGTAAACACTGGCTGGATGCTCTCCACATGTCCACTGTCTGTTTGGAGGCCGCCCGTTACTGACCTCTGGCTCCGAGCGTCTGGAGGGAAGGGGACTGTGGGTGTCAGATGCAGTGGGTCATCCTTCCTGCAGGGGAAATCTGAAACACATGTCTCTTTAGAAGCTGTGGGGTCATTTCCTTATCTGTAGTTCTTTTAGTAGTTCTGCAGTAGGGCTGCATGATATTTGAAAAAAACTGACATTGCAATATTTTGTTTTTCTGCAATATATATTATGATATAAAAACAATTTAACCAGATGACTTGAATAGCTCTATTTGGAAAGAATGAATCATTCTAGAATGATTTAGATGATTTTGTAGGGGAGTGCATCTGCAGGGCAAATAATAAATAATTTACAAGCGTAGAGAAATAAAATAGAACAAAGATAGAAATGAAATAAACAGTGATTTATGTTTTTCAGGCAAGTCTAACAGTATTCAGGTAGAGAAATGGAATAATAAAAGGTAAAACAACACAGCATAGTTGTCACTGTATAAATTGAATATAATTAATCTTTGGGCATTTTTACACCTGGGGTCGGTTGCACCAGCTATGCGTAAGTTACAGTGTAGCCAAGTTTTGACATAAATGAGCACTAAGTTACATTCACACACTACTAAATATTTTTGCGTTGCACCATTAAACTTAGTTGAAGCGTTTAAACTAAATATTTACAGAAGCCTTCGATCAGGAGTAATGGTTGGAATAAAATAGCTCATCGCTGAAGATGAAAAGAGTATCTCTTCAGCAAGCCAACGTGCAGACTTCTGCAAATGAAACTGAAAGTCGCAGATGCTCAAAACACTCTAATCTTGATTAAAAGTAGTGAGACTGAATGATCTTAGTAGTGCTGATGCCGCTCTTTCTCCTATTGTGGTGTTTACGAGGGTGACCATCAAGGCATTTTGACAAAATCTTGCGTATTTGTGTCCGCTCAAGCACAAATATACGTGGAAGAGAACGGAATTCCGTGTTTGCGTGCTGTTTGCGTGGCTCTGTGTGTGCACAGAAAGCGCGAAGTTCTAAAATGAGTTTTCTTTCATGTCTTCTTGCGCTTTATATGGTTTAAAATCCATGAATGTTTAAACTGATAGGACCTAAAATATGTGCAAATGATAAACTTTCACTCTACGATGGTAAAACTTTGCAATTCATCCGAGAATCATGTGCGTTTCGAACCGTGGTGCCTGGTCTGTATGGATCAACTACGATCCCTACTTGACATTGCACATCCTGCGATGTGACAGTCTAGGCAATGAGACAGTAGTGTTACATTAAAGCAACAAGCCACTCTAGGCTGTGATAATGCATGGCTTTGAATGGCTTATTGCTTTTATAATAATTAATAATAATCTTGATAAGAAATTCTTCCACCAATTAATATAGTTAGCATTTTTATTTCACTTTACTGTACTTAATTTTACATACATGCATAGTTTACGATTGTGCATTATCTTTGAATCTGGGTCAGTCAATCATATTTTCAAGATGTACTATAGGTATCTTCCTCTCATCCACTGACTAACTTTGCAAGGAAACATAGTCAGTGTAGTTTACTGCCAAAAGATTGTGACAGTAGCAAGCCAAGACATTAAGTGCTCTTTGCAGAATGATCTTTCATTACTCTTATAAACAATGATGAATTATTAAAGATTCTGTAGATTAATATATCATTTATAAGAGCATGATGGGCAGGCTTATCTTTTATGCAAAATGAAAGATTTTAACTGCATGGCCTTTTTTTTTTACATTATACATGATTCGTAGAAGTAAAATTGCAAAAACAAACAAAATTAAATTGTTTTCATCAATTTTGAACTAGCAACCACCCAGAAGACACTAGCAACCACCTAGCAGCACACTATGAAAAAGTCAGAGCACCTTAGCAACCTTCATAGCAATGCTGGGCAAGAACCCCTCACATTTACTTGAGAAAATGCTTGACTTCAGTAATCTATTTATCTGTGATCTGTGATCCTCAGAAGCAGAGATTTTTTTGGATATCTCACCTCTGTTCTCTGAGGTGTAGTACGTCAGCTGCCATTAAAAGGTGTGGATGGTTTGAGAATTAAATGTTTTGAGTATTTTAAGAAGGTGAGGAAAGAGCTAAAAATTTCACAGTGTGTCAATCATGGTGCGTAGTGTGGCGCGTCGAGGCTGCGATTGTTTTTATAATGAGGTGGTAGACTGTAAAACCAGCACAGCAAGGTGTTAAAGCTCTCTACTTGAGAAACCTTTCCCCATTGAGCACACACACACACACACACACACACACACACACACACTCTGTATAAATGTGATGTTTGTATGTGATGTTATGAACATCTGTGTAATCATGTGTATATGTCTTCTACCACACACCCCTCCAACCCACAAACACACACGAACCCAGAGGGGTTAAAAGCGCAGCCCTGTTTAAGCAGTGTGCCTGTGTTTGCCCCTGCTGTGTGCACTGATGTGGATGTGTAAATTGTGCTGTGTGTCGCACGTCTGTGTTGTTGTTTTTTCTGGGATCAGCGAGAGAAAGGGAACAAAGAAGTGCTGGCGTGCTGGAGTCAGAAATATCTGCTATGCTTATTTCCAGGCCAAAACACCTTTTCACGCTGCTGTGTTACCAAGACATGACAAGGAGAAAAGTCGGCATATAGATGCCTGATGAATGGCACTGATTTCAGTGTATTTCTTTTCAAAACATCCTTTTTTTGTGTCCTTTTGGCACTTTTTACACCTGGTATATGCTAACATGAAATCAAAATTCACCCTGCTGTATTTATTTTGATACATATTCCTGGTCATGTTGTGAATGATTTATGTTTCTCCGACCTTTTTCGGCTCCATTGTCATGCTTCACAATCCAGTCAACTCCCGCTGGATAAAATCAAGACCCACCCTATATTTTTTTCTCATTGAATATTCTGTTTCACTCAGAAAAATATGCTATGAAAGCTCTTCCATGTTTACTTTAACATGCATTTTAAATACGTCTCCTGCGACCACTTATGATGAAATTTAACAGAGGGGAGAGTCGAATTTTGTGACTTCACACATTGCTTACTAGGTCAGTGTTTTACTGAATGTTGATAAAATCGGCACATTTTTGTTCTATATAATTCAACTTAAAATCAGCAATTTTTTTTTCTTTTTATCGGTATCAGTCACTGAATATATAACGTCCAATAATGATTGTTTCCACAAATGTTAAGATTTAGATCATCTAGAACAAACTATAGGATAGTGATAGACTAGTAGCAAAGATTTGACCCTTTAAAGGATTAGTTCACTTTAAAATGAAAATTACCCAAAGATTTACTCACCCTCAAGCCATCCTAGGTGTATATGACTTTCTTCTTTCTGAAAAACACAATTTGAGTTATATTAATAAATATTAATACACATCCTGACACATCCAAGCTTTATAATGGCAGTGAACGGGATCAATAAGTATTAAGCTGAAGAAAGTGCATCCATCCATCATAAAAGTGTACTCCACACAGCCCCGGGGGGTTAATAAAGGCTTTCTGAAACTAAGTGATGCATTTGTGTAAGAAAAATATCCATATTTAACAAGTTATAAAGTAAAATATTTAGCTTCCGCCAGACCGCCTTCCGTATTCAATTTATGAAGAAAGTGCAACGCCTCTCGCCTCTCTTACGCCTTCCCTATTAAACTTACGGAAAAATAGTAACTGACGCAACGTTTATTAATATAACTCAGATTGTGTTCATCAGAAAGAAGAAAGTCATATACACCTAGGATGGCTTGAGGGTGAGTAAATCTTGGGGTAATTTTCATTTTAAAGTGAACTAATCCTTTAAGAGCATTTTAGGTAGCTGAAACATTTTTTTCTTTTTAGTGTTTTAAATTTCTTATTTTCTTTCTATTTTTTTTAAACAAAGTAGAATAGATTTATAATATCAGACATTATGTGAAAATAATTATAGGCTTATTGTTATCAACCAATTAAAATTTAAATATCATTCATCCTTAGATTTTTTTGTCACGTTATGATTCACTAGGAGACTGTATATGAAACTGAATATGATTTTAACACAACGCAAACATGATGTTTTGAGCAGAATGGTCATTTTAATCAAATTAATTGTATTAATTAAACTTTGGAGGAATGTGTTTCAGGTGGTCTGTCTCACTTGAATACAGGTGTAATTTAGAGCTGTCCAATTCCGTTTTTGCACACAGAGCCAAAGACTCCCTTGAATCAAAAGTTTTCCAGCAGCATTCAGCAGTAATGCAAAGTTCTCCAGGTGCATTTAAATGAGGATACAACTCAAAGGAGACTGTATATTTGAAACAATTTCCTCCCCCGTCCCAAACACTTGCTTTTAATTATGCCACAGAAGTCAATTCTCAGGTTGCAGTGGTGCCTGAATCCAGTATGAAATTGCCACAGTGTATTTAGGGCTGTTATCTTGGGTGAGCTTTAGCTGAACACACATATTTGCAGTGAGTAACAAGTCCAAGCTTTGAAGTTGTGCTCCTAGCGAGTGTGAGGGACTCCTTTGATGTTTTCTGCCTGGTGTGTTTCTGCTGGGAGAGTCCTGACAGAGAAAGAGAGCAAGAGAGACGGAGAATCTGCAGATACTACCTGGCCTCCGAGGGCTCACATAAAAGACTGTGTCATCTTACACAGTTAGCAAATGCCTCACTTAGTTAAGGACTATAGAAATTGGTAGCATGGTGAGCAAGTATGGTGGCAAAAAGACAATTTTCCATTCTCTGATTTTCCCATGACTCCAAGTGATTATGTCACGGTTTGTCCCTCTTAGTCATAACTTTAAGTTGAATGATGTTTGACGTGTTCCCCCAACCTTGGCTGATCTTCGAAACCCTCCTGTTCAGCAAGACAGGATTAAATTGCTAGGGAACTTTGCAACTGTGCCCACTGTAGCATGAGATGGAGGTTCCCAGGACTGAATTTTACACAGTTGAACTCTTGAACCGAGGAATGCTACGCCCACCGTGTCCAACTCTTCACTTTCTTGGGTGAGAAATCTCTAAAGATCACCTCACGTGTTTATTCTCCTCTCAGATACTTCCTGTCTTTATTTCCAGACTGCTTTGATAATAACTAGATCTCCTCAGGTCAGAGGGGTGCTAAGGTGCGGATATATTACAGTTAGCAAGAGATTTGTTCAGCCATTATGCTTTAATAAACAACTGGATAGCATTGTAGACAGGATTACACTGTGCAGTAGGAATTACATCAGTTGCTAATTAAGATGTAGATAATCTAGTGCAAATTTTAAGGGATAGATTATGTCAAAGATTTAACCCTTTAAGAGCACTTTGTGTTTTAATCAATTTTAATAAAGTAGACAAAAAGACAATTTTCCATTCTCTGTTTTTCCCATGACTCCAAGTGATTGTCACGGTTTGTCCCTCTTATAGGGACAAGTTTTATAAATTTATAAGATTGGCCATACCATTAAAATAATTAGTGGCCTAACATATTGGCTAGAATTTCAATATTGTGCATTTATAGTATTTTTATTATTATTATTATCATTATCTATATAATTCTCTGGGAGACTTGATGCTCTATATTATAAAAAAGACAAATAATTTATTTGTCATACACAAAGCTATATTTTTTAATGAAATACTGAAAAATCTATGGCTGGCAGAATTTAATTTTAGACCCTGAGTTTACAATAAGTCATTACCAGTCAGTTATTTGCTCATTAAACATAGCATTCTGGGGAAAAAAATAAGTTCATCTATCAGCTGTCTGTCACAGCAGGCTAAACAGAAAGTGTAAAGGACCTTGCAGGCTCTCGTTTTGTGGTGTGCACTCCACTTGTGTTTTATATGTCTCGGTTTGTTTATTTCCCAAAGACCGTGGGTCCCTCAGCACAGAATCTGGTTTGTCTTCTTATTGGCGCTCCACCTGCGTAAATGAATGTCAGAAATACTACTTCAAGTTTTTTTTGTAAAGCATATCTTCTGTATTGATAAGTCCTTACAATCTCATGATGTTCACTTGCGTGTTCTCACTCTCTAGCAGTCTGTCTGTTCCTTACAGATTTTTCAGTACTGATTCCAGAGTGGCTCTGATTGAAGTCATCACTCTCCTCACTTTGACTTGCTCATAAACTCTGGTAAATATGTCACTTTGGTAGAAAAAAGTGAACATGTCCTTGCTTTTTCCATAAATGTAGAGCATTTTATGTGAAACTTTATAGAGAATGCATGTCCTCAATGTCCTAGTGAAATGCAACCAGAGTTTGGACTGACTGTTGGATTCTGCAATGGTCGTCTTCCCGTGGGACGCTGTTTACGACAGAGGTTTTTCTAGTTGCGTCCAAAGCAGATGAAGCACTGATTTCCCTTGCCGGAGTCCATCTGGATTCTCTAGCCCTGTGATGGGTAGAGGATGAAGCTGGAGCGAGCTCTCCCTGGGCCTCAGCCCGGGCATCCAGCTGCCTTCATCTGGGCTATATGGAGTTCGTCCAGAGTCTGCCAGGCCAGAAAGTCCAGTACTCCCACTGTGCTCACCTTCTTAAGCCCTTCAGACTTTCCAATGCACCATGACTTTAGTTCTTATTGTTAGATGTTTTCACATTCTGACTTTGTAGATTTTCTTGAGTAGAAATTTGATTGTCCTTCCACATGAGCCTTATGAACAGAATTATTCAAAAAGATTCACAAACTCAGAAGATAATTAGTCTAACAGATCCTTCACTGAATGAATTGGTCAGAGCGGTTACCAACTGGTTATTTAGTGAACATGGGACTAAGTGTGTTTTAATGTCCCAGAGTGAGCAACAGTTTTCAGGTTTTGTGTTCATGACCCATGCGGCGTATAGTGCATTATGCATATTGTTGAAAGTTGTGTGTGTGTTGCTTTCACTTATCTCAATATTCCATGCTATTAGAGACTTGTATAGGCTTTTCTCTTGTTCTGACAGAGCGCACTTTTAAACCCCAGCAATAACAGAGTGAGGGGCACTCGCTCACACATCTCCATTTCACAGGACAATTCGTCAGACAGTACTTGTATAGGGCCCAAAGAGCTGGTAGATCAAAACCCTTCTCCACATTTCTAAAAAGTGCTCCAATATTCCCATCACAGCAGAGAGAGCGAAAGCCCTGGAGCGCCCCCCTCCCCAAAAACACGTCGAACAACACGCTGCCCATGTCAGCTCATGACAGCTCCCATCTCTCATCTGCTCCTCAGCGAGCGAGTCAACTCAGACAGGTTCAGGCCTGGGAGGCTCCGTCATCTCACTGTGTCTCCTAATGCTTCCATTCAGTGTAGTGTCAGGCCTTATGGAAGACTTCATGCCAGCTTCCTGTCTTGTTTCCTTTGGGTTTGGTGTTGAACATTGAGACATGCACTTAAATGGAGAGTTTCATTCTAAAGTTTTACTTCAGAATGAATAAGAACCTGGCTGAAAAGACTAGCATATATTGAGTTTTGGATTGCTTACTTCCTATATAATATATAAAATCTATATAATATATAAAGTCTTTGATATAATCCCTTAAACAGTTCTTTAGGGGAAACCGCTAAATGTTTCATGACAGTGACCCATTTTTTTTTTTTTTGCCGTTATAAAGTTCTATTGTTGCCATGGACACATCATTTGTTAATACAGGGTATGCTACGTATGTAATTTGAAATTACACATAAGGTGCTTTATGCAACTGTGCACGGACATCCTTCTATTCCAGAAAACAAATGAAAGCATATACAAAACTATGGAGGCATACTACTTTTTTGTTAGTGGTTGCATATACAAGTTGTATTAACTTTTGACAAAGTGGTCACTGCACAGACAAGCATTATCCGACTCGACTCCTCCTGACTGCAGACGCAGGATTACAAGCCACTTTTTACTGCATTTTTCAGACAGTTTCTTGCATTTTTCCCCCTGTTGAACAACAACTTTTGGCACACGATTAAGGCTCCTTGTGGTTTCTTGGTTTGATTGATTAGAGCAACCATGAACGACTCAAAACATAGGCATTTTATAGAGCTTCCCTATGTCGAAAATCACTTCCTGCACTCCATCTGCATTTCGCACCACCCCTTGACGTCATGTGCAAACATACACAACGCTAAGCTCAATTAACTCAATTACTCAATCAGTCAAATAAAGTAAAATTTTTGCCACCGAACCATTAAGATACATAAGCATTAATTGCGGATCTATGTATTTATTCTTAGAATCTCACAACTAATAATATATTGTATGTTTATTGTATGTATACAATATATTGTATGTAGATGTAAGGATGAAACTATCACATTAAACATGAGTTCTAGGTTGATACATTAAACTCAATGTACTATTGAAATTGATTTCTGGACGTTGTAATGTTATTTTTTTTATTTTATTTTTTTTTATTGCATCTGTACATTTCTGATATAGCCTGATATAGCCCCCCCCAACACACCCACTTTTTAAAACAAAGTTACGCCAATGAGATTTAATGAACATAGAATGACTACTTGGTGACCTCACCTGTCATCAGACATTTCGCTGGATACGAGCATGAAAATATTATGTTGGTCTTTTCAGCAAAGCATTTTTTTTTTTTTCTGTTGAGAAATATGAGCAGCATACTAAAAGAGAATGTTGATTGTGTACATGTTAAGTTTTGGGAATTTGGTAGGGTTGTATGAGTGTAAGGTATAGCCCTGTCCTAAAGGAGGTAAGGAAGCATTGGTCACGGTGGCTTGTCTGAGTATGTGTGTTGGGTGGTTGCGTTCCTGTGATGAGAGAGAGAGACACGCTCTGACCAAATACAGAGCCTCTCTCACTGCTGAACGCAATGATCACATTACAGCAACTTCATGTGCCCACAGTGTCATAAATACACACATACTGTTCATGCAAACAAAAGCACATGCATGTATTGGCATAAAGTAGCATCTCATTCATTTACTTCTTCATTCAATCACTATTTTTCATGTGCTTTCGCCTCTTGTCACTCTAACCCTGAGCCCCCCTCAATTATCTTTCTCTCTCCGTTTTTCGTTCTGCAAGATAATACAGCGGAACGCCTTTTTTAATGCATACCAAAATAACCCTGAAGTAAAAGAAATTCCTTATTTGAGGCAGCTTATTTCATCTGTAATTATAAAGAGCAGCGAAAGGACATTCCGAGCGAGTGGAGTAAACATTCTCTCTCATCTTCATTAAATTACACCGAGTTTCCAGCCGCTCTCATTCCACCCCGCTTCTCGCACTCTTGTTGTTGTTTTTTTTTTTTTTTTACACGCTGTACCGCACTTGACTGAGCTGAAACCGGGAGGATAATGAAAAAAGGAGGGATGGGACGTGCACTTGTTCTTCAAAGAGGGCCCCATATCAGCACCCGAGCCAAGGGTCAACAGGGTCACCCGCCTGCTTGTAAAGCAAAGCACTTTAGAGGCAGGCTGAGTATGTGTGAATGAGCTCTATTCTCTGTGGCGCTGAGTGATACGAATCCGCTTTCAGCACATCCCATCCCAAACAAGTTGTTTTAAAGGCTTGGGCTGCATCTGAAATCGCATATACTTCACTACTATATTATGGCATGTAAAACAGTAGGCAAAACTATTTCCAATAAGATTCCGAAGTGCATATTCAGTGGACACTTTGCTATCCCATGAGGCCACAGGAGAGGATTTGTGAATGGCAGTGAAACGATGCAACTGAAACTGGTAGGTCACAGGACAATGACAACATGATGAATGTAGTGCGTCCGAATTATGTTCATACACATTTAAAGTATATATAGAATATACTTTTTTAACTGTCATGAAGTAATTACTTATTCAAAAGAAGTACCTTCTCAGAGAGTAAGCGATTTAGGGCGCAACCCTGTTTTCGGGACTAAACTTCTCCAAGCTTCTCGTCCTGACCGTTGATGTCGTCAGCACTTTAAAGACCACAGCATTTATCATAATCGTCCTTCTTCGAAGCCGCTCTTGTTCTTAGAGTTTGCCATTTCAACTCCTATTACGCGCCACGCTGTGCTAATTGATGTCATATTTCACTCTGACATTCGGTTGCATCCTTTCGTCCTTTTCCGTTCCTTTTCTCTCAAAGATTTAAATTGTGTATTTTCCCCTCTGTCAGCTATTTCCTGCAGGGCTGTGCTTTACAACCAAATTCACCTCCTGTTTTTCCCTCAATAATGTAGATCTAGGTGATTTTAGAGGACTTCCCTTTACGTCTGAAAATCACTGCCCGTTTTGATTAAGTTTTGGCCTTTATCTGGTACTACATGGTGCACCGACAAGCTTCGATGTCCCCCGGGGTGCAACAGTGGCTGTGTATGAAACTGGGTGTGAGATGGCAGGTGACAGGCCCAAATCTTCGCTGACAGGTAGACAAGAAAACCCCCGGAGGGGTGAGACTGGGGAGAAGCGTTGTGCCTCCACTGTCAGGTGATCGGTACCCAGCCTCGCTCTCCTTCCACCTGACCTGTCACCCCTCAGGGGGGCATCCCTTCAAGTCAGTGACCTAGCGTTGGAGCTAATGCGCTTTAGCCTTGCTGACTCTAGCAGTGGTAGCATTATCACCTGGGTTGCACTGAAGCAGTGCGACAGCTATGCCGACCTGGATGTAACCACTGAGCATGTCAGCTTTAAAAAAAAAAAAAAAAAATGGAAAGAGAAGCAGGGACAAGATCAAAACGGAAATGGAAAGAAGCTATTGAACAAGTGGGTATTTGTTCCAAGGGTGCAAGGACACAGAAACGTTGGCTGTGAACAGGCATCAAAAGTGGCAAGCTGCTTATTTATTAATGTCATTGCATACCTTGTCTCTTAAAATATGGATGCATTGTTAAAATGAGGAGAACAAAGAATCAGTCTGTTCTGTCCTTGCCAATGGTTGATAGTAATAGCCCTTTCTCAGCCCATGTTTGCACAATTCTTCAAACTCAGCCAGACATGACACTTATGCCTATGGGTCTGTTTTATTGTCATAGGTAATAAGTGCTGTAACAAGTGCCTCAAAAATAATTTTCTTAATAATTACTTTTGCTTTAAAGCTGGAGGATTAAATTTTGTCAGTGATAATCATATAGTTTTGATTAATGTATTTCTTATTTGTTTAATATACTTCAGTATACACTACTGTTTGAAAATAAGTCTCTGATGCTCACCAAGGCTGCATTTATTTAATCAAAAATACTGTAAAAAAAAAAAAAAAAGGACAGTAATAGTGTGAAATATGTTTTCTATTTTAATATATTTAAAAAAGTAATTTATTCTTGTGATGTCAAAGCTGAATTTTCAGCATCATTACTCCAGTTTTCAGTGTCGCACGATCCTTCAGAAATCATTCTAATATGCTGATTTAGAAACATTTCTTCTTATTATAAATGTTTAAAGCATTGCTGCATAATATTTTTGTGGAAAATGTAATAATTTTTTTTTTTTCAGAAAGTTCAATGAACAGTGTTTATTTGAAATAGAAAACGTTTGTAAAAATGATAAATGTTATTACTGTCACTTTTGATCAATTTAATGTGTCCTTGCTGAATAAAAATTAAATTAAAAAAAATCTTACTGACCCCATTTCTTTTGATATTTAATATGAATGATATCTTTATTTCTCTCTACCTTAAACTTCTCAACCGAGTATTGCACTAACCCAACCAGCCTTGGCAATCTGCTACGGAAAGCCTGTCATCGGGAACACGCATCATAGGAATTTGTGTGCGGTATTCAGAGAAGTCCATTTTCTCAGGATAAGTAAACAGAGGCAGCATAGAAACTGCAGGTGCTGGCAGGCAGGGTGAAGGACACTCAGGCTTTGTTCAAAGAGCTAAACAAACAGAGATTGGAGCTGTCATCAGAAAAGTGTGGAGAAATCAAAGCCGCTTTTTTCAGACAAAATAAAACCGTGATGTGTCTCGTCTCTGGTCTGAAACAGTTCCAGCCGGGAGTTGAATGCATTGTTTGTAAATAGTGATCTAAATTCTACTCCGCTTTTATGTGTGAATGGGATTAGATTTTAAATCTAGAGAATGTAAAATTCAGCACGTGTGACACCCCAAGTACTGTGACTTGTTGAGAAGAGAAATGCTATTACTTTTCTACAGAAAATGCACAATTCTATTTTCTCTTTTGTTCTGTTCAATGGCAATTTTTAATGGGTCAGTGATGGTCCATGTCCAGATTCTTTTGGATATTATCAACAGGTGTTTTGTTCAGGTGTGTATGGCTACTTTGCATCTCTCAGCATCCAGGTGAGGTGGTTCTGAGCGAGTGATTGTGTTTGTTGGTGTCAAAATGTGTGTGAACTGGGACACATGACAGAATGCTGAAAGATCAAAGTGAGCAGGATGTTCTGAGCATTTGACATTAACCTCAATTCACAGTGGTAGGAACATTTTCCACTGAAGTTTGTTTTTCTATCGTAGACAATTCTGCCTTGACTAAAGAAAACATATGTGACATAAACATGTTGTTGGAGGTATGTAGCAGATGTCTGAAGTCTCTGTGAGGGTAAATGAAGACCGTGTCAGTGGACACAGGAACAGTTTTTGATCATAATCCCATTCATTCCTCACATGGCTCTTCCTCCCAACTCTTGCCCAAGTTTATAGTGTATGTATGTTAGTTTGATGTCTGAAGGCCGGAAAGCACAATGCATGTTTGAAGTATGTGTTGGTGTGTGTGGCTTTAGGGGGAGTTGGCGGTCCCGTTCTCTCTTTTCCTTGAGCTGTGGCTTATCTCTCAGTGTAGAGCCGTCTAGAGCCTTCCATCCGCTCTGAACTTGAGGCCAACTGGCGTGGCCGTCGTGCCGCCCAGAGAGACTTGCACACACTGATGCAGACCTTGAAGGAACACACTTGCAGCTCTCCTTTTTACACACACACACGTAAAGGCCTAACAGGCTCTTTCAGATTCTGTGCTGTTTCTGCCACTTCCCATGATGCACTGCAGGGCCTGGACACACGCTGGAGCGTGAAGAGAAAAAGAAAGAAAGAGACAGAGAGAGTTAGAGGTCAAATGTCCTCTGGGTATGATGTGGCTGTTGTCTCACCCAATCAGATTCTCAGAATCGAATATTTGTGCTGTTGTGACAATGCAAACACAAGAACATTACCATACACACACAGGTCCACACATCTTTTTTATATAACATAGAGAACTTTACATTGATTTTTTTTTCATTCACATATATAATGCTAATATAGTGCTTTATGGAGAAAATTAATAGGATTTTTAAAAAAAGTAGGGTCTTTTTAATGTTCTTTTATGCTCACCAAGACTGCATTTGTTTGATCAACCTGGTACTAGCAAGGTCTACCTAATAAAGTGGCCGGTGAGTGTATGTATAATAAGCAATTTTTTTTCCATACCTTTGTCTTAAAGGGTTAGTTCACCCAAAAATGAAAATAATGTCATTTATTACTCACCCTCATGTCGTTCTACACCCCTAAGACCTTCGTTCATCTTCGGAACACAAATTAAGATATTGTTGATGAAATCCGATGGCTCAGTGAGGTCTCTATTGAGAGCAAAGCCATTCAAACTCTCAAGGTCCATAAAGGTACTAAAAACAAAATAACAACTTTTCAACAATATCTATATGGGCCAGTTTCAAAATACTGCTTCATGAAGCTTCTGTGCTTTATGAATCTTTTGTTTCAAATTAGTGATTCGGATTTCCTATCAAACGGCTAAACTGACTATGACTTTGGCACTCCGATTCACTGATTCGATTTGGCCCATATAGATATTGTTGAAAAGTCTTTATTTTGTTTTTTGGTGCAGTATTCTTGTCGCTTCATAATATTAAGATAGAACCACTGAACTCACATGAACTGTTTTAAATATGTTTTTAGTACCTTTATGGACCTTGAGAGTTTGAATTGCTTTACTCTTACTAGAGGCCTCACTGAGCCATCGGATTTCATCAACAATATCTTAATTTGTGTTCAGAAGATGAACGAAGGTCTTACGGCTGTAGAACGACATGAGGGTGAGTAATAAATGACAATATTTTCATTTTTGGGTGAACTAACCCTTTAATGCTTTATGCATGTCTTTTTCTCAGATTTTCAAATGCATTTTTTTTTTTTTTTTTTTTGCTTCAAATGAAGGTCCCTAATGTTGTGATTTATCTTGAAGCTGGTTGATTTAGTTCATGGCTTAGAACATTTCACTGAACAATCTTTTCATTGAGAAATCCCTACAGAAAAAAATAATGAAAAATGAGCTAATTTAGAAAATTAGAAGAACCGTAGCTAATATTATAAGTGGTCCTCAGGGTAACAGGTTTCCCAAACACCATCCTGACCTGCCATTGGCCAGGCAAACAGACTCATGCCAATGTAACCGTGTCGGTCTGGTTGGGTTGCTCAGAGAATTTTTTTGATACAGAGCCAGAGTGAACGCCTACAGATACTTACTTTATAGTTGTCTTTTCAAATTAATCTAGATTACGAGAAAATATTTTTAACTTCGAAAAGATTATACACTTCAGCATTCAACCCAGTTCCTTCAGTCTGATCTGGCCTGTTAGAGAGGTTTACTTAAGCTCAGATTGAACACAGAACACACACAAAACCCTGCAGCATTCTGCTTAAACCAGAGCATGGAGAAGAGAAGGAGACAGAGAGAGAAAGACAATGCATACATGTGTTTAGAATCCTGATATACAGGAGGATCAGCCATCTATCTTCACCAGACAGATTTAGGACACTAGTCAATCAAAAATCCCCAAAACATGCAACAGAAGCACAATAAATAAGTGCAATAAAACCTGAAACTGATCCTTCTGAAGTTGCACAGCTCTGACCTGTCTCGCTGACCTTCCTCTCTAGCTCATGTCTACCGATATGCAGCTGGGCTTCTTTTTAACATCTGAGAGTCAAACTAATGCGAGCAAAGGCCACAGAGTGTCTGATCCAATCCTCTTACACATACACACATGCACACACCAACACACACATCAGTAGAGCGGACAGACGGTTGTCGCCTGCATCCCGCTGAGGGGACATTAACTGCCATGTGAACTTTATTAGAGAGCCCTGCTTTAATTATCAAAAGCCATTCACATCTGTGTTTGTTATTTGAGCTCAGCCTGAGAAGAAAGGGTACGATATCAGGCCGTGGTCATGCCCTTATAGGGTAAAATGTATGTGTGTGTGTGCCCAGAAGTTAAAGCCAGGTGTGCTGTAGTGTGAGGTGCAGTAGTGTAGTGGACTGACCCTCTGAGAAAAACAGAGAGGTTCATTAAAATGAGATGCGACTGCCACTGCTGTCACCAGAGAGAGCTGGGAAAACAAACAAGCCTTCCAAATCACTCTCTCTCTGGGTCTGTTCCAAAACCTGGTAAGCTGCATACCTAGACAGCATTTTAAAGCATCATAAAGTATGCTATTCCACATGTTATTCTGCCTTTTAAGAAACATTGTTTGGCATAATTGTATTGCAAATGCACTGTAATTGACACATTATGTGTCCTTTTGTATCAACATTGAAATTTTAGGTTAACATTTATTTGAATGTATTAGGGAAAGTATATATGGGTAAGTGGTCAGTATTTCACCATTTTTAATCCCTTTTTTCCTTCACTTTTTGCTGCCTTAATTTATTTGAAATGGTCCTACAGTGTGACACATTATTCCATTTTATTATCTCATAGAAGTGGTGTGTAAGAAAATTCTTTCTAAAATAGTTTTAGATTCTGCATATCATGTCACACTGGAGGTCATGTCAAAAGTATTTCTTGTTATCCACTCTGTATTCTTCACACACAATCCCAGAACTCATTTGACAAACTTAATGAGAAATTCAAGATGCCTTGACATGAAATTTATAATATAAAATATATTTATAATATAAAAAATATATACTTATATTTTATTCAATACTGAGAACTATTAGTTCAAATATTTTTAAAACATTTAAAGGGTTAGTTTATGAAATTTTTGTCATTAAGTACTCACCCTCATGTCGTTCCAGACCCGTAAGACCTTCGTTCATCTTTATAACACAAATTAAGATATTTTGATGAAATCCGAGAGGTTTTTTTATCCTTCATTGAAAGCAATGAAATTACCACATTCAATGTCCAGAAAAGTAGTAAAAACATCGTTAAAATAGTCAACGTGACTACAGTGGTTCAACCCTAATGTTATGAAGGGACGAGAATACTTTTTGTGTGCAAAAACAAAACAAAAATAATGACTTTACTCAGCAAATTTGTCTCTCCCCAGTCATTCTGCTACGCTATTTTCATTGCAGCGCTTCCAGGTTCTATGTCCAATAGGCGTCAGTATTGACTGACGCCTATTCACATGAGCAGCACAAGGCATGCATGTGATGCTGACGCAGGAGCCGGCCAATAATGAGCTGGCGTTTGGACGTAAACACAGAAACGCAGCACTGCACCAACTGTGTAACAGACTGACAGAGAAGAGGAAAAATTGTTGAATATAGTCATTGTTTTTGTTTTGTTTTTGCGCACAAAAAGTCTCGTCTCTTCATAACATTAGGGTTGAACCACTGTAGACACGTTGACTATTTTAACGATGTTTTTACTACTTTTCCAGACATTGAATGTGGTAATTTTCGTTGCTTTCAATGGAGGAAAAAAACCTAAAATTTTTCCTCTTCTCTGTCAGTCTGTTACGCAGTTGGTGCAGTCCTGCATTACTGTGTTTACGTCCAAACGCTGGCTCATTATTGGCCGGCTGCTGCGTCAGCATCACATGCATGCCTCGTGCTGCTCATGTGAACAGGCGTCAGCCAATACTGGGTCTCCGTTTGGACGTAGAACCTGGAAGCGCTGCAACGAAAATAGCGTAGCAGAATGACTAGGGAGAGACAAATTTGTTAAATGAAGTCGTTATTTTTGTTTTGTTTTTCTGCACAAAAGGTATTCTCATCGCTTCATAACATTAAGGTTGAACCACTGTAGTCACGTTGACTATTTTAACTATGTTTTTACTACTTTTCCGGACATCGAATGTGGTCATTTCGTTGCTTTCAATGGAGGATAAAAAAACCTCTCGGATTTCATCAAAATATCTTAATTTGTGTTCCGAAGATGAACAAAGGTCTTACGGATGGATTTGGAACAACATGAGGGTGAGTAATTAGCGACAGAAATTTCATTTTTGGGTGAACTAACCCTTTAAATCTACTTACATTTCTAACTATTGTATTTAATATTAATCAGTGTCATGTATATTTAAGCTTATGATAGTATCATATCATTGTTTTAGCAATATGCTAAAGGAAAAATCAATTATAAGTAAAGTCTTGCTATATATGTTGCACGTGAGGTGGCTGCTTATAAAGACTGTTTCAAATTAGATTGAGGTTCTGTTTCAGTTAGGATGTTGTCTATGTAGAGCTTCTTGTCTTTCTTTTATTCGCCCCTCACACCTTCTTTTTGGCAAACCTTGCCACTGAGAGAGAGAGAGAGAGACAGTCTATTTGGTAAACCATTTATAAGCTTGAATTCAATCATACTGCCAAAAAAAAAAAAAAAAAAAAAAGCCAAAACCCCCAAACAAACAGAATCTAGTCTCTCTCTCCTATGAAAACATGTCCAGCAATAGTCAGCAGCCCCTGTTATCCACAGCAGCATGTGTCATTGAAACACAAGGATTTATGATTGCATGTTTAATTGATTTAATACAGAAAATTAGGGAGGAAAGCAGCTTACACTCTTCCGCTATCTGCTCCAGGGGGGGAAATAAATAAATAAATACTGTCCCAAATAATTACAGCTGCTGTTTGGTAACACCCCCACCCCACAACCCCCTTCTAGTGCCAATTAAGCAGAGACCCAAAATACCAGGCCTTGTAACAGGATTAACTCAGTATGTTTAAGAGGTAGAGGAAATAATTAGTCTTATTGCTGATAACAGTAATCAGGTTAACGGCCATGTCTCATTATGGGCTTCGGTCCTGGTATTCGCTCTCCTATTGTCCCACTTTACTTCCATCCTTCTCTCTCTCCTTAAACACTTGATGTTGTGTGTATTATGTGTGAATGCTGATGACCATTTCCAATTGGGATGTTAAAATAACATCATTCATAGAACCAGTGTTGTAAAACTGCTAAAAATGACTTTTTTAATTGGTGTTTTTTAGAATCTTGAATATATAGCCAGTATGAATAAATGCGGCACCACCTTCAAGGTAATGTAAACACACTAAGAGGAAAAGCCTTGTGAATGCATTAGCACAACGTCACGTTCTGTGTAGACGAGCATCTTTGTTGCCCTTCCCACCTCGCCACTTTCTTTTTCCTCAGATCAATAAGCAAAGCTAAGCATGGGCCTGCAATCTGCTTTAAATTAGATAAAATATTCTTTCAAGTGACTGTTAAATTGATCTTTTTAGCTAACACTCAGCCGAGAGAAGGAAAAAAAGTCATCAGTGAGAGCTGTTATTGAAATAGGCAGCAAAATGTATTCGAGACAGACGATTCCAATCTATTCTTGTCTGCTTCAGACATTGATGCGCGTGGAACCGAATAATATCGAGCAGTGGAATATTTGTAAACAAACTGTCAAAGTAGGAGAAAAGCACATAGTGAGATAATCATTTTAATATATTCTTGCAAGAAATGCAGCAGTTTGTTGTTTTGGATATCCAGTTTTGGCTTTTTAGGAAGCAGGAAGGCTTTAGATGAAAACCTTGTCTAATTTGAGAGGGGGTGAATTAAATCTGGAGTTGCATTAATGGTGTTTCAACAGGATGAGGGCAAATCCAATCAAATCTCTGTAATCCGGTTTGCCAGGGTGAGGCTGGCACCTCTGGGATTTGCTTTAAAATCTCTTGCCCATCAGTGTGCCACACAGCTGGTCTGGAATCACAGCAGATGGACCGAAAGTGTTTTTCATTCAGGATTACACATATGCCTATAACATATTGGGTCATTTGAAAACACGTTTTCCTGTTCTGCTTTCGATAAATTAAATAAAGCAGATGATGTCTGTTTTCAGATGCAACAGACTTAAGATCTTTCTGTCCACCTCATAACTGCTCATGAGTTCTCAGGCACTTCCATTATACTTCCTATTTTCTTTTTTCTTCTTTCTGCACTGCATCACTGTTTTGACTGTCTGAGCCCAGGCACTGAAAGCCTCCGGCCCCAGGACGTCACTCACTCTTTAGGGTGAGAAACATGCGTGAAGCTAGAGGTTAATATCCATGACTAGGAGATGAGAGATCCGCTGTGGCTATACAGGACAGAGAGGCTCCACAGACTGACAGGAGCAGCATAAAAGCTCCTCACCTTCCTGCAGTGGGGCGAATCCAGGCCAGGAGGGCATAGACGAATGCTAATGCACCATGACAGTCCTCTGTGTCCATTGCTGCCCCATGATGCCCTGTGAGGCTGAAGACAAGACGAGGGGATGATTGTGTCAAATCCCATTTGAAGGTACCATGGGAATCCCACAGTTGGTTTATAGAATAAGCCAATATCATCATACCAATGTTTGTGACATCTAAGGTATTTGTAGTTGCAGTGTATTACTGTAAAGGTGCGGTCACATTAGTGAAATTTTATGGACAAAAAATGTCAGTATAGTGTAGAGAAGTATATCACCTTTCTCAAACCAAAAAGCTTTCTGTTGGTCAGTGCAGCAAGTTTGTGTGGCAGGCTTGAACACTTTGTGAAATCTCTGTGTGGAAATATTTTGCTCTTACATAGATTTCCATTGAAATGACTGGATTTTGCTGGATACTGAATTGGAATTTAAAGAAGTTACTGAATTACAATTCAAAGAAATCCATGTATCCATCCATCCATCCATCCATCCACATTTAATGTGGTTTTAAACCGTTCAAGTGCAAGAAGACACAAAAAGAACTCAGTTCAGCACTTGTGCGCTGTTTTCTGTGCTGGGCACATCCAGAGTGTGCGTACAAAAAGCCGACTCTCATAAAGTGCACTAATACTGAATTCTGAGTTCTGTTTCACATCTTTTTGTGCTTGAACAGAATACACACAAAATGATGTCAAAATATCCTTGTAAACTGTTATGTCTTAAGTGAGCGTAAACAGTTAAGAAAGAAAATGCATGTGTAACATTATATTAGATCCATTAGGTCTTAAAGTGACAGCAGCCGCCGCCAGCTGCCATCTGTATCATTACTGTTAATCAAAGAACAAAAGAAAAAGAAAACTTTTGTAACTTTGAGGATTAATTTGTATTTTATTTATGAAAAGAAAATTTACATTTACATTTTACATTTGATTTCAATTTCTGAATTTGCTTATTTCTTCTTAATGTATTACTGACTGTATACTTGTCTTCAATAATGTGTGAAATTTATATTAGTCTAGTTTATTAGTTAGTTGTTCTTTAGGCTGCTGTTTTTTACCATATTGGAATCGAAACTGGGAATCAATAAGAATCAGAATTGATAAGCTGAATCGGAATTGGAATCGGAATTTCTAAAATTCAAACGATACCCAACCCTGGGCACAAGCTACCTAATCTTGTTAATGTTGCAGGTAGGCCAGCTGTGAAGTGACCAGCCAAAAGAAACATTACAAGTGTCCAAAACTTGCATTATACTGATGATAATAAGATGGTTTAACAAGTTATTTAAGCTCATTATCAGCTATTATAAGCTTGGTCTTTTTTAAAGAGGCACTAATGCAGGGTAGCAGGGCATACTGCTATCACTGAGTAGTAAGCTATATCCTGTCTCCAGCTCTATCACAGCCCCCCCCCCCCCCCCCACCCCCCTTTGTTAATTTCTGGCTCCTCCTCGGGTCATTACCTGTATGTAACCTCAGTGTCAGTGAGGGAATATGCTGATGGTGTTTAGAGTCAACCTCACTTAGCCTTGTTCTAGTACTGCCACACTCTGCAATATCGATAACGAGAACACAAAAAAGGTTTTGCCCTCGGTTTAATTAAAAGAATTAAAGACCTTGTTTCTACGTTGTAGCTGTGCCTGGCAGATCAATCCTCACCTGAATTGTTTCTAGGTGCTGACTAATTGTTTCACATGGTAATGGCCCTATCAAAAGGCCTCCGCCTTAATTGGTAGAACAGAGAATGAGACAGATACCTGCATTAAGGAAGCAAAAGCAATTTAATTAAAGTTTTATTTAAACTTTACGAACGGTAGTATATATATTTTTAAAGAAGGTATTTACAAAGTGGTATGCAGAGGACATTATGTAGTGTGTAAAAAGTGAGTGAGTATGGCTTTGGAGAACTTAGAAGAAGAGTTTGACAGTGGCAGATTCAAAGTGTGATGATAAGCGTTAGCATAGCATAATCAAGTAAATATCCTTGATGGAAATGGTGAGATTCGTGGAGCTTGATTGGTGATGTTACTTGGGAATGGTAAAATGGTTGTAATCTCTCTCCACTTTATATGTCTGAAGCGCTATTGATCCCTCCTGCAATCATGCTAGAAAAACACTTGGCGTATTCATTATTGAATCCACCAGCCTCTGCAAAAGCAGGATGAGTGTGTTTAATGAAAGGAAACAAAGGCAGATGGGGTGCAAAGCACACTTGCCAATCACCATACTGTGTGATAAATAAGCAGAGAAAGGAAGAGACAGAGTTGAGGAGAATTAGCTCTTCAGAGCTGGTCCGTGGGGCGAAGTGGCTGATGCAAGCCCAGTGGCTCCTCCTGAAATCCTCCTCAGGCCCAGGCCCAGACCCTGGCCTGAAG
The DNA here is from genome assembly GCA_037950675.1 of Hypophthalmichthys molitrix. NCBI lineage: Eukaryota > Metazoa > Chordata > Actinopteri > Cypriniformes > Xenocyprididae > Hypophthalmichthys > Hypophthalmichthys molitrix. The sequence continues at coordinate 16,831,228 of CM075507.1, forward strand.
TGAAAGCTTCCCCCTTAGTTTGATGCATCTCGCTCCGTAAAGAAACATGCCGTCTCCCCTCCCTCCCCAGCACATGGTCTCCACTCGCTGGTGAATCACTCGCTCTTCCTGCTGGTTTTTGCTATTATTCAAAGCTTGTTGTGCTGCCAGTGCTCCCGAAGGCAAACGCACATCAATCCTGACTAATCCCACTCTCTGTAGAATGAAGATAAATAACATGCTGCTCTCTCTCCCCCCTTTAATACATGTTAAATGAAGTGTGCCGTCTGCGAGTTTTTTTTTCTGGCAAAAGTTAAAGGCCTAATACATTTATTCTTAAAACGATAGGCAAATATATTCCCCATTCTGGTGGAATATGTAGAGCAGGTGTGCAATACTGAGCAGTTCAATTTGCTATTAGCTTTCGAAAATTTTTGTGAGCAAATAATTTAGCCATGAAGGAGAACCATAAGTATGCTAATACTCACATGCTTTTAATGAGGATTTTGCAGGACTGTCTGTGTATGTATTTATTTATTTATGCAAAAATATTCTCTTTGCTGGAGGAGTATCTAGTGCAGGTGTTTAACATTGAGTTTGTTCATTCGTTCGTTCATTCATTCATTCCCCTGATATTATTTTTATGTCTATATTATCTTTTTTTGGAGGACTTTGCATTAAACTCAATTAATTGTGGTGAAATTATTTTATCTACATTTTTAATTGTTTAACAGCCCTAAAAAGGATTTTTTCTGGTGAAGTTTTACAGAGATAACTTAGAGGTTGTGAGTGAAGGTTCATTTAATCATCAAGTTGCTTTTTGTTAAGACTCTTACGTCCTTGATGGAGGTGTTTATTATTAATAGGACAAATTAAAAAACTTAAGAGAGCTTTTAATGGTCTCGTTGCAGGGACCTGGAGACCTCTTCTAGAGCATTAGTCTTTGTTTCTCTCTCTCATTCCCTTTCTCTCCCATCCTTTTCTCTTTTTCTATTCCTTCATTGTCACTAGAATGTTTTTGAAAGCAGTCAGCTTCTGTTCGCTCAACATTTGGTGTTATAGTGTACTACTTAGATGCAGACCATTAGGTCAGTGAAAGATTAAAAAAAAGATGTATTTTTTACAGAATACATTCTGCATTCTGGAAAACATGAGTTTTGTATATTATAATTGTGATCGTTGAATGGACTGTATGGCAGTCCCTGGCCTTGAGGAAAAGAGAGAATGAGATTCAAATAGAGATAAATGGGTATAAGGTTGACTACACAGGTAGTCACATTATTTAAGGCGTCTTGCCTGCAAGCACACAGGCATTAAAAAAAAGATGCTGTGGAGTGATAGCACTTCTCTACATGATTCATTGAGCTCCACACAAATGTGTGACTTCATTGTCCCTACTGATGTCCATTCACGCAGGGATTGAGATATTTACCCTGGATCCCAGTAGGATAGAATCTTATTAATGCCACCCATTAGTAATGTTGTCATTAATGCGGCAAGTGGTCAGTTCCAGGAGGAAGCTTCATTAGCATAATTGCTGTCTCTCTGATTCTCATTATTGACACAAACACACTTCCTCTGTCTCTTCCTCTCTTTCTTCAACTACTTTCTCCCATTGATGTCCTGTTCAAATAAACGTTCTATCCTTGCTTCTGGAAGTATTCATAAATATTTTTTTAATGGGAGTTTCTTCAACTTCGGCCACATTTTATGTCCTAGGGGTTGATTTTTATTTAAGCTAATCAAATTCTTTTTTTTTCTTCTTACTTTATTTGAAGGTCACATTGCAACTGTCTTGGAAAGTTTTTACCGTGCCATCTGCTTTTCAGATGCACAATATGTTTAGATTTTAAACATTTTGGAATAAAATGTATTTTGTATTGAATAAAATTTTGAATAACATAAAGCTTTTGTCTTGCTACTGATTGTTATGGCTAATTGCATTTGTTGCATCGTAGATATACATAATTAATTTTTTTTTTTTTTTACTTTTTACCAAATAGATGACAATGTCAGTGCATAGCCTGCTTGAGGTGAAAAAATAAAGACACAAGGAAGCAAGGCAAAATCACTTCTAAGCAGATTATATTATTATGTAATTTCCAGTCAAGCTGTAACTTTATGTTATGCAAAAACTGTGAAAATATTATTTAATTGCATGTATTAAGGATACATATGAAATTAGCCTTAGCAAGACAAAGGAGCTGGGCCATTTTATTACAAAAATGTTCAAAATGTAATTTCCATCAGCATCATGTTTTTTCCACAACATAACGCTATCAAACACAATATATAATTTTAGATATGATGAAAATGTCCATGAGTTTCAACAAAAATTACAGCATTCTCCTGTAACTTGTCTACTTTTGAACATTAATGTTAGACAAATTTGTTTAAAAAGCGCATTTCAAAAGAGATTTATTAAATTATATTTAATATTATATTAGATTTTAATAAAGAGAGGACCAGAAGTGCCCACAGTTGAAGACGATTATGTTTCATTTCAAGATGTGACAATGTATTCCTTGCTGTTTTGTATGTGTATGTGTGCATGAAAGTGTGTGTGTGTTAGCGCACGCTGAGTCACAGTCATGAGCTTATGAGCTGGATGAGAGAGATCTCACGACATGGCAGCAGGTTCTAGTTAGATTACACACTGTAATTGGCTCATCACCCACGTTTATGTAACCCGCACACTGCAAATGACTCTAGGTGTTGGAACATTGCATAGAAAATAAAGGTTTAATTACAACTTACATTAGTCAGTGTGTATTGGCATATTTTACGTAGTTAGGTGCTTAAAAATAAACAGACAAAATGTGAAAAATCATTTTACTGATGAGAAACTGAATTTGCAATGCATTAAACTTCTGTTATGTTTTATACTTCATGTTAAAACAGAATACAAAGCGTGAAGGGTGTGATTTGATCGGCCTGAAATATATTATGGTATTGTTTGTTAATTTCATTTTTAATCCTTCCCCACAGGCTTGGTTACATCAGCAAAGACAGAACGTTTTTCGTGCACAATTATCACTGCAGATGTTTATAAGGGTAGTAGAGTAAATAGGGTCAAATTTGATATCATGTTGTCCTTTTGATGTTGTCAGTGAGTAGAGATGGACAGGTTTGAAAATGAGAGAAAGCTGATGAAAAGGAAAGGCAACAAGTGAAGACGTGTGAATTTCTTGCTTGCTGCATCTTTCCTTTCCTCCCCTTCTCCACGTCTACACCAGGACCTCCAGTACCCATCTGTCCTCTTGAGAGGAACTTTTCTGCACTATCTATCATTTCAGACAATCGTCTAGCCTGTGGACAACTTTCTGAAGTCTTTGTTTTAAGCGAAACTTCGTCTCCCTCTGTTTCCCTGTAGCATCTCAGAAGCTAGACAGCTTCAGTCAGAGCGTGAGAGGAGAAAAGAGCAGAGGAGTGAAGTAAACAACTTTATCACTGGAAATCCGATTGGAGAGCTGGTTTGAGTGGTTGCTTCTTATCTAGCTGCCTCCCAGCAGTGAGATCCTTTAAACAAGCGGAGGGAGACTCGGGCTTTCGATTAGAGCCTCACCACGACTTGAATTTCATAAAGCTCTGCAGTTTTTGTCAGATATCTTGGAACCAAAGTGAGAGGAATGTAAAAAGAAGTGAGTGCTAAAGAAACGGCAGAGTGAGAGAAGACAGGGATGCATAGGGAACAGAGAAGAGGTGACGGGGGCAGAGACGGAGGCTTCCTTAATCATACTTCAGATCCCAGAGAGAAAACTCAACACCAGCATCTAATCTCCAGTCTCCACAGGCCCTGAAGTCTTCAAGTCACACTTCATACACTTATAAAAGAATGAAACAAGGGAGAGAGAATGAATCCAACTCAAAATTTGAGGTAGACTTTGACGACTTTCCCATGATTCTGTTCTCCTGTAGGAAAGGAAGCCATTGTGGCTGCTCAGTGAGATTAGGCCAGATTTATCGATTCTCACAGTCATTGTTTGGCTTCTCTTCGCAAGTTGTTCGCTTTTTGAAATCGCCACCATTCCCAAATCCACAGCCGGCTTAGCGTTCTTTATTTAGCCGATTTTCGTAGCCATTTATGCAAACAAAAAGACAAATCTTCTGCTTTGATCACCGAGCCATGTCTTTGCTCTTCAGGGATGCAAATTGAGCCGCGTTGTGTGTTTAGTTAAGTTGGGGTGGGGATGGGGGTTGGATGGGAACAGTCTTATTTTAGTATTATTTATAAACTATTATAGTATTTATTAATATTTTGAGTTAAATATTTTTAGTTTTTAATTTTAGTCATTTTGTTATTTGCTTTTATTATTTTTATTAGTTTTTATATTTCTGTATATCTTTGATTTATTTATTTTTATTTATAAGTTAAGTTTAGTTTATAAGTTTAGCTTATTTTCTATTTTTAAACATAAACAAAAACTAGAAATGTAATGTTTAAGTTTTTTTAATTTTTAGTTTCTCATCTTATATTTATATTTTATCTTAATTTGTTTCAGCTTTATTTCAAATATCAAGAATTATTATTTTTATTTAAGTTTTAGGTTTAGTAATTGTAGTACTTAAACTTATTTCAGTTAGCTGCCAAGGCAACATTTCTAGTTTTTTTTTTTATTTCATCTAATATTAATATTAATATTTTATTTTAATTTATTTTAGCTTCTAAATTATCAAAAAATAATTTTAATAGTTTTATTTAACAATAACAACACTGGTTGGGTATTTGTGTTTGTTTTGGTACATGGACAAATCCTCCATCAGAAGGGGCAACCCCAAGCCTAATTTGCGGCGCAGCTGTAGGTACCTTTCATCTCTTCCGAATATGCACAGATCTGCTTTCTCTTCATCTTCCAATGTTTGAAAACATTGGCATTCATGTGCCCATGTGTGCGTCTGCTTTTTGTAGACTAGGCCAGCGGGTGTGCCAAGGTCCCGTCCAGCTCTGTGTGCCACTTCTTCACAGAATCACTTGAGTGGAAAATCTAGACACGGAGGGGAGTATTTCACCTGAATGGGACATGGGAATGTTGGCGGTGGAGCTCCAAGATTTCCCTGCGGGGACTCCGGGGGCCGGATGAATGGCTGGAAGTTTTTCAGGATTTGCCACTAAGCTCAACCAGACCAGCATACGCTGACTCGTTCCAGCATGGCACTTCTCCATTCAAAGGAGAGAGTATAGCCTCAACAGGGGTTAAAGACAAATACAAGCACATTCAGACTTGAGGAAATGAGCTTTCTTAAGAGCACACAAGCCCCCCTTTGGTTTCTGAGGGCTTTAGGTCATTATCTGTGTCTATAATTGCCATCGTTAAATTGGAATGATGTTTTGGCACAAATCCTGCACTTTACATGTTTTCCATCATTTTTTTTCTGTAGTGTGCTATGCATGAATGACGGAAGGATCCACTTTGTTTGTTCTCATGTTGGAGCATCATAAATCTAGCCAGACATAGGATTCGCTAATGAATAATGAAGAGCAAATCTCTTTCTCACTCTCTTTTTCAGTCTCTCTCTCTCTCTTCTGTTGTTCTCTGTGGAAACATTGAGGCCTGAAATGCACATTTCAACAAAGAACAGCAATTATGCTCCTCATTTGCATGACTTAACATGCATTTGCATGTGCTTGCGCAGAACGCTTTGTGCGTGGCCTGTGTTTAACACGGCAGAACGTGGAGCCGTTAACAAGCTTTATCCTGAGACCGAGCCTAATGGTCAACAGCCCTGCTGGAAGTTTAATGAGTCTTTGCTCACAAACATAGTGAGAGGTGGATGGACAGATGGAGAGACAGACAGAGACGTTTGCTTGAAGACTCGCATACTCTAAGTAATGTAAATGCAACCCCTTCTTGGTTTCCATGCACTGTTAAATGTAATCATTAGCAAATTTCAAAATGAATATCCATTTTTCATACTGTACATTATATTATTTGATGCCTAATATTTTAAGTCACTTGTAGCATATAAAACGATTGATTTTAGTTTTTAATGTTTTGACATATTGACATATTGGTATGAGCCAGAATTTTAATATTGATGCATACATAGGCGCCGATTTATGTTTCTGCCGGTGGTTGCCCACTCCCCATTAGTGAGCGATAATGACCTGCATGAAACGTACTGCAGTTTCAATGTGAAATGTCTACTGAGTGGCACTAAAAGCATGTTCATATTTTTGCCGGAACAGATAAACGTGAATATGGTACGTTTTTATGACGTTGGTTTTTATACGAATCACCACATTTCTGATTTGAAATTTTGAGTGGCGCTAAAAGTGTAGTGCTCCATTATTTTTTAAAATAACGTACCACCAACACTACACCTAAACCTACCCTATAGTGTTAACAAAAGCAAATGTGACATAAAGCATTCATAATCATGCCGTTTTAGCTTGTTTTGATCTCTCATCTTTGAACTCTTTTCCCGTGACTCGTTTTTCTCCGGATTCGTACCCAAGCCTCCTCATCCTCAATCCAACTCCGTATCAGCTGAGCTACAGAGCAAGCTTGTTATGTCAGAAAAGCGAAACATATGGAGCTGGTTAACCTATGGTTAACCGTGCACTTTAGTAAAAAGCATTTTGAAGTCATTATTAAGTCTTTATTAATCCATAATCTGACCCTGTAATCGAAGTGCTTGCTGTTTTCATTTCTGTTGGAAACTGCAGTAATATGTACATATTGGTACGTGTTTTTGCGACTCATGAAAACATTCCCACAGGTACGTCTTTCCATGAGACCAGGTTGGTCCATTTAGTCCAAACCTGAGAAGCTCCAGTTCCCATCCTGTACAAAAGCTCCCCTTTCTTCTTCAGGCTTCATGATATCGACGTAATGAAACCACACACACTGCAGCACAGAACCTCTGATTGTGGCGTTTTTAAAGAAATTTCCTGGCATAAATCATAAATATGATATGAGCCCTCACATCAATTTTTCAGGGCTTTATTTTTTAATGCTGAACAAAAGTTCTCAGATATTCATAATTTAAGTGACAGTTTCCATGTTTTAGATTGGTGGATTTCCACAGAGCTTATGAAATGTGGATCCGAGACATTTGCTTGATGATGAAAACCACATTGAAAATAGTCTTTATTCAGGGACCCGTTATTGTAAATGTGAGGACTGGTGAATTATTGAGATTGTGTCCTGAGGGTGTAATGTGAAAAATGGGAAGTACTATACGCTAACTTCTTGAATCTACACTCTCTCTGTCTCCATTTCTCTTATGTCTTTCTTTGAGGTGGTTTATAGGGCTTACAGCTGCAATATTACATGCAGTTTGGAATAATAAGCTCGATGAGAACATATCTGTTTTTTCCACCCGTTCTTCCGCTTATTTTATCTTTGCCATTCATTGTTTAAGTGCTCCACATGGACTGAGCCTTTCCTTCCATCACACCTGTCTTACATTACAAAGAAATTAAGCTCCCTGAAGAACAAATTGATTTATTTGTCTGAATAAGCTGTAGGTACTGACTGTCGTACCCTCAGCAGTATTCAAAGGCATCTTGCACATGGAGCTTACTGAGTCACATTTCTTATTGCTAGTATGGTGCTTTTTGATGAAATACATTGTAAATATATATCCCAGAGGAACTGTTTACTGCTCAGATGCTGCCCTTTCTTAGCTCAGGAGATCTTGTGGTCTTTGTTGCTAAAACTGTTAGTCCCAACCTTGTCTCAGATGTTTCCTTGACAATTAATCAAGTCAAATTTATTTCACAGTTGAGATTATGTATAGTATATTGCCTACTCTATGCATGCAGATAAAGTTTAACATATTTATGTATCCAACTTTATATAAGAGCTGGGCGCTATTAGTTACTGTACAGTTTGCTCTGAAATAAAAATCAAGCAGTTGAGATTTGCTACTGTTATATAGTGTACATCGCTTTATGTGCATGTACTCTAAACTGGAAAAAATAAGTTTTCAAAAATAAGTTTTGAATTCGTAAGTTCTGTTTCAGATCTTACATAAGAGTAGGAGGAAGCCCCACCAATGACTAACGAGGGAATCTGTCCTATTAGCTTAGCTCCTCCCCTTAGTAAGCTGTCATGTTTATCTCCTGGGCCGGAGCATTTAACAGCAGCATTCAAGTAAGAAATGTATTCTTATTAAAGCTACTAAAGTTATTTAATCAAAAGCAGTAATTTTCTGTTTTTCTTTTGGTGTTTGGTTCTTTAATACACTTTAATACACAGATCTAATATACACATGCAATTGCTTTCCCTGCTGTTTACGTTCAAAGACATAATTGACTGTGTTTGTGAACTCTGTGTGTTTTTGACATAATCTTGTGTGTATGTGCAATAAAACGTGATCAGTTTAATACTCACAGGACACGCTGTCTGACAGCCAGCTTTCTGTGTGCGTGCTTCGGATGTGTGCTCTCAGAAAACCATATATCAGAAGTTTAAACTGTTATAGCTTTAAAATGCATGCAAATAATTACTTTCATAATGATGAAGAACTGCTATGTCACATGAGCGTGGCCGCAATAGAGATGACAATCAAAACCAAACAGATGTTTTGTTAGTTTTCAGTATTCGAGGCATGAGATATACAGGCTCCACCCTCTTCTGGAAAGTGGGGTGGGGAGCAGCAGCTCATTTGCATTTAAAGAGACATGCACGAAAACAGCATGTTTTTCCTACCACTCAAAAATGGGCATTTACAACATGGTATAATAAATGATCTGTGGGTATTTTGAGCTGAAACTTCACAGACACATTCTGGGGACACCTGAGACTTATATTACATCTTGTAAAAAGGGGCATAATAGTACTCCTTTAAAGAAACATCTGAAAAGTAGAAGTATCCATTTGCTCTTTATTTAATCTCCTCTCTGTCTAGGAGAAACAATTGAGATGTAAACAAGATCTTATTGGCAAGTTTTCTTTCCTATAGGATATCTTGTCAGAGGAAGCATGTTAAGAGGATCTTGCTTTCTTTGAGAACATATGGAAAGAGATATGTCTTGCTAAACCCCGGCAGTGACAGGGCAGAGTCAGCCTTTGTACTGAACAGATTGACTCATTTAATATGACTTTTCCCACATGGTCACCACTGAACACATTGCGGCCCATTCTGATGAAGGAGCAGAAAAAGCAAATGGAGCAGAAGACTTGCAGGCTGTAGTCTGTTAAGTCACTTTAGATGAATTGAGTGGGAGAGACCAAGCAGATCTCAACGGTGGAAGGGTGCCTGCTGTTCTCCTGACATCAATTTGAAAATGTTTCCCATGGTCCCCTCTTCAGAAAAGCCTGTCAGACTCCACCGAAGTAATTGAGTTTCTGCAGAGGCGAAATGAAACCGAAGTTTCAGCGGCAGCATCAAAGGGAAAGACGCTGCTTGGGGTTTGTCCACTCCTCACAACACAAGCGATCGATTTTATTCCTCATAGTAAAGGGGAGAGTGGAAAGATGGATCCAGGATCAGGTATCTCATAGATCCAGCAGAGCACCTCTATGCCATGTGGGGAAAAAAAACACCTTGATGTGTGAGATGATGTGTGTGAACAACCTGAGACGAAAACAACCTCTCGTTGGAGGGCACAGGCCTTTGATCACATATTGATGGTACGTTGTGGTAAACAGATGCCCTTGCTATATCGCTTTAACCCAGTGGTTTTCACCCCCTAAAGCAGTGTCACTGCTTATTTATTTATTTTGGTGTATTGTATACCATGGTATACCATTTTTTTATATAACTAAATGTTTTTGTGCATTTTGGCAACAGAAAGTTCACTGAAAATTATTGAGCAATGTAAGCCTACTGACAAAATATAACAAAACAGTGAAAACTGGAAGAACATGCAGTTTTTATAGTTTTTTAAATACTAAAAAATGTAAAATAATAATATATTTTCAATATATATATTAATACTTACTTAAATGTCTTTTACAGTGTTAAATTTGTCATCACAGGAATAAATTGCATTATAAAATATATTAAAATAGAAAATAGTTATTTTAAATTGCAATAATATTTTACAATATTAGTGTTTTTGCTGTACTTTTGATCAAATAAATGCGGTCTTGTTGAACATTATATACTGTGTTATATAAACAGCAAGAAAATCCAAAACTAATGTTTTTACAGCAGTTATAACTGTTTTAACTTCTAATAAAGGATCCAGTTTTTTTATTATTTGTAGTATTTGTGAATACATATATTGTCAAAATTATATAAATGTTTTTTTCAACATTCAACAAACTATTAAAAAATTTTAAGATGTGGTGGGCATTAATGTTTTCTTCTTTCAAAGGAAGGCATCACCAAAAACAATTGAGAACCACTACTTTAACCTACAGTGAAACATGGAATGGCAGGTGTCACATAAGGACATGTCAGACAAGGTTGAACAGTGCAGACTTGACTAGCGCAAAAAGTTAACTTGCTTTGCCACCTCCTCACAGGGTCTTTTCGCCCTCTCCTCTTTTTGGTTTCACTCTGCCCTGGCTGACCATGGAGCATGTGTGAGAGGACATAGAGGAGTTCTTTCGCCCTTTAATGACTCCAGGTCTGAGTTGGAGCACATCAGAGGTAATGAGACGTCCTTTGATATAACGGCTCCACTCCATCCAGGAGAGTGAGAGTGCGAGAGAGAGAGCGTGTGCCGCACTGGCGGGCTTCCTTTGAGAGGTGTGTGCTGGTGCTGATCGCGGTCATTATCTCACCTTAGGACTCAGCGGTCCTAACCCTTGCACACACATGCAGAGCCTCTAATTGAGTTTCTGTGTTGTGCTGACTGGGCTTTGATTCGCCCACGAGTGGTCAGAGAGAGGTGCTTGCCTTCCATGTTTCTAAGCCTTTTACTATATCTCTCTCTTTATTTCCCTTTCTCTGTGGTCAGACAGCGTCTTAATCCCAGCTGACTTACTGACACACTTTAATCATCTACAGAACAAGATTATGAAATTAGACATCACTTCACTTTGACCCTCTGTTGGAAAACCAGGTCATGCCAGCTTAAGGTGGTACAGCTGTGTTTTCAGACATGGTAGCTGGTCTAAGCTGGTCTGATATGGACACATGGTTTAGTTGATTGACTAGTAATGGGTTCAGCTACACCAGCAGCAAACCTGGCAACATGTCAAACCCTATACAGTGATATAGTATGTTTTGTTAGGCTTCTTGACTAAAATTGTCTATTAAGTCTGGTTTCCACCAGTGTGTAGTTTAGTTGGTCAACCATTTGTCTCCAATGAGCCATTTAACCAACTGAAGAACACTGATACAGAGAAAATTCATGAAAATGGCTCATTGCGGAAGAATTTCTCAATCTTCAAGCAGATAAAAACTGGATGAAATATTCTGAATCATACCAATCCACAATCTGACTTGTGATGCAGCCTCGAATCATAACCACACCATGTTGGTTCGTTTGGCCAGAGTAGGACTGGTGCCCTGACTGTGCCTGGTTTCTTCCAAGGCTTTTTTTTTTTCTCCATTTCTGTCAATGGAGTTTGGGTTCCACTGTCTCCTCTGGCTTGCTTAGTTGGGGGCATGTAATATTCAGCAATATTATTGATTTAACTATACTGACACTATTGGATGAGAACTGAACTGAGCTGGACGATGACTTCGCTGTTTTGTACAGCGCTGCTTTATAGCTGAATTGAACTCATTTCATATTTGATGATCTTTACACAGTTATTGAAAGGAACTGAATCAATGACATTTTTTTCTTTTTCTTCAGCAGAATTGAACTCTGTTTGCATAATTGAATCATTATTTTCCTGTTTATCCATGTAAAGCTGCTTTGAAACAATCTGTATTGTCAAAAGAGCTAGATAAATAAAGGTGCCGACTTTATTTCTAAGAGTATGGTTTCAGTTGCCACAGAAAAGGAGGACCGGTTTGTGACCGGATTAAGGCAGCACATGTGTGTTTGTGAATGTAGTTGTGGTTTAGGCCAGTGCTGTGCTGTCCTGCGTGGCGGCTCCTGCTGTATTTTGCTGTGGAGTGAGGATGTGTGTCCACAAACAGCCTCGAGGCTTTCAATCAGATCTCAGCCACTGAAATGAAAAGGAAATAAATGGCAAGAGGAAAAAAGGGTAGCGAGAAAGAGAAAACACATCACTAAGATGGAGGATCTATCTCTTAGTCATGTGTTGCATTTATCTGAGTGGTTTTTCTCCTCTTTGTAAGAGTTCCACTGCTCTCTCTCTTCTTTTTTTGAAAGTCTGTTTTCCTTTTCCCCCCTGGTGCAGTATTGCTTGTATTTCAGATGACAGTGTATGAAATATACAACATGCTCAAGCTTTGATATAACATAGAAGAGAATAGAACAGTTGCATTTGTCAGTGAGAGACAAGGACAGTGTGTGTGCGTGCATGTGTGTGTGTGTGTGTGTGTGTGTAAGAACATCCCACACAGATGTCGGTTTGAAATCAACAGAACAGAGGAAACATAATTATATGTGTTTAGTTCCTCCCCTCATCTCTCTCTCTGCATGCTCTCATCAGCGGTGAAAAATGGGCTTAATTAACCTGCAGGAAACTTTGTGAATGTGTATGATGCGTGGAAGCGTGTGTCTGAATTGTGTGTTTCTTTTTCAACAATTATGTCTGAATGAGAATGGAGGAGAGAAGCAGCATGTTAAAAGTGGCTTTGTGGTGGATTTCTCCCTGTAAAACATGTTTCAGAGAGAAGTGGATAAAATATTACTTGCATTACTATGCTTTTGACATTATAAATCAGTGACTCCCAAACAGATAGATATGTGTGTGTGTGTGTGTGTGTGTGTGTGTGTACCCAAGAGAGTGCTTGGAAAGATTTCAGTTCTGCTTTGTTAAACCAATTAATCAGATTTTTAATCAGACCCCAAACTTTTGAACACTAGTGTAAAAAATGAACAAATGTATGGTTTGCTATCAATGAAGGTGCTGTATGAACAGTGTCAGGGTCAAATTGTTTTGCTGTGTGTGTGTAGTATGATATGAATAAATGTGGGCCACAATGCGAGATCATTAATTAGTATGCGCTGTGCTGTTGTGCTTTGGCTGGATCAGAACAGCCCCCACAGTCTACAAACACACACACAGTACTTCAATAATGAAGCCCTGTCTGTGTCACACACTGCCCTCTATCACTGCCTACAGATTAGTATGCACACTTACACACCTACACTAACGATCATGCTCTCTTTCTCTTTGTGTGTGTGTTTTGGTTCATCAGAGTCCTTTCATCCTGCTCAGTGTGAGATATCACTCTCTTGCTTATCATGGATGAGATCTCTTTAATATCTCAACAATTTTAGACAGTTTAGAGATTAGACAAAATGAGACACGAATGTGCTTCTTAGAGTTTTTTCCCTGATCAAAAGGCCTCACTAATATCATGTTTCTCTTTGAGTCTTAGATGAGGTCTCAGTGTCTCCAACTGTGCTCAGTTCACGAGTTCGCCTGACCATCAAGTCTTAGTAGTTAATAGTAAACGAACTTGACTTGCTGTCCTCAAAGGAGACTCAATCCCGAGGTTCAGCTCAATCTCACGGAAAAACCCTCATAACATTGGATAGAAAGAGAAAGAATGGAATAGAGTAAGAGATAGGGAGGTGGAGGGATGCTGGAAGAATTGTCGGTGGGATGGCTCATTAACTTGCTGCTCAAATTGATGATTGACAGGAGTGAATGAACCTACGTTTGGAACCTCCCAAATCTACGTTTGAACTTCATATTTGCCAAGATACCAAAGTCTGCAATCTCAATATGGACTCAAGTATATTTAATCAAAGACCAATTTATCTGAGCAATGATATCACCATTCATTTTATAGCTCTACACTCTTACTCTATGCTAACAATTACCTAATTTGAGACAGTTTGATAAAGAAATATTAGGAGAAACATTTTAGACAGTGCACCAAGTTTCTTAAGTCATGAATGAGCAACCTCTGAGCAATAACATTTTTCTCTGGGCAGGTTTAAAACCTTTGCAGATGTGTCTATATGATATATATATAGTGATATTGTGTGTCTGCTGATGTATATGTGTAGATAGCTACAATTAAAACCCAAAGTAAGGGTTAAAAATCAGTTTTCTTTTGGCATATCTCTCACTCTATGAGACGTCTCACCCGGAGGAATTTCAGTGTGCGGTTCAGTGAGGGTGACAGAAAGAGAGAGAGAAAGACAAAGGCCCTGATTTGAAAACTTAATTACATCCCTGGAAAAGCATGTCATCAGAACAACAATGAGATATACATCGTTGACTGTTAAATTGAGCATGAAAAGAACTCTTTTTTTAGACCGTAACACAAAAACTGCTTCTGCCAGGCCAGCAAGGGCAAGGCAATTACATGAGCTCACCGGCGTGCTGTTTGGATGTCACAAAGACTTAACCCTGCAAAACGGAGACTTGACTCAGGGGGGACACCTGCACCATCTCAGTCACCATGACAACTTGGCCTACACAGTCATTCACCAAGAAAACTGCAAGTCTTTCCTTACGCTGTGTGTGTGTGTGTGTGTGTGTGTGTGTGTGTAATTCCAGATCATCTGTTTAGGTGGTTTCTGAGACGTGTTTTCTGCCTTCTCTGAGTCTTTGGTTTGGTCTTGATGTAGTCCATCCCAAACAAACCAGTAATGGCACAAATTTTAAAGTCACCATGAAATCAAAGTTGACAATTCTTGTTTATCTCACGACATGTCTTCTCTTCTCTGATGACATGTTTTTCAGTTTCAGGGGCTAGACAATCTGTCATTCATATGAGATTGTAGCAGTAACAAACCACAATGATCCAACAATCCAGTCAATTCCCCATGGACAAAATCAAGTCCTGCCCTTTTATGGTTGAGAAGCTTCAACCAGATATATGTCAAAAAAGAGAAGAAAATTCTGCTTCATTTCTGTTTTATGCCAACTTTAACTGTGACTGGATCATTAAACAGTCAGTTGAACTCAAGAACGGGATCAGTCTAGTTTGTGAATGAATCATTCAAACAGGTTTTGCTGACTGAATCAACTGATTCAAACGAGTCAGAAGAACAATTCATTCAATCATTTAATTCATGCATCACTACTTTTCATAAATACTTTAATTTCAGTCTTAAGGTAATTTGATAAGAATTTTATGGTGTTTTTTTTCCATAATTTTTTAACTTGACATCCCTAGTCCTTATTGACTTTCAAATTATTAATGATTTTATTTATATTTGTTCTGAAGAAGAAAGAAAGTCATACATGTTTGGAATGACATAAGAATGAGTAAACGATGACAGAGTTTTAATTTTTGGGTCTCTCAATCTCTTTAAATCTCTTTAAATTGAGAGCAAATGAAGATTTTTGCCTCTTCTCCCAATAAAAAGATGTCAGTAAAATTCTTCTGAAACCAAATCATCTGAGCTTTATTATCCTAAAATTTGAAACTTACAGCATATACATAAATGAAGCATGAATTTAATCTTTTAAATTATGGAAGAGCAAACTCTAAGCAATGCACTTTTCCTCTGTTGTTTGTGCCTTGCACTTATGGTGAATCAGCATTGATTCATCGCTCCATATCCAATCCAGGCAATACGTCGCATTCTTCCAATCATCCAGTGCCTTTGAGTTGCTCTTTTAGATGCAGACAAACATGCTAAGAAAAGAAAAGCGGCACGTTAGATGCGGCTGATGACCATTTAAGTCTTTTTGAATGAAATCTAATTTTCCTCAGTCAGCGTCTGTTACATCCATTCGCCAAATTACCGAACACCAAATTAGACTGAAAACACAACACAAACACCGCACGCATCGTTTCCGTCCCCCTTTTTTAACCACTCTTCATTTTGTTTTTTTTTAACATAACAATCCATGACATCTTCTGTATTGATATTCAAATTAGTACAGAGCTTTGGGTGGACTTAGATGAAATTCACCAGCTATTTATACACAGAGCATATTATATCCAATGCTTTGCTTCACCGCCATCCAGGCTTAGCTTGGATTAGTGAGACGTAAACAAATGCACAAAGGCCTTTGCGCTTTCTCCTCAGATTTTTTTCTCACGTTATCTGAACTAGCAAACTGCGATGCCGAAAAGATCAAGCAATTGTTTCATTGTGTTTTATGCATAGAGCGAGAAAGAGATCCCAGCTGGGATTCCAGTGTTCTTTTGAAAGAAAGAGGAAGATGCCCAGTCATGAAACAAATAGAAAAATCTCCTTCTTTCGTTACCAGTTGGCCTTGTTATTTCCATCCTAGCTAAAAGGCTTTTTTTTACCCTTCACTTTCCTCCCTCTCTCATTCTCCCCATCCGAGGGTTGTTTATCTTTCTTCAGGATGTGGTGATACTGTGACAGCTGTTTTGGAGGAGTTAGAGGGTAGAGATTCCTTTGTAGAAAGCCTGGCCAGAGTTCCTTAGGCGTCCCTTGAACTGCCCTCTCCCTGCTGGAGGTTTGTTGATTAAGCCTGTGGCCGATTAGCCTCTCAGGTGTGGGTGTTGGCTGCTGGGGTTTGATCCACATCTGTTGGACCTTTAGGCCACTGCAGTGGTGGGCTGCACACAGAGCTCAGTGTGAGGTAGGAAGGGTCACTTCTAAGGTCTGTGTGTCCACATGAAGAATGTGGATCTTTAGAGACTTAAAGACGTAGAGCCCCTAAAGTACACAAACAGTATCTGTTTGTCTTCTCATTTTACATTACATACAACATTTTACACACACACATACACATATCTGCTAATGGGTAATTAAATGTAACAAATCATGTAAAAATGTATCATCTTTTATTTGAAAATTAAACATTTTATTAAACTTTGATAATTGCCTTAATCTTTAAAATTTTAAAAATCAAATGTCAAGTTTATGATATGTATTACATCAGCATGAAAATAAAATTGGACTCATCTCAGGATCACCAAATTCATGCCAAAATTATATATATAAAAAAAAAAAGATCAGTCAAGAATAGAAAATTATTGAAAACATTAAAATCAGTCCGTCAAAACCAACACACGGTGAACAAAGTTTTTCCAGGCTTTTATTCTTTTTAGCATGCAGTGTGAAGTTTTTCACTCTGTTCCCTGATTATTCCGATTCAATTTCAGCGAGTGAAGAACAAATTTATACTCACATGCGTTATGTAATAGGTATGTTATTGTCTCTGACAGACATCATGTTGAAGCCATTCAGGTCGCCATTTTCACTCTTTTCTCGGGAAACAATGACACATTCAAAAAGGTTTGCAAATGTGTGACTCGCTGAACCTCTGCTTCTCGTAAATACTACCGTGAATTGTGCACGTTATTTTTTGACAGACATCGATGTCATGATATTCAAATGATGTGGATTTGAAAATAGATAGATCATAAAGTAATAATTATTTATTTCTAACACTATGTCTACAATGGAAGCGAGCAGTGCGACACAACGTGACAAACGCAAATAGAACCCATTATAATTAGAAATGCTGTCTATGCTGGATGCGGCGTGACGCAACAAATGTAAACTGATGCCCCATTCTATTTCTGGCGTACTACAAGCGCTCACACTACTTCTGACACAAAGAACAAATGGATTTGCAACGGTCGACAGCTGTCGCGTCCGGTGTAGACACTGTGTTAGCCGGCAAGTATTCAGTGAATGTGGTTCAATATCTTGGAATGTATTTTTTTTTCTCATCAACAGTAAGTTTTTTTTGTTTGTTAGTTTTTTCATCATTTTAATTAATATCATGATCCATGATTCATTATTTTGGTCTTTTCGGCTGTTTTGTCAAAAATGTAAACATTTAACACATAATATTATTATTTTATTTATACAATTCATTAATTATTATCCTTTAGAATATAGTTTCTGGAATATAAAAATATAACAAAATATTATTCAGTAAGACATTATGATTCTGTTTCTTGCCATGCTGCTAAAGCCATTCTCTCCTCATTTGGATACATTTATGCATGTATTTAGCATGCATCTTGCTAGGTTCAGTCATGTAGACCACTGATAATTTATCTGTATTATCCTCAACTTCAGTGAATCACAGCAGCAAGTAGACAGAAACAGAATTTGATTATTTAAAATGCACCAACATTGACAGGATTTACATGTATTTGCATAGAGAATGCCACTTTTTGTTGACTTTAACATGTGCAGTGATCTGTGGGGTTTTGTTGGTTTGTGTTTTTGCTCTGCTGGCATTGATGTGGTTTTATCTATTTGACTGTCTGCTCAACATGACCTCCAGTCCATCCGTTTTCACAAGCTCGCCACAATCGCTTCACATCCTGACTCCGTAGACGATCACAACACAGAGACGTGGACACACATAGAGGCAAGACACCCAAACCCCCGACCCTTGTATCTTTCTTGCTCTCATTGTGTCTTTCGTCTTTTCCTTGCATCTCCCTCGATCACTCTCTTATGACACACTCCAAAGCATGGCTATGAAAAGACAGGAAGTGAGTGTAACGGTAGTATGTTCCCTCTTGACAAGATGCTTAGAAGTGAAGTTTCTTCTCATTCTCACTGCTGTCTCACTTTTGCGTGAAATGTCAAAAACAACACGGTGTAAGTCTGGAAACAAACAAACAACAGAGAAAAGAGAACACAAAAACACCCCAAAAAAGATATTTCTGTTCTGTTAAGTCCCTTCTTTCTCCGTATGATCTTCCGAGGCCATCTGAGGGAGCCGGATCATGTCTCTGACAGCAAACTTCCTCAGGACATACAGGGGAAGTCAGAGATGACGTGTACTACAGAAATGTCATTTCTCTCTTGTAGCTGAGCGTCCTCGGGCTGAATGACAGTCTGAGGCCGAGAGGCGTCACTGAACTCAGGGTGGTTGAAGGCTTTCTCTATCCCTCCTGCTCTTTTTGCTAGTATTGTGATTAGAATATGTGCTTTAAAGGTCTATGAACACGACACTGTGGCCTGGTAGATGTGTTTTGGATTTTTGCAGAGATTACAGAGATTATGAACAGCATTATGTGCATCCTTCAAAAAGAAAACAATGAAAGGGATAAAACAAGAAGAGTATCATGAGAGAGAAGAAGACAGGCCTTGAATTTCTCTCATTAGGGACTATTGTTGGATGGATCGGTTGCTCATGTTCTTGCTCATCTCAGTTGAAAAATGCTGTGTTTTTGTGCCAGTTTTTCACCTGTATCAGAACTACATTTCAGAAAAATCTAACAGATCTACAATTACATAATAATAATAGTAATAATTGAAGAGTTCAGATGCAAAAGTCGCTAAACGCCACCTCTGTCAAAAATGGGAATGATATTGAGTGAATGCTCTCTGCGCATAGTATACGTTTATCAAATACTTTCATTTCAGATCCGCTAAATCCAAGCGTCAGCCCATTCAGAAATTCTGGTTTGTTGGCAGAAACTGCTAAACGCTGCTTCCCTTTGTCAACAAAATCCTCTAAGTCCAGAGAAACCAATCAAAAGACGTGAATCATATCATATGATTTCAAGATGAATGACTTTGTGTGTATGAGCTGGCTTTCAATTTCCGAGCTTCAAGTTTGACAGGATGACAGGATTTTGCGATTAGCAAGTAAACACAACAGTGTTCCTTTGCTGCTGTAAAACTGACAGAAACAGACTTTTTACTATGTATTGTTGTCCAAAGAGCTGGACTTAGAGATTTTTGCAAAAAAGCACATGTGGACTTAGCTGGTTTTGCAGCAAAAGTCAGTCAAATTTGTTAAATACCAATGAATTGACTAAAGTGACATTTTTGAAAATAAGGCATTTGACTAATAACCTTTTCATTGCCATTAAATTGAAATTGCTGAACCAAAACATAGGAGCCTGGTAAAAAAAAAAAAAAAAAAAATAGCTAATTTAAAAGAAAACATGTCAGACGGACTTTGCATCTTTTGGCATCTGAACTCTTCAATTATTATTATTATTATTATTATTTTCAAATAATTAAAACTATTTTTTTTCTTTAAGAATTTTATTTATCATATTACAGTTATTCTTGTCATATTTTCTGTATTGTAATGCATAAAATCCAAAAAATCCGTATGTATGTGTATATGTGATGCATTTCTTTATGCGTTCAAAACATATTTGTCTGTTTCTCTCTCTAGGTGACGAATGGTACCTGTGCCGGCTGACACTGACCATCTCCAACCTGTCAGATCTGCAGTGGGCCATGTTCCCCTACCCCTACCTGGCAGCTGTGGGCCCTGACACTGGTGCTGGCTCTGTTGTCTACAAGCTTGTGGCCCGAAGTGGTGATGGCTCAATGGGAACAGCTCACTTCCTTTTGGTTGATGGTGGGTTTGATGGACAACAGGCGCTTTAATCGGAAAACTGTCAATACAATCATGCTGCCAGTTACAACGCTGCCCCAATTTAGATAGAAGGGGAATTATACTGTCTCACATGCAGACATGCATTACATGATCAATAATTTTAACCCAGTGCATTGTTTATGCTTGAAACTCAAATGGTTTAGCTGACACACTTAGCTTAGGTTTGTTAAGTTTTGTTAAGTTTTCTTTTTATAGGGCATCATGAAGTTGCCATGAAATCATAATGAACACCATAGACATGCTTTTATTTTGAAACAATGGCAATGACATGCCTTTTTCATTAGCCAGTTGGTTACCGCTGTAATAGAAATAGCATAAAGCACTTAGTCACTAATGTAATCCATGCTGTTTCCATAGTTATTCTTTCCTGTTACTGTACTTGATTTCATTTAGTGCACAGAGACTGACAAAGGGTTAAATGAATTTGAGGTATGTTTCTCATGCAGACATGCTTTGTAATTCAATCTACAGTAATTAGTCAAAAGCAAATAGACATGTGCTTTAAACTATAACTTTGATCTGTTACCATATGAGCATGTATGTGTGCATGCTGATCTATGTGTGTGTGTGTTAGGACAGGTGTGTCATACTGGTTTTATTGTACCTCTAGGACATCTTCAGAAACATCATAACCTCTCATAATGGCTAGTCATTCATCATCTGATATGTTGTGACATTACAAAATTACTTTTCTGGTCCATAAGGATTTAGACTCTGCTATAAATATTCTGTCTCTGGTAATGTTACACTCAGAAGTTTATAAACTCTGGCTTTAGGTGCCGTTTCCTATAGCGCTCTTCTTTGAGTTTTTGAACAGTCTTTTAGTTGAATGTCATTCATTGTCAAGTAGGTAATTTACAATTTGCACATACAGAATGATTTAAGGCTGATTTATACTTCTGCGTTGGACCTACGCCGGAGCCTCTGCGCCGTAGGCTATGCGTCTGTTTTCATCTATACTTCTGCATAGTTGTCCGCGTCGACGTGCATGCAGACCACTAGGAGGCACTGTCCGCGGTAATGTTGAGTATCAAGGCAAAAGCCGAAGAAGAAGCAGCTTGTCATGTACGTTCTCAGAGATAGAAGCGTTTTTTCATTCCTATGGAAGTTGAAAACGCTCGCTCTTCTCCGATTGCTCCGCGCCAGTTTTTTGACCCGTGGGAGGGCTTCTAGCAGACCAATCACACTTGCGGTCTGCGTAGAATTTTTGAAGAGGTGCACAGCAGGCTACGTCGTAGGCTACGCGTACTACACACAGCCTACGCCGTAGCTACGGCGTACACTCGACGCAGAACTATAAATCAGCCTTTACTAGTGCTTGCAGGAAAAATGGTGTTAATGTTTCAGGTAAGCATAGAATATAGACTGAATTTGCAGAAATTAGACGAAAATTATAAAAAGGGCAGTTCTGGTCTTGAATGGTGATTGGTCACTACGGCATTCCAGCCATGTTATGTTTCACAATGGTGCTTAATAACATTTTAATGTTAAAAATTATGTCAAGGTCAAGTTTATTTATATAGCCCTTTAAAACAACATAAATGCTGACCAAGGTTCTGCACAACATACAAGACAAAACATCCTCAGACAATACAATTTAAATACTAATAAAATATATTGAAAGAAAACTAATACAAATTAATAAAATTAAGACAAAACATCATGCAAAATAAAACAAAATTTAAAACAAAAATTATTATCAAATTAAGCATATGCCTGAGAAAAAAGTATGTTTTAAGAGAAGATTTAAATGTAGACAGAGTAGGGGATAGTCTAATAGACAAAGGTAGGGAATTCCAGAGCTTAGGACAAAGAACTGAGAAAGCCCTATCACCTTTGGATTTAAGTCGAGATTTTGGAACATTTAATATCATCTGGGTGGAAGATCTGAGCGTTCTCACAGGAGAGCAGAAGTAGAGAAGGTCTGAAATATAAGTAGGGGCAAGACCATGAAGGGATTTAAATACAAATACTAAAACCTTAAAATCAACTCTGAATCGAACAGGTAACCAATGAAGTGATGCTAACACAGGTGTAATATGTTCTCTCTTTTTTGTCCCTGTCAAAAAATGAGCCACGGCATTCTGTACCAGTTGTAATCGCGTGAGGACTGATTTATTCCAGCGTATAGAGCGTTATAATAATCCAACCTGGTTGAGATGAAAGCATGAATAATGGTATTATTTTTAATATTTAATAAAGAGAAAATAAGATTGGACCCAGAATTGAGCCCTGGGGAACCCCACAAGTGACGGGAACTGAGCTTGATTAAAATTCTCCAATTTCCAAAAAATTCCTATTTGTGAGATATGATGCAAACCAATCTAATGCAACATCAGGAATGCCAACTTCAAGGTCTAATCTCTTTAACAGGATACGATGATCCACAGTATCAAAAGCCGCACTTAAGTCCAATAAAAAAAACAATAGTATAGCTGCCAGAGTCTGCAGATAGTAAGAGGTTGTTTACTACCCTCAAAAGTGCAGATTCAGTACTGTGTTTAGCAAAATGTCCTTAACAAAATCAAGGCTGTTATATTATGAATATTTTCACAGCTAAGCCTTTAGCCTTGACTATATCCATACATTAGTGTAAAGGCAGCTATAGTTAGTAAAATAGATGCAGCAGACTAATCATAATTCATTATGCAATAAATGCATACACTATTGTTCAAAAGTTTAAGGTTAGTTTCTTTAGATTTCTGAAGGATCATGTGACATTGAAGACTGGATTAATTCAGCTTTGCTATCACAAGAATACATTATTTTTTATATTGAATATTTTCTTTAATATTTTTTAAATATTAAAATATATTGTATTTTCAATCAAATAAATGCAGCCTTGGTGAGCATTAAAAACTTTCAGAAGCATTAAAAAATCTTACCAACCCCAAACTTTTGAAGGGGTTTTATGCAAATATAACAACCAAATCATTGATGTCAGTTAGATAATCACATTTTTTCTTTTGTTTAGTAGCATGTAATTGTGTATATCTGAATAGTCAATTGTTACATCAGTTTTACTTAAACGTAAAACAACAAACTAACCTGTTCCTGTCTAAGTGGACAGTTCTTAACCAGAATAAGCTGCAAAGTGGAGATAATGGATCATAAACTTCACATCTTTCACACTTTTTCATTATTTGAAGAGGGGTTGTAAAGACAGAATCAAGCATGATTCAGAATCAGAACCTTTGCAGATGAGTCTTCAAGCAGCTGCAAGAAGGGCAAGGCAGAGCGGGTACAGCTGGGAAATCTGCTCCGCCTCAGCAGCTGTGTTCTTCGTCCACCTCCTCTTCCTCCGCTCCCAAATAATGACATGCTCAAGGGGACAGTGGTTAAAATGAGCTCTTGTCTTGCTATTGTCCTGGAGGAGGAACAGAGGGGAGCGTATTGCTCCCCCCCCTCCCACTCACATAGAGAGAGATGCACTGAACCACAGCTGGCAGAAGGGTTCCTAATGTGTGTAAAAAGACTTCAAGGCTTTTATGACTTTGTAATCCTCTTGCACTTTGAGCTGAACTTTACAAGAGTTGCTCTTTTAATATGTGATTATAAACAAGTGCCATATCACAGTTTTTAGGCGATTTATGCAATTTCTACATGCCACAAGTTATCATTTCAAAGTTTGGCAGGTTGTTCCTACTATGAAATGCATTTTTCATATCCCTATAATAGGCCTGTATGTTGTAATATACTTAATATACCAGATAAAATATTTGTATCTTTATGTTTAAAATTTATATATTATATTTAAATAGTTTTTGTAAATGGAAATTTTCTGTTTACCACAATCAGTGTTATTTTAGTATTATTTATTTACTATTGCAGTATCTATTAATATTTTGAATTAGCTTTTATTTATTTTATTATAATAAAAATATTTTATAAATGATTGTTTTACGTTTTTATTTAAATTTTAGTTTTATTTTACCATTAAATGGGTGTGTGCTTTGTGACAGGTGGGGAAGATTCATTTGAAGTAGACCGAACAACAGGAGAAGTGAAGACCACAGGGCGACCTCTGACCCCCAGTAAGGAGTACGCACTGACCGTCCAGGCCATGGACTCACAGGGCAGGAGGGGCCCGCACGCCTCTGTGTTCATACTGGCCGGCTTCCGGCCCCCTCAGTTTACCAACACCACCTACACAATCTACATCCCAGAGAGCACCGGGGTGGGCCAAGCGTGAGTACAGGAAACTCTGTGTTAGTGGGTGTGTTTGTGTGCATCTGCGTGTAAGAAGATTCAAAATTTGCTGCTCATTAGAGGGTAAGAGAAGGATTGTGTGAACGTGGCCAACTCTGAAGCTTTATGTGTCATCTGTTGCATGAAACAATTCGCCTTGAGGGATAGCGGAGGTTGAGAGAGGGGGGACGGAGTGAATAGAGGGGGTTGTGGCAGAGAGGGGGAACACAGATGCATCATTTTGTCCCCAGGCTCTGAATTTGAAAGCGTGTTTAAATTCAAATATTTATTAAAAGAAACTTCTGGATAAACATGAAGAGCAGTGTCTGAACTTACCCCTTCGGGCACTGGCACAGACCAGAGCGTAATAATCTGTGTGAAGGAGGAGAGGACAACTAATCATGGAAAGAGAGACATATTAAAAAGAGAGAAGAGAGACATATTAAAGTTAAAGAGTGTGGAGGGGGAGATGGTTTGGCAAGAGAGCCACAAAGAACCACTATATCTCAGACATGCATTATTTCCCATTTTACAAAATCTTGTAGATTGCCTTGCCGCCTGCTGCCTACAAAAGCAGCTGCATTCTCAAGCCCCGTTCACACCATGAGACATTATATTTTGGCTGCTAATGGGCACTTTTTTGGTGCCATACTGGCAAATGGCCATAGCTTTTGAAAATAATTTGTATGCTTTCTTGCTGCTTAAAATTAACGTTCTGCTGGCTAAAGATGGGCCTTCAGGGAGCATTTTAATTTAAACGAAAACTCTTAAATGACTAATTTGAAATGTTTTACATAAGACAGCATTTCTGTGTCCCACACAAATAAAACTTCTCATGTGAAACACATGAGACTTGAATTAAATACAATAGTTCAATATTAGCGTGTTAATGCACAAATTTATTATTTTATTCAGTAAGGATGCATTAAATTGATCAAAAGTGACAGTAATGGCATTTATAATGTCACAAAAGATATCAGAAATAAATGCTGTTTTTTTTTAATTTTCTATACATCAAAGAATAAAAGAAAATGTCATGGTTTATATAATAATATTAAAGCTGCAATATGTAATATTTTTGCAGAAAAATATCCAAAAACCACTAGGCCAGTGTTATATAATTTGTTCACTTGAGTACTTACAACATCCCAAATGTTTCCAACTATTTGTAAATCTTGAGAAAATTGCAGTTTTAACCATGGCTCCGGGACGTGTGGGGAGTCGCCTGTCAATTGCATCATACCCACGTTACCTTCGGTTTCCAGTTTTATTTTGTAGAAACCATGGAAACACCAAAGATGCTTTAATATATTAGGTTTTAATAGGCAAGGGAACAACTGTTTGGTTACGTTTATAGACAGAAAACTAATTATTGTGTTATAGCTCAAAACGTTTAGTCTTAATTTTCTTGATTTTTTTTTGTGAGTACCATGCTTTACCATACCTCAGAGAAAAACACTATTTTGTGAAGTAGCTAACATAGCATAATCAGATGCAGCTTTATTTTTAGTAACAGTAATACAGAATTTTCTCCATCATACAATACGTTTTAAAATGAATTGCATGCCATTTATCAACACATTTGCATTTAATATGATATTCTAAAATCGATCTAGCTTACTGCAGTGTGTCTCAAACAAGCGTCTCACAGCAGCCGCCGAGCAAACACACCAGCTGTGAGGTGAAGACCACATGTCCCAAGATTCCGCGATCAAACTTGCTGTCATCAAGCTACACCTTTGTTTTGAATAGGCCTCTAGCGACCTCTAGCGGACAGAAATCTTACATATTGCACCTTTAAGCAACCTTTTGCAATATAATAATAAGAATTGTTGCTTGAGCACCAAATCAGCATATTATTTCTGAAGGATCATGTGACATCATGTGAGTAATGGCTCCTGAAAATTCAGCTTTACCATCACAGGAATAAATTACATTTTAAAATATATTAAAATATAACATTTTAAATTGTAGTAATGTTTCACAATTTTACAGTTTTTACTGTATTTTTTTTTTTATCAAATGCAGCCTTGGTGAGAAT
The DNA here is from genome assembly GCA_037950675.1 of Hypophthalmichthys molitrix. Lineage (NCBI taxonomy): Eukaryota > Metazoa > Chordata > Actinopteri > Cypriniformes > Xenocyprididae > Hypophthalmichthys > Hypophthalmichthys molitrix. The sequence continues at coordinate 16,857,700 of CM075507.1, forward strand.
AAGACCTTAGTTATATCTTAAATCTTACTGACCCCAAACTTTTAAATGGTTGCATACATATTAGACACAACTATTGTGTAATAGAGTCCATATTTAATTAATCGATTTTTAACAGTACTTTTTGGTATTTGGATGAAATACATAAATATATAATTTTTTGAAATATAAATAAATACTGTCTTACTAGGTAGCTCACAATGTTTTGGAACAGAGTTGTAGGTTTCCTATGAAATTCAGTCCTCCCAGAGGAGAAATTCCTCATAATACATAGTATATGTACATGAATTAAATGCTGGCCTGTGTACTAAATCTATTTCTTGTATGTGTCTGTAGGGTGGCAGTGGTCCAGGCTATCTCGTTCCAGAGGAAGACTCTTTCCTATATGCTGCTAGTGAACCCAGGCAACCTGTTCAGCATAAACCAGGAGAGTGGCGCACTCAGCCTGACACGTGCTGTGGACTATGAGAGTGGACAACATCTCCATCACCTGCAAGTCAAAGCTTCTGAACCAGATACAGGACTTAGCAACATGGCAGAGGTTAGCACATATTTACCTAGCTATCTAAACAGGGTCTTTCCTTTGAAATGTATTGCTCTTAAATGTATTGTTCTTAAGCTAATTACAATTTCTTCAGATTTAAATACATTTTTCAACAATTTTTATCTTCAAAAGTACAGTTAGGTCAGAAGTACACACACAACTTGTTCTTTTGTTGCTTCTTTTCCCACGTATACATTGTATTTACCAACACACCTAATTAGATAAACTGCCTTTGGCCTGACATTATGATTCTGTATGTGTGGCTGTCAGTCATTATTCACATCCAGGCCTTGTACAATTTCATGACACATCTGTTTTTTTCAGAAGGGAAAGTCACATATGCTTTGATACACACAATAACACACACACACACTCATATGCATAAAGGCATACGCAAGCACAAACAGGAGCAAACATACACATATCAGCAGAAAAGCGGTAATGAGAGATTGTGTGGCACTGAGGCCATCAAACACGCCACAGCTGTGGCTGTTGCCACTTATGAGACTTAGCGGTGCGTGTGTCTTTATGTGTAAGATGAAGCGATGTGACAAAGGGAAAGAAATATGACAGATGTTTGATCTATTTCACCCATCATGTTGTTGTTGCCGTTATTAGAGGCGCAAATGTATCCATTCGTGTGTTCGTGCTGTTCACACTGTTGTTGTTCCATGTTGATCTTCTTTGTTTGGCATAAGTTCCTCCACATTAATTGAGTCCTCTTGATGGACTTGGCTGAGACACAATGATGTGTAACTGTGCCTGTGCCAGCGCACATTTTAGATAATTGTCAGAGTCACTGCCCCCTGCCAAATGATTACACCATCTGTGAAGATGAGTAGGACAGACTTGAACAGAGATGAGGCAAAACAAAATGAGAGAAGAGGAGAGGATAAGAGACAAGGCGAGAAGAGACTAGACAAAACTAAATTAAAAGACAAAACAATCCAGATGAAAAGAGACTAAAAGAAAAGATCAGAAGAGATTGGATGAGATGAAACAAGAAAAAATGAGATCAGTTGAGACAAAACAAAATAGATGAGAAGAAAAGAAATTAAATTAAATCAAATCAAATCAAATGGGACAAAATGTGAGTAGAAGCGAAGATAAGAGATGATTAGAAGAGACAAAACGATAAGAGATGAAAAGTGAACTAAAGCAAATGAGAGAAGACAAGTGGACAAGAGATGATGAGACTAAAGTCAAGTCAAGTCACCTTTATTCATACAGCACTTTTTACAATGCAGATTGTGTCAAAGCAACTTTACAGTGATAAGTGGCAAATAATTTTGGCTGCACAGGAGCTCTAGAAGAAAATGGTGTCAATGTACAGCTGAAGTAAATTCAGTATTGATTCATTCCCTTGTAAAAATCAATAGTTATTAATTTAGTTAATTTATCTGTACATCAGCTCTGGAGAAAACAGTGATGTCATCGTCCAGCTCAGTTCAGTTCGCATACAATGGTGTCAACGCAGGCAGATCAAAAACATTGTTGAATATCAAGTGTCCCCAACTAAGCAAGCCAAAGGCGACAGCGGCAAGGAACCCAAACTCCAACAGGTGACAAAATGAAGAAAAAAACCTTGGGAGAAACCAGGCTCAGTCAGGGGGGTCAGTTCTCCTCTGGCCAACAACGAACAGTGCATGATTATGATTCAGGCAGCGTTACAGGTCATAAGTCAGATTGGTCAAAATATTTAATCCAGTTCCATCTAGTTGAAGATTCATCACACCGGTATGGAAACGGTTTGTTGGGGATCTGTGCCACTGGCGGTCGTGTCGATGAGGCCTTCACAGGGGATGGTCTAGTTGACACAATCTCTGCTGACACTTCAGGGATGCATTGTGGTCGTGCCTAGGCACAGGTCCTCTGGATACGGACGGAATCTGATGGACTTGGTAGATCTCGGGATAAACACAGAGACTAATATTAGCGAAGGTGGCACTCTTCTTCTGATGTAACAAGTACATCGGGTGTTATAGGAAGTGTTCCTGGTTCCGGCTGCTCTAATTTATGCAGCCTAACAATCCTTTAACCGATGTGAAAATATAAATTGATAATGTGTTATGTGTATGCCAGGTTAAAGAGATGCGTAGATTGTTCCAAAGTTTAGGTGCAAAACAGGAGAAGGAACTACCACCTGCAGTTGATTTTGATATTCTAGGTATTATCAACTGGCCAGAATTCTGAGATCGCAATAGACATGAAGGACTATAATGCGTTAAGAGCTCGCTCAGGTACTGGGGAGCTAAACCATTTAGTGCTTTGTCAAGTCAAGTCAAGTCACCTTTATTTATATAGCGCTTTTTACAATGCAGTGTCAAAGCAGATTTACTGTGATAACTGGTAAATAATTTTGTCCAGCTTAAGTAAATTCAGTATTGATTCATTCGGTTGTAAAAATCAATAATTAGATCATTTATCTATATATCAGCACTGGAGAAAACAGTGATGTCATCGTCCAGCATACAATGGTGTCAATGCAGGCAGATCACAAACATTGTTGAATATCAAGTGTCCCCAACTAAGCAAGCCAGAGGCGACAGTGGCAAGAAACCCAAACTCCATCAGGTGACATCATATGACAAAACTGTGATAAGAATGGAGAAAAAAACCTTGGGAGAAACCAGGCTCAGTCGAGGGGCCAGTTCTCCTCTGGCCAACAGCAAACAGTGCATGATTATGATTCAGACAACGTTACAGGTCATAAGTCCGATTTGGATTGCAACAGTCAAAATATTTGGTCCAGTTCCATCTAGTTGAAGATCGTATTCATCACGCCGGTATGGGACGGTTTGTTGGGAATCTGTGCCACTGATCTAGTTGACTCAATCTCTGCTGACACTTCAGGGCTGCATTGTCGTCATGTCCAGGCACAGGTCCTCCATCTGATCTGGATACGGCCTGGATCCGGCTGACTACGGTAGACCTCGGGATAAACAGATAGACTAATATTAGCGTAGATGCCATTCTTCTTCTGATGTAAGTAATTAGGAAGATTTTAAAATCTATACAATGTTTAATAGGGAGCCAATGCAGTGTTGACAGAACCGGGCAATGAAAGATTGGTATCAAAGAGCACACCCAGGTTCCTAACTGATGACGAAGACTTAACAGAGCAGCCATGAAGTGTTAGACAGTATTCTAGGTTATTACGTGCAGAGGTTTTTGGTCCAATAATTAGAATCTCTGTTTTTCTGAATTTAGTAGATGGAAATTACTAGTCATCCAGATGAGAGGGGAGGAGATTTGAAGAGACAAGAAAAGAAGAAATGAAGAGAAGACTGAGCGTCTGTCCTCTTAGCATGTGAAAAATAATTTCATAAAGATGAAGCTCTACTCTAAGACTCTTCATCCCTTTTAGACCCCTGTTGTTGCTGTTATTAGCAGCCATGAAACAAACACAGAACATTCCCCTCTGTTGGGCAGATTCCCGAGGGACAACAGGAGAGAAAAAGAAACCTGTAATGCAGAGCTACATGGGCTTTAAGACGATGTCCTGACGGCTTCAGAGCTGTATGGTCAGCTATGGTGCTGTGTGTGTTACGTGTAAGGAACTTTTCCCTCTTGGCAGTGCTGCTCCTCTGAGATAAGCAGTTTTGCAGGACTCACCATCACCATGACTAACACCCCCACTGAGAACACATACCCTGCTTTCCCTCTGCCTCTGTTCGGTCAAAGTCAAATCCTGTGCCAGTATTCGGTCTGAATGCTCACAAATCGCTGCACAGAGTGAAGCCTGAATGTAGATACAGCCCTTCCATAAGTTATCATCTGAGCTTCAGCTGAGATCTGCTACATTAAAGCCTACTCACTGAGTTTGACTGGGGTTTATGTGTGTTTGTGGGGTGGTTGAGCCATTTGCATTCAGTGGCTTCTGCCACAGCTGTTCTGTTCTGCTTCTTTTAATGTTATTCCTCTCTCACGTGCCTATGTTCTTAACTGAAAGCCTCCAGAAAGCCAAGTGACTCAGGACAATAAATGTGTCCATACTCATGCAGGGTTTTAGTCCCTGTAGAAAAAAATCGCCTTCCATGCAGATATTTAGGTCAGCCATCTTTCTGGAAGTTAAATTGTCTGTCATATACTGAATTGTAAGAAAAATTATATTTAAAAAAATGCATTTGGTCACAATGACAAAAAAAAGTTAAAATATTTTACTGATGGATAGAAATAGAAAAAACATTTACAACAAATCAGTCAAGTGATAATTATTTGTAACTTACTTAGGCCCTGTTTCCACCTGGTATTAAGATGCGTTTTGGTCAATCGAATCACAAGTGGACGATGCTGAATACAGGTGTAAACAGGGTGCAAAATGTTTTGAGCTTGTCCACTTTCGTCCACTTCCAGAGGTAGTCGAAAACGCATTCAATCTGATTGCTTTCGTAGTGGAAACGCTCATGTGGTCAAATGTGTTCGAACAGCCACAAAAGACTGCCTACTGACCTAATGTGTAAACATTATGGGAAGCGCGCATTTAAACTTTGTCAGCTGGTTTAAAGATGAAAAATGTACCAAGCACAATGTTCTCTCACCATTCCTGATTTCTAGCACACTCACCGCATTCGGCCAGTCTTGCTGCTATCAAAGCAGAAAGAAAAGCTGCTGATTTCCATATGTTTTTTTCGTCATCTCCAGACACGTTCATATGTAAATTGCACAAGCTTACTATGTCCGAAAGATCTGAAAAAAACACATACATTTACCCGCCTATAGACCCTCCCCTCGAAGAAATCAGGACAGAAGTGGTTGAAAGTGGACAAAAGAGACAGATTAAAATACCAGGTGGAAACGGGTATGTGTCTCCCTCGTCTGCTTGTGATCCGATCGACCAAAACGCATCTTAATTCCAGGTGTAAACAGGGCCTTACTCTCACAATAATGCAAATAAAATGTACATGTTTTTAATAATTTTGTATAGCCATAAGAGATTTACATGGAAGGTCAGTAAGGAGTGTGTGTGCAGAGTTGAGTGATAAATAATAATCTACCATTGTGATGATCTATTTTGCAAATGTTCTGTCTTGTTCTGTTTTAATCTGTCAGTAAAGTATTGTAATGTTTGGTATTTTTATAGATTCTTCACAAGATGTTCTGTGCCAAGATCTATTTTAGTCTTGAGGCATATAACACAATTAAACAGATAACAGATTTTTTATGTCAATGTGATGTAAAGCATTTTAAATCATCCATTAATGTTCTTAGAATTTGGTAAAAGACATAAAATGGATGGTTAATACCTCTGCACTCACCCATCAGTGACTCTGTAAGTCATTTGATGCTTTAAAACCCTGACTAAAATCCATTTAATATAAATTAAGGAAGCTATATAAATGTTTGGTTGGAAACTTTATTTGAGGGGAGTAACCGTTCATGTTTCCATACTTGTCCACATAATAACGTCTCTCTCTCTCTGTCTTGTTTTCTTACTTATGCAGGTGGTGGTTCACATCACAGATGAGAATGACTGCACACCAGAGTTTATGCACTCCATTTACAGTCGAGACAACGTCCCTGAGACCACCCCTACTGGTACATCCTTACTGCAGGGTGAGTGTCTGCTTCTCCATTTGTCTCTCTTCCCATCTTTTTGATTGTCTCACTTTCTTTCTCTCTGTCCGTGTTTTCCCCCCGGCAGTCCTGCTCTTGAGGCAGGTGCTGTTGCCGGTTGCTCTGCAGGGGCAAGTGTCTCTTCAACTCAGTCTTGTAATTATGAAATAATTCATTATGGCAGCACTTTCTGGGTGGTAAATGGATTGTAATCAAAGCCAGTTTGGTGGCTTCCAGGCAGAGAAGCTTTTCTGCCCCCTCTCCTCTCCAATCTCTCATCATCTCGACTAGCTCTGTCAAGCTAGTCAGACCATCAATCCTCCATTTTGTGTCTTTGCTGATGTTGTTGGCTCTATAACCACGGGTTGGAGACTGTGACCCAGCAATAGAGGTGCAATCTCCACAGTGGCACTTGGATGTGGTGAGGTGAGGGGGTACGACCCCCTCCATGTTCCCCAGATAATCACGTCTGATAGAGACAGGCAGTTCTGAAGAAGAGGCATTCCTGACCTCCTCCTCTAAAACACAATCATTAATGGGAGGGGGGACCTGTTTATCTCTCTGCGCCAGCCCCATCTGCGATCATATCACTGTAATTGAAGATGTTTTAGTGGCTTTAAAAAGCATGAACAAGTCATCGTGTTGCATTTCAGACAGAGGCTTGAGTGCATTAGTTGTTTGAATAAATGTTCATAAGCCCTAAATAGTGGTGCATGTTAAGGCAGGCATTACTACTACTATTACTATTGCTCATAGTTAACATTTGGGATTTAAACAGAACTCTAACCCTCATTATTAAATTCAGTGAACAACTCAGCCATTGTTTGCTACATGCTTATATGATACCTCAAATTTTGTTAAAGAAATGTGTGCTACTTTTCTAAAAAACTAGGTTATAAAAAGCAGGCAGAAAAATTAGGGTTGCATCGATCAGATTAAAAATATGCCCGATGCTGATAAACTAACTGATAAAGAGCTAATATTAAAATTCTGTACTGTTTTGTATAACTAAATTAAAATGCTACAAGTGAATTTAGGCATGAAATATTTTAATATTCAGTATGATAAATGAAAATTCGCTAAAGATTCGCTAAAGATTATATTTAAGTGTTTTTTTTCTGAAGATTAACTTTAAGTGAGCATGATGACAAAAGGTAATCTTAAAGCGATAGTTCACCCAAAAATTAAAATTATCCCATGATTTACTCACCCTCAAGCCATCCTAGGTGTATATGACTATCTTCTTTCAGGTGAACACAATCAGAGATATATTTAAAATATCCTTAGTCCTCCAAGGTTTATAATGGTTGTGAATGAGAGGCCACATTTTGAAGCCAAAAATAATGCATCAATCCATGAAAAAAGTAATCCATATGACTCCAGTGTGTTAATAAAGGCCTTCTGAAGTGAAGCAATGTGTTTTTGTAAGAAAAATATCCATATTAACAATTTTATAAATTCAGATAACTAGCCTCTGGCGGACGACCGTACACAGAATGCTCAAGTCGACTTGTTCCAAAAGAGTAATCCTCTGACACGATGTCTGACAGAAGATGTTGGAGTATTGTAAGCTTAGACACCTCTCACTATTCAAACAAATAGGGCTGTGCAACACATTTAAGCTCCTCTTCTCTTATAACAAAATCCTCCAACATTTCTCTTTAAAACTTAACGTTTTAGACTTATAATCCATGACGTGTGATTTGTTTTGCTCTATCCTCAGCACCTCCGCGTTTGTCATTACGTTGTGCGTCAGGTCAAAGGATACTCTTCCGCCGCAAATCGACTTGAGCATTCTACATACGGTCATCCACCAGAAGCTAGTTATTTGAATTTATAAAGTTTTAAATATGGATATTTTTCTTACAAAAACGCATCGCTTTGCTTCAGAAGACCTTTACTAACCCACTGGAGTCGTATAGATTATACTTTTTTTATGGATGGATGCATTACTTTTGGCTTCAAAACGTGGCCCCCATTTACACCCATTATAAACCTTAGAGGACTAATTACATTGAAGGATGGGCCCGAGCCATATCCAGAGACCAGAATATCAGAGAAACTTGTGAGTGAGCTCGTTTGAGATGGGCACCTTAGCAACCACATGGCAACATGTTAAAAACCACAGGGACAAAAGCAGTTAACATTAAACATATGTGAAATAAAAATTTAAACAAGCAAAATTTACACACAGTACACTAAGTAAAGCTTAGCATGATCTGTGCATGTTGGACTGTATGTGTGAGTACATGCATGTGTTGTTTTCATCTCTGATCCAGTTGTGTTCAGTCTCCAGTCTAATTGTTATCTTAGTATCGAACAGAAGCTAATGAGCTTTGTGCTCAGTGGCTGGGAGATTCTTCTCATCCGGTGTTCATCTGAGATCTGAAGCCCAGCGATACCCCCTCGCTGCCCACCATTTCAAAGAGCTCCACACCTTCTCCGTAGATTTTTCAGTGATAAACGACCCTTAATTTAGACTTTGTTGTGCACAAGCCTACGACTCTGATGAAAAGAAGCAGAGAAGTGAGAAAAGCAAAGCAACAAGGAACAGAAGTGAGTCAGATCTGGCATATCGCATGCTTTGTGAGGCAGATGCACAAATGTATAATGCCAACTGCATTTATGCAATTCAATTATGTTTACATATCGCTGCACCGAGTGAAAACACGCACTGTTCGCTTTCTGCCGTGTGCAAACAGAACGATTCCTGCCTCTGATTCCAGTTGGCTCTTCTGTGTTAGTGTGGTACGCAAAACAACTTTCTTTTTCTGTCTCTGTCTTCTTTCTCTTATTGTTTCGTCTCCCTCGCTCTCTTTCTCTCGCTCTCAACATGTAAAAGCAGCAGGTTCACACAAACACCAGCTGGGGCTATTATTTGCTTATCAAATGTGTTCTGTTGTGAGCATGAAAAAAAGGAAAACACGGAGCAATCGTCAACTGTGCAAAGCCTGGCAGAAGGGAGAGAAGATTATTATTGTTGTTTACCTTAAAATGGGATTAGACTGTAAATTGGGTGCCGGCTTTTAATAGGGCCTAGCAGGAAGAGAAGTGCAGAACGCGCTCCAATTATAGCACGGAAAACTTCTCGGAGAGGATTTAGCGCACGGCGAAGCAACGCACTTAAAACTCGCCCAACCTTAGCCCACCTTCCTTCCAGCCTTCCTCTCTCTTTCTCTCTCTCTCCCAAGCCGCCTAACCGGTATGTTTAATTTAGCCCTGGTCTCTCGTTCGCATGCATTAAATATGGTAATAGGTAGCCCTAAGAGACAGTGTATTAGGGCTTGTATTTTTAATGAACCTTCTGTTTGAATCCTGGCCGTATGACTTCATATGCGTGCTCGGCTGCTCCGACTCTTGTTTATACACGTGCGAGGTGCTGACACCCACCCTTACCCACCTGCTTCCTACCACCGCAACAAGTCCTCGGATTTAGCGCGCGAGAAAAAATTCTGCTGTACATTGCTACATCTGTGGGTGCTAGCTATTTGCCTTGGAGATTAGAAGGCCGTCATGTGGCTGTAGTAAATGAGTGTGCTGGCTGGCTGGGTGTGATGACAGCTTGCCTGCAGTATAATGATACAGGACCCTGACTTTGGCTGTGGGCCTAATGACAGCAAAGCCTTCCTCCACTTTTACTTTTGATCTGCTTCAGTCAACAGCAGCTTTTCACCGTGCCACTGACAGATGGGCACTTAAATTGATCAAATATAGAATTGGCCTCCGCTACATAGTTTTAATTAATATTGGCTCTATTAATATGACACAGTACGTAATTTAAAAAGCACTTAGCACAAGAAGTCCAACAACTTCAAATAAGATAGTTTTCAGTGTTATACTGTGTCCTAAATCTCACAAAACAAAAAAAATGATATATATATATATATATATATATATATATATATATATATATATATTGAATTCCATGGTTTTCCGTATCAGGACATAATAAAAAATCATCTGGTCCTTGGCAGGTCCTAATTTGGAAAATAAAACCTCAGATGAACAACAACACATGAGATATCGCACCGTGTCATTATTTATTTAACAAAAACTAGGCTAAAAGTTGTTTCCTGGAATTAAGAGGGTAAGTAACGGTCAGGCACTGCTAATCAAATGCCTTTGTTTAATCGATCATCAGCAAGTGTCATCACCTCTATAAAAGCAGAGGTTTTGGCATTCATGTGTGTGTTAACACAATGCCAAGGAGAAAAGACATCAACAATGAACATAGAGAAGCATTTGTTGCTGCCTTCAATCTGGGAAGGGTTATACAGCCGTTTCCAAACAATTTGCAGTCCATCATTCTACAGTGAGGAAGATTATTCACACGTGGAAGACATTCAAATCAGACACCAATCTTCCCAGGAGTGGACATACCAGCAAATTCACCCCAAGATCAGACCGTGTAATGCCCCGAGAAATTGCACACAACCCAAGAACTCTGTCTGAGACTCTACAGGCCTCAGTTAACATGTTAAATGATAAAGTTCACAACAGTAGAATTAGAAAAAAACAGGACAAGTATGGCATGTTTGGAAGGGTTTCCAGGAGAAAGTTTGCAAAGTTGCATGTGAACAAACCACAAGACTTTCTGGAACAAAGTCCTTTGGACAGACAAGACTGAAGTGGAGATGTCTGGCCATAATGCACAGCGCCAAGTTTGGTGAAAACTAAACACAGCATGTCAGAACAAACACCTCATAACAAAATTCAAGCATGCTGGTGGAGGGATGATGATTTTGGGCTTGTTTTGTAGCCACAGGCCTGGTCATCCCACAGTCATTGACTCGACCATGAACTCCTCTGTATAACAAAGTATTCTAGAGTCAAATGTGAGGCCATCCGTCTGACAGCTAAAGCTTGGCCAAAATTAGGTTATGCAACTAGACAATTATCTGAAGATCACCAGCAAATCTATAACAGAAAAAGAAAAGAAAAGGTGTTGCAATGGCCCAGTCAGGTCCAGACCTCATCCCGACTGAAATGCTGTGGCGAGAGCTGTGCATAGACAAATGTCCACAAACCTCAATAAACTGGAGCAACATTGTAAAGAAGAGTGGGCCAAAATTACTCCAGAACGATGCAAGAGACTGATAAAGTCATAGAGAAATGATTGCTTCAAGTTATTGCTGTTAAAAGTGGATCTACAAGCAATTGAATCATAGGGTGTCCTTAGCTTGTCACCCATGGCTTTTTTCATTTGACACTGAAGACTGGAGTAATGGCTGCTGAAAATTCATCTTTGTCATCAGAGGAATAAATTACATTTTAAAATATATTAAAAAAGAAGAAAAGTTATTTTACATTTTACTTTTTTTTTTTTTCCCAAATAAATGCAACCTTGGTGAGCATAAGAAAACATTAAAAAAGTATTCCAAACTTTTAAAAAATAATAAGACATATCACACACACAGAACAAAACCATCCTCAAAGCCACACAAGCATTGGTCATAGTGATATTAAAGCTTGTAATTGATAGTGAATAGCCCTATACCGGAACATTCCAGGCCTAATGAGAACACAACTGTCTGAGAAAAACATAGAGATGATTAAGAACTGACATTTGTTTTCAGTGCCTGACCCAGAGCAGATCCCCGCCAAGGTTGCCTTCACCACAATTTACTGCTGTGTTATTGCTAGCTGTTGCCTTTAGTCAACGTGACCTGATGTTTAACATGGCTCTTTCATCCCTCTCTCTCTCTCTAGTTCTGGCTCGTGACTGTGATACGGGCCTGAATGCAGAACTCTCCTACTTCATACAAAGCATAGACTTTGACATCTCATCTCAGGGAGTGGTGAGCCCCAGTCAGAGGCTGGACTATGAGAGACCCAACCACATGTACGAGTGCACGGTGGTGGCTGTGGACAAGGGAACACCTCCTCGCACAGGCACAGCCTCCATCCGAATCCGCATGGCCAATGTCAACGATGAAGCCCCTGTCTTTTCACAAACTATGTATGATTATTTTCATCTTTCTGTTTTCCTTTTCTCATTATTACAAAGCTTTCTGGAATACTTTATTCTATATAACATATAGAACTGGCCGCTGATCTCTCAAATCACTCAACAGCCTCTTTCTTTTCACTTTCTTGTAAATTAATTTAAACTCAAATAAGTATTTATTTACTTATTAAAGGGTTAGTTCACGCAAAAATGAAAATTCTTTCATTAATTACTCACCCTCATGTTGTTTCAAACCTTTAAGACTTTTGTTCATCTTCATAACACAAATGAAGATCTTTTTAATGAAATCTGAGAGGTTTCTGTCCCTCCATTGACAACCTACGCAACTACCATTTTCATGCCCCAGAAAGGTAGTAAAGGCATCATATATATATATATATATATATATATATATATATATATATATATATATATATATATATATATATATATATATATAAAATAAACGAATGGAAATTAAATATCAAGTTGATTTGACTTATTTATATTGACATATTTCACTACTTCCCTCTGTTCTATTTTAGTTTTAGTTTCTATTTGTTTCTTTTCTTTGTTTTTTCCGAGTATCTCTTGCAACCGTCTCGGAGTGCCTGAGAATATATATATATAGAGTTTTACACTCTTTCTCTCCGTCGCAGTGGGATTTCATCAGAGCAGAAGCTAGCAGAGGGTCCTGTGAAAGCTGGGCATCAGGCTATATGGCTCTGGCATTTATTGGATGTAGCCAGAAGGAGAGGCAGACATTTGGTCCGATTCAGCAGAAAGACAACAATCACAGTGTAGCAAGCGAGCTGTCTACACAAACACACACACACAGGCTCTATTTGAGAACATCATCTCCCTTGGTAGGAGTTTGGGAGACACATAAAGGAGCTGGTGGTGGTGTATCATCATTAGAGCTGCAGTTTGTATGTGCGTGTGTGTGTTTATGTTAGGATTTGCTCTGGTTCTTCTCAGTGCAGGGACCGCGTGGTTGTTTGTGTGCGCCCTGGGATACACTTCAGAGGCCGTGTTGGGGAAGCAGATGGTGGGTCTGTGATGTTCTGAGCCTGATCTGTCTGTCTGTCTCTCTCTGTCTCCCTTTTTCTGCAGATATAAAACCTTCCTTTCAGAAGACGCCGGCCCTGAGACGTTAGTAGCCATTGTGCATGCCAAAGACCCAGACGGGGATGGCGTAACGTATGCCATCACTGGGGGTAATGAAGACAGCAATTTTGAGCTGGACAACCAGAAGGGTGAGTAGAGTCAAGCGGGATGCAAGCTCAAAACTCGTTGCTGTGGCCTTGGGGATGCTGTCTTTAACAAGGACATCTGAAGCCATCAAAAAATAGTTTCCTCTTCCTGTCTGCTCACCACTCTCTTTTAACCCATCATTCAGCTCACGTTTGTGGTATTTGTGGGAAAACAAACACCCCTTGTGTTGCTTTTGGTCTACAGTTCTTGTTTTTGTGTGTGTGCACTTGTGTGTGAATGTAATGTTTGTCTGTTTTCAAGCCTGCCTGCTTGCCTGTGTGCTTTCAGTCTCAAGGTTACATTTGTCTGCAGTGTTTGCTTTTCATTTGTTTACCAGCACATTTTATGCCTGAGAGCTGAAAAACAGCAGTATGCTAAAGCTCTCTCCTGTCTTATCAGCCTCTCGGCATGGCTGTTCCACCACCCATCCCATTACAGGCCAGCACAGAGAGATGGCCCATGGCTTCAGCACTCAGAAAGCTGCGTGGAGTTGTCACTTCAAAGATGCAGCAGCACTTTTTTTGTGACAAACCCCCTGCTTTTCAGTTTTTTGGTGAATGTGCAACCATTAGGGGCCCATTTTGAAATACTGTAAAGCATGATGCACAAAGGCAGTTGTCTTTTATTCTTTTCAGATAAAAATTGCCTGTATTCATACAATAGCCACTTTTCCACCATCGGGCCAAACGGTTCTCATTGTGTAACCGTTCCATTCCGTGCCGATCCGGGCCAGCTGGTACGGTTACCGTTTTATTTTCCACAGTGGGGCTGATAACGCCCGTTATTTGAAATGTAATACAAAAGCGTCAGTCGTTGCCTTGGTAACACAACGGCTTACTGTTTATATGAGATGTAAATAATGATCGCGTTATGGATACGATGATACGATATTTCTATGATTTTATTATTAATTTTTGTTTACGTCGCTCAAATAGAGGCTTAGCCAGCTACAGAGAAACTGGTAGCCAGACAACAGACAAGTGACCAATCCTGAGTGGCGACCTCACTTCAAGGATTCTACCAGCTTGATTAGACAACCGGGCCGAGAATTCCGGGCCGAGAATTGTTTGTAATTGTGCCATGCCGAACCAGACTCCAGTGGAAACACAACTGGAACCGTTCCTTGCCATTCTAAGAACCGTTCGGCCCGACGGTGGAAAAGCGGCTAATGACTTATTTGGTTGTGCACCCTTGTGATAAACAAGGACACATACTTTTAAAAAGAGTACTTATTATGGAAATAATACACTTTAAAATAATATACTTAAGTGTGAACTGAAGGTAATGTTTTTGGGCACTTTTTTTTATATGAACTGTAATTAATTAATTAGTTAATTGTTTTAAATGAAAGCGTACTATTGTTTAAATTTATATTAAATGCAATTAGCTGAATTTTAAAGTGCTTTTTGACCCACTTAAGTAGGACTTTAAGTATATCTTTTAATTACGTATGTAATTTCACAATTACTTCTATTGTCTTATGAAATAAAGTTAAAGTGTACTGCTGAATGTACTGACAAGCATTTATTATATTCTTAAATATACTTTAATGTCATTTCTATTGATATTTGTAATTACTCATTTGTAATGAAGTTGCTATTTAGTACATTTAAAATATATTAACTTTAAATTTAATATTGAACATTATAATCAAGTATTTTACATGTTCTTTAGTATGTTAATCTACTCATCAAAATAAATAGGTATACATGACAAAAGATAATTAAACATAATGATTTAAATTGTATTTTAAAGTAAAACTGATCGTTTGTCATTACAAAGTGCAGTTTTTAAAAGTGTACTTAAGTGTGTTAAGAAACATACTTATGGAAGTGTACTCTCTTTAAGTACACTTAAGTGTCCTTTTATTTATTTGCGAGTACAGTTTTTGAAAAAATATACTTTTAAAATTTGAAGTACACTACAAGTGTACATTCAAAACAATCAATTAAGCACACTTATATTTCAGAAGGGTAGTGAGATGAGCTAAAGTGTTTTATTGAATTATTTACAGGCATCATTAAACTGCGCCGCAGTCCTCCTCCTAAACTGCGTGGGCCTCAGTATGTCCTCAACGTCACAGCGACCGATGACAACACGGCCGGTGGGCCACTCCCCCTCAGCAGCTCCGCCCAGGTCATTGTTGGCATCAATGACATCAACAACAATAAGCCAGTATTTGACGAGGTGAGGTTAAATAAAATCTTAAAACTTTGTCTCTTTCTAACAAAATATATATAAGTTGAAAGACAGAATCAGTGGATAGGAACAAGAAAGATAAGCAAAAGTGTGTACGGGAGAAGAGCTTGACTCAACCGGTGTAGATATGAGTACAGAATTCAAATATATTCTCTCATTAAATCTGCCTAGCATCAAGTGCCTCAGGCTTATAATACCTGTGACACTGTGAACAGCTCACTAATGGCAGTGTTTAGAGACAGAGATAAAGTCTAAGGTGACAAGAA
The DNA here is from genome assembly GCA_037950675.1 of Hypophthalmichthys molitrix. Lineage (NCBI taxonomy): Eukaryota > Metazoa > Chordata > Actinopteri > Cypriniformes > Xenocyprididae > Hypophthalmichthys > Hypophthalmichthys molitrix. Next base: position 16,873,463 of record CM075507.1, read on the forward strand.
GTAAAGAATGATGGATAGGAGGTCATATACAGAAATGATAGAGCGGAAGACACATTTTAAGATAAAGGATAAACAATGAAATGCACCTACTGATGACATGTTCAGGCTCGTTTTATCACCCAATTCACTAAAGGCACTATAAAAATCATGGATGCTATTTTTCCGTATTTATACGGATTTCCATATTTTCTGCCTTGAAAAGTATGAACCCACATGAATTGAGTATATAACTGCACAAACACACCCACAAAATCATTGCTAAACGCAGTTTCCATACCATGATTCTCAATTTTAGAGTGGTTATTGAATGCTAGATTGTGAAGGCACTGAATTGTGTGAGGCAACTGATTTGAATCAACACTGAACTGACTCGAGCTGAAAAACGACACTATTGTCTTCTGTAGAGCTGAATTAAACTTATTTCATAATTGATAAACTTTACACTGAACTGACTTGAGCTGACTTGCAACCGTCTTGGAGTGCCTGAGAATATATATATATATATATATATATATATATATATATATATATATATATATATATATATATATGAGTTTTACACTCTTTACATAGCTGGGCATCAGGCTATATGGCTCTGGCATTTATTGGATGTAGCCAGAAGGAGAGGCAGACACTATTGATTTTTAGAGCTGCTTTTGTGTTATTTTCCTGTTATTACTGTAAAGCTGCTTTGAAACACTCTTTATTGTATAAAGCACTATATAAATAAAGTTGTATTGACTTGATTTGACTTGAAGGATGCAGCAGACTGCCGTGATCTGACATACTTTACTCAGACTGCGAACCAGATAACTGAATTGGCTCTTCAAAATGCTACAGTAAACACAATGCTACATTGTGCATCTGGCTAAAAAGCTGTTTTGCATCTGGCTAAAAAATAGGCAAGTAAAAGAGAGCAAATATTAAAGAGCACGTGGAGAGGGAAACACAGCGAGAAAGAGACAGGTGAAAGCAGAGCTGTGGGAAGAGCAGACAGCTGGCAGTAGGAGATCTAAAGGCTCTTGGAGGTCTCCGGTGGGAGAGCTTCTCGGCGCAGGCCGGTGGTGCAGGAGGGCTGTGTGTGAGTGCGTAGGAGGCAGAACCGTGTCCCTGTACACTCTCCGTGAGCCCCACAGGCCCTACTTCTGCTGCCGCTGCCGCCACCTCCTCTGCTGCTGCCCATGAATATTTCAAGGGGGAATTACTCACCGGCACAGGGGATGCATATGAAATAGAAGCACTAAGTGAGCCCTAGGGGCAACATCTGGCCCTGTTCCTTCTCACTGTCTCTCTCTCTCTCTCTCTGTGCCTGTCCTGCTGACCAGAGTATTTTCCTTTTCTTTCACTGGTTCTCAACTGGTTTCAAGACTCTGATTTTACATCAAGCAGTGGCTCAATACAATACCAAACTTGTTTATTGTACAAAAATGTGCTTAAATTCAAACATTGATAGGTATTTATGTATTTATTAATGGTAATTTATTAATATTAGCATGAAAAATGTTTGAACACCTCAGTAGTCTGGAGTGTTTGGTTTCTAAATGTCTCTAAATTTTGATGTTTTTATGCTCTGTGTAGGTAATAATTCATTGCACAAAACACATTTGGGTCACCCCATAATAATATAAATTAGAAACTATATTATGCATAAAGCCAATTTTGTACCTTTTTTTTTGCATTGTAATTATTTTCATGACAAATGAGCTCCTTTTCCCCAAACTCTCATTATCATAATGCCATTTTTTAAGACAAAAGTGAAATTCTCATTGACTTTTAATGTATAATGTAATGTTATATACTGTTACATCAGTCATATTTACATTAAATTGTATTGGTCTGCTTTCTTACATCTGTTTGCAAACTTAATTGTGATTACTGTGATTTTCATTAACACATATCCAAAGTCAAAATCTTAAACTTGAATAAAACTTGCTTAAAACTGCCTTGCAAGCACTGGTATTTCCGTAGGGAAATGCAAATCTAGCGTTTTATTAAAATCAGCATTAGTTAAAAGCGGTACAACAAATATTACTATGATGTTTTTTGCAATACAGTATGAGAATGAGATGCAACATATCATTTCTTCTTTTTCTTTTGATTTTGAAGTGCAATATGACCCAATCATATTCTTGACAGGCTTTGTGAGGCTCACCCAATAACACTCACTCATCTTGGCCCCACACGCTTTTCGACGTTCAGCCGAATTCAAACCCTCACCCTGCTTTGTAGTCACTGGTTGCTGGCACTTCTAATAGCACAGCAGATTACGGCAATAGACTATCTGTTCGAGTCTTTTCCCTTGCTAAACTGAGAAATCCTCCCTAAGCCCTCTCAGAAGGGTGAGTGTGTGTGTGTCGAAAGACAATGAGAGGTGTGAAGTGCAAAGCGCAGTGAGAATTCTCTTCAGAGGCTGGGAGGGAAGCTAATTCCAGCTTTTAGCCCCGGTATCGATCTAGTCACTTGATTAATCGCTTTAAGTTGACATGGCGCTCCCTCGTGGGCACCGCTCACCAGGACACCCTGCCAGATGCCCGTTCTGTAATGAGAGCATGATGAGAAAGCAAGAGGAAGAGGGAGGTTGAGGCCTCATTATGAGTGTGTGTACTCCTATTATGGAGTGACAGGACTTCACCAGAGGAATTTATAAACACTTTATCCTAAACACAACTCTTATTCTCTCTGTCGTCATGTCTTGCTTTCCCATTCTCAATTTTTCTGGCTCTTTCTCTGTTGTTATGAGAAACCATATGTCCAGCATCAATCTAGTAATATTTAGTTTTTGTTTGAGACCTTGATATTGGTCTTTGCCAAGGCATTTGCTAAGAAAAATTTTGCACATTAGAAAGAATGAATTCTTGTCTTAGTATCCATGTCTGAAACTGGTTTTGTTCTTTAAAGTGCCACAACTACAGTGTGAATGCACTGGTCCTGGAGAATCAGCCCCCGGGCACTTCTGTCCTGCGCGTGCTGGCCCACGACGCTGACACAGGGGTCAACGGGGAGGTCAAGTATGGAATAATGCAGAGGGACGGAGCCTCACCAGGCTTCACTATAAACCCTGACACAGGTACATACTGCCTTCTTTACCAGATTGCATTGATTACACACAATTGAACCAAACAGCTGTCATGTTGGTTGGTTTACGAACTCATGCTTTTTATTAGCATTAATCTTGTTGTCAAAGCTATAAAATAGCAATTCACCGATGAGATGCCACTATGTGCATTGTATATGTTGCACAGGTGTGATCAGTACGGCGGTAAGTTTTGACCGAGAGAGGCAGCGAGAGTATACGCTGTCAGTCACGGCTACTGACCAAGCACAGGAGCCCCTCATCGGCATCTGTCAGATCACTGTCCTCATCGCTGACCAGAATGACAACGACCCCAAGTTTGAGAACAGCCGTTACCAATGTAAGAACCACTGAACGATGTTCACAACTCTTATTAAAGACTAGGTCAAATTGATGCTGATATTAGCTACAGTATACAAGGGAGTATGCAGTAAGGAAAATGTTGTTTTTTACAGTGCCACTCTTTATATTTGTTACATAATCATACTGTGGTATGAAATGGTCTGTATTGATAGGATCTGTTGGCAGTACTTAAGATTTGTTTCTCTGCTCATTTGCATATATAAAGAAGTGATAGGAGAGCAAGAAGGCATTCATGACATAGTCACAACTCAGGTTTTAGCTGTAGACTCTTTAAACATTTATACATGGACCTTTAACATTGCACTTAAGGGCAGTAAGGATTTTGCAAGCTTAACAAATTCTCAAGTCCAGGATTCCAGAGTGTAGTCAATACACATTAAACCTCAATATTAAAAATGCATAACAGTCTGAGCAAGGTGAGCTTTAATGCGCTGAACACATTATAAACACATCACTAATCATTTTAGATGCAATCGAATGCAATACTGGAAAGCTTGTTTAAAGTGTGAGAAATCTGCTTGGCTCTACTGAGGGATTTTATTTATAATTGCGAATAGAAGTTCAGTAAGTTTGATGTCAGAATTCCTTTTCATCACATTAAAAGCGTTACTGAGAAAGCTCATTAACAATTAAAGGGAAAGACTGAAATGTTTCTGGGACGCGCATTCTTTTTTCCTTTTCGCTGCACATGGATTTTAATAGCAGCATGCATTTCTTGTTTTAAGACTGCTGTTATTTGTTTTTGTTGATGCCTGTGTTAACCCTTCCCATGCCAGACTTCCTTCGAGAGGACACGCCAGTTGGGACTAGCTTCCTGAGGGCGGCGGCTCATGATGACGATCAGGGCACCAATGCAGCCATTACCTACTCTCTGTCGCAGCAGAGCCCAGCTTACTTTCACATCAACCCCAGCACAGGATGGATCTATGTCAACCAGCCTATCTCACAGGTACACATTTACCTAGCTTTCAAAATGGGGACATGCCATAGACTTGTACATATATATACATACACATATATGACCCGGGTTGGCAAAATGAGTCGCAATGAGCACATTTAGCTATTGTTATTTTCGCATTCTATATAAAAAAAAAACTTAAAAATGATGATTTTGAAGTATGATTTGTTGATTTGTGAATGAGCAACAACTGTTTAAAAAGTCGACAGAGTCAGCAAAGTCAGTTTTGAGAAAAATCAAGTTAAAGTTGTCTAAAGGTTCCAAATCAAAATCACCTAGCAACCATACCTCAAAATCCCTGGTAATACTACCAAATTTGGCACACACCAAGTCAAAACCAAATATCTATAAAAAATATATATATTCAACTTTTTTTTTCCATGATACCAAAATGCCAAAAACATTAATGAAACAGACAGCCTATAGGCCTATATTAAGACCTACTGTACCGCACGGATCTAATATAATGTTACACATCAGATGTTTTTCCCCAACAGTTAACCAAACATTCACTTAAGATATAACAGATAATATTTGCGTGAATACTCACCAAGACAGATATTTTTAACATACTGTAATTCTGTGTATATGTATATATCGGGGTCGCGAGAGGCCTCTTTGTGGGCACGCTTCAGAAGTGTCAGTCAGCGCGAGTAAGATTGTTTTGTTTACATCAGGATGAGTTTGAAAATCACATTTCATTGGTTCAGACTCATTGAGAATTTGCTATGAATATTCACAAGTTGGAATGCTGCACTTTAAAATGATATAAAACTTGTGCTGAGAGGAAAAACGTCATTTTTCATGGACAAAGGAAAGGTACTCCTCTCAGAAAACGTACAAATAAAGATACTTTTAGATGTTTAATTGCTATTTGGAGCATTGGGATCGCTAGTCAAGAGCTTAATTAACTAATTTTTGTGAAAACCTCAAATTTGACCAAAATTGACATTTTTCACTTGTTTTGCCTGCTGAGAAAACTTCTAACTTAGTACAGGTGCATGGTGCATGCTCCCTTGTATACTTGCATGGGTGTGTTTTAAATGCTGGAGTAGAGCACATATTCTCACTTATCATCCTCCAGATCTTATTTTATTCTTTATTCAGATCCTCTGAGTTTTGCATATTAAACTTGGTGGGGACTGAGAGAGATCCTATGTATATCCTTACAAACCTTGTCTGGAGGGACAGCATTCTGTTATTATAAGCATAAGCTAACTTTTCCTTTTTGTTATATGTAAACTTATTGCCTTGCATTCATGCTTTTGTAACTGAGACTGAGACTGAGACCTATGATTGAAGAGTCTTTCAATCATAGACTATAAAAATCATTCATAAAAATATGAATTTTTACATTTAAAGTTACGATAATCTAAACAAAGAGAGAAACAAACAGAAACCATTTTAATATTTATTGTACAATAATTATTTATAAAATGTATATTAATAAGTGTTATGGTGTCATTTTCAACATGACCAACAATTTTGCTCCTAATAAATATTATTAGATGAATTAAACTAGTGAGAGTGTAAAAAGTGTGTTTATTTTGAGTTTATTTTGGTAGGTAAAGCCAAAAGTCCCCATAGTTGAAGAAACATCCATTCTTGTGTATATGTGTGTTCTTTGGTCTAGTCAGAAATACCATCGTCTTCACTTTTCTGCCCACGAATGGCTGTCTGTGTCTTTTCTATGCTTGATATACGAGCTTTGAGAGGTCGGAGGTTGATTTGACATTAAAAACGCTGTATGTGCATACATAACCGCAGACAGAAACACAGGCCATGCTTCAGTGACATCTTGCATCCTGTTTATAGAGTCATAAGTGAAGGCAGTCTTCAGGTAAAGCATCAAAAGTTCAACTTTAATAATGCATAGCTCATGTCCAGAACTACACTACTTTTAACATGTTGTCATCGCTCTTAACAAAAATTAATGTGGATTCAATTTCCTCCAAGCAGGTCATTAAGATTGTATAATGCAAGTCTGGTCCATGTTTTTCATTAGCCAGTCTGACCGCCTTGCCTCACTTATGTCCGAGTGGATCAGTTTTAGAAAGGCAGACAATGTCACACACACTAAACTCACCTGTCTTTAAATTGACAACTTAAACTGCCCCCCTGCTGTTATTCTTGCCTCCTCTCATTCTCCATCTGTCTCTTCCTGTCTGCCTCTTCCTTTCCCTCTTTCTGACCTGAAAAATGCAGAATTTTGGAGCCAGTTAAGCAAAGTTTACTGATGACTATAAGTGCTTTTCGTTATTAGGAGTCATTTGAATGAAACAAGTTGAGTGTCATTTTTACTCCACCAGCCCTCTGTCTTGAAAGTCAAATTAAAAAACCAAATATCTAGAGTCTTAGCTGCTGTACTTGATATTCTGGATGTGAAACATCCAATGGATAATGGAGTCCAATTCTTTAGCTAGAAGTGTCAGGGATTTCTCTCATCTCTGAATTCCCGTTGACAAAAAACCTCACCTGTCTTCACCGGTATCAGTGACAACCTGTATTATTTCAGTGTATGCTGATAAGCCCCTAGGCTGGATTATATCACCTGTCTCTCATCCTGACAGACATCACGGATCAGCCAGCAGATCATCGCTACAGACGGAGGGAGTCGGAGCAGCTCGGTCGACCTCACTGTCATCATCACCAATGTACACAACCAGCCCCCGCAGTGGGAACAGGCGGAATATTGGGTCACAATACCAGAGAACACACCGCGTGACACCAAAATAGTGGTAAGAAATTCATATACTCCACCACGGTTTCCTCTCTGCTTTTTTATAAGAGTGTTTCACGAGTTCGCACTTACATATAATCAGATATAGTAAAGAGTATGCATATTTGGCGTACTGTCTGAGGGGAGGGCTCAGAGCTCAAAATTTGGCCAGAGCCCAGAGTACTCAATCCTATATATATATTTTAGGGGTGTAACGGTACACAAAAATAATGGTTCAGTATTCGATGGTTCGGTATTCGATGGTATCTCAGTATTGAGGTCACGGTTCGGTAGGGAAAGGGAGCCCTTTCTTGCACATTAATAAAGGTTACAATTAACAACAGAGCCCAAATTCTTAAATTAAGTTGCTATTTAATTTTAGATATAATAATCAACACTCATACAAATTGTATGCAGACATGTAAATTGCATATAAGGCAGTTTTTGCATTAACTTCAAAATCTGTTTCTACTCCAATTCAATGTTAAAATATATTTGTTTACACAGTGGCCGTCATAACTTGTTTTAATGACAGATTTATTTAAACATACATTAAATAATCAAGACAGGTTAAGTAAAATATAACGAATATATATAGGCTAATATAGTGCGTAAATTTAGCAAAAGAGTTATTTTCTCTAGACTAACAAGCTGTGAACACTGAATGGCTTTTCTGAGGTAAATGCTACGTGACGTATTGTTTACAAGCTGTTTCATTGTTGTCTTTCCGCGGTTGAATCACTGATTGAGCGATTACACGAGATACGTTTCAGTAAGTTGTACTGTATCTTTCAACATACCTTCAGATGTCCATTTATGTTTATTCTGTAACTAGTAGTAAAGAGGAAGAGATGATCGCGTTCACTTTCGCTCCCTGCTACCGCTTGAAATGAGGCGTCTATACAGTGATGTCACACCACATCAAAAAAATTTATTTATTTGCATTTATTGTTTGAATTTCGTGATAAAAATGGACAGAATTTGAGGGATAAGACTTTGTTTCTTATCGAAAGTAACAAAACACAGAGCTTATTGCGAATATTGGTTGTTAATGGTGGTTAAAAGTGGTTTATGGGCTATACAACTCTGTATTCGTCGGTACAAATGTGTGAAAAATTGCGGTGCGAATGCGTGTACCATTACACTCCTAATATATATTTATATATATATATATATATATATATATATATATATATGTTATCTTAAATATTAAAAACACAAAGTAGAACTGCTAAATTGCATAATTAAAACCCACAGAACATAACAGCATGACTTTACAGCTAATCAAATTGTGCAGGTGGACCCAACTGTTAAGTAAGGGATGCATAGTGCATAGTCACTTATGCTCATCCTGACAGACATCCACAGTGCATAGTCCACTTCTATGATGTCTTCAAATGCACTTCACTAGGTTTTCACATTCACTGTTTTTTGAAAAGAAGAGTGGCTTTCACTCACAATGCTTCTTGCTTTGGTTGTGATGTTGATAAGCAGAGGTAGAGTGTTGTGACTTTCTTACCGCTGAAGCTTGTCACATCTTATCCAGCCTTCATCTTGTTTGCTATTTCAGCCTGTTTTATTCGCTGTCACATTTTACATTCGTCTGGGAGCTTGTACCCACAGAAAGATCAGCATCCACAAACAACCTCATCTGTCCAGCAAACTCAAGCAGACTGCTTGTCTGAACATTCTATTCTAATTCATTCAAAAGGGGCAAAAGAGCCAGTCCTCTGAGTCCGTTTTCCTCACATACAGCAGATTTATCAGTGAAGAGCGCCAGGAGGAGTCACTGTGTTTCCCTGACATCAGCGGCTTCCTCTGGCTGCTGCCAGCTATTCTGCAATCTGTATGAACCTCTGCATCTGTCTTAGCAGTCCTCAGTGGCTCAAACTGTGACGGGGATGTTCTCCTCTTCACGTTGCCACAGGATGTAAAATAGGCTTAGGTGGGATGTTTGATCTTAAAATACCTTCTTTCCCCTCTGGCTTGTAAAGGGTGGCTGCATCGGCATGAGTTTTAGTGCGCGGACTGCTTCGCTAGTCATTTTTGCTAACCTGTTTGTAAAGAGCTACGGGGGTTGTACTGAATGGAAAATACATAGACACATTCATAGATAGAAGTTCTGTTCCAAAACCTACTGAGTTGCCTACCTAGACAGCACTTTCACATCAAGGCTCTTCCAAAAGGTAAGCTGCGAAAAGTATTTTGACTTATAATCAGGGTTTTCCCTGCATAGAGAATTACGAGGCATCAAATTTCATGCCACCTCCGGCTGTCGAGTGTTGACAAAACTCAGACAAGCAGTCACATGCTCAGATACCCCTTTATCAGAGATTGTATATTATAGGGAGATGAGAGGGTCTATATCTCTTACCATTGGAGAAAGCGTAACGGCTAACTTAATCACGTGCAGCACCTCTCGGCCTATTGTGTAATGGCAGTGACATCAGTGCCCGTCGTTCAAAACTCCTTCCCTTTGTACCGCCACAGTTGGAGCCTTAGCATTAGCCTTTACGCTTTTTTGGCTAAAGGTTGCAGGCTTGCCTTCCAGTAGCTTTTACACAACATCTATTGTTCTATCTGTTAAACAGCACATTTGCTGTTGGTAATGCAGTAAATGAGTCTTACCTGTCGCAACATTCCCTAGTCTGCCTTCTCTTAAAAAAATACACTTTTATCAAGCTAAAATCTATATATAGTTCCCAACGAAAGTATTGTTTAGTGTAAAACATGCTCAAGATTAGCGAACAGGCTTTCGATTAATTAAATGATTAGCTATTTCCCCACAAAAGCTGTTTAATCAGCATAGTGAAGCCTCTCATCTATTGACATTCAAAAAACGGCCTCTGGTCTCCTTCCCTGCGTACCGCCAGAGGCGGAGCGTTAGCATTAGCAGTTACACTTTTCTGGCTAAATCTTGCAGGCTTGCCTTCCAGTGGCTTTGCCTTTACCACGGTTCCATTGCGGCTTCCCGGCCTTTGTCCATTCTCGAACCGTTCCGCCCATCCCCACTGCAGAAAATGGGGTTCTGTGCCGAAAAGATCGCTTTCACTCTGGCCCTACAACTTGCTGGCCTCGAACGGAGCCATTCAGGACATTCTGCAAGGGCACACGAAAGTGATGCGCGGATCACGGTTATATCCGCATCAGATAATCCACTGGGTTGGGCTAGCCAAGTAATACAAAATAACATTCCAAATAATTGCGGGTGGGTTGCGGGTGGATGAGAGATAAATCATGAATGTGTTGATTTTAATAAAGACACGGAACTCTCATTTGGTAAAACGCAAGGAATGTGCGTCACTTTCACTTTTTCAACGACAATGCATTTCTAATCAGGGAAAACCAATCAAGGAAAGCATATGCCTTGAGCACCTCCTAGTAGTCATTATATAAAACACAAAGGAAACCCTTTTTTTGCCAAAGAAGAACTTTTATTTTAGATATTTATTTAAAAGCAGCCTACTTAAGTGTCATATGTTATAATATCATCATGCTTAACGCTGAGAATTTGAATAATTATTTTGTGATGATCAGGTGCAGATATCTAAATCAGAGAATATCGTAGGTTTGGGAAGTTGGCTGGTGGATGAATTATTTTTAACAGCGGATTTGGGTGATGTTAAAGCTGATCCGCACATCTCTAGTGCACAAGCCCTGTACAGTCCCCTTTAAAGTTGAGGTACAAGACTTTTTCTTTGTTCAATTTGCACACTGAACATGGGTTGGAGCTCTTAATTGTGAACTCTCAAAGTGCACCTGATTAATGAATTTATCTTTAAATGTACAACATTTTCTTCCTGGGGAGCATGCCCCCTGACCCCCATATAGGGACAGAGGTTCAACCACCACAGAAAACACACAATCCTGTGGGAAACACTTTATAATTAAGAGTGTTCTCAAAATAAAAATATTATTCTCTTAATATTAGGATACCTAAAATACGTGCTTGTAAAAGTGTTTTTTTTTTTTTTTTTCTGCCGTGATCAGGATTTTACCACCTCCACCTCATTTTGAGCCAGGAAAAACCCTGCTTATAATATAACCTGTCCAAATTCTAGGGAAATAATTCATGTATCATTTGTGGATAAGGCAATCCCAGAATGTATTCTGACAAACTTCATAAAAAAAAATCCAAGATGGCCAACCAAGTCAAGAGAAATGTTGTTGATAGACTGACAGACTTGAATCCTTTAATTGTACGTGTTCATGATGGTGAAGAACAGAAAAAAAGCTTAAACGGCATGTTGCATAGTAGTTTCTAATTGTCCGGGACTTTACTAGCAGCGTGAAGCTCAGTTTAACTGCATTCATCTCTTGACAGCCCGCTCTCCTCTGAGGGCTTCTGTTAGCAGCCCTGTCAAAGAAAATTAATATCGGTCTAATGTACTGTTCCACATGCAGCATGTTACATATTTTAATACTGATGTTTCTTTCTCTTATCATCTCCTATAGAACTCTCCTCACTTATACTAATGACATTCTAACCTGTACTACTTTCATAACAGGCTTGGCTCTGAACTAAACGTTCGCAACTTTGACTATAGACTTTCACTACAATATAGGTAGGTAGATAGGTAGATACTATAGATAGATAGATAGATAGATATGTATATATGTTTATACATATATAAATTTAGATTACATTATATGTAGCAGGGGCTTGTTGTAAGTAAAACTGTCACTTTCTAGGGCACAATATCCAATGTGACCGCATTGACTGGCACCGAATAACAGTCACCGCAAGGCATCTCTGATCAGCTTTTTCTTTCCGATGCCTTTGCTGTGTAATGAGATGATTTCTAATTATTGCTAATTTCATGGCACCTCAGGCTCTACTCATTTTGCTTGCAGTGCCATTACCCATCTTGTCATCCAGATATGTTTTAACAACCCTTTGCACTGGATCTCACCAGATACTCTTTGTCTCTTTAAATTCTCTTGTTCAGTTATTTCAGATTTTGTAAACCATTTTGCTTTGTTTAATACAGGACATGAGACTACAGATCTCAGATTATCTTTTGTTCTGCCGTCTTTCGTTTTATGCTTTGTTTGTACCTGTTGCCAGTTCAGGGCCAGAGTTTCTCATTGTGTTAGTTTTATTTGATCTTTTATATAAGTATTTAGTGTTGGTGTACAAAAAAAAACAAAAAAAAAACAGCATGGTTGGTCACTAGAATATGTTTTGAATGCATTATGCAATATTAATTATATGCAACTAACCCTAAACCACACCCTAATTCTAACCATAACCCTATAGTATGTACATGTAGTTAATTATTATTACACAGCTACTTAAATGTATTACACTTCACATACACCTTAAAAGTATACCTTAAAAGTATACCTATACCTTAAAGTATAACTGTGCATAGTAATTGAATTTTGATTGGTGTAAAATCTTAAAAATGGCCTGAGTTTATTCTTGAGTGCGCTATTTCTTTAACTAATATAACCAAGAAGATTTCCTTGCTCAACAAGTTTAACTATGCTGAATGACTAGCTAAACCTCCATAAATTTCCCCTGCTATTGGTGAGTAAATGGTGCCTTATGGCTCCATCACAGGAAGGCACAAAACCACTTTCCAGAACCTTCTCATTCACTGTTCCTTTATGGTGGAAGGGTCTTCATAACTCTATACAGACAGCTGAATCCCTGACCATATTCAAGAAACAGCTGAAAACTTATCTCTTCTGTGAACATTTAACTACATCCTGCTGACTCTTATGTAAAAAACAAAACTTCTATGCTTTCACTACTTCTTAAATCCCTCTGTGATCTAGCTTGTACTATTCTAGACAATGTTTTAAGCTTTATACTGCTACCACTTTCTTGCATTGTTGCCGCAGGGATAGTTCACCCAAAAATGAAAATTCTGTCATCATTTAGTCACCCTCAAGTTGTTCCAAACCTGCATGAATTTCTTTCTTCTGCTGAACACAAAAGAAGATATTTTAGGCCCCGTCCACACGGAGATGCGCTTTTGTGAATATACACAAATTTTGTATTGGATAGGCGTTTCGTCCACACGGATCCGGCGTTTTCTGAAGGTGAAACTGCTATTTTTTGAAACCGAGTCCCAGAGTGGATAAATCTGAAAACGCCGTCTTTGTGTTTTCGTGTGGACAGCCTATCCGTATATTTTGTGAAACAATGATGTCATCACTCCATGTGTCAACCCTAGTCAGACGCCACTAACAGCACAAAACAGCCACAACTACAACAATAGCAGACTCTAGATGCTTGTGTTCGTGCTGCAGAAGCTACTGAGCCAAAATAAAGTGTTATTTCTGAGCTTTACTATAGTTTGTATACAGCGCACAAGGTTTATGCGCATGCTTCAAGTCTTATTCGCTGTTTTAAGTGTATCTATGTGGCAGAATTACAGCGCCACATACTGGTCTGGCATGTATAATACATCGTTTTGAGTCGTTTCAGTGGTTTCGTGTGGACGCAGATATTTCTTGAGACGAGGAAAAAAAAAGATTGGATAGGGTAAGCTCTGGCTTCGTGTGGACGTAGCCTTAAAGAATATGGGTAAACAAACATTTGATGGGCCCCATTGACTTTCATAGTATGGAAAAAAATACTATGGAAGTCAATGGATCCCATCAACTGGGTTTTTTGGATAAAAGCATCTACTAAATCAATAAATGTAAATGTAATTTTTATGGCTGGTCAACAAGCTAAACCAGTCCCAAGCCAGCACTAACTAGTCTAATCAGCCTTGACTAGTGTGGAAATTCAGAAAGGCATGAATTAGATAAGCTGTATTTCTTTTATCTGTAGTCTCAGCTTTTGAGTTTGTATTCAGGTTTCTGCATGTCTGGATATGTGTGTGTGTTAGCACTAAGCTTGCCACCGTGTGTACATGAAGGTGATGGTCCTTGGGGCAGTGTGTGTCAGAGCAGATCTGTGCGTCCCTGCCCACTCTCATAGCTCTGCTAATGGAGGATGTACCTGGAGGTCACCTTCAGTGTCTCTTCAGTCAGAAAACCAGATAAGTGTTGTTCCTTAGAGCTTTTTATCACCTACCTTACTGCCCTACGTTGAGTTTCAATATCTTTTCATATTCAACCACTCTATTTTCAAACTACTTCGTCACCCCCTCCACACTTCTTTTAATTGGATGGAATGATTATAATTGCAGTCGAGGGGTTTCAAAACACAGGTTGCACAAGTATTCATATACAATCACTGCCTTTGTTAATGGAACGCACCTTGACAATTGGACAAATAACCTAATTTTGTTTATCCTTTCTTTCGTGTGTCTCTAGTTCCCTCCCTTTAACGCCCACACTTCACCCGAACTCTAACACCGAGGTGTTTCCCGTAATATGACTTGAAAAACAAAGTGCTTTACCACAATTACAGTCGAGCTCTCTTTCTCTTCAACCCTCTGAATACAGCATGAACTCCCTGATGTAGAATAACTGTAGCAACTGGCTGTTCAAATCTGTTCTGTGCATTGGGAGCCTTCATGCTAATTCATCCTCAGAACTCTAAATACAAATTATGCTTGTTAAACAGTATAATGCATTCATTAGCAACACTGAGTAGCCTTGTTGTGCGTCGAGTGCTCCTATTCATTTCTCGCTCTCACTTCCTCCCCCCTGCTTTTCTCCTTCATCTATCTATCTGTCTCTCTGTCTAACTAATTAAAAATTTAAATATCAGTCAGCTCATTGTGGTATTATCTCAAGGAATGCTAATTAACACATTTTCAAAAGCAGTAATTGCAACCTTGAGGATGTAATTTAAAGGGCCTTGTTCGTGTGTATGGATAATGAGAATGCTGTTCTCATCAAGCCTGAGAGACGTCCGCTAATAAACTCTTGGAGGGAAGATTAGACAGGTTGGGATTTGAAAGTTGACCAAATTTCTATTTAGTTCAATAAGGGAACTTTCGGTAGTATGAATAGTTTAACCCCACGAGTGGTTAACCAAAAGAATGGGGTGGTAGGCTGGTTAATGAAAGGCTGTTGGTTCAAATCCCACAACGGTTGATCTGTGAAATATCACCATTGTACTCTTGATCCAAACACTTAACCTTGGGTTACTCCAGGTGGATTGTCCCTCTAGAAACTGCACTGTAAGTCACTTTGGATAAGAATGTCAACTACATGAACTACATTAAAGCTTTAAAATGAATTCCAGATGTCCCATTGGACAGGAGAATCAGTCTAGGTAATTTCTGAGAGCTTTTTGATGTGAACTAGCTGTAAAATATGCTGTTTTGAGGTGTGCTAAGAGTGTGTGAATGACCCCTTGATGTTTCAGGCCCCACAAGTTCATGTACGAATCCCATTTTACACTATTTAATCATGTTCATTTTACAATTAAATGATTGCATTTGTAGTGTAAATCATAATATATAGAATAGGAAATAATATTTCACAGTCAGTAAATAAATATTGTTGGGAGGATAAAATAGTTTAAAAACTTTTTAAAACACATTTTGAGATCTGCATCAATATTGAGATGCACTGGAACTGTGAGAGTAGCATAGGTCAAGGAAGTTAGTGAAGCTGTCAAAGTGACAACAAATAAGTTCACTGAATAGGTCATTTGTGTTGGGGGACTCGTACCGAATGGCAAAGCCGACACTTAAAAGCAGGAAGCAAAAGCCACAGAGCTTTTAAGGTACTTGTTTTCTGTGTTGCGGTGGGCGGATGCTCTCAAAATCATGGCCAGGGTTGATTTAATGGCTGACTGGACCCATGTTCTCTGACACACAGAGTTCTCCCTCTATATCTCATCATTTCTCCATCACTCTTTCCATGCACTTTTATTTTGCTCTACCCTTTTTCTCTGTCATCTAAGTTTTATAACCTGTGCTAGATGCCAAGTATTCCTTACTCTGAATGACCATAAATGGTTTAGGTCTTTCTCTTTGAGTTTTGACTGTTGGCTTTGCTGTGCCATTGGCTGTATGGTCATTGGAATGTTTTGTTTACTTTACAGTGTCATTTGGTTGATGGTGTTTTGGGTTAAATGTGTTTTAGTCAGCTAAAAGACTTCGCCGTCCCCTTCGCAGACAAGTTCCAGCTGTAATATTGGATTTTCTGAGCCAAAACTGGCTGTATATCTTGTATCCAAGGTCTATGCACATGTTTTGTCTGAACACTAAATAAACAATGACTTTGACTTTCATGTTGGCATTACACTTCTAGGGTTGTTTGCATTCATTTGCACAGCACACGCCATGAGAACAATAAAAAAGTATCCATATCTTTAGGTTAATGCTCCTTATTCAACTATACAATAACTACAATCCACAGTGACAATATGGTATTTTTCCAACAGTACTTTTTTTTTTATTGTAAAACAAACTCTGATGTTCTTCACTGTTTTCTTTTTGTATTCTTTCTGAAGAGGCTATGTGTGATCATTGGTTTGCAATCAAATATGATATAAAGGAAGAGGAAGACAGAGGAAGTCTGGAAACTGCTAACTGCAGAAAGTTACTCGATAACTGTCAATATTAGTTCAATATGGATTATAGATGAACCATGTCTAATGTATTCACATGCTGCAAGTCAGCAGGCGCTTGACCGACGGTTCTACTGATTTCAAATACCTTCTCACAAATAATGCTAATTATCCTGTTTGAGCTTTAGGAATATGTGTTCACATCTTACATGAATTGTGTTTAAAGTATTATAGCACATCCAAGCAGTTTTTGCCCAATTACACACACAAACCCATATCGGTAATGCACATAAAAAGGTTTCAGATGTAACAGACACATTTTCCAAGGCCATTTCCATAGCATAATATTTCACAATACAGGCCATATTTAATTTTATATCACCAACCTAAAGCTCATTTTCCCCTCCAAACAGACCATCAAGGCAACGTCCCCTCTTGGTGACCCCAGGGTGACTTACAACCTGGAGGAAGGTCAGGTTCCCGAGACCAACATGCCTGTGCGCTTCTACATCAAGCCTAACCGGAGGGACGGTTCTGCTTCTATCTTGGTGGCAGAGAATCTGGACTATGAGACCACGCGTTTCTTTACTCTCCGAGTGCGTGTACAGAACGTGGCGGCTGTACCACTAGCTTCCTTCACCACTGTCTATGTCAACATCACAGGTGAGAGATACCCTTCTGGAAATTACAACTCAATTATATTTAAGCATAAATATAAGTACCACAGTTTTGAGGTCAGTTGTTTTTTTTTTTAACTTAATTTTAATTTAAATGTATTTGTCACACTTATGCTCCCTTAGGCTGCATTTATTTAATCAAAAATGCAGTAAAAATAGTAATACTGTAAAATATTATTACAATTTAAAATATTTTCTATTTTGATATATTTTAAAATGTAATTTATTTCTATGATGGCAAAGCTGAATTTTCAGCGTCATTACTCCAGTTTTCAGTGTCACATGATCCTTTAGAAAACATTCTAATATGCTGATTTGGTGCTCAAGAAACATTTATTATTATCATTGTTGAAAACAGTTGCCTAATATTTTTGAGGAAACTGCAATGTATGTTTTTCAAGGATTCTTTGATGAATAGAAAGTTCAAAAGCACCACATTTATCTGAAATATAAATCTTTTATAATATTATAAATGTATTCCCATTGTTCCATGTCTAATAATCATGGTAAAACCATAGTACTTCTTCCTTAGTGTTAGACAAAAAGAAAGAAGGAGAACAAAAATGTAAAAATCTGACACAATGATAATAGTCCATGTTGACACCTCTCACTAGCTCGCTACAAATACGCCTCGACAACCAGTTCCACGCCGCCTGTGTGCCCTCGGAGAGGTAAACACATTTGCGGTAGTTTAGCAATCAGCATTTCATGCCAGCGCGGTTTCTCAGAAGCACAGCAGTGTCTGATCTGATCCACTGATTGTGTTTGAGGCGCTGACGCTAATGTTTTTTTTCCCTTTCTTCATAGCTCATTTAGCCTGCGCTGTGCATTTGTACACAAAAAGTGTTCTCTGCTGTCATTGAGTGTATGTGGAAATCCAGTGCGCTGATGAGTGCATGACAGGCAGCGGGTGGGGGGCGCAGAGTGACGGTGTGTATGTGTGTGTGTGTAATATGAACAGTGAAGAGCTTTGGCATCGAAGCACAACACTTGAGACCACATCAGCATTAATTAAGAGGAAAATGGAAATTGAAATAGAGGGAAAAGGAGACAAAAAGCCCACAGAACAACCAGACAATAAACCTACATTAAGTAAAAAAAGACCAACAAATGACCCCAAAAGTGACATTTAAGTCACGCTTTAAAATGTCATTGCATTATATACAAAATATCAAACCAAGTTGAGTTTATTTTAAAGAAAGACAGCACAAATACATTTTTCAAGCATAAAGAAAACAAAAATGCTAAAACAGTAGATATTTATGGCAGTCAGACATAGTGGAACATGTGTAAAATGGCTCAGAAAGTACATTTAGTTCAGATAAAAGGTCTAGAATAATTTGCTTGCAGGTGCCACTTTTTTATATCTAATGCAGTTAAACTTGAAATACTTTTTGGGGCCAATGTATTAAAATAATGTTTACCTCTATTCTAACATATGTCCATATGAATCTATTGGAAGATTTGTTTCAGAAGTGTTTATGTCATTTGTAACTGATTGCTCTCATTCTTTTTTCTTTCAGATGTGAACGACAACGTTCCCTTCTTCATGTCATCCACGTATGAGGCGACGGTTCCAGAGGGTGCTGAGATTGGCACATCAGTGGCTCAGGTCTCAGCCTCTGACCTGGACTCTGGTCTCCATGGCATGGTGAGACTCTTAAGTGAAAGTGACGTGAAGTGTAGCCAAGTATGATGTCCCATACTCTGTATATGTGCTCTGCATTTCACCCATCCAAGTGAACACATACAGCAATGAGTAGTGAACACACAAATGTAAACATACACCCGGAGCAGTGGGCAGCCATTTTTGTTTCGGCACCCGAGGAGCGATTGGGGGTTAGGTGCCTTGCTCAAAGGCAACTCTATTGTGGGTAATGAGAGTGGCAGAAAGCGCTGCTGTTCATTCACTCCTCCCACCTAAATTTCCTGCCAGGACTCGAACCTGCAAGCTTTGGGTTACAAGTCCGACTCTCTAACTGTTAGGCCACAACTGCCCACTTCTGAGTATGATCCTTGTTAGTTCTTTTTAAAACTCTAGAACTACCATATCACACGACTTAATATTTGTCTAATATGTGATTGTTAAATTATTTGATGCATAGTGCTCTTTTAAACTTCTTTGACACTCTTTCTTACCTAGATTAACTACATCATTCTGAAGGATCAAAGTGGAGACTCACAGTTCTTCAGCATTAATTCCTACACGGGCATCATACACACCCGGGCCACCTTCGACCGTGAGCAGAAAAGCTCCTACTTGATCGAGGTCCAGTCTCAGGACAGCTCTGAGTCGGCCCGGCCCAGTCAGCAGGGCCAACCCAACACAGGTGTGATCCATCAACCGTGTCTTCTTAACCCCTCGGTCACTCTGTTTCCACCTCCACCAGCCTTCAGGATGAACTCCATTCATTAAGACTTCAATGAGTCACGCCTAATGAAGAACTAATGCCAACCCTGGGATTTGTGTGTAATTTAGGCCATGTATAATATAATGAGGCAGTTTTAATATTAAACAGTCATTAGGATGTTTAATACATTTAATTGAATAAATCATTACTACAAGTTTTCACAAATAATTATTTCTCATTGACGCTTTCTATGAAGTCTGTGTTCTTGCAAATATATTTTTATTACAGCTATATGACACAATTCAAAAGTTAGGGGTCTGTAATATTTCTTTTTTTTAAGAAATTAATACTTTTATTCAGCAAGAATTCAATAAACTGATCAAAAGTGACAGTAAATGCTTTTACATAGCTACAAAAAATCTTTAAAATAAATGCTGTTCTTTAGAAATTTCTATTCATCAAAGAATCCTGAAAAAAGCAGCACAACTTTTTTCAACATTGATAATAATAAGAAATGTGTCTTGAGCACCAAATCAGCATATTAGAATGATTTCTGAAGGATCATGTGACACTGAAGACTGGAGTATTGATGCTGAAAATTCAGCTTTGATCACAGGAATAAATTACATTTTAAAACAGCTATTTTAAATTGTAATAATATCTCAATATATTACTGTTTTGTATTTTTGATCAAATTAGTGCAGCATAAAAAAACATACCAACCCCAGCTTTTGAACAGTAGTGTAAATGTACACATTAATATTCCCATATTCCATTCACTTGAATTTTAATGATAATTAAATTTCATCATACAATGAATGCCAATGACTTTGTTTTGGTTTTGTTGTCCCATCTTATAACATTTATAAATTAATTATTATTAATTAAAGAACTGCTTTTCTCTTGCATTGATGTGATGTGGAAGTAATACTCACCTCTTTTACCTTGCAGACACAGCCTACGTGAGGGTTTTTGTCACAGATGTAAATGACAATGCTCCAGCTTTCTCCCAGTCTGTATATGAGATCAGCGTGGAGGAAGACAAGGAAGTGGGTTTCGTGGTCATTACCGTTACAGCTAACGATGAAGATGAAGGTAATTTTGCTGTTGTATGTAGGCGTGTCAAATGTCTTATTCAGGTGGTCCTGTCACTTGTCGTTAGTTTGTGTTTTTTGTTGTTTTACTTTTGTTTGTTTGTGCAATGATTTCTTTCTGACAGCCCACTGATATTTTTGACAGAGATGGAGGAGGAGGGGTTGCAAAAAGAAATTGAGCGAAATAAATCTAGGTGGAAAATTCGCTCCTTTTTTGCTGAGCTTGTTAGCAAATCTCTGTGGTGAATGTGGGAGTAACAATTTCAGCAACCCATTTGATGTTTGTCTCTTTGATTTGTTTTTCTTTGTTGTCTTCAAGAAAAAGAATTAAATAAGTAGCAGGCCTTCTTTAATGATGGAAGTAAACCCTCATGTGAAAGATTTTGCGTAGAAATTTACATGAGCTGTGTGACATCTGAGGACCCAGGCAAATAACCATTGAGATTTTAAATGGAACAGAATAGATGGTTCTGCCTTTTGAAAAATATACCGAAATGATAAAAGTAGTGTGTAATGGTAGATTTTTGACAAAATTCTCGAGAGGCTTTACTAGGTGGCTTAACCAGAGATTAAATGAGAAACTATATTCCATGACTTCTAAAGTTGTTTGTTGTGTTTGTGTGAGGAAAAGTAAAAAATTTAAGTAATTTTTTTTATCCCCTGTAGTTCTCAAATCTTAATTTAAATTTATGCAGTGTTTGATACAAATTGTACAGGTTCACAACAGTGTTATTTTAGTATCATTGAGATACTTTTAGAGTTTTTAATTTGTTTTTTATTTTTATTATTTTCATTTTAGTTGAATTTTTAGTAATTGTGTTGTGTTTTTTGTCATTTTTATTTATTAGTTTTTGTTTTTTAAAGCTCTATATACTTTTTATTTTTCAGTTTAAATCGTTAAACTAAATGAAAATGAGAAATGTTTCCTTGGCAACTAGCTAAAATAGAATGTTTTTATAAATGTATATTTTATTTCATTTCATTTCAAGTAACAAAAATGTTTTTTTAATAGTTTTAGTTTTGGTTAACTGTAATATCCCTGGTTCACAACAACATAAAAATGAGCAAATACTGACAAAATTTCCAATTTTTTGACAAACTATCTCTTTAAGATAACACAGAGAGGCAAAGAAAGGACAACATTCAGTTTTGTTGTCCTAACCGCTCTACACAGCAGCATACTTTGGTATTGTTACCAAAGTATGCTGAACCCCTCAAGGGCAAGCTGAAACCACAGGGAGTTCATGTTTATTTCAGTAGCACACAGATTTTGCAATGATGTAACTATATCGCCATTACACCATTTTGACAGTCTGTTTTTTTCTTTTCTGTCCCTGTAATGTACGATGCCAAAATTAGCATGTGTACGATGAGCATTGCTGACAGCGTACTTTACCTTAATGCTATGCATTGTTTGACCTCTGAAATGAAACTAGGCTGTTTAATAAATGTTTTATTTATGTCTTTAGAGAGCTGCATATCCTTCAGACAATCTCAGCACTGCCTGGAAACATCACCTTAGCAGCTGAAAGCATGTGAATGCATGAGCAGCTATGAATTAGTCTAGCGACCTCTCAGTGGTCAGTTAAATTTGCATATTCCGGTTTACTGAGCAACTTCTACTTTTGATTTTGTTACACTTGTTGGAACATTCGGTCCATCGCTTGTTTCCTCCGACAGCCATAGAGTCGCTCCTGTTAATCTAAGCGCGACAGGCTTGGACAGATCACCTATCCGTCGAATGTAGCATGGCAGCCTGCCTGTCTGCCCACCCACTCATTTCTCATCCTCTGCCTGTAGAATATTCCAGGCTGTCACCTCCACACATCTCTGTGACACGATTCCTCCACCTGATCTCGCTCTGATTTCCATCAGGGCATGGCGACTTCGGCTCATCTGTCAACATAAACAAACAGGCGGGAGCACGATGTCTCTCACGGCGACGCCGCTTCACCTGTTACATATGCATGACAAATTACGTGTGGCGTGGAGCCGTGTCAACAAGCAGGCTGGATGTGAAGGAGACGGGGGCAGCGGGATGGAGACGTGCAGGTGTCTGATAGCTCATTAATGATGAGACGCCCATGCCACCGTAGAGGTGAGAAGGGTGACGTGACCTGCCACGGCTGGATGGATGGTCTGGAGCAGAGCGTAAGCTAATATCTCACGACTGTCATGAAGGGGAATGCAAATCGAAGGTTGATGTCCCTCTGTCCCCTTCCTACTTTGGAAGGCACAATGAATGAGATTGCCATTAAAATGCAATATTTCTTATTACGCAGGGGATGAAAATGGGGAATAGGAATAATTAGGAGCTGATTTGCAGGAGAGGAAGAATTTTATGGTCCTGTTAAGTGTTTCCTAAAGCTGATTAGCAGTGCCCTCTTTGAGCTGTTCATTAAACTCCAGACTGATTTCAAAGATGGAATATGTAAAACACGCACAACTTTCTTCAACAGCTGAATGAGCACAAGGTCCCCTAGACTTTCAGCTGTCTTTCATCACCAGTGACCATCTTATAGATCACAGTAGTTAGGTTTAACCTGGCTGGCCTGTGGGGGCGCTGTAAGGAGCGCCATATGGCCCGCCTGGTCATTAAGGAAGCTTGCTTTTGGCAAAATCACTTGAGCTCCCCTCAGCAAGCGTCACAGCACATCACACTTCACATCCGTGATGGCCGTAGCCAGGATGAGTAGTGATGTTCTAATGAAATCCTCACACATCACACCCAGATGGTGTTTGTCTCATAGAATCTGATCCGGACTGGTAAACAGAGCTGTCGTGAAACTAGAGTGTACCATGGGTGGATAAAGCCAGTTGGGGTCAAGCTGGGGAGTAGCAGAAAGTAGGAAAGATAGACTGTGGTGATTGTTTGAAATAAGATACATTTTCAACCACATATCTACATCCTGAAAGGAATGGTGTCATTTTTGTATTATTATTATTAATAATAAGTATTATTATTTGGATTTCATAGAGCACATGACAACAGCAGTCTTAAATCTAGACTGTGGTGATTGTTTAAACCAATCAGTTTGATGATTCGAGATAAATTTTTAACCACTGATCTACATTGTTAAAGATGAAGAGTGTCATTTTTGTGCCACTTGGTGAACCAAAGGGAATTTCTTATATTATTGTTATCTTATTATCTAATGAGATTTGTTTAATGATGTATTTAGTAAAATTATTGTCTGTATGTTATGTATAAAACAGTTTGTCTGTGACATTTTGTATGTATGTATATTGATTTCAGTATTTAAGCACAATCATATCATGCCTGTGTGCATTAGAGCTTTCTTGTCCTTTATGTAATCCTCATCAAATGAGCACAGATTAATGCTGACATTCTCTTTTTATCCAGCTCAGCCAAGCTTAACACTTCCTAGAATGCTAACGCTTCCCAAACCCCCCAAACAGGTGCCAATGCCAAACTGCGGTACCAGATTACCTCCGGGAACACCATGGGCACGTTCGATGTGGAGCCAGAGGTTGGCACAATCTTCATTGCTCAGCGGCTAGACTATGAGCAGGTGCAGCGCTACGAGTTACGGCTGGTCGCGTCAGATGGAAAATGGGAAAACCAGACAATGGTTGTCATTAATGTCATCAACCAGAATGATGAGGCACCCCTTTTCACTCAGACTGAGTACCATGCCAGTGTCATGGAGGAACTTACAGAGTTTCCTGTCCTTGTACTAGAGGTGAGGGGTTAAAACACTCAAAGACACATGTAGTTGCAAGGAAATGGCAGTGTTGTAGAGAGGAATATCAGAAATAATTTGAAATATGACAAAATTTTGTGAATGTCTTGCTACAAATTGGTTCCAGTTTCATTACGGGTTTCCTTGAAGTGATATTAATGTCCTCATGTAGTTTAAAGCTTTGGAGGAAAAAAGGAGGCCTATTTGAAATGAATATTTTGACACACCCTGCCACAGTTGTCATTCCCTGCTAGCGTGTCTCAATATTGCTGTCTATTGTGCTGTCAGTGTAAAAAATAGACTTCAAAGGCTTTGCATAAACATACCGGAAAAGAGGCGGAGAGAACTATCGGCATTCCTTTGCTGTGACTATTAACTTTTAATTGCCTCATATGTTCTGTGACAAGTGTGTTGAATGCTAATATGCATGCCTGTTTTTCCCATCTGCTCTTCTCGCAGGTCTCAGCCACAGATCCAGATCAAGAGGCAGACCAGCGTGCAGTGCGGTATTCTCTACACGGGCAGGGAGCTGGTAGCGAATTCACCATAGATGAGATGAACGGTAGGATCTTCGCCCAACGCCGTTTAGATCGTGAGGTTCGCTCGGCCTGGCAATTCCTTGTACTTGCCACTGATGAGAATGGGGCGGGTCTTACCGGGTTTGCTGATGTTCTAGTCGACGTGCAAGATATCAATGACAATGCACCTGTTTTCCTGTGCGCAACGGACAGTTGCTTTTTGGGTCACGTGCCTGAGAACTCCCCAGCAGACACTTCCATCATGGAGATGCGGGCCACTGACCTAGATGATCCAAAAGCTGGCAAGAATGCTATCCTTACCTATAGAATTGTACAGAATGTGCGCAATGAGATCAATCTTAATCTCTTCTCCATCAACCCAGCCACTGGCACCATCTATACTGTTCTGCGCTCTTTGGACAGGGAAGTGGTGGATCGATATCTTGTTGTGGTGGAAGCTCGTGATGGAGGAGGACTTTCAGGAACAGGAACAGCCACCATCATAGTTTCCGATGTCAATGACCATCCTCCAGTGTTCACCCAGAGGGTCTACATGGCCTCTATGCCAGAAAACTTAGACATCAACAGTGAGGTAGTGGTAGTGGCTGCCACCGATGGGGATGAAGGTGAAAATTCAGTCATGACGTTCAGCATCATTGGCGGAGATGAAGACCGTAAATTCTTCATTGAGACAGACAAAGTAAACCGCCGTGGCATAGTGAGACTGAAGAAGAAGATTGACTTTGAGAAGCCACATGAGCGCACGTTTAACCTGACGGTCAAAGTGGAGGATGCTGACTTCTTTAGCCTGGCCTACTGCATCATTCAGGTTGAAGACTCCAATGACCACGCTCCAGTCTTCTTTCCACAGTTCTACGAGGCGGGATCCATGTTCGAAGACGTCCCAGTGGGCACCATTGTGACACAGGTGACAGCTGTGGATCTGGACTCTGGTCAAAATGGGAGGTTTACATACAGCATCGCCCCAGAATCCGACCCCTTTCAGCAATTCCTGGTGGATAAGAGCGGTTGGGTTGTAGTAGCTGACTCTCTAGACAGGGAAAAGGTGTCCCAACATAGACTTATGATCCTGGCCACAGACATGGGCAGCCCTGCTCTGACTGGCTCTGCCATTGTGTTAGTGACCGTACAGGATGTCAATGACAATGGACCAGAGTTTGAGGCTCCATATCGGCCGATTGTGTGGGAGAACACTGTTGCACCACAAGTCGTTCACATGAATGACACATCCGTTCTGTTGCATGCTATTGACAGAGACACTTCATCCAACGGAGGGCCTTTTTCCATTCGTCTGTTGATGTTGACCTCTGATGTTACTAATTTCAACTTGACTGATCTGCGGAATGGCAGTGCTATGATAACCGCTCTCCGCAGCTTTGACCGAGAACAGCAGAAGCGGTATCTTCTCCCCATCCTGATGATTGACAGTGGCTCTCCACCAATGAGCTCCACCAGTACACTTACCGTCATAATCGGAGATAAAAATGACCATCCCCATGCACCTGGACACAGCGAGTTCATAGTGTACAACATACAGGGTATGTTCCAAAGAATACATACTACCATGCTAATACTACCATGCTACATGTCCAAAAATACCATGGTAGTATCACGGTACATTTAGTGTTACCATATTAATTTAGCATGGTATTTACTTGGTACTTCATAGTACTGCATTTTAAATGCATTTTGTTGTACCATGGTACAAGTTTAAAATACCATAGTAGTACCATGGTCAAGTCCAAAATACCATGGTAATACCATGGTACTTTTTGTAAGTGTGACTATATTCATTTAGCATTATGTTTATATGGTACTCCAAGGTACTTCAAAATACTCTATGGTAAAAGTAGTATTACTTGATATATACTTGATATATTTTTAGCATTTTTCTGTTTTCTCTGATGGAAATGCATTAGCCTTCTAATAAGAATTTGTCATGTAGCTCAAACATGGCATGATGCTAACAATTTACTTAAATCCCAGGTTTAAGAGGCACATACACACAAGCCATTTTAAAGGATGTTGATTTCATGACTAACAGGATTACAGCATTTCGTTTTGCCTTTTGGAGAAATGGCAATGTTGCATGCTAATAGCATTGCATCCCCCCCACTGTGCTGTTTAAGTGGGTCCATATGTGCCAATGAGATTCTCCGCTTTTTGCTTATCTCTTTAAAGATACGTCTCCTCCACCCACCCACACACGCGCATATCGCCCCAGGTATCACGCAGCCTGGATGGAGGTAGCTTTTCTTTAACCTCATTATGTATTTTCCCCAGGTACACTCCCCACAACGGTACTTGGACAAGTTCAATCCCCTGACCTTGATGATTGGAGCGAGAAGGTTTACAAGTTCGAAGGCAAACCCCCCAGGTGCTTTGATCTTCTATTGAAGTTTGATTCAAACTCTACTGTGTCAAGTGACACTTACAAGAGAAGAAAAAAAAGAACAAAAGTGAGGGAAGATAAAGGATGAGATCGTGCAGAGCACGACATATTAGCTTACTGACATCTCGCCTGTCACTCTCATTTTTAATTTCAAACTTCACTCTGAAGTGATGCAGAGATTCTCTCCTAGTAACTGATAAGAAAGATTACGTTGGCTAGAGGTTCTCTCTAATGAGCTGAATCTATATGATGGTCTTTGTCCAAACCAGACTCTGTGGCTCATGCCAGCAATGGCACCTTTAAGCAAAGCGATTATGCTAACACCCCAGCAACCAATGCCAACTCAATCAGTTTAGTCTTGAGTTCAATCACAGTCTATTTCAAGTTCCATCCAAAGCTGTGCCTGATGGTGTGTTGTGGCAGATCTGCTCTCATTAATTTGGATAATTAACACATTAATACATTAGCAGTTTGATGATAGCTGGTGTGACACATCTCTTGGCACCGAGAGCGTAGCTTCGATCCAAGCAGTTTTTCATGTGCTTACTTGACAGTTAAGTACCTAATTTGGCACCGGAGCTGAAGGTTACCATTGAGGTGGAACTCTATTCCTGTTATATGAACATGATTGAATTTAATTTGAGCAGTGGCTACTGTGAGTTTAGCGACCTTGCTGCACAATGTCTGAAGTTACAAGACCAAGCATAGCTTCACTGCAAGCAGCATATTAAGAGCCATAAACCAGTGTTGCTTTAATAGATGTGTCATTTTCATTTTGTGTCCTTGTCCTCCTAGTGCACACTACAAGACAGAAGCTCATCACTCACACAAGCCTGTAGATGCAAATATAACAATGTAAAATTTGTTTGAAATCTGGTTGCATGAGATAGCAGTGAGCAGTAGACAATGAAATTGCAAGTCCGCAATCGTCTCATCCATATATTTCAGCAAAACAGTATAAAAATGACCATAAATCCTTCCTCCATGTTGTTCAGAAGCAAATTGTGCAAAATTGCAAACTGTTAGTAGATATATTCACGAATGCATTTGATTTTATAATTGACACTGAGTAGTTTATGTCAGCAACATAACAGAAGACAACAGTGCAAAAAAATAATTTTCTTAATCTGTATTTTTGTCTTGCTTGCAATAAAAATAAATACATACTTATAACAAGATAAATTTATTTGAGAAGCTTTTGGGAGATTTTAGAACATATCTTGGATTTTAAGTTTACATTTCTTATATAACACCATTTGGGGTCATGTTTTTTTAATGTTTTTGAAAGAAGTTCATCAAAAATACAGTTCATGTATCAGAAAATACAGTAATATTGTGAAATATTATTGCAATTTAAAATAACTGTTTTCTATTTTAATGTATTTTAAAATGAAATTTATTCCTGTGATGCAAATCTGAATTTTCAGCATCATTACTCCAGTCTTCAGTGTCACATGATCCTTTAGAAATCATTCTAATATGCTGATTTGGTGCTGATTATATTTTTAAGCATAAATCTTACACAATTTAGTGATGGTTTATGCTTAAAACAGGGAAAATATGCACAGGACGACACTTCAGAACACAAAGCATGGATAACACAACTGTGACCTAGACAGAGAAAAAGCATATCCATACAAAGAGAGAAAGAGAGATTTGTGCTGCCCAGCTGTTCCTGGAATCTCTTATCCAGAGCAACAGAAGTGTCCCTGTCATGGTCATCACATCTGGAGAAGGAGACAGGAGTTGACATAAGTGCTTTCACTGATATACACACTGCCATTAATAATACAGCTTGAGTCATCTTACAGCATCGGTGCTGCTCTTTCATGTGTAATGATCCAGGAATGAACCTTGGAATGAATCTCCAGTTACTGTACAGTTACTTTCACTCTGGCTTGTCAAGTTTTAAAGGGATAGTTCACTCAAAAATGGAAATTCTGACACCATTTTCTCACCCTCATGTTGTTCCAAACCCGTATGAATTTTTTTCTTCTGTCAAACAGAGACAGAATGTTGATGTTGCTCTTTTCCTTTCAATAAGAAGTGAAGGAGGACAAATGTTGTCAAGCAAAAATATCATCAAAGTATCATAATAACAGTGGTCAATATGTCCTGTGCACTATATTCCAACTCCTATAAAGTCATAAAGATAGCTTTGTGTGAGGAACAAACCAAACAATCTCTTAAACATCTTAATTTATGACATGAGTAAATGATATATTTTCTTTTTAATATTTATTATTATAAATATTTAAATGTGGTAAATCAAGATGATCACCAACACACTAGTTGAATCTTGAGTCATGCATTAATTCTCATCCTTTTCCCCACACAGGCAGTTCAGCCTGAACCAGAACACCGGTCAGCTGAGCATCAGGGAGGGCACACCAGCTGGATTCTACAGCCTGCAGGTGAGGGTGGCAGATAAGAGCTGGCCTGACGTCACCTCATCGGCTGAGGTCACAGTGATGGACCTGGAGGAGGAGGCACTGAGGAATGCTGGCTCCATCAGACTGGCCAGTAAGTGGCTCTTCCTTTCAAGGAAACTGAAATCTTAATATAGACCAGCTCACTTTTGTTTTGATTTATTAATCAATTAATTATTAAAACATATGCATGCATTAGTGTTATGTTTAAAGAGTTCATAACATGAAAAATTGCATTTTCTTTGATTTCTTGAAATAAAACTATGTAAACATACTGTGAGTTCCAGAGCTGGAAACTGAAACTTCTTCTCAAGTGTAAAAGAAACTAAGCAGAAAAATTGGCATGTTCTTAAATTGTTGAATATATGATGTCAGAAATATGTGCATCATATTTCAATAGGGGCTTTCGCACTGGGTAGTTCTAGGAACTAGCCACTAGGGTGCTCCCGAGAACTAATAGGAAACTATGAAGTGACGTAAGCTGTGTTTGTTGTTGTGACTTATTTTGACTGTGTGGCTTTATTGTTATGGTGCTGAGAACGCCAGAGCCTGAGCACACAGCGCTCACAATCTTCATTAGTTTACGATTTGTTTAACAGCCTGTCGAATATGTTATTAGATAGAATTGTTATACAAAGAAAGAAGACAGTATATTAAAAAGTATTAGCGTTTGCAGTGTGGTTGATGTCCAATGTCACTAGCTTAGCAGAAATACATAATCTTTCGTTTAGTCCCTTCAAAGTTGTGTTGGATTTTCTTCTCAACTCGAGAGGTCCATCTATCATTGTTTTCCATGTTTGTAGAGTTAGTTTGTGGAGTAAATATATAGACTATAAACTGTATGGGTACACTGCTTTTTAAAAATGGCGGGTACCGGTGGTTTGCGTGCATTTGGCCAATCAGCATACACTTACATCACTGGTAGTTCCTATAGTGCTGGTTTAGACTTTACTCTGAAGTAGGAGCTAATTTAGTTACCCCAAAAGGAGTTCCTAGAACTAAAATCGTTCCTAGTTCCTGCGATGCGAACACAGCAAAATCTGGGTACTTCCGCCAATAGTTGTAGGAACTAAGAAAAGGTTCCTCTGGTGTGAAAGCCCCTAATGCAGATTTTGTAAATCTGTCACAATGTAATGCAGGCTGATATTGATGAATGGGGATAATGCAGTCTGAAGCCTGTGAGTAAGTGCTCTTACTCATTTCACATGCGAAGAGGCCCTTTGCATCGACATCTTAAAGGGACAGGATAAATAAAAATAATAATAATAATAGGGTGAGAGAAAATGTGGAAAACATTCATGCAAAATTAAATTATAACTTAAATAATACACATTGGTGCAGGAAAGATTTTAATTTGGAAAAAAAAAAAATTTTAAACTCACTTTAATAAATGTATTTGGGTTTTACATTGTTGGTAAATTGTACGTGTGTGTGTTTGTTATGCACAGACCTGACTGCAAATGAATTTTTCCGAGCATCAACAAATGAGGAGAGCCGATACATGCGTTTCCGCCGCCTCTTGTCCCAGCTCTTCCAGACTGATATGGAGAATGTTGATGTCTTCAGCCTGGCTAGTGGCAGCCAGCCAGCTCAACATCACCTCAGCGTGTGGTTTGCTGCCCATGGCTCACCATACTACAAGCCAGAGAAACTCCATGGCTACGTGTCCATGCACAAAGCTAAGGTGACAAAGACAAGAGCACAAAAATTCACACTTTCACACCAATCCACGTCTCCTGTGTTTCTCACATAGGCACAGACATGGAGTCCATGAAGTTCATGTTTACACACGTCTAACACCTGCACTCAGAGACACACTTTTCAATAGGGCAATGAATATTTAATTTCCATGTAAGGTATGAGATGGTGGGCTGTCGGTTTGGGACTGGGAGGCGAGCAAGGATGCTGGGAGGGAGGGATGGATGATTAGAAAGAACATGCTGTTTTCTGTGCAGCATCCACCAGTCTATAAATCAGGTGTAGAACGAGCGCTCTTCACACCCCAGCATGGTGCTAATGCTCTCACCGAGATGATGTTGATGCACTACACAGGAAGCTGCTCTGACATTTTTAGAGCCGCTGCTGAGGGATGTGATGGACTGCCCTTGAGACGGACCCCCGTCATTCCAGAACAAACACACTCATACTAACAAACATGCGCACAACCACAAGAAAAAAAGAAAAAATGATTATGGTAAATCACTTGTGTTGTATTATTCCTCTAGTAAGTTGGATATTAATGTGTTTGGATAAATAATATTTTCATACGTTAAAGAAATAGAGTAATGAATATTCCTCAAATTTCATGCTTGTGTCGATCCAAGCCTGTATAAATTTTCATATACTACTTTATTTTATTTTATTTTATTTTTTTTTATTTTTTTTTTGAGAATGACCAATCTCTTTTTTCCCAAACAACTAAAATTAATAAAGAAAAGTACAAATGGAAAAACAAATGATAAAATAAAAATTAAATTACAAAATGTTTTTTTTATTATTAAAATGTTTTTGTTGTTGTTGTTGTTTTGTTTATTTAGTTGTAGTAATGTTGGGAAACATGCATGTTTCGACATGTTGTGTTCTTTTTCTTATATTGATGACCCATTAAAGCTCATAAAAAACATTTTACAAACATTTCTATTAACAAATATAGTAAAAAGTAATAAATTATGGAATTATGCAATTCAAGTAGGATTTGTACTTCTCTTTCAGTTGGAGTCCGCTCTGGGTGTGACCATTCTACAGGTGGGGGTGGACGAGTGCGCCTATGCAGCCTGCGGCCAGACAGGTGGCTGCTCTAGCAAGGTGACATTCAGTGACACCCCTAAAACGCTGAACAATGGGAATGTCTCTTTGGTGTCTGTCTCAGCCAAAGCGAGCGCTCAGTGTGGCTGCCTCGCTCGAGAGGCCGTTCACCTGCACTGCTCCTCGTACTCACAAAACCCTTGCCTGAACGGAGGCACCTGTGTGGATAGTGAACTAGGCTACAGGTAAAACAGTCTAGTGTTCTACCACTCAAATCTATTTAATAACTGCTTCTTTTTCTATATGATAGAATAAACATAGTTTTAATTTGGTTAACTAATGGCTGATCTACTCCTCTGTTGCAGGTGTAAATGTCCCCCTATGTTTGATGGGCCAGAATGCCAGCAAACTAAACACAGTTTCCTCGGCAATGGCTATGCTTGGTTCCCTCCCATAAGGCCTTGCTTCCAGAGCCACATCTCTCTAGAGTTCATCACAGAGGCAGCCAATGGCCTGCTGTTCTACAATGGCCCGATAGGAACACCTCAGCCCGGAGAAAAAGAAGACTTTATTGCTCTGGGTATGAATGGCAAATTGTCTCGATTCACTGTTTATTGTTCAAGTGTTACTTTAGAATGTACAGCGTATTATTTATATACTATTATATTATTTATTATTATTACCAAAAACAATTTCTAGACAAAAATAGTCTTATTTGTATTATTTTTTTATCTGATTTTTGCATTAACAATACCATACACATCTTTTTCCGAATGACTGAAAAAATTACTCAATCTGTTCTGCATATATAAACATGATTTTTTTTTTTTTTCATTCTCTTGTTACCACTGCATGAAATTAATTTCGTCTACCAATTAACTGTGTGACTACAATCGATTAATGGCAACAAGCACAATCTGAAGTGAGCCATTAATGATAGATGTTTGTAAATGTGTGTGGTCAGCAGTGTTTGAGAGTGGGGTTTGGGTCAGCATTGATCTTGACATCAGGTCACCGGTGAAGGTCACATATTCAGATTCTGTACCACCTGTCCAATACTGTATTATGCAACTGGTCGTATGATTTCAGGAAACGACCCTCCCGTGGCCTTGCATAAGCTTACATCATCAGTTTGGTACATGTTTTTATTGAACTGGGGCCAAAACCCTCCACTGCTGTGACAGCAATTTCAAACTGACCACAAATTGATTACGAATAAGCATTTTTTTACTGCTGGGGGTCAAAACTAATCTGAGGGGGAATAAAACAGCATTAGATTTTCATGTCACATGCTTTTGCGGTAGCGGTGTCATATGCTTCGCTATGATGAGTTTGAGAACTTGTTAAAGGTGAAGTGTGCAATTTTTACACAACTAGTGGCACCAAATAGCCTGGGGTCAAAACAATGGGGTCGTTTCACCCATTTTTGGGTGAATGTTTAGAAAAGTAACAAGCTGCATGATTTGAGGTGTCATTCATGTCTGTAGCACAAACAAGATGAGTTACACAAGTTTTCAAGCCCAGAACTGCTGTTTTGTGGTGTAATGTGTGGAATGGTTCCAGATTGGATGCTGCTTCAGTGATCTACTGTAGTTATACACTATTGAGCAAAAGTTTGGGGTCAGTAAGTTTTTGATTTTTTGAAAATAATTAATGCTTTTATTTAGCAAGGATGCATTAAATTTATCAAAAGTGAGAGTAAAGCTTTCTACATTGTACTTTCACAAAATCAATTTTAAAAATGCTATCTTTGAACTACCTATTCATCAAAGAATCCTAAAATAAAATAAATCACGGTTTCCACAAAAATATTAAGTAGCACAACAGAAGCAATTGCTGCTGAAAATTAAGCTTTGTAAAACAGATTGCTTTTTAAAATATATCAAAATAGAAAATAGTTATTTTAAATTGTAATAGTATTTCACAATACTGTTTCTACTGTAAAATCTGTCTTTTGATTAAATAAATTCAGCCTTTGTGAGCATAAGAGATTTGGAGAGAATAAAAATCTTACCATCCCCAAATTTTTAAACTGTAGTGTACCTGTTGGCACTCATGTCAATATACTGTGTGTCTTCTAATGAAATTCCATTATTCTGTTTCATTCAATAGAGTTAAAAAATGGAGTTCCTGTGCTGAGTGTGAATTACGGCTCTGGGACTCTGACACTGCAGCTGTCCGCGAGAGCCACTGTCATGGACCGCCGCTGGCATCACCTCGACATCATCAGCGACGGCAAGGTACAAGCATAGATTGAAAATGGAGGGCACATGACCAGAATGAGACACTGGGCAGTTGCCATTCCCTGAGGAATTTTTGTTTAACTTCATAATGTTCTCTATCTCACCTCAATTTCATTGAGATATGAAGCTGTCAGAGAATCCAGATCATCACGTAACTTTGAGGTTCTCATTGGGTTAAGCAGATTGTGAGCTTTATCGCCCTCTGGGATTTGGGTCTAAAATATTCCATTATAAAACGTGACCTCTCCAGCACTCAGATGTGGTGTAATTTTGCCTTGTGGTAAAATCATTTGTGTGGATGTGTGTGTTTTTGTGTAGACTGTACAGATGATTCTGGACTACTGCTCTGGTGCCATGGTGAACGAGGTGGAAGGCCTGGGAATAGAGATGTCTGACAATGATCAGTCGGTTTGCAAGGCCTCCGGAGAAACGCCGGGCAGCGAAAGGTAAAAACATGCTGCTGAAGTATATTTGATCTTAATTTATCAATGCTTAGAGAAAAACCCCAGTGAAAAGATCAGCTTAGACCATTTGCATGCTGGTCCAGGATTGCCAAATTTGTTAAAAGACAAGTTTATTAAAGAACCCATGAAATTAAAACTAAAGTTTTTTGGATTTTTGATGGCATCAGAGTGTCATGGCCTCATACTTTGAGCTGGACACTATGCTAGCATCTTTCTTTTCCAGGACAATCTTATCTTTCACTCAGGAATATACAAATATTTGTCCAATAAAATGCTCTCTAGAATACCACCTGCCTCTGACTAGCAATAGCAAGTAGCTAATCATGGTTCCTGGCTGTGATTTAAACTAAATGCACAAATGTTCTTTTCTCAGGTTTTTGGACATCTACCAGCCTCTCCAGTTGGGTGGGGTTAAAGAGACATACTCACTCCGTAAATTACACCCCAATTACAAAGGATTTGTGGGATGTATGAGGAACCTTGTGGTGGACAGTCAGGTAAAACTAGTGTAAATGTGTTTTTTTTTCTAGAGTGTATTATAGTATAGTATAGTATACTTTCTGGAGGGAATCTTGGCTGAGGCAAAATATAATTTAACAAAAACAACTTAAAAAAAGATTGCCATCTTAATTTGCATACTTATACTATGCAATAAAAGTTTGTACTTCACTGGAAATGGGTAAGTACATACCTGTTATGCAGTGTTTGCATTTGCCTTTATAAGCATTTAGCTGAAATCACTACCTTAAAATACATTAATATTTAATATTAGTTGCCTGCTTAACTGCTGTGGGTCATCCTCACATTCATCTGCATTTTTCCTCAGGTGAAAAAGTTAAATATTAATTATTACAAACAATTTTTTCTTTAATTATTCAAGGGACTGTGGGAAATATCCAAAAACTCATGCAGAAATGCACACTCCAAAAAAATTTGGCTTTTTATTTTCAGCATACTATTTTACTATTAATTCTGCTGCAAATCATTAGTAAAAAACACTTTTGTCACATATGCACTGCTGTTTATAAATTAGCACAGAAATATATAATATACATTAAACTCAGGTTTTGTGAATTAATCTTTGTTTTATTGAGTATATTTGGATTCTGTCAGTGTTAAACATTTTTTCTTTTAATGGCTGAAATTCAGACTGTGTTTCGGGTTCCAATCCACAATCTTTTGTTTGGTCGGAACAGATATTTGCCTGAGCCACTTTCTGACAGCGAGTCGATACGGATCAATGAGGTTCAGCATTGTGCTGACGCAGACCTTTCTGTGTTTGCGTGTCTGTTTTCTGTCAGGTGTACGACCTCAGCAGTCCAGCAGAGAGCGAGAACAGTGCCCCAGGATGTGCCCTAACGGATGGTGTGTGTCTGACTGCTGGAGGACCCTCCTGTGGGGTCCATGGGAAATGCTTGGGGGAATGGGGCTCCTTCAGCTGTGATTGCCATCCAGGATACAGTGGACACAAGTGTGACAAAGGTAAGCCAACACAATAGGTATCATTGTCCTGCTGAAAAATCCAGCATAAACCAGCATGAATTCCATGTTGGTCCAGGCTGGTTTATGCTGGTTAGAGTTGGTCTGGCTGGTAGACTAGCATAGTCATGCTGTTCTCAA
Organism: Hypophthalmichthys molitrix; assembly: GCA_037950675.1. Taxonomy (NCBI): domain Eukaryota; kingdom Metazoa; phylum Chordata; class Actinopteri; order Cypriniformes; family Xenocyprididae; genus Hypophthalmichthys; species Hypophthalmichthys molitrix. The sequence goes on from CM075507.1 coordinate 16,910,267, forward strand.
GCAAAACTGAGCTTGTTTGCTGGTCCACCAGCTCTCCCGCTTCCCATGCTGGGGACCAACAAGCAAGCATCCTTTGCTGGGCACAGCATGCAAAACATACCTTATGCTGGTGACCAGCAATGCTGGAGGTTACATGGGCTATATTTGATGCCCATGACTGTTGTACCATAATCCCACACTCATATAAAGTAATGTGCAGCAAGACATTTCATTGGCCCAAAATCCTGCTTCATATAAACTACTATTCAAAAGTTTGGGGTCAGTAAGAATGTTTTTTACGTTTTTAAGTCTCTTGTACTCACCATTAGTCACCAAGGCTGCATTTATTTGATCAAAAATACAGTAGTAACATTAATATTGTGAAATATTATTACAATTTTAAATAACTGTTTGCTATTTTAATATATATTCAAATGTAATTTATGGTAAAGCTGAATTTTCAGCATCATTACTCCAGTCTTCAGTGTCACATGATCATTCAGAAATCATTATAATATGCTGATTTGCTGCTCAAGAAACATTTCTTATTATCATTAATGTTGGAATCTGTTGTACTGCTTAATATTTTTGTTGAAACAATTAGTTTTTAGGATTCTTTGATGAATAGGAAGTTCAAAAGAACAGCATTTATTTGACATAGAAATCATTTGTAACATCATAAATGTCTTTACTGTCACTTTTATTGTTGAATAAAAAAAAAAATCTCACTGACCCCAAAATTTTGAACAGCGTGTAGCTCCATATTAAACATCAAATATCTTTCTGGTTTCTATAATGTTTGGGTACGTAATAGCACTTCCTGAGTGGTCATTTGAGAAGGACAGTGTGTTGAGGTACCAGCTGAGAGGGGGAGGAAGTCCACGCAGGACCCAAGCTCACTTCCTGTTGAGAACACGCTCTTTCATGGGCAGCTTGCTCAGCATGGCTTCACGTGACACCAACGAGTTCATTATGCTGGAGGTGAGTGATACACATGAATGCAATAACATTCATTTTAAGCATCCCTTAAGTGTCCAAATACATTTTGGAGCCACTGAAAATGTCCTAAAACTGTAACGCTGTGTCATCTTTTTGTTTCTCAGATAGTAGATGGGTACCTTACTGTTCGTGCTAACCTTGGGGACGGCGCTCACTCTCTCAAACTATTAGGCCAGCGTGTGAACCATGGCCAGTGGGTCTTGGTCAGCCTTCATCGCCATGACAACATCTTTACCCTGCAACTGGAGCAGGGCGGGGGTTCACGAGAGGTTACGGGGGTCCTGGGTCAGAAGAAGGAAATAGTAGTTCACCCCTCCAGTGTGTATCTGGGAAACAGCGCCACTCCAAACACGCAGGGAGACTTTCAGGGTGGGTTTTCTCTTCTCTTTCTTCCTCATTGCTGTAATTTATATCAATACATTTTGCTTTGTTTATCTCCTGATGAGAATTAATTTGTTTTCTTCTTCAGATGTTTTTATCATTTATGATTTTTATAATTAAAGCTTAAAGGCACAATGTACAATATGTAAGTTTTTTTATTAAAATATCCAAAAACCACTAGAACAATGCTATATATTTTGTTGACTTGTGTTCTTGCATTATCCCAAACATTTCCAACAATTTTTAAATCCAGAGAAATCGGCAATTTTAATCAGGACATAGACCGTGTCATTGTGTTGCCTGTCAATGACTTCATATGTGTGCTACCTTCATTAGCATTCGCTCCAGCGGCCTCTGTCCCGCTCCCACGGCTCTCGCCCCTTCCTGCCTTAAACCACAGTAATGTTAATAAAACTTTAAAACATAAGCTCATCCATGAACATGATTTCTGCCCAAGTCCATTGGATTCCTTTCCATCAGCTGTGGAGGTGAAGACGACAGTGCCCATGATTCACACGCTCATTCACGGCGTCATCAAGCTACGCCTTTGTTTTAAAAAAACAACCTCTAGTGGCGAAAAAATTACATATTGTGCCTTTAATATTCAACTGCTTTCTGAAATGCTTGATTCTGATTGGTCAGTCTCAGCATTCTGTGGTCAAATATTTTTGTATATAACCTGTAGACTGTATCATTTGACAGTTGTCCCTGCCAAACAATAATACATACACTACTGTTCAAACATTTTGGGTCAGTAAGATTTTTTTTTTTTTTTTTAAGAAATTAATTTCAGCAAGAACACATTAAATTGATCCAAAGAGACAGTAAGTACATTTATAGTGTTACAAAAGATTCCTAAAAAAATGTACACCTATATATAAATACTTACAAATAGTAACAAAAATAAAAAGTAGCTTTGTTAAAATAAGATACACTGACAAAGTTACACCCTGGTTTTTTTTTTTTTACCGTACAGGCTGTATGCGGGATGTAAGGCTGAACGGTCACTCCCTGCCACTGGATGGTCAGGGCACAGAGTTCAGTACTGTACTGGAGCGGCATGGAGTCGTGCCCGGCTGCCACTCTGACGCCTGCAGCGCCAAACCCTGCCTGAGCCCGCTGTTTTGCGTCGACCTGTGGAGGAAACACGAGTGCAGGTGAACACTCTCTCTTACACGGCTTATACTGTCAAACTCCTCTTTCTTTGTTTCAACGTCCGCTCTCTCACTCCAGGTGTCCAACCAATCAGGTTGCAGTGGTGGATGAGGGCACAGGTCTTTTGCATTGTGCCCCCTCTCCCTGTGGCCCCACCACATGTCGTAACGGTGGCACCTGCCTGGCTCACTCCACCAAGACCTACCAGTGCCGCTGTCCAGAGGGCTTCAGGGGCCAGTGGTGTGAGATCGGCCAAATCAAATCTCTTCGTCTCGCTGCGCTCAGTCCGAGCTCCATTCTAGCCATCAGCATGTGTCTGCTCGTCTTTTTTGGTAACTATCAGGATATCCTCACACACACCCATATATTGTCATAAAGTCTGTGTTGCGGTAAAGTCTCCATTATCATTGTGGAACCATGATGCGACCCTCTCAGTTTGTGACAGTGTTTTGGGAAAACTGTCAATAGAGAGCTAACAGTGGTAGGAATGACAAGGCAGGCCAGATGTGTGTGTGTGTGTGTGTGTGCACCTCAGACAGGTACAACAATGACGTGACAGGCTGGCAGTGCCCTCCAGGCCTCTCTGCCAGCTCTGACACCCCATCAGCCACATCGCAAGCACACACACAAATCCTTTTTAAAGCATTTCTGCATGCAGGCGGGAAGAAATCACTTATCAACTGAAGTTAAAATGTGATGGGATTGGTTGGGCTTCAGAGAAATTTGTCAGAAAATGGTGGGTTATTTTCGGATTGATCTGCCTTTAATTGAAATGAGGAGTCTTACCATCCATGAACTGGCAAGATGGCATGAGCTGGTGAGAGCTGAAGCCTGCAGTCAAACATTTGATATGTCAAAATGTGATAATGTGCTCTGAGTGAATAAAAAAAATTGGGATCCAAAATCTAATTTAAACCTGTAAATAATATAATTTCATGATTAATTTGTAAATCTAATTTGTTGAGTTGAAATATTTCATAATAAATTACACTATCATTCAAAAGTTTGGGTTCGGTACATTTTTTTAAATGTTTCTCCTATGCTCAACAAGGATGTTTATTTGATCAAAAGTACAGTAAAACAGTAATATTATGAAGCACATTTTTGTCCAGGATTCTATGATGAATAGAACAGCTTTTATTTGAAATAGATTTTTGTAATAATTAAAAGACTTTACTACCACTTTTGATCAGTTTAATGCATCCTCGCTGAATAAAAGTATCAGTTTCTTTCAAAAAAAAAACTTACCCCAAAAAGCAGTGTATAAAAATGCAAAATGGATGCATTTTAATTAGTTGTCCTTAACTGTAGGATCCCATTGAATGTCACATTATGAAGTACAATGGGTTGTGAAGGACTTTAATTTACCTTCATTACCTTACTGAGCACACACAACCCCACAGAAATAAACTTTAAATAACTTTAAACTTTAAATAACTGGTTACATTATTCTTGTTTTAATCTCTCTCTTCCCTCTGCAGCCGTGCTCGTGGCAGTGACCGTATGGAATCAGAAGGGCAGTCGGAATAAGTTCCGCAAGCGAGGTGTGTACCACATCCCAGCGGAGCACGAGAGCTGGGAGGACATCCGGGAGAACATCCTCAACTACAACGAGGAGGGAGGAGGAGAGCAGGACCAGGTATTCCATTAACACAGGCAGTGGGGGGGGGGGTATTGATTTACTTTCAGTAAAACTCAGGTCAGGGGAATGACCTCCATCAGCATCAACACTGGGATGCCATCCTCCTCTAGATGGCAGCATTCAGTACTTTAGAAGCTGTATCTGCACAACACCATTTACACAAGAGCACGGCTATGCTCAGAATGGAATATTAGTGTTCTGTTGATATACTGCTTACTGTTTTTCATACATTTCAAAATTATGCTCTATTGTAGTCACATGACAAAAAATTGTTTAATTAGAGAGTGGCATCCAGTTACCTCGGAAATAAATACCATTATATTGCATTTCAAGTCTTAACTGACAGTCCATTTAAATAATGAGATGTTAAATGTTGTTACATACAAAAAATTCACAGAAATACTGCAGAAATAGTAAGAGTAGCAGTTTAGTATGCTATTTCAAACTTAGTAAATGTTTCCTGATTAACATTCTTTGCTGTTCCTGGAACAACATTCCTTGCAGCCAATATTATACAATTAAATTTTTATTTTACTTGTGTAAATCACGTTGAGCATTCTGGCTCTAGAAATGAACAATGAGATACATGAGAAAAGATATCCATTTATATGCACTGCTGTTCAAACGTTTGTGTGCAGGAAGACTTTTTTTTAACTTTTACATTGTTACAAAAAAATGCTGTTCTTTTGAACTTTCTATTTATCAACGAAACCTACACAACACAACCATTTTCAACATTGATAATAAGAAATGTTTCTTGAGCAGCAAATCAACATATTAAAATGATTTCTAAAGGATCATGTGACACTGAAGTCTGGAGTAATGATGTTGAAAATTCAGCTTTGCCATCACAGGAATAAATTACATTATAAAATATATTAAAGTCCCCCTGTAGTCAATAATTTTACCCCATAAAGCTCATCTTTGATCACCAAAATGACATGTTTTTCCAGTGAAAAAAAATTCTTCATCCCTCTATACCCTTGCCTCATTTAAAATACACGGATCAATGAATATGCTAATTAGCCCCGCCTCCACTCACTCGAATGAGCTCAGAGATCCACTCTGTCAACTTACTGAGGTAATTGCTGCACAATGGTATCGCTTTTTACAACATCGGACACATAACGGTAATTAATATGATTAGTCTTTTGCTTGACTATGTTATCAAACAGCTAATAATGTGTTGCTAATGTTACACAAACCATGTTCCAGTTCACCATCTCAGAGTCAGACAGCTGCCTTTTGCAAATCAGCATCCTTACAAACACTTTGAACAACTTAACGTCAATAGAGAAAGTCATATAGTTCATCATAACATCGTAGTATACATCATACACCGCTATATTGCTAAATCCCAATTTTTCATATCAACAGTAAACTATATCGGGATAACAGAAACACCTGCGATTTCAAACCGTGTTTTTGAAACTGTCTTTAGATCACTGCAGTTTTAAAGAGGAAATACTCAGTAATGGAGTTGACTTATGAATTTTCACATGGTATGTCTTTAAGCATATTAAAAACTTGATTTTTACCACAGGGGGAATTTAAAATAGACAACAGTTATTTAAAATTCTAATAATATTTCACAGTACTACTGTTTTTACTATATTTTTGTTTAAGTAAATAAAGCATTAGTGAGCAAAAGATTTCTTTTAAAAACATAAAATCTTACCAACCCCAAACATTTGAATGTCAGTGTATATTCAGATTTTGGCAAAGTTGAATGTCATTTTGTTTTTCCAGAATTAAAACTGTCACCTATGTGCCCAACAGAACGCCTATGACATCACTGAGCTGAAGAGGCCGCTGTGTTCCAGCTTGTCCCAGTCCTCCTCCTGCACTACCGCCCCCCTCATCAAGTCATCCCAGGGCTCTCAGGAGGAGGTCCACCCCTGTGGAAACATCACGAACGGAGCCACCCTTCCCTACCACCACAACGCTGGCTGCGGCGGTCACTGCGCCATGGATTTCAAGAGCTATGTGTCGCGCATCATCTGGGAGGCCGACAACGACAGCCTGGCGTTCCCCATGGACACCTACCACGTGTACTGCATCGAGGGAACGGGCTCCAGCGCGGGCAGCCTCAGCTCTCTGGGATCGGCCATCTCGGAGGAGGGCTTCAGCTACGATTCCCTGCAGCACTGGGGCTCCAAGTTCGAAGGCCTGAGCGAGCTTTATCGCCGACCCGAGCTGGCCGTCCCCTACATGGACACGGTGCAAAGCCAAAGCCAGGAACAGCAACAATAATCAGACGACCCGAACACTTCAGGCCCAGCGTTTGTTTTTGTGTTAGTGTTTTATAGCCTTTATAGAGTTCCAGTTTGAACGCTACAAAAAAACTTGTCCTAAGAAATGATTTCTGTTCATTTGTGATGCAGTCACACAGCTTTAAGGGCGAGGAGCATCTGAGGTTGGAGGACTGATTTGTTTTATTTATTGATTAAAATATTAAATGTACTGTATTTATTTTTGCTCTGATAGGGAACAAAGCCAGTGAATCATCAGGACTTCACCATGATGAACATGGTTTACAGTCACATCCAGCGTGTCACAAATAAGGTGCGTTGTAGTAAACACGTGACTAATGCTGCGTTCCATTCTACTCTGAAATGTCCAGCTTTCTTTCTGTCAGATTTCCATCTTAGAAGGTTGTGAAGAACTTCTATTTCACCAAAATGTAAATACACACTATCATTCAAAGTTTAGGGTCGGTAAGATTTTTGAATGGTTTTGAATGGTGAAGTCTCACCAATGCAGCATTTATTTGATTAAAAATACAGTAATACTGTCAAATATTATTACAATTTAAAGTAACTTTTTTAATATTTTAACATTTTAATATGTGATTTATTTCTGTGATGGCAAAGCTGAATTTTCAGGATTTGTTTTATGAAAAGACTTCAAAAGAACAGCATTTTTTAGACACAATGTTAAAGTTTTAGTGTTAATTTTGATCAATTTAATGTATTCTTGCTGAATAAAACTATTAATTTCTTTAAAAAAAAACAAAAAACGTACTGAACCTTAGAACAGGGTTCCTGTGGTGCTGGAAAATGATGATTTTCATGCCAATAAAAATAAAAAATAAAATAAAATAAAATAAGAATAAAAAATAGAAGTTGTAATTAACTCAAATAAATAATATAATTAAAAATGAAGTCATCATAAATTAGAAACTAGAAAAGCAGAAAAACCCTGCGGGAACCCTGCTTGAACATTCAATGTTAAGCAAATAAAATGCATCAATGAGACAAATTTCCTATGACAAAACCTGTTTAGCAAATGTTTGCAGTGACAGGTGTGTAAAACACTAAATGATCTTCACTGAGGATCATCAAACACCAGCAAAGAGATTTTTTTTCTTTATGTCATTAAGAATCAGAAAAAAGAACACGGCCATTTTGTCTGAAGTCATAGAAACCAAATATATATCCCACATCCGCCTTTGAATAGAGCGCAGCATTATTCCCAGCAGTTTACTGATCAGGGCGTAACATTTAAAAAATCTGCATTTGACCAAAAACACTCTTGTTTTAATGGACCCAGCTGCACTTTTGATGGACGCCCACTTCTGAATTTTAAGTCTGAAACATAAATTTGCCAAAAGAGGGTCATGAAGACACCGAAAGACTTCATAGGTGACTGATGTGCCAATGAATCACAAATCCACTCACGCAAAGAGTGCATAAGTTACATTACTTTCGGTCAGTGGTGGTATAAATCTGCTTTCTGCCATGAATATTCATTGTGTAGGTTTTATCTTTCTTTGTCTTTTTCATATGAAGGACGTAGTGTGTGATGCCAATCATTTCTGATGCTGGTGTGCTGAAACGTGGCGACACTATCGTCTGTGTCATAACACCAGATGAATGTATCGTGTATTGAGTAGCCGAGTCGAGACTCCACTGTGTCAAAGTCTGTTTTAAAAGTTCAAATGTGGCCAGACGCAGCGCAAATACAATCACTAAAAAGCTTATAAATATTTTCAATTGCAATATACTTGCAAATGATCTGTATAGTTCTATTTTTATTGTTGTGAAAACACAAATATTAGTCTGCTAAAATGTGCAGGCTGCATTTTGTAAGAACAATGAGCCATATGATTGGTTTATCAGTTAGATTAGCCCTCTAATAAATGCTCAGCAAAACCTATACAGAGACATAAATTGAGTTGAATCTCACACATGGTCCTTTACAATAAAAGGGCAATGGCCAAGGCAACGTCACTTCATGTCTCTTGTAAACCGTCTAACAAGAGCATGAGGTCATTGCCACAGTGGCTTATAGCTGACATGAAATGTTCGTTTCAGCCCATCACAGACCAGTGCTGCTCATTGTACCATGTAAATAATGTACATACAGAAATACTTTTTCTAGGGACTTAACTTTTTCCTTTTTGTATATGAATTTTAATAAATGAAATGTTTTCCTTGAGCAACTGTGAGAGTATGGTTATTTTCTCCTCTTGTAGACTCCCCATACTAAATTTCACACCTCAATGTCAGTGATGTTCTTTTGTGTTGTTTTACTGCCACCCTGTGGTGACTTAGAGTAATAACAGGCTGATTCGGTTTTCTACTGTACTACAGTTGCCTTGTGGGCTATATTATCGTCTACATCATTTCCATGAGTTTTCCATCCTTTTTTAAAATTCCCTGGTTCCCTGGTAAAATTCCCTGGTAAAATTTTCAGGTTTTCTATGACTATAGAAACCATGTAAAGCTTGCTTTCATTCTACTACATACTCCTCAGGAACCTAGTTGTGTTTGAGTATTAGTGTTAAAGGGTTAGTTCACCCAAAAATGAAAATATTGTCATTTATTACTCTCATGTCGTTCTACAGCCGTAAGACCAAATTAAGATATTGTTGATGAAATCCAATGGCTCAGTGAGGCCTCTATTGAGAGCAAAGCCATTCAAACTCTCAAGGTCCATAAAGGTACTAAAAACATATTTGAAACAGTTCATGTGAGTTCAGTGGTTCTATCTTAATATTATAAAGCGACAAGAATACTTTTTGGGCGCCAAAAAACAAAATAAAGACTTTTCAGCAATATCTATATGGGCCGATTTCAAAACACTGCTTCGGAGCTTTACGAATCAGATCAGTGAATCGGAGCGCCAAAGTCACAGTTTAGCCGTTTGATAGGAGATCCGAATCACTAATTTGAAACAAAAGACTCATAAAGCTCAGAAGCGTCATGAAGCAGTGTTTTGAAACCAGCCCATCAATATATATTGTTGAAAAGTCGTTATTTGGGTTTTTTTTGCCACACAAAAAGTATTCTTGTCGCTTTATAATATTAAGATAGAACCACTGAACTCACTCACAACATGAGCTGTTTCAAATATGTTTTTAGTACCTTTATGGACCTTTGAATGGCTTTGCCCTCAATGGAGGCCTCACTCACTGAGCCATCGGATTTCATCAACAATATCTTCATTTATGTTCCGAAGATGAACAAAGGTCTTACGGGTGTAGAACGACATGAGGGTGAGTAATTGATGTCATTATTTTCATTTTTGGGTGAACTAACCCTTTAAAGGTAAAGCTGTAAATGAAAAATGAAAATGATGTCCTCATTTACTCACCCTCAAGCAGTTCCAAACCTGTATGAATTTCTATGTTCTGCTGAAAACAAAGGGAGATATTTCGAAGAATGTCAGTAACCAAACGGATCTTGCCCCCCATTGACTACCATAGTAGGAAAAATAAATACTATGGTAGTAAATGGGGGGTGCTGAATGGGGGCTGAACCAGCCAAGAATGAGGAGTCAGGGTGGTTGAGGGATGCTAAAAAATGTCGAGGAACATAGGTGAGCCGGCTACGTAGGCCGTAATATATTTGTCTATATACACTGACGAACCAAAACATTATGGCCACTCATAGGTAGGGTTGCAAAATTCCGGGAATTTTCAAAGCTGGAAACTTTCCATGGGAATTAACTGGAATATATGGGAATTAATGGGAATAAACAGGGAATTTGCAAAATTGCAGGTTAGCCTATAACAGGGCACTTAAATGTAGTTGAAAAAAAAATCTTACAGCATAATTTTGGTTAAAACAACCAGATATAATGCAATTTCAGTTGAATTTTTACCCTGCACATTCCTCAGTCACATTCACACAGCACACTACTTACTGCAAGGCTATTGAGGCCACACCCCCTGCATGCACTGTGCATTCCCCCAGTCCATAACATGTACATTTGAACAAAAATACAGAAAAAACAGTATTACTGTGAAATATGACTAAAATTTAAAATAATGTTTTTTTATTTTATTTTAATATACATTAAAATATAATTTATTTCTGTGATGCAAAGCTAGATTTTCAGCATCATTTCTCCAGTCTTCAGTGTCCGTCATTCTAATATTCTAATTTGATACTCAATTATCAATGTAGGAAACAGTTGTGCTGCTTAATATTTTTTATAACCTGTGATACTTTTTTTCAGGATTCTTTGATGAATACAAATTTAAAGAACAGCATTTATTTAAAATAAAAATATTTTGTAACAATATACACTACCGTTCAAAACTGTGGGGTCAGTAGTTTTTTTCTTTCTTTTTTGAAAGAAATTAATACTTTTATTCAGCAACTATGTGTGAAATTGATAAAAAGTGATATTAAAGTGAAATTGTTAGAAAAGATTAGAGAAGATTTCCATTTTGAATAAATGCTGTTCTTTTTAACTTTTTATTCATCAATGAATCCTGAAAAAAGTATAAAGCAGCAACACTGATAATAACTGAGTATCAAATCAGCATATTAGAATGATTTCTAAAGGATCATGTGAAACTGAAATAAATAACACATAACAATTGCTGCAATAAAAATATATTTATTTTACATATACTAAATGTACTAAATTAAAATTAATTGAATGTGAAAAAGAAATAACTATTATGACCAAACAAAATGTTTATATTTATGTTTGTATATGATACTTTTTATATAAATATTATACATTTATATAAATTTCCCAAAATTTCCAATTAATTCCCATAAAATCTCATAAATTCCCATACATTTCTGTAAATTCCCGTAAATTCCTGTTAAGTTTCCAAATTGGAATATTTCCAAAATTCCCCAGGTTAAGTTCCCGTGGAAAGTTTCCGGAAATTTACCGGAAACTTTCCGGCCCTTTTGCAACCCTATTCATAGGTGAAGCAAATTTCATTGATTATCTCCTAACAAGGCCACATGTCAAGGTCTGGGTAGGTTAGATTGTAAGCAAGCAATCACTTTTTTGTAGAATACATGTTGCATGAGAAATGGGCAGGAGTAAAGACCTAACTTTGACAAGGGCCAAATTATGGCAAAGCGACTGGCTCAGAGTATCTCTGAAACGGCAAGGCTTGTGGGTCAGCAGCGGTGAGAATTTACCAACAGTGGTCTGAGGAGGGACAAACCACAAACCAGCGACGGGGTGTTGGGTACCCAAGGATCATCGACGCATGAGGGCAGCAAAGGCTATCCCGTCTGGTCTCTAGCCAACAGAAGGTCTACTATGGCACAAGTCACACAAAATGTTAATGATGGTTGTGGGAGGAATGTGTCACATCACACAATGCATCACACTCTGCTGCATAGCCACAGACCAATCATAGTGCCTGTGATGACCCCTGTTGAAAGCACCTACAATGGGCACACGAGCGTCTGAACTGGACCTTGGAGCAGTGGAAGAAGGTTGCCAGGTCCGATGAGTCTTATACATCACATGGACGGCCATGTACGTGTGCGCCGTTTACCTGGAGAAGTGATGGCACCAGGATGCACTGTGGGACGACGACAAGCCAGTGGAGGAAGTGTGATGATCTGGGCAATGTTCTGCTGGGAAATTCTTGTGGATGTAATTTTGACATGCCCCCTACCTAAACATCACCGCAGACTAGGTACACCCCTTCATGACAATGATGGTGGTGGCCTGTTTCAGCAGGATAATGCACCCTGCCACACTGCACACATATTGTTCAGGAATAGTTTGAGGAACATGACGAAGAGTTCAAGGTGTTGCCCTGGCCTCCAAATTTCTCAGATCTCAATCTGAATGAATGTGTGGGATGTACTGGAGGAACAAATCTAATACATTGCGGCTCCACCTTGAACATGAAGGATCTGCTGCTAAAGTCTTGGTGCCAGATACCACAGGACACCAGTGGACTTACAGAATGGGTCGGCACTGTTTGGCAGGATGGAGAGGAACTTCAGCATATTTGCATATATATATTTGCATATATATATATATATATTTGCATTTTATCTGCTAGCTCCATCTGTCTGAAAGTTCTCCAAGCCAACATAATGCAGTGGTATGTGGGACACACATCATTAAAAGTAAAAGCATGTGTAGTTTGGAGTGGGTTCTTTGTCTCAGAGAGTCTTGCAGGGGGTTGGGAGTTCAGGGGTAGGAACCCTAATAAGGAGGGGACATTCATTCCCCAGAACACAATAACTCACACAACAGAGGCATTGTAATGAAAGTCCATGTCTTCAACACCAGCCGCATGTCTGGCAGACACCTCTATGTAGAGACCAGCTGACCACTGCAATAGCGTTTATCAACTGATTGTAATATGTAACAACATATCAAGAGACCAATGCCTTATCCAACTTTAGAAAAAATCAAAGAATTGAGCTCTAATAATAGCCAACGCTTCTGCAAATACTCTAACTTGAGCTGCTGTAACAGTTTCCTGTCAAAGACACTCCACACATTGTATATCAAAAGGAGTTTGTCTTTATCAAGTTTCTTCTAAAGGTAATCTGGAGGTGAAAACAACAACAACTTCAGTGGCTTTTTGGGGGGACTCAGATGTCACAACGGCACCTCAACACCCTCATTAGGACAGTTTGCAATTCAAATTTCTTAGCCTTAGTGCTCTGTCCTTTGTCACTTCACCAAAAGGTACATCAGCGCCTCCCCCATGATACTCACATTACACAATGAAGAGGTGACAAAATGGCTTCACATTAGACCAGGCGGCAATGTTTGTGCATTTCTGTGGGTAAAAATTATTTTAAATTCTCAGTATATAAAACTTCTCTGAAACTGTACATTTATTTCTCTTAGAATTTAGATACTCAAGGGCCACTTTAAAAATGTATCGTCACCAATATATAATGTCAAACCAAATGGCATTCATTTTAAAAAATGTCATTACAAATTTTGTGAACAATTTTTGTATTTTTTATTCAGAAATTATTTCTTATGCAATTTAATGTTTACATTTAAGAGGTGCATAAACGTCAAATGTTTGCTTATTGGATCATAAAAAGTTCAAATTTCAAATAAATGCTGTCATCCTATTCAAAGAATGCTGAAAACAAAATATAAGCAGATAAGCATATTGTATTAAACTGTTTTCAACAAGAAATGTTTGAGCACCAAATCAGCATATTATTAGATAGATTTCTGCAGGATCATGTGACACTGAAGGCTGGAATAATGACTTTCATCATGCTAAAAATTCACCCACCACTTAGTCTACAGACAAACTCAAACAAGGAGGCTTTCATTTTCTTTCATTTTTTAATAACTTCACATTGTAAATTACAGAATCTTGTCATTGTTATTTGTACACATATACATCTTATGTACAATTCATAGTACTTTTTACAGTTCTTATTCCAACAAATGTAGCTAACATCACTGGCTCAAGCCCAGGTCAAATTTAAATCAAGCTATGCTACAAAAGGCATTTAATTCATAAATAGCAAGCACCTCAAATTATTAAATATGCCTTTGGCATTGAGGGAAAAAAAATTGCAATTCAAATAATACAAATCTACCCATATGAAATAAATACACAGTCTGCTTAAACTCAGTTTGGTTAAACTCACTTCTGAGGGGTGAAAACAGTCAAGTCTTACAGGAATATCTTCCATCGCAGGAGAATAAAAGCATGGGAATGACGTTCACAAAGATGCCAAGATTTAAGAAAATAAACCAATAACCGATTCTGCTCGTCTTACAGGGTTGTCCGGTTTAACAAGCAGATTAGCACCACTGGGTTGGCATTGGACCACATTAACACCAAAACTCAGAACATTTCATAACAAGCGCACACACACACACACACACACACAATAAAATTAAATTGTATTTACACAACATAAAATGTAACATAAGATCCATGAAGCAGCAGCATTTGTGCAGACCTCTGAACTGGAAATGTGGCCAGTAGTTCATAAGCAGGTTAAGTCTGAGATAATTCACGTTTCATTTCTAGCTTCAGAAAATGGATTTTACATCCATTCTTCGATGGAAGGCACTTTTGAGTGCTTCAAATACTGCTTTGGGAAACCAAATTTAGGTTCTCCCTCAATTTCACACAACATCTGAAGTTTTGTGAGCTACGGCATCTCCGCCTGGATTTGTTTCCTATAGACCACCCAAAAAGTACCACACACAACTATATGTCTCTGAATGTGTTGGTCTGGAAGGTCTCACATCTCTGGGCTGTGATGGCAAATAATGAAGACTAGCTATGCCATGTACTCCTCAAACCCGTCAGACATTTGCAGGTTTCTCAGTGCTTTTAGGAGGGGTCAATATTCCCGCTACAGCCAACGGAGACATCCGGTCAAAGCTGTCCTTCTGCCGATCATGTGCTTCACTCTGAAAAGACAAACAAGGTTGTGTTAAAACTTGTGAAATCTTAAACCTGACTGAGAATTCAATGAAAATGAGAACTCACCAGCATGGCCAGGTAGTCCACGTGGGTCTGTATGTTGTGTCGATCTTCTGCCGCCACCTTTTTAAAGTCCTTTAGCTGTGGTCTGGGCCATTCGCGTACAGTCCGCACAAACGGGTTCATCCACCGCACACAGCTTGATATGCTGTCCCATGTGAGCCCTGGTGGGAAAGAAAAAGAATAATTAGATCGGACACAACAACTTAAGCAAAAACAATCCTTAAAGCATATCCAAGGTCAGAAAGCTCACCTGATGCTTTATGGACCGTTTCAAAAGAGGTAAAGTGACAAAATGCAGCAGCAGCGAGGACTCCATACTGGTAATCCAAAGAATTAATGTCCAAAATGCAAAGATCCAACAACTGCAGAGAGGATTCAAGAGTCAGAAGGGGTGTCGAGATATAACAAAACAACACTATACATATTCACTTCAAAGGAGCTAAAGTCTCACCTGTGTGATTTGGATGTAGGTTTCCTGTGAGAACTGAGGAATGAGGAAACTGGCATCATCCTTTAAAGAGTCCACTTGAGAGTAGAGCTTTAACCATGAGATGACGGTCTCGGGACAGAGGTCCCAGTTTAACGCCTTCAACATGACAAGCTCTTTAGCAAGAATCTCCTCCTCATTACAGGCCCCGTCCGTCACATAAGCAAACTCCTGGAGCTTTGGCGGATAAATCTCCTGTCAAACAGAGATATTTATGAGAAAAGTGGCACTGTGGAGTTCTGTGCTGTTCTTCAGTTGACTTTGATATTTATTTATGACAACAATGTCAAAATGAAGTCACCAAAGTTTAAGTACCTCTATCTTTGAGGCTATGAAGAGTGAGGTTATGCCGATGAGCTGCAGTTGATCTTTGCCAGTGTCTTTCTGAGTAAGCATGAAGCGATCAAAGATGTCCTGAGCCAAGTAAAACGTCTCTCTGTGGAGTGTATAAACTTCACTGACCTGGACAGAAAGAATTTAATATCAGATTAAAACACAATCAGATGACAAGAACAAAAAAACGGATGAAAACAAACATACCTCCATGAGCCAGTCCAGCAGAATAGACCTCATTTTGGGCTGCAGTGCTGGATGTTGCTGGATGAAGCCCTTGTCATGTACATACTTCAGTTCTTTGTTCAGCATCTTTATCCACACGTCATCTGAACTGGCCCAACTGTCAGGACAACAGCAAATGTGTGTCATTAAACCAGAGAGCAAGCACTGAATGATATTTAACTTAATGAACACATTCTGGATATCACAGATTTATTCTGCTTGTGTATTGCATTATGCTGGTAATAAACATTACATGACTCAGGAAATTTTAAAGCAAGGAAATCAAGCCCAATTGTTTTTTCTATGATTTTGGATTAGTTTCCCCAAATGAGAACAAGTGGATGTTTCATTATGCATTATTTGTAAAATACATTGATTATAAGCATTTACTTTCACTTTTCAAAGCATGAGACGCTGTGATCAGGTCCTACCTGAGGCATGGCAGTGGAGAGGGCTTCACAAAGAGGTTCTTGAATCTGAAGCGCTTAAAACCAGAAAGATTACCAGTCTCCTGATGAGCCTCCTTCTGAGGGGTCTCGATTAAGACACTGGGACTAATATCCCCTTCAAAACAACGGTTCTAGAAAAGAAAATGTATGGCGTTACTACTTAGGTTATATGAATAAGACTTAAAGGGATAGTTCACCCAAAAATGAAAATTATCCCATGATTTACTCACCCTCAAGCCATCCTAGGTGTATATGACTATCTTCTTTCAGACAAACACAATCAGAGATATATTTAAAAATATTTTTAGTCCTCCAAGATTTATAATGGTTGTGAATGGGGGGCCACATTTTGAAGTCAAAAATAATGCATCCATCCATAAAAAATAAATAAATTAATAACTAGCTTCCGGTGGACGGCCGTACATAAGTTGATTTGTGGCGGAAGAGTATCCTTTGACCTGACGCACAACGTAATGACGAAAGCGGAGGTGCTGAGGATAGAGCAAAACAAATTACTCGTCACGGATTATAAGTCTAAAACGATACGTTTTAAAGAGAAATGTTGGAGGATTTTGATATGAGAGAAGAGGAGCTTAAATGTGTTGCACAGTCCTATTTGTTTGAACCGTGAGAGGTGTCTAAGCTTACGATACTTCTACATCTTCTGTCATACATCGCGTCAGAGGATTACTCTTTTGGCTCAAGTCGACTAGCGAATTCTGCACACGGCCATCCGCCGGAAGCTAGTTATTTGAATTTATGAAGTTTTAAATATGCGTTTTTGCATGAAAAATATCCATCGTTTCGCTTCAGAAGACCTTTATTAACCCACTGGAGTCATATGGATTTTTTTTTTTTATGGATGGATGCATTATTTTTTACTTCAAAACGCAGCCCCCCATTCACAACCATTATAAATCTTGGAGGACTAAGGACATTTTTAAATAAATCTCTGATTGTGATTTGTCTGAAAGAAGATAGTCATATACACCGAAGATGGCTTGAGGCTGAGTAAATCATGGGATAATTTTCATATTTGGGCAAATTACCCCTTAACCAAATACAATTACATATGGCATGAATAAGAGCAGAGTAAGCATAGTGTTCCTATTACAGTTTCATAAAACATAGTTTATATAGTTTATAACATAGTTTATATTCCACATTGCTGCACAGGAATATCCTTTCAGGTATCAAATAACAGCATGTTATGTCTCTGAACTTTTATTAATATAGCAGCTTTAAAACAAAGCTAATACTAATGATACCAAACACTATACTAAACATTTTTTTCCCCAATCAGTTAATTAAATAGATTTTTTTCGCGGGCTGGGGAATAAAGGAAATAAACGCGGGAGGCTCTGGACGTGACGTGACGTCACGGCGCGCTGATTAACCCAGTGACACCATTACTGCGCATGACTGAACTACTGCATAATAAACAGATTGCTAGTGAACTAACATTTATTGCTTTACAAGCATTCCTTAAACTAAACACAGTTAGTCTGGCTCTTTTATTTCTCGGTAAATAATACAAATCATGTAAAAATATATTACTAATGATAATACAAATCAGCTCACCTGAATTTCATAATTTTGTTTCTTAGCTGCTGACGGGATTCTTCTATTGCACTGCTGAAAATAAGGTTTTGATATTTAAATAGTTGCGTACATTGAAAAGAATATATTACACAACCGTTTCGGTAACATAATATGTCAAATAAATAGCAATATCTCACCTCGCCTTTTCTTTTCCTCTGCGGTTTGTTTTGTTCTGGTGCGTTTTCATTTCTTTCTTGTAATGTGTTGCGAGTACTATTGAAATACGAAAGTAAAGAAATAAGTATTGTCGTTTATTTAGGGTTAGCGTAAATCAAACATTTGACAAACAAATAGTTCTTACCTGCGTCTTGACATTTTCTAAACAAATGGTGTGCTTTTCTCCTGTGAACCAGAAACATATAACGTTTAGTCAGAATGTAATTGACTAGCACTTTAAACTTAACAAATAATGACTTAACTACGTATCGTCTATAAAGCACTACTAAAATATCTTTAATAAAGCGTTTAAGAGAAATACTTTCAACAAAAAGGCTCAACAATAAACACTTAAGCTCCAGATTGGAGCTTAATACATACAGGACCAGAAATATCTATCACGCTTCTATAATTCATACGAATTAAAAGTCAAACCGTTAAAATCTAAAGGCATTAAGAGTTAATGTAAAGTCTGCTCAAGCTATATTATTATCATCATTTGATGTTTTTACGGAAACCAGAAATACATGATCCAGTTCTGTAGGTTTATGAAAGGACAGTCCGCGCCAATTTACATGAAGCGGGAGACTACAGCTGCCCCCACAAAAACCCATCTAAGAGCTATTAAAAGCGCATTAAACAACAGTTTCACCGAGAATACTGTTCAGGGAACTCCTTGGTGTGTAGAAAATCCATAAGACTTCTCACACTATCAGTTATTTTCCTAGTTTATGATAGGAGTTTACAAATACACGTCCACGTACATACTATCTAATCTGGCGCCTAGCAGAGCTGGCTAACTTTCAGCAACATCCCCCTCTGAGCTCGACATAACATTAAACATATGGCTATGTAATGGTTCTGAAAATATGAATTGTCCATTTTTCCTAAATAATAAAACTAAATACAGCTGCTTTTAAGGGTCCCGCAGGAATCTTCATCTTTAGTCGTAGATGACTGGTTAAAAGGCTCAAACCTCCGTTTTAAAGCAACAGTAACATAAAACAACAGCACGGTTCCTGCCTGAAACATGAATGTAACATGGTTTTGAAGAGATATGATTAAAGTAAGAAATATTATAGGAGAAAGAAGACTAAAGTAAGTGTCCTTACCGCAGTGTTCAGTGCGAATGAATGAATGAATGGCGCCAAGCATTATATAGTCCAGCGGTTCGCGGCTACTGCGCATGCGTGGCGCTCTTTTCAGCTTTTAAAAACAACCCAAAAAACTATATATAACATTGTGTTTTCGAGCTAAAAATGATCGGATAGCCTGATGTGTGTTGTAAAAAAAAATCTGCATGGATTTAGAAATGATTATGTTGGTCGTTTTTGAGGAAACCTACTAGAATGTTTGTGGTTTGTAGACTTGTTTTTGGCCGCGCCGACCTTTGGTTTAAATATGTAAAAAACGCGCTTTCCTGCTTTCCCGGTTAAACGAATCCGGGGCTCGAGGTCCTAATACATCATATGCGAGTAGGTCTGTGTGTTAAATATTGCATTTATGGGAAATTATTAAGAGTTTTTTGACTTGAAGGAGACGCTTCCTAGTTTGACAGCTTCTCGTGGGCGTGGATTTGAATCGGTCTGACCAATCATAGTTATTCCATGAGAAACAACGTGCTCTTGTAAACAAACCCAAGAGAAGAGAGATCAGCACTTCTGACAGGCAATGAAAAACGTAAAGAAAATCATTCTTACCATCAATCCTATCATAATATTACTTGCATTTCACAATCATATGTGTAAACTTATCAACCAAAATATTTTCTTTCTGTTGTTCTCACAGAAATGTTGATTTTGTCACTATCATGTACTGTTTTTGTGACAATGCGTTTCTATGTCTTTTACCCCCTTGTTACTTTATTTTAATCTAAGCCTAAAAATACACGAACACACTAATATGCATACTGCTGCGTTTCCGGCGAGAGAAACACAAAATAAAGCACATTACAAAAGACAGTTGTGTCCATACAAAATCAGCGCCACAGCTTTCGTACTTAAACACGTGAACTAGCAATACCACATTCAGTTAACATTTTTTAAGAACAAAATCCCATTAATACATTTTTAAATGCGAAATCGGCGCGAATTCTTCAAACAGTAATCCCGCTCAACCTTTTGTGTATGTTAAAATACGTCACATCCGGGGTGAAGAAAAGTGTAGCTACGTAGTACGTACACTATATAAATAAACAAACAACTTCGTGTACTACACGAATGTCTCCCAAATGCAAAGATCCCCAATATTCTCTGTTTCATGAACATTTATACAAAACTAAATTCTGAATGTCTGAGGGAATCACTGAGAGGATTTTCCAGACAATTCAGACAGTACAAAAGCTAACCTAATCTACTACCACTGTCACAAATGAACTTTCTTATGAAGAATGTATTTTAATAGGCATTTTAATTTTGTGAGTGCATTGTTTCACTGGCCATATAAAAACAACGTGCCACCCAATTATTAACTGAAATACATTATTAATTTGACAAATATTGCCATCATTATAATACTAAAGCAGCCACAAATAATCCACACAAGACATAAAAAAGCAAATATGGTAGATTTTGGTTTATCTTTTCAGATCAAAAGCCACCATATTAGCTTCAACATTGTGAATACAGATTTCTGTACAAGCTACAAGTCACTTGGTACTAGAGGAAGCTCACTACACTTCCATTTTAAATATATATTTATTGGGCATTTTTGAACCCGTCTACTATCAGCATGTAACCATCCAGGAGAAGAACAAGGAGGGCACGATTAAACGGGTACAGTTGGAAATCTGCATTATTAAGGTTAATACCCACACTGGTACAATGAATAATAAGCTTGCACTAATCATGGCATGGGATTCTTGAGAGATTAGTTGGGTTGAGTTACAGCTTGGTATAGATTCTTGAAATGCTCCTGAGTGGAAAGCTTTCACTATAATTTGGTGAGGTGATTAAATTACAGTATAACTTGTGCATATGATGCCAGAACATGCAAACAACTTCCTAGTCTTTAAGACTTATGCCATACTTACATATACATTATTTGAACATTTCTTTTTACTAATACAAAAGGAAGAAAACACTAGTTTGTATTAAAACATTTATTGAGAAGAGAGAATACATACTGACAAATTTCAAGACATATGAAATGAACAATTTATTTGCAAATTATACTACCCATACAAAACAGTTTGTGTATGACATGTATCCAAAACATATCAGTACAAGAAAAAGATAAATAAACAATGCTAAAACCCTACACTTTTGGCAAAGTGCTGTATTATTCCAGTAAACTAAAAATCAACCAAAGCATAGTCTAAAACTTAGCAATGCCACAGAAAATATTCTTCACACATTAAACACAGAAAACATTTGCTACATTTTGTGTAAAAAGTTGACAGAGCAAGTGGCTCACAGAGATAAGGTATTCCTCTGTGCATAGTAAAATTACATTTGTTTGTGTCCCTTTGGACAAATTTCAAGTTCTTCACGGATGCATTGTCATACTGTTCACCTGGAAGGCACATGATCCCCAAATGCAATTCAAGGCAAAATGAAATCCCTGTTATGAATACCAAAAAAATCAGGCATCTGACATAGGGAAAGAGGTCCTCTCCAGTATTACTCAAGGAATATGAAGAGAACCTAACGTCCCTTCCTTTCCCTTCGTCCACAGAAAGAAAAAAAATGTCAGAAAATGCAATATACTGCTCAAAGCAGACTGCAGCAAGCAAAAGAAAAGAAGAGAAGCTGTAGTTGTTTTCCTTGAGTTGCTCATGCATATAATATGCATTCGGCTGAATGTCAAAGTTAATGAATTCAGTTTCATTCATTTAGGGGAGACATTTACCTTGGCAGTGTGACCGGAAATTTACAACACCAGGTCTCGCGTGATAAAGGAATAAAGAGTAACAAACGTAACCTACGAAGAATTTTTAGTTTTTGCTACTTTAAATATTTCGCTCAGCAATATACAATGTGTAACTAGTCAAATAAAACATGAAAAAGGCATATAACACAAAAAGTACTACATTGAAAAAAAAATTAAAATGCTAACAGTTTCACTCCGTCGTCAAAGTTTTTAACAGTCAATTAAGAGAAAGAGTTTGTTTCACAGTCCTTGGAGGAGCAAGCGTTTCGCTTTCATTCAAAGTGTGAGATGCACGTTGTGTTAAAGATTTACATCAATTACAAATATTTCCACAAGGTAACATACACGTCGACAAAGTTAGAGGTTCTCTAGTATGTACAGAGACAGTTTACCATCTGCAAGTAATCTGCGTTCTTAGCAAAGAGCGAAGGTGAACAGTGATGACCCTGAGACATGTACTGCAGATATAGAGCAAACATGAAAAATAACATTACAACACTTGATGTCTTTTTTTGTTGGTTTTCTCACCTGTTGGAAAATTAGCACTACACAGTCATACATCAAATCAGTCACTAAAAATAGGAAAAAACTACTTACATACATATCTATGCAGATAACACACATACTTATCAACTTCATACTGATATGTAATATATATTCAATATTTTTTTCTTTTGAAAATATTTTGGAAGTTTTTTTAAATATATTTTATATATTTTGAAATTTACTATGGAAAAAAGGCTTTTAGTGATAATAAACCCAGTATACTTTTTTAAAGAGAAAAAAACAAAGAGGAAGAAAGCACTGATCTACATAGTCACAGGCAGGTTCCTTCCTAACCAGAAAAGTGCTGCTGATGATTTCATCACTGATGTGATTAAACTTAGTATGGCTTCAAAAAAGCAAAGAAAGCGTCAAGCTGCCTACACATGATGCCTACAACATCATGCTCACTAGAACAAAACACTTGGTTATTCAACCTTCATGACATATAACATAAGACCGAACATAACAGATGGAGCTTATATAGGAAACACGTGACGTGATGCAGACACATTCAGGTCGAGCGGAACCTGCCGTGAAGTAAAGTGACCTATGGCATTTATTCTAAAGGACTGCGTTCCTTCTGGCGAAAGACTAATTCTCCCAGTGTGGAGGGGGCAGCGTGCAGGGAAGGACGGGGGAGTGCAGTGGGGACCGTCTCAGTAGTTGTACTGCCTCTGTCCCGGCTGGTGAACGTAGCCTCCGGTGGCTTTGGCCTGTCTGGCTCCACCTTCGCGCAGCAGGTTGAGGCGGCGAAGGGCGTTGCGAGACAGCTGCTGGCGCTCCACGTTGTCACGGATGCGCTGAGCCAGGCGGACATTCTTGGTCTGCTCCAGAAAGCCTGCGTGAGCAGCGACCAGTGCGGCTGCGTAGCAGCCAGAAGCATGACTCGGCCGACGCTGAACTTCAGATCTACAAAGACAAACAGAATCTGTCAGATTCTAATATAATATTATAATGTTATATGACACTAGAAAACTCTGAATCTGCCCTTTACCTTAAAATCGATGGCTCACGGGTGCCGTCCTTGGCTGGTCGTTGACGAGGGCTGTGAACGGCGTACACGGACATGCTGGGGTGCTCGATCAGCAGGTTCTCCAGAGGACTGGTCTCTAGCAGGACCGGCGCTCTGCCTCCAGCCATGAAACACGGCGGAGGGGTGATGAACCAGCTCTCTTCCAGCCCACATGTCGCCTCTAGACGCAAGAAGCTGCCGTCCTCTGCGTCTGTGTCTGCTGCCGAATCCAGAGAGGAGCAGGAGGAGCAGCGCACAGGAGAGTCCAGGGGAGCGACATTGTCGGAGCACACATCCACCAGATCATCTCCACACGCACCGGAACAGGCTTTCGCTACAGGAACAGAGAGGACGTTACTACAGTGAAATTACTATTTGAATTCAATTTCAGTGTTCACAACATTAAAGTCGGCATGAAATGGAAATTACAATCATCTTTTCTTCCCTATTGTGAGGTATATCTGAGTGAAACAGCTTCTCAAATTAGAAAAATTAAGTAGGGCAGGACTTAATTTTGTCTATTTGGAATTGATTGGAGTACTGGATCATTGTCAGTTGTTAATTACTGGGATCCCATCTGAGTGATTTTAAAAAACTAATAATGTGCATGAATAAATTATTTATAACTAACACTGCAATATTCCATAAAATTTTAATGAAACCTTAAATCACTTGGCTTGTTGAGGAGAGGTGTACTATTAAAGGGTTAGTTCACCCCAAAATAAAAATTCTGTCATTAATTACTCACTCTCATGTCGTTCTAAATCAGTAGAATTTTGTTCATCTTCGGAAAACAAATGAAGAACTTTTTGATGAAATCTGAAAGATGTCTGTCCGTCCATTGACTGCCTTTGCAACAACCACTTTGACTCATAAAGAGATCGTAAAACTAATCCATATTAATTTAGCAGTTTAGTCCAGATTTTCTGAAGAGACTCGATCGCTTTTTATGATAAACAGATTTATTTTAGGCTTTTATTCACATGTAAACATTGATCAGCGAACATAAGCAGAAGCTCAACCATCTGAATGACGCACAAGAACAAACCTCTTCTGGAAGCTCAAACATGCTGCGTAACACACAAGAATGAACCTCATTGGTTACGCAGCACGTTTGAGCAAACGTGAATGTTTGAGTTTGTTTACAGATGAGTAAAAAAAAAAAGTATATATATAAAAATATATATTTATATATATATATACTTTATATATAAAGTATATATTTTATATATAGTACTATATATGTGAACAGTAAGACACTGCCTAGAATAACTTAGCAAGCACATATCAACATTCTAACAAAGATACAAATCATCTTAGCAATGACTACAAAAAAAAAAAAATCCAAAGGAAATTTTTTTTTTTTAAAAATCAGATTTTTTTTTTAATATATCAAACTTGTGAAGTTTAATAAAATAGAACCATAATTCAGCACTGGTTTATATTGAAAACATCTAATCACAGTGGAAATGTTTGAGATATCTAATTAAAATCAAAGTGTCACTGGTTCTATGGAAAACAAGTCATGTGTTTAGACAGAAACCAAGAGAGTCAATATTTTTGCCCACACTTAATTTCTATTTGTCTTTGTGGCTCCTGGCAGGTAACCAAAACTGGTGTAAACAGCTGGCTTTTGGGCAGAGCCTCTGAAGCGCTACACTTTCAGCGGCCTCTAGAGGGTAGTGTGACTGAACAATCCTTCACTCCCTTACTTGGACTGACCAAACACTGCAGAAACTTGACAGCCATCACATGCAGCTCATGTGACAGATTCAAAAAAACAGTGATATCAACTCATATATTTACACTAAATGTAGCAAGACCAACTAGACACTAGAAAGTCCCACACCCACAGCACTGATGTTATAGTACACAACAGAACTTCCCTTGCACAGAGCCACACCTTGTTTATCTGTAGACTTGCAGCATCCTGCCAGATGACTGAACATTTTCTCATCTCAGCTGGTTAGAAAGCTCTTAACCTTCTTACAGCACTCTTCAATGTCCCTGAGAAGCCAGTTAACCTTTAATCCTCTCACCATGATGGGCAAGTACTTTCCATCAAGCTATATTGATATGAAACAAGAGATATGTTTTTAATCTCCAGTCCCCTCCCATCTACCTCAGCCTTCAGGCAATGACTGATGTTTGTAATCATTCCGTGTTCAAGGCCTATTCTCGTTATGTGCATAAACGGCAACTTAATCTGTCCTATTTTTAATCGCAGACCCCACCTAGACACTTTTGTCTGACAAGCTAAAAGCGTTGTTGCCCATAAACATGTCTGTCTCCTCCTGTCCTAAAAGAGGTGAACTGGGCCAAACAGATTGCCTTGCACCTGAAATAATCACACAGACACACACACACACACACACACAATATGAGAAGGCCTGTATTTGGGCAGGAAGCTTATGAGAGGCATCATGTTAATGAGGGCAACGCATCTGTGCCAGGTTTTACAGAATCTGTAATATGGCTCCAGCTGACCATGTCATCAGTATCAACTGAGGTTAGGTAGGGTCATATCATACATAAGAGGATGTTTGCATGTCCAATCTGTGGAAAATATGCAGTATTCTGTTGAATGCATTTAAAAGTCAATGCAAATTGCAGTTTGCAATCCCTTTTATGTCTCTAATGTGAAATATTAAACAGGATATCCTATGCGAAAAATGTAGAGTGAGAATTTGGGAACTTTGTTCTATGCATCGGTTGTTGATTCGATTTTGAGATGTGGGCATTCCACTCAAAAAAATGGAGGCAATGTGTACTTGTGGGGATGGCATTTAAGTAGACTAAATAATTAGAGAAGTACATCATCCATCAGCAAAGAGAAGTCTGTCGTTTTCACCAGAAGATCCAGCTGAGACATTTTAATGAATCGTTTACAATTAGATCTAGAACATGCGTTTTCATTTCATGCCAACTTTAACATTATCCCATGGACTGTACGGCCTAAGTGACGTAAGCAGAAAAAGAAATGTAGAAGAAAAGCAAGTACATTTTTATTAAAGACTCTGAAGACATTTTGCATCATGAACATGCATTAAAAAAGTAAAAGGCTTTAATTTTATTTTCATGTTTACTTGAAATGTGTTAAACAAAACTGAGACTCTTAATGCAAACTAAGCCTGTTCATATCTGCATTTAAGAAGAACACAAGGTCCATATTTCACTTTGCTGATCAAAAACAGGAAATGCAAGAAAGATCTCTCACCTAGATAATCGACAAGAATCCACTCATCGTCCTCCTCCTTCTCGTTGAAGTCTGGATCCACAGGACATCCACTGCCCTCCTCCAGGGAGTCTCCAAACAAGATGCTGGTGAACCTCTGAAACATGTTTTTGTCCCGGGCAGAGGTGTGAGGCTGGACAGTCCTGCTGGGAGTGGGCGAGGGCTGGGCTCTTTGGTCATCAGCTGCGGGAGCCGCTCACTGAGATCTTGGTAAAGGTGCTGAAGTGCATTAGTTACTCTTCTCAGCTGAGGAACACCTGATGAAGTTCAGCCATTGCTCTTGTTGATAGTGCAAAAACAGGCCCTGGAGGACAAGCGAGAAGACAACATTGTTGTTAACGACACAACACAAACTGACCAGCCTTCAAGTACACAACATTTCCTGGTGATGAACAGGTCATGTTCTGTTGCGATTAACCATAAATTACAGGTACGCTACTAAAAGACAAGATATTCCTGAGAACAGAGCAGCCACAACAAAACAGTCTAAAGTGTCACTGCTGTCACAGATACTGCCTGTCCTCTTCACACGAAGCTGATGCCTATGAAAACTGATCTTTGTACAGTTACACCCAGCCTCGTTCAGGACTATGACTCATGAAGGTACCCTTTTCCAATGTTATGCTTGCAACAACAAAGAGGGACATCTGTGAAGTGAAGGACTACAAGCTGTTCTTCACCCCATAGCATTACTGAAACAAGACAACCAATTCATACTCCCTTCCACCTGCTCATATAGTCATGGCAGCAGTCTTTGTTTGTGTGATTAGGGGGGTGGGGGCTATTATGGGGTCACATACATATAATAAGCACCCTTCAGAACCCCAAAAAGAGGATTATAGACTGACAAGCAGCGATAAGCAGTACTGCAATGGCTTTGTGATGACTGTATGGCTCAGAGCCAGAGGTTACTCTTTCACAGCTCAGGAGATGTAATTGTGTAAAAATTTAATTGTATAAATATAACTGGAAACTCCATTTTGTATCATCTTGTTTTTTTTTTTTCCATTATTTAGGAGATCATCACTATATTACACACACACACATATATATATATATATATATATATATATATATATATATATATATATATATATATATATATATATATATATATATATACACACACACACATTTTCCAAAGCCAAGAGACTCAAGCAAAAGTCTCAATTTGCTGCCCATTTAATCTCATGGCCAAGTAAAGGTGATGTACAGACTAAAAAAAAAAAAAGCACATCAGATCTGTCCTAATGTGTTCAGATCACACAGCCCACTACAAGAAAAAGAATGTCCATAGAAAGGCTATTGATTCTACATGTCTATTAAAAAATAATAATAATAATAGTGCAAATTAAACTGCACTTGATGCTTATGCCCATAACATGACAATGGTCCCATAGGCTGAAAATAAAAATGCAATTAAAGCAGAATATACTGGAACTACACTCCCTTCTGAAAAACAATCTTAAACCAGGCTAAAACTGGCCTTCCACCCTGGCCAAGATGGTCCTCAGCTGGTTTCCCCACCAGATCTGGTGAAAAGTGCACAAAACCCTTCTAAAACAAGACAAAACCAGCAAAGCATCTTGGTTAAGCTTTTTTTTTTTTTTTTTGTACTATTACTTAAAGCGGTGATGTATAGTAGAATTTTTTGCAGGCCCAAAACTGAACACTGCACATATTTCAATATTCATTCACAGATATTGTTCAAACTAATGGTCGACAATGGCAAATAAGTAAATTAAAATCGTAGAACAACATTCATAAACAACTAAACCCCTTATAACTGCTATCTTAGACTAGAGTATTAATCTGATAAAAACGTAAACATGCACTGGTAAGCAATTTGCATTGGGAAAGTGAAATTGCAAAGATGCAAAAATATAGGAAAGCTGACGATGGTTTATTGACCCCTCACACACGGAGACTGGCCGGGGGAGGGACGAGTGTAACCCTACACCGACCGACTGGGCGGAACGCGAACCCAAACGCTTCAACTGGCTCTGCTGAACAAAGCTTAATCCGTAAAATCCAAACATGCACACATCGCAGAAACAAACGGTGAACATTTCAGATGGCCTGCAGGCTTTGACAGGTTGTGCTGTGCAGAGCGTCAATAAATTTAAATGCATATTTTTTCTTTTTTTTTCCCTTCTTCTTCGTTTTTTTTTTTTTTTTTTTTTTTTTTAACATTTCGTTTTAAAACATCTATTGATAAAATTTTGACGAAACATTCTTAGTATTTTTTATGTCCAGAACTTTTCTTTGACGAATTAAACCAGAATGTCTCTGTCGATCAACAACAAAGAGGTTTTAACTCACCTGCGGCAAAAAGTAATGTAAACAGGAAGAGGGTTGACTTCAAGAACAAAAACAGATCACTTCAAGTGGTTGAGGTAGATTATTTGTCGTGCGATATATAAAAATATATAAATACAATTCTTCCTGGAAGAAATTAAAAGTTTCTGGACCCTTTAGTTCGGAGTTTTGAAGTCTGTTCTTTTTCGTTTCTCCTCCGAGGTCTCAACTGCTCCCTTTGTTATTGTTGTGGAAAATTAACAGCTGATCGGTCGTTACGTAGCTGAGGACGGCCCATGGGCGGGGCTTGTCAGAACCCTCTCAGCCAATGAAATTGCGTCCATTACTATGACTGACTGTCACCAACGCACGTGACCCCATCCCGGGAAAGGCAAGACCGGGCAGAGCACTCCATGTTAAGGAGTGTCACCAAGTAAATGTTGTACAAAGAATTTTTGAAAATATGCGTTACATTTTTTATTATTATAATTTTGAATGGTTCAATATTTATTAACCTACATATTGTCCTCTTAACTTTTGAACCATTTTTGACTGGACATGTAGACATGTAGATTATGTAGACCTAAATAATAGGCCTAAACTTTCACAGAATTATAAAATAATTTACAAGAATCTATAGCATAACTGAAATGACTGGAATTGTTTTCAATGAAGTTCATCTTTAACCAGAGTGCTAAAACGATCTGATTGCTCTAAAAACTTTTAACTATGTTAATTTGTACCTTTCTAAATTTTCATCCAACTAAACAAACTGCTAAAAAAGAGCAGCAAAATATAATGTACATTTGGTCAGTCATCATATACCATGGGATAAAAATGCATTTATTTAGCTGAGCTACTAGCTACCACATAAATAAATGGACGTAAAATACAGACTTGACTTTCATTAGAATAGAACAGCTTAATCATACAGAAATATCTGAATGCCACAATTGACCAATCAGCATCAAGTATTCTAGAGAGTGTTCAGTAATTAAAAAGCTCAAGCAAAACTGTCATTTTGGGGTACACTGTAAATAATATGTTCTTTTTAGCCCTTTAGTTAAGTGAAAATGTCTAAAACAAAACACTGAAATCCTCCCTATTGAAGATGTAGGTCACCAGTTTTATAGGGAACAAAGCACTCCACCCCCGTCAACACCGCTCAGATGGATGTATTGGTAAGAGAGGCCCGTTCTAAGATTCAGCAATAGCCCTTTCTCTGCCCCGCTTTCAAAAAGAAACTAGTTTGAACAAAAGGACTTACCCTCCGGTGCGTCATCATCTAATGAAGCAAGCTATACATGTTATTGCATCATCCATCTATAATATATTTACAGATAGCTACATTAATCTATATAGATGCATTAAACACATATCTATAATTAGTGTATACCACATAACTGAGTATATAAATATCAGTATGGCTCAGAATAATCTTTGTACGCCCTTTGTCCTGTCTTCCCTTGAAATGAGACAGATGACCTTTTCATCAGGGTGGAATAAAAATGTACCTTTCTTTCCTGGTTTGCAGCTCTGTCTCAGACAAAGCTTTTTATCGTTTCGTCTCAAATCAGTCTACTTCCACTCTTGTAGACCAACACTGGTCCCGGCCGTTTGTATACAAGAGGGACAATCTTTCTGCTGGATAAATATTTTCTAATCATTCATTTTCCCACTGTAGGATGACACGAGAGTGATTTAGCATTCTCATGCACTTTCATGTTTTTCCCTCCTTTTGCTTTATTTATCCTCCAAAACCAGGCCACACCTGCTCACTCTGGGTTAAACCATAAAGATAAAGATAAGCTACAACCCACCCTGACCTCGACAGGCCTTGTCTCAAAAGTGGTGTCAGAACACTCAGTCATTTATTAAAATTTTTGCTGGTTATTTGGAAAACTATTTGGATGATTCCATGCTATTTATTTTTTGAGCTATTTTTACATGTACATTTTTGGCCAGGAACACCACAAGTGACTGTTACATTTTGTACAAAATAAAAGCATTTTAAAACAAACTTCCTGGTTAAACATTAAAGCAATGTGATAAACAGTGCAAATCTGTCCCACATTTTGTTGAATATTGACAAATTAATCTACAAATAATGCTTTTTTTCACTCAAAAACTGAGGTGCATATGCTCAGATCAATGAGGCCTTCGATCAATCAGTTCCAAAAATAAATACAAGAACTGTCCTAATTGAAAGAAAACAAGCTGACAAAGAGATTGAATCCAATATTTGGTGATAATATAGCATAATGCAAGATTTATAAGCAATATTTAAAAGGCCAGTCATTTTTGACCGGGAATACCAAAGGTGTTACAGGGTTTAAAAAAAATCTCAAAATCATAAAATCTGAGCAAAACACAAGCCTAATTCCCACCCTAACTATTCTTAAGATTTCTGATCTGTTGTCTTAACTGATTCTTATCAAACCCTGCTAAAACAGAACATATTGTTTATGATGATTCAATCCACAGCATTCCTGATATAAACAACATATTATCCACTCTAGCGTATGCTGTTCAGAAGTCCATGCTTTGACACTCTGATGTAATTCTGTTAATGTTTAGGGCATGTACCAAACTTGTGCAATAAACCTTAGTCAAGTTAGACATATTTAATTTGAAGCAACTGAAAACAAGGCTGTGAGTGATCGAATGGATCAAAGTTCGGCCTCTATATGTATATTCTCAGTGGTAACCTTTTTGGTGTCTTTCTAAGTGTTCACAGATGACTGAACTCATATGTCACAGAATCCTTGTGACATTTACAGAGCCTCTTTTCTGACGTAAATAAAAGGCAAACGGGGAGTGTGACGGAGTTTAATCACAGAAAGCACAGAGAGTACAAAGACATACTCTCTGAAAAAAATACCTGGTTTACTACCTGTTACCTAAGGTTAAACAAAGCAGACTGAAAAATGGAAACACAATTCACAAAACTTCAGTGGCCTCCAAAAGGTTGACTGTCATGCATTAAATATCTAACAAAATGACTTTAAAAAAAAAAAAAAAAAGGAAATATATCACAAACACTTTTCAAGCAAAACATTTCACAAAAAGCATTTAGCTGGATTTAAAATAATAATAAAAAAAATAATACAACATCAATAGAAAGCAGTACTTGGACATTTTCTGGACATAAAGTTAATGTTATGCGCTATGCCTGTGAACGTAAGTTGAACTCAATTAATGAAATGTATACAATTTAAGTGAGGCTTAAGTGTCCAGATACTTTTTAGGATGAGTGTAAATAAATTTCAAATATGCAGCAATTTTAACATACTCTGATGCCAAGTGACAAATAACTTACTAAGAAACACTACAGTGAATGACAAACCAAATGTCAAGCTTCTGACCCTATTAGGGTAAACCCCATAAGAGTTCACTTTAAACCAAACCTGTCTGATACCACTGTGATCACAATGCAATCCTTATTAAAATCTAATTGAAAATAAAAATGAAAATCCATACTACATACAGACAGAACCTTAGCATCTAAGGTCAATGTTTGACTGTTTGAGTAGAGGGGGATCGTGAGAACAGATGATGATGTAAAGAAGCTTACAGTGTGACATCTGGGTAGAGGATTGCATCATGTAAAGAGGATAGACAGGTGGGAGGCACGAGTCAGTGAGCCGCCAGCTGTGACATCCTGTCAGTCAGAACCTGTAAGTCTTGTTATTTTGAAAACTGCATTAATGCATTTAAGTCACTGTGAACCTGAAGTAGCGTCCGACTTCACTTCAGAATTGTGACATATTTTCAGAGTGAAACTGAATACTGAATGAGGAAAAATAGAGGGCGTGGCTTGTTTTTCCCACTGGGAATTGATTGGATCAAGAAAAGTGGGCGTTCCATTCAGCTCACTGTCAAAGCTCACAGCAGACTGACGGTTGAAGGGGATGTTCTGCCCAAGCCATCAAACTGACACCATCAGAGAAGGAAAGCCATTCCAGAAGAGGAAGTGCACTGAATGAATGAATGAGGCATTTATATAGCGCTTTACTATGTAGTGTAATATACACCCAAAGTGCTTTACAATCATATCAGGGGGTCTCCTTCAGATATTGACTAAAGATTACAAAGATAAAATGGATGCATGGATGAATTGTTCACCACAAGACTAATGTGCACTAGCAAAATAAATAGGGTCCATTTTGATTTCATGCTGACTTTAAGACTGACAAACTGCAGTTAAAATGTAGTAGGAATCCTGTGCTTCTAGAAATATTTGTCTGCATACTAAACACGTTAAAGAATGTAGTAAAAAATGTGATGGCATGATTTGTCAAGTTGAGGCCTGAAAAGCCCTGAACAACTTCAAAACATAATCGCTGAACATAATTTATCAGAACACCTCCTCCTTTACACCTTAAGGCGTACAATATTATTCTTACACTTTTGTTATGCTTGTGTTTTCTTTAGGGCTTGAGAAAAATACCATACATATGTCTGTTCAGATGAAGAAAATGCAGTAAGTGTAAGCAGTTGATTAATTTGATCCCATCCTTAACCTTGCCATATGCAAAATATGACAAACATATGGGTTTTGAGTTATGTAGTGGCAAAAAAAAAAAATCCAGACAAGCATGAAAAATAATGTCGATCAATAAAAATGATGGTGGTAATGTACATAATTTAATGGTTATGTACGTAACACAAATGGCTTTCCCAAGTGGCACACAATGCTAATTGGAATGGCAAATAAATATTAGCACAGATAACTTCTGAGTAAAAGCCACTTTTATACATAATGAAAATCTAACAGCACAAAAAAATCCCCATCTTCATAAAGCATCATATGGTTCTGCGTAACACATCTGTGAAACACTTTTTCTGTTAAACACACCCAGGATAAACCGGCTTTTAATTTTTCTCTGGTAGAACACACCTTTCATTTCGAGCAATGTGTCCCTTAATGACCTCAAAACATAAAACCGCAGTTCATTCGATTATCAGCTTGAACAGTATAAAACAGTACAGTAACAATCTTTATATAAGCTGAAATTGTTAATTAAATTTTATCAAATGATCCAGTGCAAGGAAGATACAAATGACATCTGTTTTGTCAGGGTGCTCAGAAGATGTATGTATGTATGTATGTATGTGCACAAACACATACACAATATAAAAATAATTACCATTTACCATTTCATACCATTTCAAGTTCACATTATTTTGGATTCATTTTTGTTTTGTATGTTCATTTGAGTTCAAAAGGTTAATGATGAACCCAGGATCATGAACAGGGCTTCCAGTAACTGTAGTTCCAGTAACCATCCTGGCTTTTATTTATGAGGACAAGAGAGATGTTACCTGCTAAACAGGTCAGGCACATAGGTTAGGCTGTAACTAACTTCAATGTCAAGCCAACCTGACCAGATGATCTGAATTAGAGAGATTCATAACAAAATAAGGCTGAATATCCACGATCACATCATCAAATTAATGTACAACACTGCAAGAATTGTGCAGAAACCCCCCACCAATTTCTTTTGCTTAACAACAGACACACAACATGAAATCAGCAGCTTAAAACATTGGATGCTCTGATTAGCATCATGACTGAACCGGCGGGGACAAACAAGTACCCTCTCTAACCTGTGTGGAATCTGCTTGCTTGATTAGATTTAAATAAAAAAACTACATCAAAAACCTGTATTAAAGTCTTTCTCCCCATTTGCTTACAAGGTGATCAGCAAAGAGGTCGCTCGCAGCGAAGTTCATATGCAAAGCAGGCAATGAACCAGGTGGAAGTTAATAAACAGTCAAATGTATCAAGTTGCAGACAAATGCATTTCACTATTTAAAAGATATTTAACTCTATAACTTAGAACATCACTTTCTGGGCAACATTTCACCTCAAAATAACAAAAAAAAAACAAAAAAAAAACACACATATATACATAAATATTTATACACACATACATATACATATATAAAATTTTTGATATTTTTGATGTATTTTTACTAGTGGGTGCAGGACACTATAGTTCATTTATGTAAGTGAGGATAGCAAAATAAAGTAAACTGTGACATATTATACCCAAAAATTCTTCGTACAGTGGACTACCAGTAAAATTTATAAAAATTTGGAACCAAAAATTATTCAGACACTTTGACCTGACCATGTTTTGCTTATGTGTTATCTGACATAATTAAGATTATTTTTTTCTGACACAGTTTAACTCTGAGATCTTGTCATATTTTATTACCATTTTTAAACTCAGTGAATCCAACCATGGTACCGTAAAAGGTAGCTACTTGTGCAATATGTCCATTCATGAAATTTCCTCACTACTAAATATTCCATGGTCAACTGTTAGTGGTATTATAACAAAATGGAAGCAATTGGGAACAACAGCAACTCAGCCACGAAGTGGTAGGCCACGTAAAATCACAGAGTGGGGTCAGAGCATGCTGAGGCGCACAGTGCGCAGAAGTCACCAACTTTCTGCAGAGTCGATAGCTATAGACCTCCAAACTTTGTGTGGCCTTCAGATTAGCTCAAGAACAGTGTGTAGAGAGCTTCATGGAATGAGTTTCCATGGCCGAGCAGCTGCATCCACGCCTTACATCACCAAGTGCAATGCAAAGTGTCGGATGCAGTGGTGTAAAGCACGCCACCACTGGACTCTAGAGCATTGGAGACGTGTTCTCTGGAGTGACGAATCACGCTTCTCTGTCTGGCAATCTGATGGACGAGTCTGGGTTTGGCAGTTGCCAGGAGAACGGTACTTGCCTGACTGCATTGTGCCATGTGTAAAGTTTGGTGGAGGGGGGATTATGTTGTGGGGTTGTTTTTCTGGGGTTGGGCTTGGCCCCTTAGTTCCAGTGAAAGGAACTCTTAATGCTTCAGCATACCAAGACATTTTGGACAATTTCATGCTCCCAACTTTGTGGGAACAGTTTGGGGATGGCCCCCTCCTGTTCCAACATGACTGCGCACCAGTGCACAAAGCAAGGTCCATAAAGACATGGATGAGCAAGTTTGGTGTGGAGGAACTTGACTGGCCTGCACAGAGTCCTGACCTCAACCCGACAGGACACCTTTGGGATGAATTAGAGCGGAGACTGTGAGCCAGGCCTTCTCGTCCAACATCACTGCCTGACCTCACAAATGCGCTTCTAGAAGAATGGTCAAAAATTCCCATAAACACACTCCTAAACCTTGTGGAAAGCCTTCCCAGAAGAGTTGTGGCTGTTATAGCTGCAACTCCATATTAAACCCTACGGATTAAGAATGGGATGCCATTAAAGTTCATGGCGTCCCAAAACCTTTGGCAATATAGTGTGTGTATATTTTATATTATATATATATATATATATATATATATATATATATATATATATATATATATATATATATATATATATATATATATATATATATACATACATACATACATACATACACACGCACACTACCGGTCAAAAGTTTGGAATTGGTAAGATATTTAATGTTCTTAAAAGAAGTTTCGTCTGCATTTAATAAAAATACAGTAATATTGTGAAATATTATTACAATTTAAAATAACTGTTTTCTGTTTGAATATATTTTATAAAGTAATTTATTCCTGTGATCAAAGCTGAATTTTCAGCATCATTACTCCAGTCTTCAGTGTCACATGTCACAAAAGAACAGCATTTATCTGAAATACAAAGTTTTTGTAACATTATACACTACCGTTCAAAAGTTTGGGGTCAGTAAGAATTTTTATTTTTTTGAAAAGAAATTAAGGAAAATAATACTTTTATTCAGCAAAGATGCATTAAATCAATCAAAAGTGACAGTAAAGACATTTATAATGTTACAAAAGATTATATTTCAAATAAATGCTGTTCTTTTGAGCTTTCTATTCATCAAAGAATCCTGAAAAAAAAAAAATATTGTACACAAATATTTTGTATAATTGTACACAATAAATGTTTCTTGAGCAGCAGATCAGAATATTAGAATGATTTCTGAAGGATCATGTGACACTGAAGACTGGAGTAATGATGCTGAAAATTTAGCTTTGATCACAGGAATAAATTACTTTATAAAATATATTCAAACAGAAAACAGTTATTTTAAATTGTAATAATATTTCACAATATTACTGTTTTTACTGTATTTTTAATTAAATAAATGCAGCCTTAGTGAGCAGACCAAATTTCTTTTAAAAACATTAAAATTTCACAGATTCAAAACTTTTGACCGGTAGTGTATATATATCAAATCAGCACAAATTAAAGAAAGTACAAGTACTACCACGATGTATAAATAATTTACAGTTTAATAAATATAATTTTTGTGTATCAGTGATGAGAACTTAGAAATTTTCTATTACAATGATACAAATTGGGCAGAGAAAATGTACTTAAGATTATGATTAAAATAATGTCACAATTTGAAAAATGTTAATGGTCCAAAATAGGCTTAATTTTCTTTAGGGAAATATATAATTACTAATTTCATTTGATTTTGGGGTGTAATATGACCTGGAATGTTTTGCCTCTGTGTTTGCTTGTGAAATTCTTAAAACAAGACAAGCTTAAATCTATTTTAATGCAAACAGGAAACAGCACAGGAACTACTAACTTGGGTTAATTTTCCTCTTCCATAATATTTGTGTCATGTTTCAGAGCTAAAACAGAACCTGACAAAACACGTAAAATCCAAAGCCTGGATTCAGTTTCAGAACAGAGAAAAAGAGCAACTATGTGCTAAGCACAGAAGAAATGTCCTTCTCTTGCTTTTCTAGAGAGCGTGAAAACAATCCAGGCCTTGATTTTTTTGTTTTTTTTTCATAATGTGTTTCTAAGGCTGGTTTTAAGTGACAACAAACAAAACAGCACCATGATAAGGCTGGCAAGGCGTTCACAGAAACAAAAGGGCTGACGGTGAAATCACAACAAACTGAATGACCTCTGGTGCCGCAGGGGGGAAAAAAAAATCATTCAATAAAACTATCTTTCAAAATAGCAGTTTGGCAAGTTCCAGCAGGAAGGATTCCGCAAGAAGAGTTCATAGTTTAAAACTAGTCTGTTCCTATAGCAACAGGTGGAACAACTGGGCCATTCTGTCAATAAAAAGGCATTGTGGTGATATTGCTCTTTTTCCTGGTTCTCTTCTAGCCTGAAGACCAAAATGAAAGGCTTCATTTATTTCAATGAAATAGTATTTTACACATGGACTCAATGGTAAATGATGTAACATGAAAAACTGGTTCTTACAGTGCTAGCAGCTAACATGAAACTGTAGTAAAAACCCAAACAAACAAGAAGTTGTGCTAAAGGCAGTCAAACTGCACAATCAGGGCACTTGGCATGTGTGAGCAGAGTTGGCTGGCATCTACAGACTCAGCGGGGGCGAATATGAACGCACCAAGGCGCGCAGACAGCTGTTCGGATGCTAACGCCCATCTCTTTGTCCATCATTGCCAATTTGGACAGCTCAAATCCGAGGACGAAGAGGCCCTTCCAAATCATCGATTCACAGCATGAACAAACAAACCCTTTCCTAATGAGGGCTTGTGCTGGCTAGCTAGCTAGTTTCTCTCGGCCCTCGGCTGATGGCACAGTTACGTGAACCCGCTCACATGCATTCTGAAACATTAAGAGGAGTCTTGCGAATCATAGTCTTGTTGCTGAAAGAGAACTTTCCCAGACTTTGTCCCATGCGCTCTTCCTCGCTCTGCGGCCCCGTTGATCTCTCCCAACGGCAAGTAGGAGTAGTCCGCCCTCTGTCCGCGCGCTTCGGATTTTCTGCACGTCTGGATAAGGTTACCGGCGAGGCTGGCCAGCAGCAATGTTGCCAGGATAGAGCAGACAACCAGCCAGCTTTGTCTGCACACACATAAACAAAACACTCTCAGGGTGAAAAGTTGCACTTTGACCTCTGACTCCAATGCTGCTGCCCACAGCCTCCACAAAGCACTTGACTGCAACCATGGAAACACTGCACAATCCCTTACTTGCATGTGAAAGGCCGAGCTGACTAATAAATTCATCTGTGCCACTCCGCTGCCACAGAGTTGTTTACCAGTACAGTCGGGAGACATGGTTCAGACTTGTCCGAAAGCCCGTTCTGCTAAACACGGGCCTGGAATTTGTCAGAGTGAATTTCCTTGGCAATAATCAAGTTACTCAAACACGCAGATAGGGAATTGTATAATGACAAGTTGTTTGAGATAACAGATTTTTTTCCTCTGTTGTGGAAACTGTGGCTTTATGGCATAGAGAAAAACATGTCATATAATTATAACCAACATTAGTTTTGAAAATAGAAACATTTCCTCTCTAAAATGAATCAGATGATCACTAGAATGTTCTCAACAAACGCACCATGCAATTGATTTATTTCTTCTAAACCACCTGTTCTCAGATAACAACTCAATTCTTCACACAGACCAAAATGGTAACACTTTACAATAAGGATCACTTGTTAACATTAGTTAATATATTAACTAACATGAACTAACAATGAGCAATACATTTGTTACTGTATGTGTTAATCTTTGTTCATGTTAGTTAAAAATACTATTGTTTATTGTTCATTAGTTCACAGTGCATCAACTAATGTTAACCAAAACAACTTTTGATTTTAATAATGTATTAGTAAGTGTTGAAATTAACATTGACTAAGATTAATTAATAATTAACTAATGGTAAAGACCCTCTGTGGTGAAAATCAAGTTTTTAATGTTGTTTATATGTCTATGTGGTGTTTTTAATATGCTTTAAGACAAACCATGTGCAAATTCATGTCAACACCATTGCTGAGTGTTTTCTCCTTAAAACTGCAGTGAAAAAAAGATTGTCTCAAACCCGCGGTTTGAAATCACTGGTGTCTGTGATGTCACAAACTACCTTGTAACCAATCATGTCAATGTGCATATCATTAACAGCAAACAAGGAGGGGAGTCTTGAGAGAAGCCAGGTTATCCCAGTATATTTTTCTGTTACTATCAAAAATCCTTTAGATTTAGCAATATAGAGAGTGTATGATGTATATTACGATGTTATGAATTATATGCCTTTCTCCACTGACGATCTAAGTTGTTCAAAGCGTTTGTAAGGATACTGATTGTTCGAAGGCAGCTGTCTGACTCTGACATGGCGAACTGGAACATGGGTTGTGTAGCAACACATTATTAGCTGTTTGATAACATATTCAAGCAAAAGGTTAATCATATTAATTACCGTTATGTGTCCGATGTTGTAAAGAGCGATACCACTGTGTAGCGTGAGTTGACCGAGTGGATCTCTGAGCTTGTGTGAGCGAGTGGAGGCGGGGCTAATTTGCATAATCATTGATCCGCATATACTAAATGAGGCAAGGGTGTAGAGTTACATTCAAGCCATTTTAAGGCATGAAGACATTTTTTTCAAAGGAAAAAATATTTAAATGTGTAATTTTGGTGATCAAAGATGAGTTTTAAGGGATAAAATTATCGACTACAGGGGGACTTTAACATAAGAAACCTTGTAAAATGTTACCATTAAAATATATAATAATTTTTATACTGACAGTATTAACATATAAGTCATTAAAAGCTGACAAAATGTTATGTCTCAAGAAGCAGAGAGAGGACACATCTGTTATGTTATGTGTGTGTGTTTGGGGGGTTTAGAGCACTTACTCAGATAAATAGGGTCTGGGAGCATGAGCTTCCTCCTCTTGTCTCCATTCCCTCCACATCTGGGTAGCCAGACAGTGACCAGCTGAAAGAATGTGGGGGAAAAAAAAACAATGTTTTCGAATCAAATCCCTTGTTGGGACAACAACTCTCCTCTACAGGCATATTTCTCCTTTCCCCCCCTTTCCTAACTTCAGATGTAACTGTGGGAAACAAAAGTGGCAACTGTTTTTTGTTGGTGTTGGTAAATCAGTGCTGTGTATTTCTGTCAAAGAAATTACTGTTTTTGATGAACATCCAAATGTGGCTCTAGAGTAAAGGTGCAGTCACATTAGCGTAATTATGGCGAATTCGCACTGTCTACATGTCTAATACAGCGTATGTTGCCCCATTATTCAATAACAGCCATTGTTAGATTGTGCAAGATCAGAAACCTTGTTAAAAATAATGAGTTGTTTTTGCAGTTCCAAGTTCCAAAAAATAGTGTTTTTGGACTGCCATTTTGGAAAATTATAGTATTTGATATAGTATACAGTATGTTTTCATAGTGCAACACATTTTATTTCAAAACATCCAGGAAAGATTTATCTGGATTTCACATGATATGAAATCCTTCACTTGGAGCGTAAAATGGAGAAGGCGGTCATCATGAAGACAGTGAGATAAGCAGAAAGCCGTTCACATGCACAGCAGATGGGAGATTCCAATCATAATGAGCCTGTGGTGTCAAGCGAAGGGCTGTTCCTGAACTCCAGAGCACAGGGGGTTTGGGGCTTTTTATTTCTGTGCAGGGAAGCTTGAGAATACATCTTCTTCTCACATTAAATGACAGAGGTCAGAGTTAAGATAGAACGGGCTGACAGGGTTTTTCTGCTCTTGACACAAACATAGCTTCTCTGTCGCAGAGGTCATCAGTAACACAAGGGGCTGGTGGGTAGACTGTGATTCTCCAAGGTCTCTTTTTCTCAACCCCCTCCAAAAACACCCAGCAGCTTTGTTTATCAGAGATTGTTTGAGTATGTGTGTG
Source organism: Hypophthalmichthys molitrix (assembly GCA_037950675.1). Taxonomy (NCBI): domain Eukaryota; kingdom Metazoa; phylum Chordata; class Actinopteri; order Cypriniformes; family Xenocyprididae; genus Hypophthalmichthys; species Hypophthalmichthys molitrix. The sequence goes on from CM075507.1 coordinate 16,952,004, forward strand.
CGCACAAGTTTGAGTAGAGAGGCTGCAATCATTTATGGTGATTGAGCAGACATAAGCCCTATTCGGACGGGATTAGTTTTACATGGGGAGGTGGAGTAATGTAATTTTACCACAGGACGTCTGTAATATTAATGGCCAATTCGCACGGGATAAGACATCTCAGTAAAACTAGCAGAAGTGGGAGGGGTAACTCGATTTACGCACCGCCGTCACCTCCCTGTCGTCATGTGGGTATACGTTGCTTCCTGATACCATGTGCGCAAACACATATAATCTAAATATATAAACTATATATAACAGTTATGTCCGGTCAAACGATTTATTAATTAAATTCTGATTACATTCTGATGGTAATAGACACTTAGCTAAAGATAAAATTAGCTGTGTGCCTCTGACAAGTGCTTTCGATCTTCTTTTTGCTCTGAATGGTATGTGGAAAATACTTGAGGTTTGCCACAGACTTGTCCCACCACCTACAACACAACTGAATGTTTCTTCAAGTGCTCCCATGCTTGAAAAACGTGCGGAAAACTACTTTTAAACAGGAAATGACGCAATTTTACCGTACATATTTACAGCGGGTCTATTCAAACGGGATTAGTATTACCTGAGGTAATTTTTCCAGACCTTTTTACAGAAGGTAAAAGTTGCCGTAATCTTTACTGACATTGTCCGTAATGATTACTGAGATGGCACTTTCGGACGGGACTAAAATGACTGAGAAGCTCTGGTAATAATTACTTTACCCCACCTCCTCATGTAAAACTAATCCCGTCCGAATAGGGCTATAGAAAGAGAAAGCAAAGTAAATATTTTGAAGTCAATAACCAAACAGTTGATGGGCCCCACTGACTTTCATAGTATTTTTTTCCCCCATACTATGGAAGTCAGTGGGGCCCATCAATTGTTTGGTTACCCATATTCTTGAAAATATCTTCTTTTGTGTTCAGCAAAAAAAAAGAAATTCATACAGGTTTGGAACAACTTGAGGGTGACTAAATGATGACAGAATTTTCATTTTTGGGTGAACTATCCCTTTAAACTTATTTTTTGTAATTTACTGAATTAAATGGGTGGGTATAGCCCTAGTGAAAACATTTCCAGGGAATAAAAAGCTGGAGAGAAATGGAAGGCTAATATTTCAGTCAACTGGCGTGGCATGTTCTGTGCCATGATCTACAGTAGAGAAGCGTGGATAGACACTAGCATTCGCACACATATAGAAGGACAATGAGGAATGCTGATGGCCGAAGCTATAAGTAGAGAGAATTATGTGCTGAGGAAGTGTGAACATTAAACTGATCTATAGAGATATCACACGTGGAATGTGTTGTTTACATGTCGTGTGAGTGCTAATAGGGGCTGTACCACACCTCTGTGCAGACTGAAGTTTCTCTCTCCCTGGTATGTGGTATTGCAGCTTCCAGTGACAGCGTTACATGGGCACATGTCTTGGCATTGGCACGGCTGCTTGCAGTTCAGCCCATAGAATCCAAGAGGGCACTCTAGGGTGACAAAGAGAGACACGGTTAAAAAAAACTATTCATAAAATTGATTTGCACCAAAAGTGAATTGCCTGCTTAAGCAAGATTTTAGAGCATTATAGGTACAGGTTCAAAATTTAAGCTGTTTCTTACAGTACTCAGCAATATTATGCTGTTTTATATGACATTTTTGATCAAAATCTGCAGCACTGCATGCATTGCTCATGGATAAGTTATATATTATTAATGCTTATATGAGTATCGCATTGTTAGATTAGCAACATGCTAATGCTAAACTATTGGAATCAATGATGAGCACTGGGTGAGTCATTTATGGGTGAATGTGATTTCCCAAGTACAACGTGTTCCTGGATCATCATCTTTGTTGATCCTGAAACAACATTCCAATCAACCAATCAGATTTGAGGGACAAGTTTACAGTTTATGTCAAGTTTAGTCTTACAACCAGGGTAAGGCGCTTCTACATAAGTGTTATTTTAACTATCATTTCCCTTTGATTTTAGGGATAAGTTATGGGTATGGTTAAGTTTTGAGGTAGGGATAGGACTAAATTATTAGACAGAATGTTATTCCAGGACCAACAAATTATGTTGATCCAGGAAGATGTCTTACTTGTCAAAAATCATAGCGACATTATTTGTGCACTAACATTAAGCTCCTGGGCCTGGTTGCATGAAACCTCTTAAGTTGAGAAAACCCTCACAAAGGTTAAGAGTAGCCTTAGTGAAATATAGGTTTTTTTTTCTTACAACCCAAGGGTCCACTTAAGAAAGGCTGTCAACCTTAACCTTAGTAACCGTTTCACCTTATCAAAAATTTAAGGGACCAAAACAGCTCCCTTAAGTCATCTAAACTCAAGCACGATGGCTGATTTTGTGGTGATTGAAGAGGAGAGAGTACCTAGGCACATTTTTAATGATTGAAATAATCCGTTGGAGACTATGCATGATTCCCAATTATTGAGGGAATATAGTTTGGCCGTCAGTCAATACTTCGTCTCACCGCGACACTAGAGCCTGAAATTGAGCACCAAACCTGACAGAGTCATGCACTCCCAGCACTTCTTCAAGCTTTAATTGCTTTGAGGTTTTTTGCTCGCAGTACTTTTCAGTCTGTCATTGTCGACGTCTTCAAGGTACACAAACCCCGTTTGCAGAGCTGTCTATCGAGTGGCCTTAGCCCTGTGTCGCCAAATTGACACATATGTGAAATTTCCAGACAGCAAAATAACAAATGTTACTGCTAAGTGGCCCGGCAGTACCCATGATGCACATGTGCTGTCTGAAAGTAACATTTATCGTGGTTTTAAGGATGGAACACACAGGGGCTTACTTTTGGGAGATAGCGGTTATCCCTGTCGTTCATGGCTGATGACACCTTTTAGGAATCCAGTAGGAGCTGCACAGGTAAAATTCATTTAAATAACATCAGCTTAGCTATTTAGATGAATACATCAATAAAATTAGTTATATTAGTAATATTGTATGGAAATGGAGGTAGCTATCATCTTCCATTTTTCATATTGCAGGAACGGTACAACACCGCTCTAATAAAAACCAGAGTAATCTTAGAAAGGAAGATTGGCCAGCTTAAAAGGAGATTTCATTGTCTTCACGGAGAGAAATGTCTGGAAGCAACAAGAGCAGGGAGAGTCATCATTGCATGTGTCATCCTGTTTAACATATCAAAAGACTATGGTGTGCTCATGGATGAACATGCTGACCCTGATGAAGCAGTGCAGCCAAATCAAGAAGAGGAGGCCGTAACAATCGAGGGACACGCTATCCGAGACATGCTTGGGCAAACATTTTTTTCCTAAAGTGAACTAGAATATGTTCTACAATAAACTGTATATTAATTTCCAGATTAGATGCTGTAACTATAAGTTAATAAGTTAACTACATTTTTATTTAGGCTATAGATTGAAAAAAAAAAACAGACATTGAAACATTTACAATAAGAAAATTACACTGGATTATTATATATAGAACATGAATATATGTATGCCTATTAAAAATCATTTGAATAATAAATGCCCTATCCACCTTATTTTTCAGGAAAGAGTGGGAGCAGCCATTTGTAAATTTAATGTGTCTGGCTTCCGGTGTCATTCGCTTCCAGTTATTTTTTGCTGTACAAAACAGCTCATTATGCTGCTTGATATTGCAAACTGGTACTTCTTACCATATTATTTTAATGTATTGTCTTAATTACAAACATGCTGATTTGTAGCGCAGTTTTACAGTTTACTGCACTTTGATATTATCCTCGTTTTTTCCCTATAGCGGCTAATAAATCTGAAGTCTCGCACATTCACAGAAAAAAAAAAAAAAAAAAAAAAAAAAACTTACTTTGGTCTTGAAAAATAAGGTGGATACCAACAGATTATGTGTGTTATTCTTCTTTTATTGGCTGTAAAATTATTAATCCCCCTTGAGCAAGTTTGTTAATTTTGTATTGTAGTATTATGTTCTGCATATCCAAGTTTTCTTTTCCATTTCTAATTTAGAAATCCCCAACTCTGCTTTCCTCTTATACAGCAAAATAATTTCTCATTGTAAATATTTTGGCCGATTCTCTCTCCTTAGATGAAATGTCTGAAAAAAAAAAAAAAACTTTTTATTTACAGTGCATCCGGAAACTATTCACAGCACTTCATTTTTTCCACATTTTGTTATGTTACAGCCTTATTCCAAAATTGATTAAATTCATTATTTTCCTCAAAATTCTATGACCAATACCCCATAATGACAACGTGAAAGAAGTTTGTTTGAAATCTTTGAAAATGTATAAAAAAAAAAAAAAAACATGTACATAAGTATTCACAACCTTTGCTCAATACTTTGTTGAAGCACATTTGGCACCAATTACAGCCTCAAGTCTTTTTGAGTATGATGCTACAAGCTTGGCACACCTATTTTTATTTCTCCCATTCTTCTTTGCAGGACCTCTCAAGCTCCATCAGGCTGGATGGGGTTTTCATCAAGGATGTCTCTGTACATTGCTGCATTCATCTTTCCCTCGATCCTGACTAGTCTCCCAGTTCCTGCCTCTGAATAACAGCCCCACAGCATGATGCTGCCACCACCATGCTTCACTGTAGGGATGTGCATTTTACTGAGGAGTGGCTTCTGTCTTGACACTCTACCATACAGGCCTGATTGGTGGAGTGCTGCAGAGATGGTTGTTCTTCTGGAAGGTTCTCCTCTCTCCACAGAGAAACACTGGAGCTCTGTCAGAATGACCATCGGGTTCGTGGTCACCTCCCTGGCTAAGGCCCTTCTCCCCCGATCGCTCAGTTTGGCCGGGCGACCTGCTTTAGGAAGAGTCCTGGTGGTTTCAAACTTCTTCCATTTACGGATGATGGAGGCCACTGTGCTCATTGGGACCTTCAATGCTGCAGAAATTTTTCTGTACCCTTCCCCAGATCTGTGCCTCGATACAATCCTGTCTCGGAGGTCTACAGACAATTCATTGGACTTCATGGCTTGGTTTGTGCTCTGACATACACTGTTAACTGTGGAACCTTATATTGACAGGTGTGTGCTTTTCCAAATCATGTCCAATCAACTGAATTTACCACAGGTGGACTCCAATCAAGTTGTAGAAACATCTCAAGGATGATCAGTGGAAACAGGATGCACTTGAGCTTAATTTTGAGTGTCATAGCAAAGGCTGTAAATACTTATGTACATGTGATTTTTTTTTTTTTTTTAATAAATGCAAAGATTTCAAACAAACTTCTTTCACTTTGTCTTCATGTGGTATTGTTTGTAGAATTTTGAGGAAATTAATGAATTTAATCCATTTTGGAATAAGGCTGTAACATAATGTGGAAAAAGTGAAGCGCTGTGAATACTTTCCGGATGCACTGTATATTAACGATGGAATTTTGAAACGTTTTTGTTTTTACTCTTTACCAAATCGGTAGGCTGAAAAAAAAGAAAAGAAAAAGATTTATTATTATTATTATTATAGCACCTTAACCAAACTATCTTTACATCATGACAATCTTTGAAAGCAAAAGACATTTTACAAAATGCATTAGCGCTCATCTGCATTATTTTACCTGCTTTCTGAGCTGCTTTGAGGAATGCCAGCAATACCGACTAAAGTAGGCGAATCTTTCCCTAATATGTCTTGTACCAATTCCGATATCTCGGACAGGTCTCCTTTACACAATAAAACATTTGTTAAACTGTATTAAACCAAGCATACTACTTTTTTGATACAATATATCCAGTCAAGTATATCAATTTAGCTGGAATGTAACTCACCATTTTTTTCAGATTCCTTTCTATAGTTGCTTATTTCTTTTCTTGAGCTCACAACTACATTTTCATACTTTTTCATGACTTATTCTACTGTGCACTTGACAGCAAGATTTCTGTGCACTTGACAGCAAGATTTCTTAACAGCAAGATTTTCTATTTTTTCCGTTATCTCCTGCCAGGCTTTTGTGTTGTGCACATGAGTAACTGATGGATTATGTCGAATTTTGAGGGTGTTTTTCTTCCGAAATTTTCCAGTGAATGGTCTTTTCATTCTCAGTCCAGTTTGGTTTATGTTTTTTGTTTTCAGTAATGTTATTATTGTCCATAACTCAATTATTTTAGTATAGCTGTGGTCTGCGGTCCGTTATATTCCGTTTATTGTGCGAGATGTAGTAACTATAGCAACCGCAGCTTCCATTGCTGTAATTTACCAGAAACTACCATGAAATGCTTAGTATAAACACGTAGGTAAAGGTGATGATTAAGACGTTTGTTGCAATGCTCTGAAAGAAATCCCTTGCCTCAGGAATTTTCCCCCTCATTGATACCCTTACTTAAGAGGTTTCATGCAACCGGCTGAACAGCATTTCAAATGAGCCAAATCAATGTAGAAAAAGTAATTACATTTATATTCAGTCGACACTTTTATCTAAAATAACTTGTGTTGCATTCAGAGTACATGTAAAAGTTTAGACATCTCCTAAACATTTACCTGGAAATACATCTCCAACATTTTTTCATTACTTTCTTGCCACACTGACCCGACTCTCAGGACACTCAGTTGCATGTTAAATGTGTTTATAAATTGTGCATCTGTTTATTGAGATAAGACTGCATACCTTTCTCGCAGGAATCTCCATGGAAACCAGCAGGACAGGTGCACCGTCCGTGGACGGGATCACATGAGCCTCCGTTTGCGCATGTGCATGTTTGATTGCAGCCATCACCATAGAAACCTGCCGCACATACTGCAAGGATACAGATGTTGTTCACTGTATTAGTATGAGGGACGTTCAGATGAACATACTGGTTAAGAATAATTAAAATAGCTGACTATAACAAATATGCTGCAACCAAAAGAACACTTATGTAATGATCTCCCAGTAAAAAGCCAGTCAGATCTTTATTTGATATTTTGATACAAGTCTGTAAGTCTGAACATGTGTGACAGCCAAGCTAACTTTGCCTTTACCTTGGCTACAGTTTAAACCCATCCATCCGGCATCACACACACATCCATCTGTTCAGAGACAGGGACAAGAAGAGAGAAATAGAGAGAGAACGGGGTTATCCAAAAGCACAAACTTTAACGCAAGAGCATTTTCTTTGTTACAAAACATTCAGTAACTATGAACAATCTGTCAAAATCTGTTATTTTTGGACAATAATAATCATCTAATGTAATAGATGCAAAATTAAACCACAGAAGTCACCATGTATTCCAAACAGAAAATGACACAAAAATGTTGGTAACACTTTGCTCGAAACCTTTTTGTATAATGCATTAAAGATATTCATGATGTACACTGCAATGCATTATACATTTTCATAAATCATTGTGAATGTGAGCATTTTTAAAACGCAATATATTATTTGCTGATTCCTTATTTTCATAATCGGTTGTCATGTGTTTTAATGCATTATATTTTCTCGAGGTGTAACAATGAACAGATCAGTATTATAATATATTTAAACTGTAGTTAATTAGATCGTACAATGCATTATAAGGTGCATTACAAGGCATAATTAATGCATTACAAATATTTTTATAATGTATTATACACTGCCCAGCCAAAAAAAAAACAAAAAAAACGTCGGTTTGGATTTAAATAGGCAAAATTGTTGTACCTCTTGATGGAAATAACATCACAACATTTATTTCCATCAGATGGAAATAAATGTTGTGATGTTATTTCCATCAAGAGATTGCGTGTGTGAATTAGTCATACCGTCTCTCTATTAATTGTGAAGCTGTTGGTTGTAAGTAGTTTCTTCAAAAGTAGAAAAATATATGCTATAACTTTCGAGTCACAGGACAGCGTTGACAATGAGTTTCTGTGCTCCTCTATGTGCACGTGATCTTTACGTGATGTGCGAGCTGTTTGTATGAGTGTTTGTGCCACAACGCAGCTGCGCAAGCACTGTAGCTCAATATAATAATACACATCCGATCGTCTAAAATCGCTTGAATGTCCAAACTGGCAACAGACTGACACAGAGACTGACATGGAAGAGAAGAAATTGTTCAATAATTGTTATTTTGTGCACAAAAAGTATTCTCGTCGCTTCATAACATTAAGGTTGAACCACCGTAGTCACATGGACTATTTTAACGATATCTTTACTAAATTTCTGGGCCTTGAAAGTGGTAATTGTGTTACAGTCTTTCGGAGGTCAGAAAGCTCTCGGAATTTTTCAAAAATATCTTAATTTGTGTTCTGAAGATGAATGAAGGTCTCACAGGTTTGGAATGACAGTAATGGGAGTAATTAATGACAAAAATTACATTTTTGGGTGAACTAACCCTTTAAATCCAAACAACGACTTTTTTTTGGCCAGACAGTGTATACAAAAGCTTCAAGTAAAGTGTTACCATAATGTCGTCTTGTGATCTAAAGAAGTGTAAGAGAGAGCAACTTACTCTCAGTGCAGATCCCGTGCTCTCCGCATTCAGACTGGCATGTGAGATTGGCACATCCTGTCCCGCCCCAGCCCTGCTGGCACACACACTGGCCCTCCACGCAGCGCCCATGTCCGCTGCAGTCCTCCGGCTGGCACAGCCTCTCATGAACACACAACACAGTGGATACCGCCCGTGGGCAGCGCCACTTCGGAGTTGCACTGAAGGCAAAAATATTGTGATCAAATTGACAAACTCACCACACTGTTGTTTGTATATGTGTATTTTTGCAGTTGCTTTTACACACCATTGGTCTGAAGGGTAATTGGCCAGGGATCCGTTTAGGATGTAAGTGGCCGAGCCGCCTCCATCCAGATTGATAGCGTTAATGACATTATGATCTTTCAGAAACTTTGCCACTTGCCAGAGGTTCATTCTGCAAAGACAGTAGTTGACTTAACACACATAAATCAAACTGAAAGAACTAAACTGTACCAGAACTCCTGGTATACGCTACAAATGTGCACTCTCCAATCTGATTTAAAGCTGCAGTCCAGAACTTTTTTTGATTAAAAATTTTCCAAAATTAATTTTTGAGCAAGTACATAACCAGCCAATGTTCAAAACTATCTCATTATCTTAGCTCAATTCACAACGGTAAGCTTGTAATTAAACGTATCATTTTGATAGCGGATTGTAATCCAGAAAGGTTCAAATGACAATCATCAGTGACAACTGGAGATTTGCCCGTATTCAAAAGCAAAAGACTTTGGACTGTGGAGTGGATACAGAAATTGAAATCTACAGGTAACGATAACACACACTAAATAAACACAGTCACGCAATGCTGATGTTGTTAACATTAAAATTTCAGAACAGAGTATAACAGTAATAATAATTTGCACAGTTTGGCGTGATCCAAGCTAAACGATCGTTAGATTTAATCACCATTGGCAGCGCGATTTATCGTAGGCCTAATGCTTTTTTCCTCAGTCAGAACAAAAGCGGCAGAAATGTTATTTACTTGTTCAGCTGATATTTTCCAGTGAAAATTCTTATATCCGTCATACTTTCAAGATTTAGAATATGTGATTCTGAAGTACAGTATCCACACCAGTGTAGTGACTGACAACAAACATTAGATTCATCTGCTAAGGAGTCGTGCCGAAGCACAACGCACGTAACGATAACAATTCCGCATTACTGCAATTGCAGGTTTCAAACAGAGATGGCGACAAAGAGGAAAAATGCTGGACTGCAGCTTTAAATGGCTCACTGAGTTTGAATAAAGTTTTTAAAAGTAAGCTAAAATTTATGAAAACTAAGCTGCAAAAAATTATTCAGAAATCAGATTTCACAACCATGAGAATATGAATGATATGCAAATTTGGTATTTAAATATACATCTTGTACGTTTAATTTTATGTAAGTGCAATTTTAAGTGAGTTTAATTAAGTGAGCCTAAATCAAAGAGACAAGACTACACTGCCGTTCAGATGTTTGTGATCGGTAAGATTTTTTCTGAAAAAAAAAATTCATTTATTTGATAAAAATACAGTAAAAACAGTAATATTGTAATATATTATTACAATTTAAAATGAATTTACTAAAGTGTAATTTATTCCTGTGATGAAAAAGCTGAATTTTCAGCATCATTACTCCAGTCTTCAGTGTCACATGATCCTTCAGAAATCATTCTAATATGCTGATTTGGTGCTTATTATTATAAATGATAAAAAAAAAATAAAAAAAAAAGGTCTGCGGCTTACTATTTTTTGTGGAAACCAAGATCCATTTTTCAGGATTCTTTGATGAACAGAACATTAAAACTTAAAAAACATTAAAAAATTATATAATTATAAATCTGTTTACTTTAATGCATCTTTACTGAAAAAATTATTAAATTATTAATAATTTAATAATTAAATTAAAACCAAAAAAAAAGAAAAATAATCATGTTTTTGCTTCAAGCAACCCTGAGTAATAGCACAAGTGCACTCAGAGAAAATAAAACAAATAAAAAGCCAATAAAGTCTTGAATATGGCCTCACTGGAAAAAAGATTAATATCTGCTGCTTTTGCTTTTTCTTGAGCAATAAATCTTTCTGGTTTAGTTTGTGTTGTAACATGCACAGACAGACACAGAGAGAGAGAGTGATAAACAGCTGAGATCAGCTCAGGTTCAAAGTCCGTTCTCACCCTCTTGTACCCGTCTGACCATCGACGTGGAAGAGGATGAGTTTCCCCTCTGCATCGTGACCCACAGCCGTACGGGCAGATACCACTTCCACAAAGTATTTAAAGTTTCCTGCAACATAAAAAATTAACAACCTATTATATCTTATATTAGAATCTCTAAGTATGAATGGGTTCAAAAAGAACAGGACTAAGAAATACCTGAACTACTGTACACAGTTTTTTTCTGATATGAGACTCAGGTCAAAATATTTTAGGGAGCCAGATAAACAAGCTTATTATATGGTCACATTTCAGACAGGATCTTGTCAAATCTTACCGGTCTCCTGTGTTTTGTCACATTCTGCCTGATAGCTCTCACTGATGTAGATCTCACCGTTTCTCAGCAGCCACACCACCCCACTGATCAACTGCACGAAGGGATTTACCTGATCTAGTACATCCTCCTCAGACAGGTAACTAAAAATATACAGGAAAGAAAACACAAGAAAGTGGGTGAGTAAGAATGAGCAAGTGAGACAGGTCAAGATGAAGTGGTGCAGCCTAATGGTTAAAGATTTGGGGTTCTGCTCTTGATCAATAAAACTCCCAAGAATATGTTTATAGGCAAAATTTTCTTCCCTGTGTTAATGTATATCCTGTTTTAACAGGAAGGTCAGATGCAACATTTTTTTCCATAAATAGCCTACAGCATATAGCTTACATTGCTATTACATAAGTTTGAGGTCGCTACAATTTTTTTCATATTATTTTATGAAATATTTTTAGAAATTAAAATAGTTTTCTTTTTTAATATATTTTAAAATGTATTAATCCATTTATTCCTGTGATGGCAAAGTTGAATTACTCCAGTCTTCAGTGTCACATGGTCCTTCAGAAATCATTCTAATATGCTGATGTGTTGCTCAATAAACATTTGTTATTATTATTAGTGTTAAAAACAGTTGCTTAATATTTTTGTGTAAAACCTTGATACATTTTTTTCAGGTTTCTTTGATGAACAGAAAGTAGAAAATAACAGTATTTATTTAAGATGGAAATCATTTGTAACATTATGTATATAACAGTAATGTACATCACAGCCCAGCAAAAGCACACCTGACAGATTGCACTATGGACGGAAGCAATGAAGGCACTTTCAAAAACTAATAAATCCAGCAACTTGCTTGTTTGGAAAGGCAATCAAGTATAAATATTAGCACAACCCAAGGCACACAGACAATGATTTGCTACTTTCTACTGCTAGCCAGACTATTTTAGTGGGAGAAAACAAGCATTTTACTTTACAAATAAAACAAAAATGTGTATAAAAACAAATATTTTTTGGTCTGTTTTTTTTTGCCAGATGAGACTGTAAATGTGTTTGTCTGTTAATGCTTAACTTAGTACACTCAAAGCTAACAGACATGGACTAAAAGCCACAACAAGGCTGGTCCAGAAGGTCTTTCTCTATAATAACTCTATTGTAATTCACTTTAGATAAAAGCATGAGCTAAATGAGAAATTAGTAATTAGCAAAAAACAAAGAAAAACATTTGATTATCAGTGCCAGCAAAGCCACACATACACTTTATTGACAACAGTTATGCTGTTTTAATTCCTTAAAGCTCATTCAGGTGAATGTCCAAATATGCTATGTAAACAACACCTTATCTAACACCAGAACATTCTGGTTAACGGCTCTTAACGTCATAATGAATGACAGGCCGAGACACCCCGGTACATGGAGTTCCAAAGTACTGGCTATTATTAAGAGCACTGGTGCGTTATGCAATATTGCCATGTTTTGTAAGGTTTCTATTTTAGGAAACAGATGTTCTAAGGGCCCTGCTTTCCCACGACTAACTTCCTCCAAATTCTGCACCCATATTTAGGTTGTGGTTAGTTCTGAAGACTGCTACAGCACCCTGCAGTGGAGGAAACCACTTTGTGCTTACAGACGTAAGCTAACAGACATTTCACTAAGATTATGGAAGTGCACTTAAGTACACTCTACTAAATAAATATCTTCTTTTGTGTTCCACAAAAGAAAAAAAACTAAATCATATGTTTTCAAACAGCATGAGGGTGAGAAGATATTGACAGGATTTTCATTTTTGAGTGACCAATACAAATATAAAAGCATAGCTTAAAGGGATAGTTCAATCAAAAATTAAAAACGTCATCATTTACTCACCCTCATGTTACTCCAAACCTGTATGAGTTTCTTTCTTCTGTTGAACACAAAAGATGATATTTTGAAGGATGTCAGTAACTAGACAGTTGACGGCACCCATTGACTTCCATAGTATTTTTTCCTTCTATGGAAGTCAATGGGTGCCATCAACTATCTGTTTACCAACATTCGTCAAAAAATCTTTTTGTGTTCAACAGAAGAAAGAAACTCATACATTTTTGATGACAAAAATTTAATTTTGGGTTAAACCATCCTTTTAATTAAAGGCAGGTCAAAAGTACACCAGCACCCAACCAGGAAAGACCAGCTCAATTTTCTATTGTTTCTTGTGTCTCCACACAAAAACAAACCCTGTGGTAATGCAAAACATCACGAGTGCCAGGAGAAAGGCTGCAAAGAATGAGACCTCAGAGTATGTCCTTACCCAAACACTAGCGTCCCATCCTTTCTGATGCCAAATTGAGCATTTTGAATTCCTTTACTGTTCATCACCAGTTTCCCATCACTTATGACATTCCCTAAACACTGCCCGGTGTGAGTGCTGAAGTAGCCTCCGTTCTGGGCGATAAGGCACTTTCTAGTTTTGGCAGTGAGCTCCACCAGCTCTCTGTGTTTCTGCTCGCACCCTCCAGGGCCTCCTGGTTCCAGAATGGACACGGATCTCAGTGGGTCATGCACCTCCGTGATGTGGCCGGTCTCCCATCTTTGAGCGCCAGAGTCATCAGTGATGGAGGAGATGAATATATTTGACTTGAACACTGGAGAGTTAGAGTGTTGGCTGGCTGCCCAGGTTTCATGGGTTACATTGCCATGGGCAATGGGCTGACAGTCTCTCACATGGCGGTGAGAATGAGATGGGCCGTGGGATTTGGTGTAGGGTAACAAGAGGTCATCATCCAAAGAATGTCTGTCAAGAAAATGCAGAAAATTAACATGATTTAATCAGTGGAACAAAGAGCAAATTGTGTTTGTTAAGCTAGTTAGGTTAACTTGGAGCATATGTGTGTAACTGATTCAGAGAGAATGGATCCCCATCCAAGTTGTACAAAGTAGCATGTGGATGTGGTTCATTGTTCTGCGGTGTAAGCACATTTTCATGCATGCAACTTCCTTTTAAAGAAACCTGCAGTTTTGCTTTTTTCTCAAGTCTAAACATAAGACAATATTATCTAAGGAAAAATTAAAAATCAATTGAGGAGCAGCAGATGTTTAGTTGTTCAACCCTTTTGGAAAAAAGTTAGAGAAAAAATTGAGTATTGAGTACAACTGCACACTCATTTTATTTATTTTGACGTTTCGGCAACAAGCCTTTGTCAAGGTACACTGACCTTGTTCAGCTTGTTGCTGAAATGTCAGAATAAATAAAATACTGAAGTGAGTGAGCCTCTAGAAAGTTTAAAAACAGACAGCAGGGATTCTGTTGTTACAGTTTCGGATTTAGGTAACTTTAAAATAAAAAAGTTAAAATTAAATGAAAATAGACAAAGGAGCTATACATTAGTAACTTTATATACATATATACATTTTAACACATATATGCTGAATTAAAAAAAATCTATAATTTAATTAAAAAAAAAATTAAAAAAAGAATAACAGAAATAAAGGTAATCATTTATGTTACATTTACAAAGATGTTTACAGGCATTTTCATGTTGATGCACAGTGTTGATATTATTTTCCAGTCAGCTAGCTGTAGCGACTTCTGCGCCAAAAGAGGCAAAAATATGACTGTTTCTGAATATTTTTCCAGAAAATATTTTTTTTCTAAACACCAACCCATTCTATCACTGGTCAGACTAATTAAGCCATTGGCAGAGAGCTTCCTCCAAGTTCTCTAATTGGATGACTCGTACAGGCCGAGGTGAGATTTTTTTTTTTTCGGTTTATATTTTACAAACCTTAGGGCTGTCAGACGAGTGTAATGTGTTCTCAAGAGTTACATTTCAGTGATAACTATAAGGAAGTAAAGAGATTTTATGAGTTATATTCCAACAATCACAGCATAAGAAAAGAAGCAACTTTTTTTTCTTTCTTGTACGATATTTAGGCAGCAATTGAGGGATATTGGTAAACTGAAACCTTATTTATAATTTTAACCCTCAATGGGACTAATTGTGAAATCACAGCTAGAAAAAAAAAATATTTTATATTTTACACATATTTAAAACTAAAATCATTTTCCAAAATTAGGCTGTGTGTCCACCAAAGCATTTTTTCCTGGGGCTAGCGTATTTTTCTAATCGTTTTCAATGGGAGCGCCACGTTTTTTAAAACAGCAGCAGCGTGACAAGTTGCTGAGTATCTATTTCATGCTGAGCTCTGAGCACTCTGCGTTTTTTACCAGTTGCAGATAGTTGAAGAATGTTGAACGTTGGGTAAAATGCAGCAATCATCACTGTCACATTTTTCCCAGCTGTCCAATCACAGTGGAGGAGGGGGCGGGACAAATACCACACTGACCAACAGTCACATTCTGCTTGTAACAATAGACTTGTTCAAGATGAACTACATTAGCCTGCCACTGGCTGGCGAGATCTGCCTGTTGCAGGTGGGGGAAGAGTACAGAGATGGCCATCAGGTCACTTTGTGCTTTCCGTAGTGTGCTGAACCAACGGATTTTGCGCTCATTGTAGCCGAAGAAGTGGATGCGATTGAAATTCCCATGTTTTGAATATCAGATATTCAATGTCAAGTTAAAAACCGATCAAAGTCAGACAAATTTTCTAACCAGAATGCATTGCTTTTGTCAGGCAGCAGCCAATCTTTGCGGCACCGCATTAAGTCAAACATGCCTAGTAATAACAAATGACAACAACAAGCACATCTCTTCATCCAAAACTAGTGCCAGAGCAAGTACGTTACATTGTGTCAACATTTTTATATTCAAAAACAAACTATTTGCGAAATCAGATACTAGTAACAGTCCTGCGGATATTCCGTATTTCAGCACATGTAGCATCTCAACCAGTGTTGGGGGTAATGTATTACAAGTAACTCGTAAAGTAAGGCATTACTTTTAAATTTACATCAAAATATCTGAGTTACTTTTTCAAATTTGTTTACCCATGTATTGACTGACCGCTATCCTGTCCCCATGTTGAGAGAAATCGGGAATGCAGAAGTGTGCGCATGATGGTTATTCTAGACTAGTTTTACATTTGCTCATTTACTTCTCCTGTGTCCTATTCTTCTGTATTTCAAAATTGCAGCACAGCTGAAAGGCTTGTTTGTTTGAACTGCATCCTCTACTGTAGAGGTGTGAATTTGCATTTCCTTCATTCTGAGGCTTATTCATTTCACTTTTGGTTTGAAAGGGTCTTTACATTTGCCAAAAATAGAACAAACAAACAGCCTAGCCCAGATGATATACAAAACATAAAAGTAACGTAACACATTACTTTCCATAAAAAGTAACTAAGTAACACAATTAGTTACTTTTTTGGGGAGCAGCGCAATATTGTAATGAATTACTTTTAAAAGTACCTTTCCCCAATACTGGTCTCAACTGGAAAAAAATGCTGCACCGCAGAAGTGTTCTCAGGGGCCAGTTGCATAAACATTAAGACTGCGTCTTAAGATCTAGTATGATCCACTAGCAGTTAGTCAAGAGGCAGTCAATATTACTTTTCGGTATCAAACTAGGCCAATCTACATTTTTATTTATTTGACTTAAAGTTATGAACAGTCTTAAAGAAAGAAAAAATGCAACCGGCTAGAAGAGCACTGGCGTTTTCAGGTGTTGGCTAAAAACGCTTTAGTGGACATATGGCCTTGGTTTTCTACATTTGACCTTTGACCTTTTTTAGAAAGCCATCACTTAAAACTGACTTTGTTCTATTGGGGTAAATTATTTTTGGCAAATTGTCTGAAACTTCACACACATTCAAATGCATTTTCACTCTCTTAACAGGAGTAAAACGGACTTAATGTTTAAAAAAAAAAACATTAAAAAGCTTTATTAACATTCCATTTCATCTTGTGCTACAATATTTCATTTGGAACTCACATGAGAAAATGTCTAAAACTTGACAAATTCATATGCAGTCACACTGCCTGAAAAGTAGTGAAAAGGTCTTAGCATTTCAAAAAGCTTTAACAAAAACTTTAACATTCTGTTTCTTTCGTTTAATTTCAAATCCACTATTGTAGCACAAGTGAAAATCTTTTTCAGTGTACCTCACACATTCCACACATAACTTGATTTTGACCTGGTCAGTCATAATTTTTGCAGCATCCCTGCTTGTCAGTGTAGTGAGGTCAATAGGCAGTGGCATCTTTCCTGACCTCTGGTTGTAGTATGGATCACATATTCCAAACTGGCTAAGGATAATATACCCAAATGCCTGACTTCCACAACAATCTATGACTTATTTTTTTCATCTCTGCCATCATCCTCACTGCTTCTATCCTCCTTGATCCTCAACTTCTTCCTTTCTTACTATGACTTTATTTTCTGATGCAGTGAATGAACTCACTATGGAGCCTTAACAGCATGTGCCCTAACGTGTGCTAATGTCTCTTTCACTTCCTTGTTGCCAAAAATGTCAAACACATAGCAAATAGATTTGAATGTTGCAAAAGTGGATTGTCATATGATATTACTACAATTATTATTATTATTTTTATTATTTTCAACATTATTAGTTTATTTTAAAAGCAATTTTCTTAGCCAATAAATATTTTATAAATAACATGTCTCATAGAGGGTTAAGTCTTTTAGAATCAAAAAAGCAAATTGCAAGAGATTTACAAAATAGTTCAAAACTGCAAAATACATTAACCCAAGAAGAACATCCTACAAAACTGTTTTCTAAAACATTATACACCTTCATGTGCTTTAACATGATACACGTCCTTACCGGATGTCCTTGCACTGGCACAAACATGCTCCTAGACATATTAGAAACAAAGAAATCTGATCCAAATTCACAGACGATTTTGCCATAAGACCTCTGTATAACATAAAAAAATAAAATAAGTTACTGTCCAGTTTCTATCCGCTTGCTTCGATAAAAGGACTTTCATGTGTGTTGGTCATATGATGCGAATCACATGATCAAGCCAACTGATCTTATCTGTCAATCATTTCTTTTCCCTTAGCGCAAACAATTGTGCGAACATATTTAATCTATTGACTGCATTCACGTGAACATAAATTACATTTATGTACCATAAAGACAGTGTGGTTCACTCTGAAACGTAGCTTAATTCCTTTTGGATGAAAACAGATTGTTTACATCGGAGCGGAACGTACTGTCAGAAGTTCTTGCGAACAGGGGAGTTGTAATTTGACGCACACGCAAGAGGAGGTACAGCTCAAGGATACTGGATGCATGGGGTTTGCTATGGCATCCAGTGTAAACATAAAGAATGGACTTTTAACTACTAAAAACTCCCTGCACATAAAGATTCCCTATCCCACATTTATACAGAGGTCAACCGAGATCAAATGCACAAGAGCATTAACAAATTCGACAGGACAGCACAATGAACAGTATTGTATTGATATTGTAAGGTAAGTTATGAGTTTAAAGATCGATTTACTTTGAATATTTTTACCTGGAAGCAAATAAATCTTCATTTTTGTATGCATTTTAACTTGTATACATCAGAGTATTATTCCAGTGCCCGTTTATGTATATGAATATAAATCAGTAGCGTATTTTTCTTTCTTTTTCTTTTGCTCAAAAATAAATTTATATGCAGTATATAGGACAAAAGTAACTTTTCTATTAAAATTAAAATTTGTTGTTAAAATTAATGTTAGAAATGTCTATATGGTATAACTGTCCAGATGTTGAAAAGAAATAGAACAATTCTTATTAATCTGAAATGCAAAAAATAAAATGCAAAATTTATTCAGAAAAAAAAAATCATGGTTTTTTTTTTTTTTTTTTTTTTTACTTGAAATTCAGTTTGCAAGGAATTTAGGTACTTTTTTCCTGATGTTTACAACACTTGGTATACACATTTTACAAAAAAAAAAAGTATAAAACAAGCATGAATAAAAGATTCAGAACTTGACAAATATGCTTTAAACTGCATTTTTAAAGTCACCATGAAATCAACATTGACAATTCCTATTTTATGTAATATTGCAGTATTATTATAAATGATTTATAATAAGTCCCCCCTACATTTGTCTTCGTTCAAGAAGTCATTTAACTCAGAAATCCTTCATTTTGTAAATCCTTATTTGTCATTGATGCAAATAAATGTATATGATAATTGTTATGCCAACAGAAATTTCTCTGTCTCTGTTAAGGCTTAGTCAGTTTTGTAAATTAAGGGTAAATAACAACAGTCCCAGTGTGTAGTGTATAACATTGAACTGTCACCCATAGGAAGAGGGACTATGATGGATTTTTATGTTCATTGCTTCTTCCTGAGGCTGTTCGTCGCTCTGCATTGGCACTGAGGGCGTTCAATGTAGAACTGGCACAGGCAGGTATTCCAGTGTGACAATCAATGTACAATCTTATTTATTCAGTTCAGATTATGCTAATTTATGTACATTTCTAACTGTGTGTCATGGTACAAAAACCAAGCCTTGAGACATAAAAGTGCCTGTAGTAAGAAACACCTGTATATGCTCATATATTTGCTTCTTCCCTATTAGATTAAGGACTCTGTTTCCCAGAAAACCATTGGTTTAATGCGAATGCAGTTCTGGAAGAGCGCCGTGGAAGACATTTACAGAGATGACCCTCCAGCCCAGCCCGTCAGTGCAGAACTATGGAGAGTGGGTCTTCCTTCCTTCCTAAATGAAAGAGTTACAGGATTAGTTCACTTCAGAATTAAAATTTCCTGATAATTTACTCACCCCCATGTCATCCAAGATGTTTATGTCTTTCTATCTTCAGTCGAAAAGAAATTAAGGTTTTTGAGGAAAACATTCCAGGATTTTTCTCCATATAGTGGACTTCAATAGGGTACAACGGGTTAAAGGTCTAAATTGCAGTTTAAATGCTGCTTCAAAGGGCTCTACACGATCCCAGCCGAGGAATAAGGGGCTTATCTAGCAAAACGATTGGTCATTTTCTAGAAAAAAAAAAATGTATATACTTTTTAACCACTCATGCTTGTCTTGCACTAGCTCTGCGATGCGCCACGCATTATGTAATCATGTTGGAAAGGTCGAGTAACCGTGGTAGTGTGAAAAACTCTTTGTAAACACTTGCTCGATACTTCCGCCTACATCACGCTTGACCTTTTCAACATGATGATCGCATCGCAGAGCTAGTGCAAGATGACCATGTGTAGTTAAAAAGTATATAAACTTTTTTTTTTTTAGAAAATGGCCGAACGTTTCGCTAGATAAGATAAGATAAGATAAGATAAGATAAGATTCATCGGCTGGGATCGTGTAGAGCCCTTTGAAGCTGCACTGAAACTGCAATTTGGACCTTAAACTCGTTGTACCCCAGTGAAGTTCACTATATGGAGAAAAATCCTGGAATGTTTTCCTCAAAAACCTTAATTTTTTTTCGACTGAAGAAAGAAAGACATGAACATCTTGGATGACATGGGGGTGAGTAAATTATCAGGAAATTTTAATTCTGAAGTGAACTAATCCATTAAATGACTAAGGATGGAGATAGTTCACCCAAAAATTAAAATTCTGTCACCATTTACTATAAAGTTAGAAAAGATTTCTGTTTTAAATTAATGCTGTTCGTTTAAACTTTCTATTCATCAAAAAAGTGTTTCATAGTTTCCTCAAAAATATTAAGCAGCACAACTGTTTTCAACATTGATAATAATTAGAAATGTTCCTTGAGCAGCAAATCAGCATATTAGAATGATTTCTGAAGGATCATGTGACACTGAAAATTCAATTTTGTCATCACAGGAGTAAATTTTAAACATTTATAAACTGCATTACATTTCACGCTCATGTCGTTTCACACATTTATGTGTATTCATATATCTTATTTTCTGTGTAACACAAAAGAAAATATTTTGAAAACTTTTTTGGGACCCCAAAGTTTTTAAAAATATTGGGCACCGATATACTATAACTGCTCTGTGTTCTCAGGCAGTAAGAAAGCACACATTAACAAGGAGGTGGATGTTGAGAATCATATCTGAAAGAGTAAGTACTAAGTTCTGTCCTAATATACGAGTAAAGAAAATACTGAAAAGTTCTCTTAAAATAACTAATTTGAACTCTGACAGCTGTCTGAGAGACATGCATGGCTAATTCTATATATGAATCTGTCATTCTTTGAGTCGGCACATTATGCAGTCTGTCTGTCCTCTGGCAATTGTATTAAAACATTCTGTTTTGAAAAGGAGAAAGACATGGAGGACAGAGCGTACAGGAACCTTCAGGAGCTGGAGGCCTATGGTGAAAACACACAATCCTCTCTTTTGTACTTGCTGCTGGAGACACTTGGTAAGCAGCCTTTCCTTGATCTTTCACTTAAAGGAATAGTTGTAAAAATGAACGTAGCAAAAAATTAAAATTCTGTGATTTACACATAATAATCATGTTTTACCTGACCCATATGACTTTCTTTCCTCTGTGGAACAATGGAGGAGATGTTAGGTGAAATATTAGGAACTGACAGCCTTTTTTCATTTTATTTTATTCCTGTGATGGAATTTTAAGCATCATTACTCCAGTCATCAGTGACACATGATCCTTTAGAAATCGTTCTAATATGCTGACTTGGTGCTCAAGAAACATTTCTTGTCATTATCAATGTGAAAAACAGTTGTGCTAATCATTTTTGTTCAGGATTCTTTGATGAATAGAAGGTTCAAAACAACAGCATTTAATTGAATGTAAAAGTCTTCACTGTCACTTTTTATCAATTTAATGCATCCTTGCTTGAAAGTCTTAATTCCTTTAAAAAAAAAAAAAAAAACCTTACTAACCCCAAAATTTTAATGGGTATTGTTTGCCACATCCTTCAAAAACACAAAACAGTCCACTGACAATATGATGCATAAGCTGAAAATATCAGACTGAATAAGTTTCTAGTCAGAATATGCTGTTCATAATGCATCAAAACTCATATTTTATTTTTTTGAAGTTGGAATATTAGATTGGATTGGATTGGATATTCACAATTTGACACAAATCAGTTCAAACTCAAACCTGGTCTCATGAAGTTGTGTGCTTTGTGCATGTACTTATGTAGGTGTGAAAAACGTCCATGCAGACCACGCCGCAAGCCACATCGGCAAAGCCCAAGGCATCCTGACCTGCCTGCGGGCAACCCCCTATAACAGCAGCAGACGCAAGGTCTACCTTCCCATGGACATCTGCATGCTGGTGGGTAAATCTGCTGTCACCCTGTGATGTGTGTAGCTGGCTGTAATTCCATGCTTTTCTGACACTGTTGTGAAGGAATAGAGACAATCCATGTGCTAGTCGGCATATACGTGGATGAAGCTGCTCAGTGCCCTCTCGCCTGCAAAGCTCAATCCCATGGGCTTTGTTTCAGCCATCTGTCACCATTGCAGCATGAACAAACCATTAGAAATGGGATTTAGAAGATCTTTCCCTTAGTGTAACAAAAGAAAAGATTATCATCTATCGTTTATCCTCAGCTAGAGTCGGTATCCAGCATTAAGATCAAATTGTGTGTATGTATAGTAGTGGCCAAAAGTGATATCTGGAAGGGAATTGGTTTGCGGATTTGTTTTTAATGACCCTACAAGTTCGATTAAACCATCAAAATAGGAGTAAAATATTTTAATATTTTAAATA
This sequence comes from Hypophthalmichthys molitrix, assembly GCA_037950675.1. Lineage (NCBI taxonomy): Eukaryota > Metazoa > Chordata > Actinopteri > Cypriniformes > Xenocyprididae > Hypophthalmichthys > Hypophthalmichthys molitrix. The sequence continues at coordinate 16,974,496 of CM075507.1, forward strand.
TGAGGAAAGGAAAAAACACAAAACTTGGTTAAGGTATACACTACCAGTCAAAAGTTTGGAATCGGTAAGATTTTTAATGCTTTTAAAAGAAGTTTCTTCTGCTCACCAAGGCTTTTCATTTAATTAAAAATACAGTAAAAACAGTAATACTGTGAAATATTAATACAATTTAAAATATCTGTTTTCTGTTTGAATATATTTTATAAAGTAATTTATTCCTGTGATCAAAGCTGAATTTTCAGCATCATTACTCCAGTCTTCAGTGTCACATGATCCTTCAGAAATCATTCTAATATGCCGATCTTCTGCTCAAAAAACATTTATGATTATTATCAATGTTGAAAACGGCTGTGTACATTTTTTTCAGGATTCCTTGATTAATAGAAAGTTCAAAAGAACAGCATTTATCTGAAATACAAAGCTTTTGTAACATTATACACTACCGTTCAAAAGTTTGGGGTCAGTAAGAATTTTTTTTTTTTTTTTTTTTTTTAAGAAATGAAAGAAATTAATACTTTTATTCAGCAAGGATGCATTAAATCGATCAAAAGTGACAGTAAAGACATTTGTAATGTTACAAAAGATTCTTTTGAACTTTCTATTCATCAAAGAATCCTGAAAAAATTGTACACAATAAATGTTTCTTGAGCAGCAGATCAGCATATCAGAATGATTTCTGAAGGATCATGTGACACTGAAGACTGGAGTAATGATGCTGAAAATTCAGTTTTGATCACAGGAATAAATTACTTTATAAAATATATTCAAACAGAAAATGGATATTTTAAATTGTAATAATATTTCACAATATTACTGTTTTTACTGTATTTTTAATTAAATAAATGCAGCCTTGGTGAGCAGACCAAACTTCTTTTAAAAACATTAAAAATCTTACCGATTCCAAACTTTTGACTGGTAGTGTATATCTGAAAAACATGTTAAAAAAATGGACAGAAAAACAAAGCTTACAGGAAAAAGCATATACTGACTACAACATAATCATTAATACTTTGTTGGTTCTTTCTTGTTTTTGCATGTGTTCATAATTTCTTTGTATGAAAGCCTGGACAAATGTCCACACAATTTGGCATTGCATTATCACAAATTAACCAAAGACTCACACACTATGCAATATGAGACACAGCTACGCAATATGCTTACAAAATCTTTGATGTCAAAAGATTTGATATCAATTTTCCTAGGTCGGACATCGCTGTGTGCCACTACTGTTGATTGTTTTGCTGTATGACTGCACTTTCACCAGAAGGGGGCACTGTTGTTTCACCATAAATTATGTGAACGTGTTTGGTTTCTGAGGTTATTAAATGCTCACTAAAGGCCAATTCACACCCCGCGGCCAACGCAGACAATCCCCAGATTACAGTACGTAATTTCTCACACATTCTTCGACCCAACAAACGCATATTCAACATGTTCAATCGGCAAAAACAAGCGCCGACCAACGCCAACAGGGGTAATAATAACACACTGATCCAACAAGTCTGTTGCTATTAGTCGGTGCAGTGTGAACTGGCCTTAAAACATAATACTTTTTAAATAGATACATACATACTTTATTTTTCGCTAGTGGTTCGCTGCAGCATAGCTACTTATTTAATTGCAGTGCAAGGAAGTTCCTTACTAATTGTTTTTACTCATCATTTAAAGCTAACTTTATGAAACTTCCTTTCTTGAGTTAAAAATGTTGAGACAATAATGTATAGATAAGCTTTTAAAACTGTAATTGATGTCTTTAATAATGCATTGCAAGTGCAATGTTGAATTAAAGGAAATGGAAAGTCTTTGAAGGTTTATCTACCTTCATTGCAGTTGTGAATACTTGCTGAGGGAATTGTAAACAATATTAATGTGCAACCTGTCAAGATTAGGCAAATGTATTTGTAAAACAAGAAATGTGTACTTGTGGGAATTTTTTGTTAGGTAAACTCTGAATACTAGCCTCTGGGTGTCTGCAAGCCTTTTTGTCACAGTTTAAAGGCTCTGCTTGACGTGAACCCCCGTTCAAGAATCAGTTTAGATCAATAATGATAGCCCTCTACAATTACACTGCCAGGTTATTCATGATGTTGATTGCCTGCCAATGCTTTATTTTGCTATACAGCTTTTGTTTGAGAAAGAATTGACTTTTAAATTAGATACTAAATGAAAGCTTTTGCAGTATGTGTTTATTGATCACTTGCTATCATGGATTTTTTCATGTTTTTTTTAGATCACAGTTGTAGCATATCACCGGCAAGTGGAATTTGGCTTGTTCATTTATGTCTTTGTTTGAATAATATTTTCAAATAAGTGTAATTTCAGTAAATATTTCTTCTGAAGAAGTCTTGGGATGCTTCGTCGTAAGCACACCACCTCTTACGTTCTGCATACAGATTTTTCACATTTTCATCCAGCATACTAATTTCTTCTGCTGTTGAAGAATGTTTGTTGAATGCTGGAAAATCTATAAAGATGTATCTCATGAAAACTGTCAAGAAATGTCTGGGTCATATTTCACCCCACAATCCAAAAAAAGAGAACTATTTTTTGTGAAATGAAGCCTACATTTAAGACCATGACAGTATTGTGACATTATTTTCATGCTTACTTTATTTTTGTTGTTGTTGTTGTTGTTCTGTAATTGATTTGTTCTAATAAAATAGTAAAAAGATATAATAATAACAATTATAACCGTAATTTTTATTTCTTATGAGTGAGTTTTTTATTACAGTAATGAGAATTGAAGGGGGAAATGTGCTTAATATGTGTGCTTTGTTTTTTAAATGTGTTTGATTTTTGGGGTAAAATATGACAGGTATGTTATTGTGATGGTGCCTGAAATATGGAGGGATAAGGAAAAGATTGTGAGATTATCAAGCTCATCTTTCTGTCTATCAGCAGAGATTTACTGATAATGCATTTTCACTGTTTCTCACCCAGCATGGAGCGTCTCAAGAGGACTTCATCCGTGGCAGCAGGGACCAGAACGTCAGGGACGTGGTTTATGACATCGCCAGCCAAGCCCATGTCCATCTCCAACACGTATGCAAAACCCTCAGTTTATTATCTGTGGTCAGATGGGAGATGCCGACTGTGTTGTATATTCCCAATTTGCATACTAACTTCATTAAATTTCAAAAGGGAGAGCACCCCTCCTCCACCAGGAGCTCTTATGACCCTTGATTGTTGCCCTCTCCTCATTACTGAAATTATTAAAAGCCAAGTGTAACCACAGAGCGTTTCAGGGAATATTAGAGGAAATGTTACTCAGAGATTTTGTCAGATATTGCTCGCCCCACTTTGCATATCTGGTCAGGTGGTACGACTCAAGGTTACCGCTAAATTAAGTCAAAGTGGTGAAGACCACATTTAAAATATCACAAACAAACAAGGGCTAAACTGGAATTTGATCCTTTCAATCTGACTTTTTATGTATTTGTGTGGGTTAAAAGTTTGGGTGATTCATGAAAACTTTGCCTTTCCCCCAAAAAATCAAAAGAAAATTAATTGCATTTTGCATAAATAATAGCCTGTTTTTAGAATCAAGATTTTCATGACAATTAAGCACATTTCGCCCTCATAATCTGCATTATTAAAAGTCATTCAGATGTTTTACTTGTATGTTTTATTTTTTGTAATTCCTATTATTCTCAATGGTAATTCTCATTACCGTAATATAGTAAAACATTCACTGTATTAAAATGGGAATATAATGAGAAAATACTGTAAAATACTGTCTTTTCATACAGTTTTATTAAATACAATAATTCTTACAAAATAATAAATGAAGGCAGTACAGTATAGACTACCATGGAAAATTATTAGAGAACTGTGGCTTATTTGTCATAAAAATAAATTCACAATGCAACAAAAAAAAGTATAATTTTCTTTATATTGGGGTTTGTTTGACCCAATTTGATTCACCGTGAGACTCACCCAGTAATTAAGAGGTTTGTGTGATATACTATACAGCACAGTTGCGAGAACTTTGATATTTTAATATCTCATTACTGCACTGTCTTACAGGCAAGATCATTCAGCGAGAACGTTCCACATGCAGCCATGCCCGCTTTCCTGCAAACGGTGAGTAATTTCATCTCTTTCAGCTTCTCCCCCCTCCCCATGCCTCACTAATGTGTTGTGACACAGAGAAGCTCATGGCTTATCCTCATTCTGCCTTCAAAGAGGTGGAGCCTCATCGTCCCGCATGACTTCTGCTCCCTGGAGGCGCCACTACCATCTCATGGTCTGATTATACATCTTAAGCCTTTTTTTTTCTTCTCTTACAGTTATTTCTCTTAAAGGAAGCCCGCCTCAGAAGAGCTGAGGGAATAACTCTTAGCGTATTACGAGGCAAAGCATAGGGAAACACTGTAATTTTCAGTACAATTTCAGCCTGTTGTTGATGCTTTAGCCAGCTAAATGCTTTCTATGAACTAAATGGCCTGTAAAGCATTTTTATTTCACTTTCTGTCACTGTAATATTCTGCTTTTATCTTCCATTTCCACATCCCTGTGTTTAACTGTCATTCGAATTCTTTAAAGCCATCCATTCCCCACAGGCCATTTAGTGACACATTGCGCTCCACTTGCTTTGGCTGGTGTTAACCGTAACTGTGTGCTCACGAACGGACTTTACTGTACGGTTTGACATTTGAGGAATTCACTTTGTATTACAGTCGCAAGAAAAAGTAGGTGTACTTGTGAATGACAAATTCCAGAAATTTTTTAGGACAGGTGAGCAATAACCTAAGAATTCACATACGTTTTCCCACTGTGAATCTTTACATGGTAAACTATATTGTAAATGATGTTGTTCAAAACATGAATGAGTTTTTGTTTTTTTTAAGAAATGAAATGCTTTTATTCAGCAAGGATGCTTTAACTTGACCAAAAGTGACAGTAAAGACATTGTGTTAGAAAATGTAACATTTATGTTGCAAAAAAAAAAATCTGTTTAAATAAATGCTGTTTTTTGAATGTCCTATTTATCAGAATATCCTGAAAAAATGTTTATATTAAGCAGCACGTTTTCAACATTGATAGTAATAAAAGATTGAGCAATGAGCATCAAATTAGCATATTAGAATGATTTCTGAAGGATCATGTGACACTGAAGAATGGAGTAATGATGCTGAAAATTCAGCTTAAAATATGTGACCCTGGACCACAAAACCAGTCATAAGTCGCACAGGTATATTTGTAGCAATAACCAACAGTACAAAATCATTAGGATATTAAGTAAAGATCATGTTCCATGAAGATTTTTTGTAAATTTCCTACTGTAAATATATCAAAAAATTTATTTTTGTAAGTAATAATGTGTTGCTAAGGACTTCATTTGGACAACTTTAAAGGCGATTTTCTCAATATTTTTCTTTTTTTTTTTTCTTTTCTTTTTTTTTTGCACCCTCAGATTCCAGATTTTCACATATTTGTATCTCGGTCAAATATTGCCCTATCCTAACCATACATCAATGGAAAGCTTATTTATTCAGCTTTCAGATGATGTATAAATCTCAATTTCAAAAAATGTACCCATGTGACTGGTTTTGTGGTCCAGGGTCACATATTAAAATAGAATACCATTCTTTTAAATTGTAAATATGTTTCACTAATACTGTTTTGCAGAATTTTTGATTAAATAAATGCAGCCTAGGGCAGTATAAGAGACTTAAACGTGTATGTTCAATGAAGACCTGAAAATGTATTTTGTGTGTTATTGATTGTTATATTGTTGTGACTTTTTACTAAGCAAATTTTTAACAAATTTATGCACAAATCCTGATAAATCCGTAGGTTCACATACTTTTCCTGCAGCTGTATCTCAACCCTACATCAAGATCTTTTCCATTTTTTGTTTAAAGATTTTAAAAGAGAAAAGCTGTGTAATGTCACCACTTACCGCTAAATTTCCAGCTGTATCATTTTTTTTGCTATTCATTCTTTTTCTTAAAACGTTTAATGTATCATCCTCCAGGCTTGCAAAAAAGTAATTAAACTAAGAGTTTCTGAGCGTCTCTGTGTCCTGTCCCACAGGTTGTTTTGGAGGACTACCTGCAGAAAGTGAGGAAAGTAGATTTCGATGTGTTTCACCCCAGCCTACAGAAGAGGAATCCAATGATGCCCCTTCAGCTGTATTTACGATCATGGAGGAAGATCTATTGATGTGTTTGATTAAAACATCATCTGATTGTTTCAGATGAATTCCCTGTCAAACAAGCCAAGCACTTGCAATAAATCATCTAGCTACTGTATGTTGACAATTTTTATGTGTTCATGTCCTTTTTCGTGCTGGTATACTCTAGAGGAAAGGAAAGTGTTTGATTACTAAATAATTACTAAGACTCACAGAAAATATCCACAACCAAAACAGTCCATCACATTAATTTAAAATGTGTCTGAACTCAGCAACAAATAACAGCAAAACACATTTTGAGAGATAATACAAACTGTCAAACTGTTTTGAATTTGTTAAGGTATCTGCATAGTTGGTGGAATTGAAGCAAATATTTGAACAACTTGGCCTGTGGAACGTGTTCCGTTATAAATCAAATTATTTAAGGCATTTGCAAACAAATTGGCAACAATTTTAGATATTTATAGGTGAGGAATGTCTCACATGCCCCTCATGATAGTCAAGGTCAACCAATTCTGTTTCATGCTGCAAGTATGATGCAAGGTGGTGTATTTTTAGTGGCATAATCATGAGTTTATTTAGTCATAAAAAATACAGTCCTCCCTCTGCCACAAAAGCTCTCATCTGATCGACAAGAAAACAACTCCGGGCTGTTTGTGACTGCTCTTGAACTGCAGAGAATATTTTGCTGGAAGTGAGGTCCTTTTTCCTCTGCTTTACTCACTGCTTTTTTAAAGTAAAAAATAAATAAATAAAAAATACATATGTAAGCATTACGTTCGGTAATGTGTGTGACACTCGTATCCAGATATACAGTATATGTGTATACTGTAAATAAAGTAGCTTGCTGACCAGCTAAACTAGCTAGACAAGGCTGAGAGACCAGCTAAGACCAGTTTAGGCTGATTTAAGATGCTTTTCCAAAACGTAATTTATGTTTTTTTACAAATTCGTTTTTCCTGATGAGTTTAGTTTCAGAATTTTATTGCCAAATGTGACAAGACCACTGAAATGATCTCATTCATTAGACATAAGAACAAAGAATCTAGAAAAGCTTTTTGATTATACACATAATTAGAAAATATCTATACATAATATGCATTCTAATAGCATGAAAGTGTATGAATTTTTTCATGAGCTTCTATCCACAGACTTTAATTGATCCGGTTTAAAGCACATGCTTTCAAAACACTGAATCTCCACATACTGTAAAACACAAAATGTGTCTGGAGCTCATTAGTCTACTTCTGCTCATAGATAATAAGAACATTTAAAGCTCATTTCTGTTCCCAAATCTTATTTAGTCAGCTGGGGGTCAGTGATTAAGTTCTGCCCCTTTGAATAGAGGTGCAGAAGTGAAAAGAGACACATTTCAAGTAATTATTATCTGGAAAAACGTGCAAATAATTGCCTCCTTCACTGAGATATGTCAGGGTCATACTGAATCTTTGTATTAATAAAAGTGTGTTGAGACGTTCTGATCCTGACATGTTCTTTTAAGACTGGAGTTCTGCTTTTCCTGCCAATTTAGAAATCTCATCCAATGGTTTATAGCAGCATGTTTTACTGTCTTCACAGTTAGGCTACCACCAGATTTCCATCTTTCTTGATTTAATGTAAAGCTACAAATACGATAAAATATTTTTGTGCCTTATTAGTCTAATGTACATGACATTCTCTTCTATCTATTTCTCCATCGGGACGAATTAGGAGAGGATGGGGAGGTTTCAGAAAGTTAGATAACGTTCTTACCTTTCATTTGTTTAGGGTTTTTTTTTTTTTTTTTTTTGGTCAATGGAGATGTGATGCATTTTGAAAACAGTTTCTAATTGCTGCACTGCACCTATAAAATGGAAGTGACAGCTTCTGCTGGCCCATCACGGTCCTCTTATTCGCATTCAGATCTCGAGATTGAGGTGAATTGCTGTTCATTTTATGACCCAAGGCAAATGGTATGTCTATTATTTATAAAGTGACAAGAATTATTCATCAACTAAGGAGATAACTGACTACAAATGAAACACCTATCACTACAAAACATGTCAAAACCATTAAATATCCATCCAAACCTGGTTTTCTGCTGATTGCCAGTATGATCTCTGTTCAAATTAAATGTTAGTGATCTCACCATTTTGTTGACACCAATATATCTGGGAAAAATTCAATTTATCCCTATGAAATATTGCTTAAGAGTAAACGCCAAATTCTTTGGATGAGCAGAAACGCATTTCTTTGTCCTCTGATTTACTTTATTGTTGAGCTTCAGCAGAGTTAGAAGCAATTATGATTGTGTCTTCCATCATGAAAAGAACAAATTATAATCAGCATCTAAGTTCTTATTGGCAATCTGAATACTTTAGAATTATAGCACCATAGACAAAGGATTTGTGCAGCAATGGTATAGATAAAGCCCCGCAGCAATAGTCTTATCTTTCTGCAAAGACTTTCTAAAAGGTGACGCAATGACCCTTTGAGACCTTTATTATCTTGGAGCAGTGAGAAAAGCCTTTGGTATTTTTCTACTGATTGTTGCAGTCTTGCTTTTCATCTGTCCATGTTTCTCTGCCCCCCCACACCCCCACCCTAACAAACATAGAGTTCCATTGGTTTCCTAGATTGTTTTGGACTTTCATTAAACTGACCAAACCAGTTGATGCATTCTTAAAAATATCTTCTTTTGTGTTCAACAGAAGAATGAATGTCACACTTGGAATGACTTGAGGGTGAGTAAACAATGACAGAATACTCACTTTTGGATAAACTATCCCTTTAAAAGCTTAAAGGAATAATTCACCAAGACATGAAATAAGTGGAAATTCTTTCATCGTCTTTATTTAACACAAAAGGAGAATGTTTTGATATTCTTGCCAGTCTTTTCCACATACTGAAAGTGAATGGGAAATTACAAAATGACAAAAGAGAACAGACAAGAACAGGCAAAATAATGTTAATAATGTTAGAATTTTCAATTTTGGGTCAACTATTTTTTTTGTTTTTTTGTTGGAGGATTAATTTTAAGTCTGTGGAAGCTACTATAAAGAATCCATTCTTACTACTTCAAATTCTTGAAATAAATGAACAATATGCAGCACACAAAAGCCCAAACTTTCTTATGGAATTCACTCATGAAAGATTATTAACTCCTCACATTATTAGAGAGCCTGTCTACATTATTACCAGCCTGAATCAGCGTTGAATATCATCACTTTATGTCTTTTATTCTTTCAGCCACTATTATCGTGTTAGATCACTGGCATATGAAGTCATCGAATGCATTTCATCCCTTGCATCTCTGCCATATAATGAGGGGTATTTTATCTCTGATCAACTGTTCTGACATTTGGCTGTCATTTCTTATGTTCGCATGAATTCCACTGAAGTGGTATATTTAGGGTAATTTTCTTCAAGCAGGGACAGACCTGTAAAAACTGCATACTGATTGTCCAAATAGAGCAGTTATGGAATCTGAGAGGGAAAAAAGAACCGCTAAAATGCTGCTGGATTTGGTCTCATTTTACAGCATGCAAATATGCAAAACTTTTTCTCCCAAAGAGTTTTCTAAGGTTTTATATTTTAATGTATGTAACTGTGTCACAAATTAAACCAATACATCATGCATGTATGTGACTTTCATATGTTCCATGGCAGCAAACAGCCACCAGCAAAGGCAAATTAGAGTAATGCGACCTTCCTCCTAGTATGATGTGCCAGTTTTACAGAGGCAATTCCGGGTCACAATTTTTATGGATGCCAGACACGCATCCTTCATTATGACCTCATAAACGTCAGTTTAAATAGACTTGTTTTGCAGGGTATAAATGGACAAATGGGAACTCAGGATTGATGAAAACCACTTTGCACAAAAAAATGTACAAAAAATTTAGCATTGCATCAACTCTGAAATAAGCAATAAATAAAATGAACTATACAATACCAGCACTAAATTCAATTATATTTATAGCTATTTAAAATCTTAAAGGGTTCTGTCAGGTTCTTCATAATAATTTAGGTGTTCCCATCATTAAATTTTACAGATTTACTTTTAATTAATTATTTTGTTTTAATTCATTTTTAAGGGTATCACATGAAATAACCCATTAAACATGAAAATATTGTACAATCATTTTAGTAATTTCTTCCTAACCATTTTGGCATAAAGGGTTTTTTAAAATTGAGTCTCCATTGAACCTATTGCATGAAGAGTATAGCATGTGTGCGTTTTATATATCCTATGACCTCAAAGTGAGGTGAACATGCACACATATGTACTGGCCTCCTGCACATACAGTACACGTGACTGGCACACTCTCCAGAGGCTTCCCCTCCGATACAAAATGTGTAGTGAAAAAAAATAAAAAATAAATAAACACATTGTTTACCAGAGGCCCTATATGAGTAAGGCAGCTGCCATATTTTGTTGTGATAAATAACAATCTTGCTATTGCTCCACTGAAATGACACTGAAAAAAAAAATGCTAAAGCCAGGCCATCTGCCCTCCTCCCAAGGTCTTATGGGAATTGGACAGCCCCTGGGTTCAAAACTGGACCCTCCAGGCTTGTCACATCTATGAGGGGCGAATGATTGGAGCTTCACCAGACAGTAATCTCAGAAACAAGATTAAAGACAGCTTAGTAAAATTCAGATTTAAGATTAACATTTGCCTACTCTGCTGGATCTTTAGATGCATCATGTAGTTGCAATACATCTGTGTGAGTGTATTTGTATGATGAGAGATTAAAGGTTTTGACGGGTATGTTGTCCATTTGAACCGTTAAGGCACGTGTGAAGCACTGAGATTGAGCTGTTCAGTATATTGCTGTAATTTTGATAAAATATGTATAGTATAGTTTATTAGTCTATTAGAGCAGGGGTTCCCAACCACGTTCCTGGAGCCCCCAACACTTAATGTTTTCCATGTCTCCTTGATCAAACACACCTGATTCAGATCACCAGCTCATTAGTCGAGACTCCAAGACCTGAAATGGGTGTGTCAGACAAAGGAGACATGCAAAATGTGCAGTTTTGGGGGGCTCCAGGAACAAGGTTGGGAACCACTGTATTAGAGGATCATATGTTTAGCTAATTTAAGAAACAGACAATTAAAGTGCATTGTCATGGTCAAAGAAATGCTTGGGTTTGGGATGAAATCAATTAAAACAGAAATTTAATGAAGAATGCTTTATTGTATATAGTACAAAACTGTGCAAAAGAATAATGGTCTGAATAAATCAATCAATCACTGAACATCAACCATAGTTTGGTATACTATACAGTAATGTGTTGGCCCTTGTGTGATAAGAGAAACAAACTATGCGAATACACTGATGAGAAATGCATTTGTGTTGTATGACACACCCTTCTAGCAATGACCTATTTTTTTTATTTATTTTATTATATAAGCCACTGAGCAATTAACCCTATATTAATTTGTACTTTCACTCCCAAAAGTATACATTGATCCTTTACACATCCGTTCTTTGTTGAGTGTATTTTATAGTACACACATTTTATTGAAGCCACACGATATCTTGAAATATCAGTTCTCAGTTCTCAGTATCAATGAAAAAAGAAGCAAAAGCAAATCAATATCCTACAGAAGCATCCATGTTACAAGGGGACTTTCATGATCCATGCTTATGTATATTCAAATGCATGGTGAAATCTTGTGACAATGAAAAGTCATGCAAAGTTTAGAATAAATCAAAAGAGTTGACCTGAGGATAGCAGCAGATGCCACTCTACAGGTGGTTATGAAGGCATTAAATTACATAGGCACCTTAATTGTGGCCTAATGGTTGGATATTTAGGCTGATAATAAAAACATAGTAAGTTTGATTACAAGGGATGATCCATATTCACAATATGTCTTTAAGAATGACACTTAACCTCAAGTTGATCCAGGGAGACTGGAAAAGCTGGCAGGTTTAAGGGTTAGTTCACCCAAAAATTAAATTATTTACTCACCCTCATGTTGTTCCACACCCATAAGACCTTCGTTCACCTTCGGGAACACAAATTAAGATATTTTTTATATATTTTTGAAATCCAGTGGCTCAGTGAGGCCTCCATTGACAGCAAGATAATTAACACTTTCAAATTCCCAAAAAGTTTCTAAAGACATTTTAAACAGTTCATGACTACAGTGGTTCAACCTTAATGTTATGAAGCGACGAGAACATTTTTTGTGCGCCAAAAAAACAAAATGATTACTTTATTCAACAATATCTAGTGATGGGCGATTTCAAAACAATACTTCATGAAGCTTCGAAGCTTTACGAATCTTTTGTTTCTAATCAGTGGTTCGGAGCCCGTATCAAACTGCTAAAGTCACACCCCCCCAGTGATGAACCATTGAAATTTAGAAACTTTAAAAAAATGTAGAAGCCCCGGACATGACATGCATGAAAAAAATAGTAGGCCAAATCGTGCGCACAATTTATTAATTTGTTCCCTTGATTCACTAAAACGTGCACACAATTTACTATTTCGTTCCCTTGATTTACTAAAACGTGCGCACGATTTACTATTTTATTCCCTTGATTTACTAAAACGTGCGCACGATTTACTATTTCGTTCCCTTGATTTACTAAAACGTGCGCACGATTTACTATTTCGTATCCTTGATTTATAAATCATACATGATTTAGTAAATTGAGGGAAGAAATTAGTAAGTCGTGCGCACGATTTAGTAAATCGAGGGAACGAATTAGTAAATTGTGCGCACAATTTAATTTTTTTTCTTGCATGTCATGTGCGGGGCTCTGTATATGAGGTAATGAAGCCTCGTTTACTAAAAACGTGACTTTGGCAGTTTATTTTATCAAAAATATCTTAATTTGTGTTCCGAAGACGAACGAAGGTCTTATGGGTGTGGAACGATATGAAGGTGAGTAAATAATGACAGAATTTTCAATTTTGGGTGAACTAACCCTTTATGGTGGCAGCTGTGTTTACTATGGTTACTTGCTGTTCTAAGGTGGACCTTGCCAGCAACAAACCAGCTATTTGTTATAAGCTAGCATATGGAACATTGTAGCTGGTATGCCAGCTAATAACCAGCTTGCTATATGTAAATATAAATACAGTAGCACCACCTAAATTGGGCTACTGATCAGTAAGATCAGTAATTAGGTTTGCTTGACTATTTCCTCATTGAGTTTCCCCTCATTTACAGTGTTTTCATACTCAGTTTTTTTGGGCGCAGTGTTCAAATGAGCGGATATAAGCAGCTGATACACACGACTTCTGAACTTCTGGTCTCTCACGCCATATATAATAACATTCCAGCAGCTGTTCGTGGTCAAAATCCAAAAGGCAAAAAACGAAAAAGTGCACCATTCGTTTCCCAACACATTTCCAACTACAAACACGGCGATGGGAGTGAAAGAAGCAGTGAAAGCCAACGTCAGAGTGCCTATCGTCTTGGCAGCCTTGATGTCGGAGAAGGTTGGTTTCGTTGCGCTTTGCCTCTCTGTCTCTGCGAGATGTTTTCTTCTTTTTGAATGCTGGCGGATTGTGGTGAGCGATATGATATTGATGACAACAGTACCTCCGAGCAGCGTAAAGTCAAAGGCAGGGAAGAGTAAGAGAATTTTCCAAGCCTGGGATGGGAAGTCTGCGCTTCCCAGCGCGTAATTGCACATGCGGCTGCAAGGATTGTACTCCAGCGCGATTTCATTGCTGAAAACCATTGGAGATACTGCCAGGAAAAAACTGCCCATCCAGGAAAAGACTATTAGTATGCTAGTTCTTTTTTTAGTTATGACAGATTCCTTGTGCAGTGGCTTCAAAACGGCAATGCTCCTTTCAATAGTCAGGAGGAAAATGGTTGTAATGGACACTAAAGTGCATCCTGCAAACACAGGTCCGATGAAACTGCACGGGTGGAAAGGCGTGGATTGGGAATTGCGGGCTGTCCACTCCGGCATTGAATTGTAGATCATGAGGGATATTTCAGCATAAACTGAAACGGGTACCACAAAAATTCCCACAGCCAGGTCTGCCACGGCCAGTGAGGCTTTTAAATAACCCTGTGGAGTGTGGAAATGTTTAGTTCCAAAGACCACTGCTAATGTCAAGAGGTTTCCAAAGAGTATGGCAAGTATCAGTGATATCATGAAGACCACCATGAGTATCTTATTGGTCGTGGTACAGCAACACACACTGCAGTTTGCAAGCTCTTCTGGCATCCTTGTTCAGCTGCGCGTAAATTCCTGTCAGTAGCACAGTGGCATTTCTCCTCTTGGCTCGGAGGCAAGGCACGGCAACCTACGCATGGTGCTCTGTCCAATTTGAGAAATTCACACCTGCCAAGAGCAATGATATAATTGTGAATATAACGTTACGAATAAATGGCAACACTTCTCATGAAGAGGATATTCCACAAAAATGGTTCCTTTATATTTGTACACAAGACATTAACCATTAAAATATGACACCAACTACTACTACTAGGCTACTGCCAGCATTTTGGCCACATCGACAAAAATCCAGTATATACCTTTTTAATTTTTTTTTAATTTTTTTTTTTTTTGTGTGTGTGTTTTTTGGCTGTTTTCAAGTTCTAATTGGTGCAGTAATAATTGTGAATGAAAATCAAATAGTATTTATTCTCACTATATTGTTTTTGGATTTTAGAGTAGGCTACATTTTATTAAAACGTCTGGTTTAAGAAGTTATGGATCAGATGCATCAACCCTACCTTTGTAACTAGCCCAAATAATTTGAATATTTGCCTGATAGGATGTTTAAAATAAAATTACGTTAAAACCAGGTTTTCATAAGCCATCCATTTGTCGAAATGACACAAAGGCGCTCACAAAATTTACACTGAACACTATCAGAAAACACCATACGATTAGAGTAAAAGCGTAAAGACCATTTGCGAGAGCAATTACTACATAGGCTAGATGTGTGTAGTGCATATAGCATTATTGTGATGAGGTACAGCTGACGTGAACATACCTTAAAACGAAAATCCAGATCTTCAACTTCTCGTCGTCTTTCAGCACATTTGAGAAAATATTCTATTGGAGTCCGGAATATTCTGTGAAGACTTTTTTGTAAAATCTTTTCACAATTTATAAGCAACCCCCCACAACTTAGCCTTAGTTTTGCATTTAGAGAAATGGGGAAATGTCCTCTGCATTCCCCTTTCTCTGACTGCTCTTTACATTCCGCTTGTGCACGAACAGCGTTGAGCGCGTGCAGTAATGTCAGTCTGACGCGCACTGTTGCAGTCACTGGATTCCCCAATGGCTATTGTTTACTTTTCCCGCAATTACTATGCAGGCATACGCATTAGGGAAGCTATAAAATGATCAATCATCATGGGTAATCAACTAGCGCTCAGTTATTAGAGCACCACGCCATTAGCCAAAAAGAAATTGTCATTGACGGGTTGTGCAAGAAAATCATTTAATTGCAACTAAATGCAATAAACAAAGTAACACCTAAAAATACCCGATAAAACAAAAATAAACGTTTTATTATTTTGTTTACACCCTAAAAAGACAGGGGTTTATACCTTTGTGTGCAAACAGGCAGGCACCTGGGGGCAGCAGAGAGTTTCACTGCAAATTGCATTTCAGTGTTAAAGGTGGATCAATCAAATGTGAACCCTAAAATTATCTTCAGAAATAAATTTGCCATCTGATCTTTTAAGTAGTTTATATATTTGATTTGGTTTTTATTCTTATGCTTAATAGTGTCAACGGATTCATTTCTGACCAAACAGTAAAGCAATATAAAATAGCCTATTGCATTAAACATGTTTAATTAATATGAATCTGTAATAAAATGTTAATGTATATATATATATATATATAAATTCATAATATAAAGTTAAACATACTCCAGTCTATTCATCACACCAGAAATAACCTGCAACCTAATTGACAACAATGAAAATGAAAAATAAAAATCTTTATAACTGAGCTGTGCTGTGTCCTCAGCAGTCTTCTCCATGACATCCAACCTGCTGTCAGCATTGCTGCATTGTAATGAGCAAATCGGTTACAGTTTCAGTGTGGTACATGGGTATCGCATATTGATGACAATGCTATTCTCTGCAGAAACAAGAAATACAGTGAATGGCCTTAATATGGATGTGCTGAATCACCAGCGGCCACTTCCCTCACACAACACAGGAAAACATTCTTGGGATTCTTTGGTACTATGAAAACAGAGAAATGCTTGCTGCCACTTTTTTTGTGTTTACTAGAACTTAACTGAAGCTTATGCAACACAATATCATATACAACATTAATGGTTTTCAGTCTTTTAGAAAAAAAAATGCAATGAGACAAAAGGTTCATATTTACAGGTCATGTGAATGTGAATGAATAAAGGTGGGTCTGGTTGGTATTTATAGCATATCTTTTACATAAACAGCTTGAAAAAATAGTGTTACGAAACACTGCAAAACATGGCATTACCCACTTAATGATGGAAATTAGAAAACTTTTTTGTTGTTGTTATGCATAGTCATAGCTATGAAAGACCAAGGTCATGTGTGTTTCCTGCAAACCTAACCAAAAAAATAATAGGCTAATTGTCATCATAACCCAATAGCCCAGTTGTAAAACTAAATGCCTTATGCCTTTATAACTTTGCAGTTATCAGTTGGGACAATTTTTACTACTCAACTTGGTTATTAAATCCACTGTTGATTTACCACACACACTAACCCATACGAGGAAGTTATATATTTGCGGTTTATTCCTAAGAAACATGCAAGTGCATGTTTTCAACGGGAAAGAAAAGTGAAATGAACTACAGGAACACTAGACTACGGTAAATACAAGGATCAGTGTTTATCCAGATTAGTCCCTGCCCCTTCTCCCACACCACCCCGACCCGGAGTCACGCTAGTGACGCTTACATTCCCTGCTCCTGCCCTCAGCCATATTGAAACTGCAGTTTCCGACTTTGGCTGCCCGGGAAGGTGGCAGACGAACCTCAAACTGACGCTTTTAGAATTTGGAATTTAAATATTTTTGCTACTGGAAAACTTACCAGAGATTGTGGCTTTGCGTCTACAGCCGTTGATCAGTTGCGTTGAGGTAAGTGCGCGCGTGCCTGTGCCTGAACTTGCGGAGCGCTCGCGAATAGTCTAGTTTCCATTCGCGCCTGTCAGAGCAAGTTGTAGTTGTTGAACTACTACTTGTTTACCGTGGTTTTATTTTTTATTATTTCGGCTACAGTGGTGTTAGTGAAATGTGTTTCAGTCAGTTAAGTTTGAAAGCTGTTGGAGGAGGTCAAGGAACTATTCGTGCGGTATGGGACAGTCCATGCGCCTTGTTAGCTTATAGCATGCTAACGTGAGGGAAAACTTTGTCAAAGACAAAATGTAAAACTGAATTGACAACAACAATATAGGTGGTTTGTGGTTTGGATATGTTCCTCTAATTTATAGCTCATTTTAATCAGTCAATATCAAGTTCTTGTACAAACTCTGTGGGAGTTGCTATTCTGGTTGAGCTGTCAGTGTGTCAAAACAAGTAAGCCTTAAATCAAAAAAGAAGTTGAAAATAGAACTAACGTTATGTGACAAAGTACATTCATTCAATCTGGTTTCAAACTTTAGGGTTTTGATCTAACGAAACATCATAAGTTTTACTATTAACATCGCCTGTGTGACAGCTAGTGATCGGTGAGTCATCGAAACTAGTGAAAACCACCCAACCCGCTCCTTGCCTTAACAGCTTGACAGCAGTCGTAGTGATTGGAAAACTGAGGAGTAGTAGTTTTTTTGCAATTGCTTTAGATTTAAGGTCTCGTAGGTTAACTAGTAACTTGTAGTTGTAACTAGTAACTTGTAACTAGTAGTTGTTGTGGTTTGGACTTAGAAGGTTTGGATATACCAGGACGAAATGACATGGGTAATATTATACAGCGTCCAACTGTGCACGATCAAGGAAAAAAAAAAACAATAACAACAACAAAAAACTCGTGCGTTCAAACATTTTTAGCAGTAGAGGACTTTTTTTGTTAAACTTTATTTAGTTGCTGTAAAACCATGAATTAAGGAAGCAGTCCTAGACTGATTTTGCTTGTTTTTTGCTTCACAATAGGAATACATGTACATGATTTTCTTACGACCACACACTGAGGATTCATTTTAGAGTTTTTTTCAAACGAGCCCTCAGAAATGTTTAATATATCATATCACGAGAGTTTCACTTCTGCATTCATATGGCTCTTTGATTCACACCTGCACTTTTAAAAAGGCCACTGGAGTTGGGTGTTTCTTTTTGAGAGTATGGATAAGTGTGAATTAAACAACTTTTCTGGTAAATTTTAAGTAAATTTGGCCAATAAGGTCTTAACAGTCATATATTTATAAGACTGTTTAGAGTGTTGTAAATGTTTAGCTTGAAATGATACCACATGACAATGAATGTCTTCCTACTTTTACTTCAATAGAGACTGTTGACTAAAACACTTGTATTTTATTTTTATATGTAATTGAAATGAAGAAAAAAAAAAGTATTCAGCATATTCCCTATCATTACTATTGTCGTCTGGTGGCACAGCTGATATTCAACAGGTGGTGCAACCATGTAAATTTTTGATTTAAATCAACAAATGGTCAAAGTGAACAAATGGCTGAAAAATAGATTGTGATTAGCTATTGTATTGAATGCATTTACTGGAATAGTCTGTCTTTAAAAGTAAAATAAGATTCTAAAGATACTAAATACCTGGCCACTATAGAATGCAATAATTCTAAATTAATATGAATAAAATAGGCTACTCAACCACAAAAAAAAAAAAAAAAAATGTGTAGGCACTGCAGACACTCAAGGGTTACTTTGCTGTGGTTACTTTGCTACATGAAAAAATAAAATTTAAACACTTTGAAATGTTGTTTAACAATTGAAACTTGTTTAAACAGGTTCGTGAGTCAAAAATATGGCTTACATCAATTTTGAAAAGATTTTTAAAAAATATATTTTTTGAAGCTTAAAGGATTAGTTCACTTTAAAATGAAAATTACTCCAAGATTTAGCCATCCTAGGTGTATATGACTTTCTTCTTTCTGATGAACACAATCCGAGTTATAATAATAAATATCCTGATGCATCCAAGCTTTATAATGGCAGTGAACGGGACCAACGAGTATGAGCTGAAGAAAGTGCCTCCATCCACATCCATCCATTATAAAGATACTCTACATGGCTCCGGGGGGTTAATAAAGGCCTTCTGAAGCGAAGCAGTGCATTTGTGTAAGAAAAATATCCATATTTAATAAGTTATAAAGTAAAATATCTAGCTAGCTTCCGCCAGACTGCCTTCCTTATTCAACTTATGCTGGGTACACACTAAAAGGTTTTTACAGGACACGTTGTATAAACACTCGTGCTGTTGCCACAAATCGACAAGCTGATCCTCCATCTCTGCTGTCCAAATCCATTTAACTTTGCGCTGCGCCATGATTGCGTTTGTTATGCTTCTGTCTTCTGTCAGCTCGCTTTCTGATTGGATATTGTTTCGTTTCACGTCATAATCTCCAGAGTGTGCGCGCGTTTACGATTCGCGATCGGGGCGCCTCCGACCTTCTTCCGAGCAGATTCAGTCACTCTTAACACACAACACACCACAGGAAAATCTCATAAGATAATCTGTAGAACCATCAAGATAATCGGGACATTACCTAGGATTGTCGAAAGGGGAGAAATCGGCCCAAAATCAGCCCGATTATCTTGTAGTGTATACCCAGCATTATGAAGAAAGTGTAACGCCTCTCGCAGTTCAAAATGCTTAGGCTACGTCTTACGCCTTCTGTATTCAACTTACGCAACGTCAGTTTCGCTTTTTTTGTAGGTTGAATACGGAAGGCGGTCTGGTAGATAGATATTTTACTTTTTAACTTGTTAAATATGGATATTTTTCTTACACAAACACATTACTTTGCTTCAGAAGGCCTTTATTAACCTATGTTTATAATGGATGGATGTGGATGGATGCACTTTCTTGAGCTTGTTGGTCCCGTTCACTGCCACTATAAAGCTTGGATGCGTCAGGATATTTAGTATTGTAACTCCGATTGTGTTCATCAAAAGAGGAAAGTCATATACACCTAGGATGGCTTGAGGGTGAGTAAAGCTTGGGGTAATTTTAATTTTAAAGTGAACTAATCCTTTAATTTGTCATTAACCCATGTCTGCTGTGATTTTGCAGAATAATGTTTTCAGCAAAAATCGTAAATGAAAAAGCGATATGTATTCTGAAAAAGATGCTGAGTCAACCATTCATAATGCTCTGAATGAATCTTACATCAAATAATAATATGATTTTGTACTCCCACTGAGCAGCTTGTGCTTATGCAAGACTGTCTTAGTTGTCAAAGTAAAGGTTGTTGAAATGGTGCTGCTAACTTAGTCATGTCTGTAATAATGGGTACAGGCATATGTCTGAGCAGTGTCAGCAAGACAGGCAGAAAGGTCAAATTGAAATGTTATTTAGTGTAATTAAGCAAAAGCTACTTAAGTTATTTTTGTTTTGTTATATGCCAAAGATTATGTCCTATTGTCTTTCAAGGACCTGTTTGAACCCCTCCTGTCTTACAAGCTGTGCACACACAGTTTAATGTATTTTCATTTTCATTGCCTAAATTCAAGGCCCTACTCATTACAAAGCCCAGAACAACATCACTACTGCAATGCAATTCTTTTTCAAACAATTATGAATTGATCCACCAGAAACAATTATTTTAAATTTAAACAATTATTATAATTAAAACAGATTATCGAAAGAGTACGTTTTCTTTTCTGTTTGTGAATCGCAAGGAGCACAGTCCCTTTTTTATAGTTAAAAGACTTAACGTTAATCTTATGTGGTTATAGGAACTTTTGGTTGCACAATAACCTGTATTTTGAATTTCATATTTTATTTAATACTTGAGCTTCAGTAAGTGATAATTAATCATTTGCTTTGTCCCCACCTTATTGTTGGAATCAACCTCTATTTATCAGCTAATGAAGAATTTGGAATCGAGTTGTGACTCCCAAGTCAAAATTGAATTGAATCACGAGGTGCCTAAAGATCCCCACCCATTGGCATGCAATCAAAACAACTTTAACAGATACTAGACAGTAGACACAAAAAGTGTCTATTACTTAATCCATAGAACAGATCCAGTTGTGATTAGTAGGAAATTGGCTTAGGTCTTCAACGTAACCAAGTAACTGGAAATAGTGATTGACCTCATTCCTGAACACAGCTTATTCAAATGTCTTTTCAGCTGACAGTGCATGTTGGGCAAGATTCGAAAACACTTCAGTAAACCTTGTGTAAGCCGCAAAAGGCAGTATGAGAACTGTACCCTCCAGTCTGAATGTGTTGTTTGGTGAGGGGTAATCTATGGCTTATTGCGAGTTGTTTGAGTTATTACACTAAGCAGCACATGCTTTATATTCCTCAAGTCTGAAACAGCAGGTTTAATTTGCAGAGACATTTTTCAGCTAACAGACATGTGAACACTTCTTGTGAATTTAGTGTAAAGTTACTGATTTCATGTCCAGACTGTGCTGAGAGTTTAATGATGCTGGATGATGGTGTAACATTGTTAGCAGTGGGATGGTGAAAAACGTACCCATACCAGTTGGTACTAAAAAAAGTTGAGGGTACCAGGACTTCTGCAGTACCGGTAGTACTGAGTACTGGGTATATTAGGTATAAACGCTCTCTGCAAACAAAGGTTTCTATTTACAGCACGTGTTGTTGTTGTTGTTGTTGTTTTTTTGTTTTTTTTTTACAATCGTTGAGCATTGTAGCCTGTCACAATCATATCTGTTGATTGTGACAGGCTCACTTCATGAATATTACATAGTAATGAATGCACTGAAAAGCCCTCGCGCTACTCAAATAGGCTACGCTTTGCGTCAGATATCAATGCTGAGAAAGTATAAGACAGTAGCTGCACGATTAATCTTTAAAATTTTGTGATCTCGAATCAAACAGCCACACGATCTTATTCCTTCGTCTGTCCGTCTGTTAAACCTTTGACAAAAGCATAGCTTAACATTCAAATCTGTGCTGGCGCTGCCGCTGATTCAGAGAGAGCATTATTTCAACCTCATAGTAATCACTAATCACTGATATCTACGGTAGCTATTAAAATAGTCATCACCTTTTGAAAACAGCTGTATTATTTATTTTTTTGCCACTAGGTGGCAACAAATGGCTGTTAAAAATGTTTGTCATTGTATCATTTATTCAAGAGAATGTATAGTAGGCCACTGTAATGTATCATGCTTCTGAAATAAAACTCAGAAAGATGTGAAGAATTGTTTTTGTAAATATGACTTATAATACATCATGTACAGTCTGTATAAGTGTATGATTAAACTTTTCCTCATGGTCTAGTCTAAAAAAAAAACAACGCAAAATCACAATAGATTACAATATCAAATCGCAATGCTTGTAGAATCACAATTCTTAAAAAAAATCGCAATACATATCGTATCGGCACCCAAGTATCGTGATAGTATTGAAACGGGAGACAGGTGTATATTGTCCCATCCCTAGTATCGACTACTGAAATTTTGGTACCGTGACAACCCTAGTTAGCAGCAAGGGAACCATGCATTATGAGTTCAACCTATACTGCAGAATGCAGAGTGCGTATTTTACTCATTGCTGCTTTCCTTATTTCTGTAAAGCTGGGGTCCTCAATGTGCTGATATTATCTCATGTTTTACCTGTGGGTTATTTATGTATGTTGATGTGACAGGATGTATGGTTAGAATTTGTGTGTGAATGTCTGTATTTTTGAACGGGCCTAATCTAATTTTGTGGGCTAAAAAATTGGCGTAGCTCGTAATGGTTGACTTTGAAGATCTTGTTTATGTCTTGAGATGATGGAGAAACCGAAAGATCTGAAGTAGTTAAGGCTTTTTTTTTTTTTAACAGATAAAAAATTTCTGTGGTGTAGCCTGTGAATAGTTCTGCTTTACTTCCTGAATCTTGACATACTGAAAGGCACTATGTTGGCATCATTAAACTGTTTAATTTGCGCAGAATGGTTTATTGGCTGTATTAAAGTGCCCCTATTATGCCATTTTTAAGGTTTCTAATATTGTTTTGGGAGTCTCCTACAAGTTTACATGCATGCTAGGTCAAAAAAAACACTTAAGTTTTCTTATAATGTATACATTTAATATCACCTCATTTCTCAAAGATACTTAAACGATTTGTTCGAAGGAGTTCTCTCTAAACCCCTCCTTTCCGTGAGCCTACTCTCCTCTGATTGGTCAGATGGCCCAGTCTGTTGTGATTGGTCTACCACTTACAGCAGCTGTTGAAAACAAAACTGAATTACAGCTCCAGAGGCTTATCAATTCTCAAGAGATTGTATACAATGTATGGACAGAAAAGATGGCATTGATTTTGACCCATCTTTCAAGAGCAAGCGTTTTGCGAATCATGCGTTGAGATTTGAAAAGCAGTTGTCAGTAAAATTATGGGAACGCAATAAAAGATTGGGATTGTACTAGGGCTGGTCCGAATAGAGAATGAGGAGTTACGTCACGATGTTTTCACTCCGCGTTGCATTTCGGGAAGGCGCCGCCATATTAGCAGGATACGCTATCCGTTGCTATGGTAACTTCGACAGTGAGCCCGAGATAAAGAGCAACACAGAAAGAGAGCAGATTAATTTAATAAATAAATTTTGCGATTTTGTGACAGTGCAGTTTTTTGGGAAGAAATGGATAAGGAGAAAGTGAAAGGAAAGGGGCTCTATTGGGGGGAGACTAAATAACACCGCCAAGCAGCGTCATTTAGAGAAAATGCTTGACATTAACAGCATCGACCCGTACGACCTGCCAGCTACAGAATTGACGAAAGACCCTGAAGCATCACCTGTTTACTAAGACAGTGTTATTAACGAACCGAACTTAGTAAACACCATAAGTATAGCATAGCCTACTATGGACAGAAAACCAGATGAGCCCAGAATATGAACGCAACATATTTAATTACACGTGTTTTCCTCCCATAAAGAAAAAGACAGTGCCATTAAAAGACCAAACTTAGTAAACACTATACCAATAAAGCATAATATACAGAAAAATTGGTTTGTGCCGAATTTGATCTTTTAATATCACTTATAGGCTACATTAAGCGACGTTAAACGTTTTCTTTATATCAGTTTTCTGAGGAAAACGCTCGTGAATTTAAACACGTTGCGTTCACATTATGGGCTCAACTGCTTTCCTGAACACAGTATTACATAGTATACTTTATTAGTAGGCCCTATGATGTTTACTGAGTTTGGTCTGTTAATATCACAGTCTTTCTTAGTACATTAAGGCATATTAAGCGTTTTATTATAACGGTTTTCGATGGGAGGAAAAGGCTTAACGTGTTATTAAACGCGTTGAGATCATTCAGGACTCATCTGATTTTTTTTTTTTTGTTGGCCTACATAGTATACTTTATTAGTATGATTTTTAGTGAGTTTGGTCTGTTAATATCACTGTCTTAGTACATTAAGCCACGTTAAGCGTTTTAGAATGTCCCTTGGCGACGCTTGGCGGTGTTATTTAGTCTCTCCCGACAGAGCCCCTTTCCTTTCGCTTCCTCATTATCCATTTCTTTCCAAGAAACTGCGGCGTATCGCAAAAATGCAAGCAAATATCACGCTATTTCTCTCGGTCTTACTGTCAAAGTAATCATGGCAACGGATAGTTTATCCTGCTAATGTGGCGACGCCTTCCCGAAATGCAACGCAAGTGAAACCGCTGTGACGCAACCTTCTCATTCTCTATACCATTTTTGAGCTTCGAAGCTGTGTAGTAATCAGCACCGAATATTCGAAGCCTCGGCGGAAGGGGGCTGAAGATATTCTTCTCTCTAATAAAGGCATGTGTAAGGAGTAGAAATATGGTGTGGCCCCTTTAAGAGCTGCGTGCTCCCGGTTAAACTGTCTCAAATGATTCGAGTACCGCATGTATGCGGGCTATTTCGTTTTTTCTGTTGCTCATTTAAAGTTATTTTCTTTATTAAGTAACGCTGTGGACGGCATAACATTTGCGATGGACAGTTACGCGAGTTTCATGGGGAATAAAGCGCCAGTTATGTCAGTCGCCTCCGCAAAGTCTGTCTGGTATCAATAACTCAAGCTAAGTGAGCTAACGTATCCCTATTTGCTCCGTACACAAAGCGTTACAGCAGGAATCTCTGTGTGTCTGTTTGCACTTTGATTATGTCCAGAACATGTTCAGAATTATTGAACTTTTAATAAACTAAAAAAAGTGTGAGCCGGAAGTGGTACACCTTATAGTGGTCGGCAATAGGCGCCAGCAGCCAGATTATTTTAATAGCGGCTGGTTCTGAAATAGATCTTCGTCTCGTGGTGCCATAATATTATGAACGTGCCTACACCAGACGCGCCGCTACAGCTGTCTACACTGAACGCAACAAACCGACCGATGCAAAGCGCTTGGACTACGTCAGAAATAGAAATGGGAATCCGTTTACTGTCGGGAATGTGTTGTCGAGTCACGCCGCGCTGCATCCAAGTGTAGACAATATCATAATGCGTTCTATTATCTTTTGTAGCGCCGCGCCGCTCGCGTCCGGTGTTGGTGTTATATTCTTTGAAAACAGCGACAACTTCATTGCAGATAAGACATACCGGCTTTACATTCACAAAACTAGGTAGGATGAACGCATAGTTGTCTTTCTATTCTTCTTTGTATGCCCTATTTTCGCTGACAACTTTCTTCTGTAGACTCTTTGATAGTGCCATTTTCTCTCACCAGCTAGCTTAAATGTTAACATCAGTCTGCCCCTGACGTAATAGAATACCTCCAGCACACAAACAATAAAAAAAAAAAATGCAGTTTAGTGTGTGAGGATGCCAAGGAATAATTCTGAGTGTAAAAGTAGGCTACGTCAAATAATTATTACAATAAGTTAGGCTCCATTGTGTAACAAGCAAATTAAAATGTTACACATTTGTTATTCACAATATGGAAAGAGGAAATAAAACTTTAGTTAGGAGCGTGACTCAAACATGCCATTAATGGGCTTATTCAAGTTATTTTTATCCATTCCCCATCTCCAACATGTGTGTGTTTTAGCAAGGCGGTCTGTGTTGCAAGTTTGTGAATGAAGATAACTTGCCAGGTTATGTGTCACTACTCTGCTTTATTAATTATATTACCCGTCACGGAAGTGGGATTTGAGTTACTGATGACTTGTTTAGGCTGTTCAGAGTCTATTCTTTCTTTTGAGAGACAATAACTTTATTTATCATGCACTTATGGCTTCACAACTTTGCGCATTGTTTACATTCACAGAGAGCTACATTACACATTGCATGAAAGGTAATATTCGAAAAGGGGCACTTTAAAGGTCACCTATTATGCCCCTTTTTACAAGATGTAAAATAAGTCTCTGATGTCCCTAGAGTGTGTATGTGAAGTTTTAGCTCAAAATACCCCACAGATCATTTTTTTATAGCATATTAAAATTGCCACTTTTGGGGGATGAGCAAAAACACACCATTTTTGTGTGTGTCCCTTGAAATGCGAATGAGCTGCTGCTCCCGGCCTGCTTTCAAGAAGAGGTCGGAGCTTCAAGAGCTCATGCAACAAACAAACAGGACAATCTCAAGCACTGAAAATGTCCGAAACTGTCGGTGTTCAGTTCGAAGCAGAGTCGGACAATGATGTGTACAGAGCAACAGAATGCTGCATGGAGATAGAACAGGTTAGTTTAGTTTAATTAGTTATAAATTGTTGTCATCTTGCTTTTATCCACTATTTTTACAAGCCTGTTGTAGCGGACCCCATCCGAATGATGGCCAAAACTATATACTGATGAGTTTTATGAAGTTGTCATAAAACTGTTGTTGGGGCTTGTGCTAAAATCAACGTCACTTTGCCCAGAATCTGCAAACGGCTTGTTCTGAGACGCTGCTTATGATTTTTGGGGATTAAGAAATGATGAGTGGGTGGAATTTTATCTCTATAGGGTGGTTGTGTACACACACTGCCAACACATTTATGTTCAAACACCATGTAAAAGTGAATTTTAGATAACAGGTGCCCTTTAAGGTCAGGCATTTACTGTACAAAACTGCTGATTACTGGTGCTTTGGACAGGTTGGTTGAGTTATAGTGCTCTGAGACTAGTCCAGAAGTAGTCACACAAGCCATTACCTACTTTTTGTCTGACAGCCCTGACTTTAATGCTGGTTTTAGATTAAAGTAAAATTTAATTACAAAAATGTAATCCCAAATTAATACACTTCAGTATCAAATCGCAAGGGCTGTAATTTAATTAAATATATATGCTGCATGTTTCAAAGTGAAGCACGGCACTGTGTTCTGAGCTTATGATACTCAGAGCAGCAGTTTCATCTGTTACACATACTCAAGCACGTGATCCTTGTGGTGTTTTTAGTGTTTGCTGTTTCATTCTATGAGGACACTCCAAATGACCTTCCTTTTCAGACCTGCTCTGAGAGTCATTTAATTAGCGTTTCGTTTCACCATTTCATTTTATAAAATTATCATCATATCATACACACACACAATATGTTTTCTGTTTGAATATATTTTATAAAGTAATTTTTTCCTGTGATCAAAGCTGAATTTTCAGCATTATTACTCCAGTCTTCAGTGTCACATGATCCTTAAGAAATCATTCTAATATGCTGATCTGCTGCTCAAGAAACATTTATTGTGTACAATTGTACAAAATATTTGCGTACAATCTTTTTTTTTTCAGGATTCTTTGATGAATAGAAAATTCAAAAGAACAGCATTTATTTGAAATATAATCTTTTGTAACATTATAAATGTCTTTACTGTCACTTTTGATCGATTTAATGCATCCTTGCTGAATAAAAGTATTAATTTCTTTCATTTCTTTTCAAAGAAATAAAAATAAAACTTCTTACTGACCCCAAACTTTTGAACGGTAGTGTATAATGTTACAAAAACTTTGTATTTCAGATAAATGCTGTTCTTTTGAACTTTCTATTCATCAAGGAATCCTGAAAAAAAAACGTATGCAACTGTTTTCAACATTGATAATAATCATAAATGTTTCTTGAGCAGCAAATCAGAATATTAGAATGATTTCTGAAGGATCATGTGACACTGAAGACTGGAGTAATGATGCTGAAAATTCAGCTTTGCCATCGCAGGATAAATTACTTTATAAAATATATTCAAACAGAAAACAGTTATTTTAAATTGTAATAATATTTCACTTTATATATATATATATATATATATATATATATATATATATATATATATATATATATATATA
Organism: Hypophthalmichthys molitrix; assembly: GCA_037950675.1. Taxonomy (NCBI): domain Eukaryota; kingdom Metazoa; phylum Chordata; class Actinopteri; order Cypriniformes; family Xenocyprididae; genus Hypophthalmichthys; species Hypophthalmichthys molitrix. The sequence continues at coordinate 17,002,932 of CM075507.1, forward strand.
TATATATATATATTATTTTTGATGGTTTAACATTTGAGGGATATTAAGACAGACATTCTGTAAATGTTAGTATTGCAATTTTATAGTTGTACTGTAAAACAAAATTATATTTTTTTTTTAATACGTTTTTTTTTTTTTTTACAGTGAAATATTACAATAGTGATATTTCTTGTTTTCTTATGCTTTTATAAAAAAATCCTAATAATCCAAAATGTTGGGTCAAAATGTGCAGCCCCTAGACAAGCACAGCAGATCTTTCCTAGCTTCAGTCCTCTTTGGAATGGTGTAAGTCCAGAGTGCATATTGGGATATTACACCAGTTTGTAGAAGAAAGTCTTTCTACTCCAGTTTGTTGGTGAAATATAAACATTTAAGTGATGATTTGTTTTCAGGAGTCAAAGACAGATTTATTCAAACATACATTGAAAAATGATGACATCACTAGGTTAAATAATATATACAGTAGTGAATGTAATACAGTGCATAGCAAAATGCTGCTCTCTAAAGTTATTTTTATGGACATTGGATGGCTTTTGACAGCGAATGATCTGTCACGCCATATTAAAGAGCACTAAAATGACATCTATTCTTTGAATTTCAAGATAAAATCGACAAAATTTGAAAGTTGAATCTTTGTTTCATATTAACAGTAACAAGGCACAAAGCATATTGAGATTATTGAATGGCAGGTGTGCTACAAATGTTTAGTGATGTTTTGTTGACGCATCAGCAGAAAACAGCATAGACTAAGGGGCTGTTTACACAACACCATTTTCAACTAAAAACACGTTTTGGCCGTTCCTTTACACGACAACATGGCCTGGTGGCCTGAAAACGCAAACTTTTGAAAACGGGTTTCAAAGTGCACGTTTTTGAAAACGATACTGTTGTCATCTCCATGTAAACTGCAAAAACGCAAATCTGTGAAAATGGTGATGGCATGCACATGCGTATTACGTGTTTAGTCTATCCACCTTATTTGTCAATGTGGAATTAAGTTATTTCTGTGAATGTGCAAGACTTACGATTTATTAGCCGTTTTAGGGAAATAATAAGAAGAATATCAACGTGCAGTAAACTATAAAAATAAGGTGGCTAGGCATGCACGTTGGATGCAAGTGCTCTGTAAAAGAATGCGTATGCACAGGCGTGTAATCTTTCTTTACAAAGTGACATCGCCAATTACTTGTCTGGCATGCATACTACAGCGTTTTTAGTTATTTTCGCTGATCCATGTGAACGGGGATAGTTTTGATAACGTTGTCATATGTACAAAGAAAAAACATTTCCATTTTAGTACATTGTTGTCATGTAAACGTACTCTAAAAGATCAATCTTGAGATTTAAGATTTTATTATAAGTCGATATTGTCAACCCACCCCTAGAGTCCACACAGCTGACATGTTTAAAGGGTTAGTTCACCCAAAAATGAAAATAATGTCATTTATTACTCACCCCCATGCCGTTCCACACTCGTGAGACATTCGTTAATCTTCGGAACACAAATTAAGATATTTCTGTTGAAATCCGATGACTCAGTGAGGCCTGCAAAGCCAGCAATGACATTTCCTCTCTCAAGGTCCATTAATGTACTAAAAACATATTTAAATCAGTTCATGCAAGTACAGTGGTTCAATATTAATATTATAAAGCGACGAGAATATTTTTGGTGCACCAAAAAAACAAAATAATGACTTATTTAGTGATGGCCGATTTCAAAACACTGCTTCAGGAAGCTTCGGAGCATAATGAATCAGCGGTTCGAATCACGCTGATTCATTACGCTGATTCCTTCCTGAAGCAGTTTTGAAATCGGCCTTCACTAAATAAGTCGTTATTTTGGGGTTTTTTTGGCACACCAAAAATATTCTCGTCGCTTTATAATATTAATATTGAACCACTGTACTCACATGAACTGATATGTTTTTAGTACCTTTATGGATCTTGAGAGAGGAAATGTAATTGCTCCCTATGCAGGCCTCACTGAGTCATCGGATTTAAAAAAAATATCTCAATTTGCGTTCCGAAGATTAACGAAGGTCTTACGGGTGTGGAATGGCATGAGGGTGAGTAATAAATGGCAGAATTTTCTTTTTTGGGTGAACTAACTCTTTAACTGTTGTAGTTTATTCTTGTTGTGTGCGTAAAATAGATGCTGAACAGTCAAAATGTACCATCAGGAAGCGCTAATTAAACATCAATTTTTTGGCCAATGATTTCGGCCCTTCAAAACCAATTCACCCGAAAACCGAAACTTGTAGTCAAAAATTTGGTGCTTCCCTAATGATCATTAAATCATTTGACTTGATTCTCAGGAGATGTCTGTCTACGATAACAAATTCAAATTCAAACAGCCAGCCGTAGACATTGTGGGTTGAAGGAATTCTTTGGCTATTCAAATGTAAACCCATCTTTATTTTAGAAATAGTATTGTTTTGTAAATAAGACTTATTGGAACATTTTACTACTATATCTCAAGGCTTCAGGTTTTGTGCTTCTTTTAGTGGATGTGCATTGGCCCTGGAGACGTATGGTTTCCAAATTGCAGCTTTGTCAAAAATTCCAGCTTTATGAAGTGCATGATATGCAGTTTTTGTTGAGATTTGTTCATTTGGTGAAGTTTGTGTAGTTTTTAGGCTACACCATTGTGGCATTTTATTATTTAGCTGTAAAAGTGTCTGTCTATATCAGTCATAACCGTGTCCTAGCCAGGTGTGATGCAATAAAGCATTAGATATTTTCGATCACTTGGTTTCTATTCATTTTGCTTGGTAGCCCCACTTAAAGTGAAATATCACTGGATGAAAATTCCACACTGCATAGCTGTATATTAAACATCAAAAATGTTCATTGGCATGTTGCATCATTTTCACTTTCAATTTAAATGTGGACAGTCTGGAAAGATCAGAGGCAAATAGAATGTGTTTGTAATTACAAAAGCACTTTCATCATGTAACTTTAGTATGGCCAATAATATGCTGATGGTTTTATTTTGATCAGCAATCATCTTATAAATATCAATGCATCTGTATTTATTATGCGTTGTTTTTTTTTGTTTGTTTTTTTCATTTTATTGCTGTTAGTATGTTCCAGACGTGCTTGGATAAACATGGAAACTAAACACGTCATTAATTAGTTGGTGTAGTCTGAGCCTTCAGTTGTCTTATCTCCAAGCTGTTAGACTTTAATCTTCTTTCACTGACTCTTCCATCGCATTCCCACCCTGTCACCTTCCTGACACATTTTGAGGAGGCTTGGGAACCAGGTCATACCAAGCTCCTTCATTCTTAGGATACTTTGAGCCAATATGTGTCATTTCATCCACAGCATACCATTGTGATTTGCCACTAATTTGAGAGTACTGTCTCACCGCACTCATAATCACATAAATCTGCATCTAGAAAGCAGTTAGAGACCATTTGTGCTTTGTTTTTGTTGTTGATTGACATGATTGACAGATCCTGCTTTCCTCTGGCAGATGGACTATCAAATTGCTTGGCTTCTGGAGGGCCAGGTGTTGGCTGTTAGACCTGCAATATGTTAGTGTTCTGCAGAGAAAGAGAGAGGTCTGGTCTGCACCTGCTGCTCCTCTCCCACCTGCAGCTGTCTCTGATCTCCCGTACAAGTGTCCGAAAGTGCCAAGATGTGCTTTTCCACATAGCAGCTGATGTCTTTGATGTCTTTGTGATTGCAAAGCAACTGTGTCTGAAATGGAGGAAAAACACACGACACACACTATATTTGTGTTACAATGATTGTAACTAACATGATTATAAGTAAAACATGATCTTAAAAAAACAAAAATTCAGTAAGCATAATTTATAATTTTATATATTGCAAATATTTGATTGGACATTGCTTGATAAACATTCTCTTTGGTTCCTGCCTGTTGAATGATGAAAGAGCTTTTTGCAGGGTTTGCGAACTGAGTGAAATAGATGCTGTGGCTAATGCTTTAGTGAGTCATACCAGAGCGAGTCTAATTATGGAGACAGGCACCCATCCATCAGCCTTCGTCATGAAGGCTGGCAGAATTAGGATGACATCTCTCTATATGGCCAGCACATCCAGAGTAGGCCTTCCAGGCTTCTCTTCCAGATCACATTCACTTAGTCATTGCCAGCAGGCCATCTAAGCGAATTCGGTCAGGGACTTAATAACCAGACTCATATGCTTCAGCAACGGAAATAAGCGTTTGAGCAATCTAGTGAAGCAGACAGTAAATATGGTTCTCTTTTGTGCTTTGAGGGGCTACAGTAATTAAAGTCTCCGATATACTTCAAGCGAAATCAAAGAACGACTGGTGTGATGTCATTTAGAAGAATATCAGGCCAAAATGAAGTTCGTTTGGAGTTTTTTTTTGGGGAGTTCAAAACAGCTTGCCAAAGTAAACTTTCTGGAAAAGTTCGCTCCAGCTGGTAAACACCTTCGAACTACCATTGGTCCATGGTGATTACGTAATAGATAAGTGCTCTCTTGAGCTCCTCCCTCTTTGACGCGGAACTTCTTTCTACCCCTAAACGAAAAAGAAAAAAGAACTTGGCTGTGAGTATATCGGGGCCTTAATATGCACTTTTTAAGCATGTTTGTATTGATCTCTGCAACAAGAATGTCCCCACCCCCTCAATATTGTAGTAATACACTCAAATTTAGTGTTAATAATAGTATATAAATTACAGCTTGTTCTGGCCAAGAACTGCACCCTCAAACAGGAGGAGACCATCTGACTGACATGTAAACCAACAGGTGTGTTTTTTAACTTGATGTTAAAGGCCCACTGAAGTGTCTTGGAACGTGCAGCATTATTCAGTGTGTTGACGTAATTTCAACTGAAACAGGAAGACAGGGCGATATATCGAACAGCCCCGCCCCTTTTTTAAAACAGCCAATAGCTTTTAATTTATATCACAGCTTGGCCAGAGCCGCTGAGCTTGGTAAAGCTTTGGTTTCCATCTAATATCCAAGCATTTCTCCTCCTTAATCTCCTCTATATTGCTTTAAAATACAGCATTCTGTACAATATGTTTTGTGGTCTGCGCCGACTCGCGCGTATGATCCACTCTGTGCTCTCGTGTCTCTGGACCAGAGCTGACTGCTCGCGCTGCAGCGGTTCACTTGACACTAACGCAAAAACGGACTTCATTCGCGTCAATGGAAAGCAAATTTACACTGTCTGAATCGTTCCCTATTGTCTATATAGTGCACTGTGTGCCATTCACCATATAGAAAATAGTAAATGTGTGAACAAATGATCGATTTCAGCCGCAGCTTCAGTGTCCGTTTATAGTGTAGGAGGGGCGGGACTTCAGATTCTAGAGAGCATTTGATTTGGACTGAAGATTTGATGAGAAACTGAAGTGTGATGTGATGTCATGAAAATCTGTGATCCATTTTAGCGGAAATGAGATTGTAAGTTTTGAATGTTTATACCTCCTAAATACGAATTTTGTCATTGTTTTGGAACACACCAGCTTATTCATAACCTTGAGGCTAACATATTAATATTATTTATATTTATATTATTAATATATATTAAATTTTGATTTCAGGGGGACTTTAAGTAGACAAAAAAAAAAAAAAAATCATACTTGGAATGTAGTCAAAGATTATAGATAGAGAAATAGAATGGTGGTTCACTCCTATTTGGTATGAAAGGGAGAAACTGCAATGCGCAATATGGCGGAATATGTCCAGCCTTCCAAGTAACAGAGCCAATCATTGATTGATAAAGTCATTGCGTCACTGCATCTGCCGTTAGAAGCTCCGGTTCCCATAGAAACCTGAGACTCGTGCTTAGGACTACACATGCGCATTGGTTCGTCTAGCCTGAAAAATTTGCTTTTTTATCGATGTTTGAGCATAAGAAACAACATTTATGGGATAGTTAATGTCAGATTTTGTTGCTGATTTGAAATATGTTATTTAATTGTGAGTTCGGTAAGCAGTTTTGAGATTTCAGGATTCCCTCATTCATATGGATAGGACTTGGTCTTGGATGCCTGAAATAGCTGCCTGGAGGTGTTGCAAATATGGCCACTGAACGGATTTTCCTTGAAAGGGACTTTGGTATAGTGTCTCAAACATCTGCTATATCGTTCATCTGAGGATTTCACATGGAACATGTGCAGTATGCATTTCTGTTGCAGTTTTTCTAAAGCTGATTTCAGGTAAAATTAGGCTTTACACAGCAATTCCCAATCCTGATTTGTTACTATTTCTTTGGACTGAGATGAAGAATTTATATGCTTGATATTCTCATTTGCTGGCAAGGGGGTGTTGCTCGCAAATGCCTGAAAGAAAGAAGCTTTAGCTGCTTAATGTGTCATTGCTAAGAGTGTTTATCATTGACCTTTATGTCATTAAGACGCTTTGTGCTTCTCAGTTTTAAACCAGAGGCCGGTTTAGGGAAGCCTCTGAAAAGAGTGGGTGTTTGGAGCACATGACACTTTTTTTTTTTTTTTTCTTCTCTGTAGAACACAAAAGATAAATTTTGTCCATACCATGAAAGGCAGTTCAAAGTTGTTGGTAGTGTATGGACCAAAAATATCTTTGTTCCTTTGTAGAAGAAAGAAAGTCATACATGTTTGGAACGACATGAGGTAAATTACTATACTTTTAAAAACATTGAAACTGGATCTTTCACAAGTGAAAGGGAAAAGGTAATTAGTTATATTCTAAATTTGTCTTTGCAGGTACATTTTTGTTTGGCTTTGTGGGCAGAGTTTCCCTACATCTGTAGTATTGCCATAACATTATGGTATGTGACCTCTAATTCTGTTTACGCAGTTGTCTCTGGCATTGTAGTACAGTTTGTTAGGTTAATGTGTTGATAATACTGCAGAAACATGTAAAGCACAATGCTTCTAATGCTCAAAGTATCACTGGATTTCGCTGTGGAAATTAAAATGCTAGTAACTGCAATATGTTTGGTTATTCTAAACGTAGTATTGCCCATAGCATGTGTGGAGTAACTTTGCAGTAGTTTTCATTTTCATGAGAAAGGAGGAAGTGAGTCAGGAAAGCGCTGCTGTGTAGGAGGCAGTGGTATCCTTTCACTGAGTTTCGGGCATGCAGAGCTTCTTTACTGCCCATCACGTTACTTCAAAATTCATGCTGAGCTCCTTTAAGTGTCTATGTTAAAAATAGCGTGACACGTTTTTGTTATATCCTTTGTGGTTTAACATCGCAGTATATAAGTCAACTGTTTGTCCAGACAAAAAACATTCTGTGTCCTGTGGTTGTGGAAGTAAACAGTATAAATGGTTAATGCTTGATTAGTTGTTCTACTGCTGACTTAATCAATTGGTGAGTTGCAGTAAAACCTTCTTGGAAAAGTTGCATCTTTTAAGTTAATCCCCTTTAAAGCACCGTCACTACGGCCATACTCATTCAGATGGACGTCTTTGGCTGTTGCATCATGTCTTGTGCAGTTATTTGAGCATCCCACCATTTTTAAGACATTCATGTTAAAACTGGTCTAACCTTTAAAAGCATGTTTTGAGACCCATGCATTCTTTTCAAGTGTCATGTCCTTTTGGCACATGGTAAGACATTGTCTGATATGATATAATTTGCTGACATTAAAGAGATATTTCACCCCCCCTCAAATTCTGTTTTAATTTACTCACTTCATGTTGTCCCAAATCTGTATGACTTTCTTTCTTCTATTTTGTACAATATTTCAGTCATTTGTGTCCTTACATTTAAAGTTACCGGGGTCCAAAGTTGTTTTGACCTCGTCAAATTTCATTGTATGGACACAAAAACTTTTGTGTGTCATCTTTTATGTAACGCAGAAGAAAGAAGTATTACAGGTTTTAAACATGAGGATGAGTAAATAATGGCACAGCTTTCATTTTTGGTTGGATTATCCTTTTAAACACATCTCATAATATATTCTTAAAATTCACTAAAACAGGCCAAGTTAAGTTTCTGTTAATCAGCCAAGCACATTTATCAGCCAATGTACATAATCTAAAAAAACAAAAGATGAATTGGTCTATCACTAATAGAAAGTCTAGTTGTGGAAGGTTAGATGTCTGGTGATGTTTCCAGCTCAGGGGGTGGTGCGATTGGAGAAGATTGCATTAGATTAATATGTGGTTTACGCGTGAAGTCTGAAGTTGTACATGGGCAAGCTTTGTTTTTCAACATCAAGGTCAAAATGTAGGATGTATTAAATGTCATGGTGTTCCCCTCTTGGTGAAGGGGCTGGTTTTGTGTGCCTTATCATCAGATTATGATATAATAGTCATAACAGAACCCGAACTGGGGTTTACCTTATCTGTGGCATAATGGAAATACACCCAGTACTGTTTTTTGGTCACTTAATCCCCCAGCGTTTAATGATCTCATGAAAATCTCATGTGACTTATGAGTTCACCAAGCTTTACAATGACCTCTTCCTACCCTAGGCGTCTACCTCGGATTCTCCATTTTCAAACACCCTTGGAAACCCAGTTAGCATGATGGCGATACCCGGTTTGATAATTTCTAATTAACAAAGAGGAAATGATGTGAAACCAAAGATGTGAATAGTAGCTTTTGCATGGCACCAAACTAGTGTGCGTTTGTCATGATCTGCTCTGCCATCTGAAGAAGCTTTGGATTATGTCATTTGTTTACATCCAAAGGCAAGTGAATAAACAAGGGTGACACTGCAGTATTACACACTAGCTTGATTTTTAGCACCTGCTTATTAAATAAATCAGTAGCTTTATGAGATGTTTGTCATTTGCTTGTCACATGATTGTTGTTCTTTTTTGTTTTGTTTTTTAAGCTGGTGCAGTTCATTTCTTAGACCAGCACAGATACGACTGCAGAGGCGGACAGACAGGATGTAATGTGAGAATGATCAGATCCTGCTGTCCTACCTTGAATAGCTCATGTAGCTCTGTTTGACTCTTGCACTGTAAAAGGATACTCTGTGATAAAGTAGTGATCAAAAAGATGCAGTTTGAGTTGTTTTCGATTTATTGGAGGATTACTATTAGAGCTGCAAATAACTATTTTGATAATCTGTTGTTTTTTCTGTGATGAAATGGAAAAAATGAATTTTATATTCCCAATTTTATTGTAAAAGCTTGTCATTATACATATTGACTCATTCTTTCCATTAATCAATCTGCACATCGAAAGCGATTCCAACAACAACAACAACAACAAATGTCCACAATGATGTATATTGTTCTGCAGCAACACACATTTCCTCCTTTGAACAGACTTGTCTTTCTTGTGATGATGTAAGAGACTAGGTCTGCAACTAACAATTATTTTGATAATCGATTAATCTGTTTTTTTTTTTAATCTAAAAATTATTATACATTAAAAATTCTTCTTGATAGATCTTGCCAGATCTTTAATAAGTTCAACAGATTGAATTTCCTTTTATATTGCAGTGTCTTGAATTTTATTCTTGTTTTTTTCCCTTGCCATATAAATTGTGATATCAATCTATCCAAATCAGTAAAATATTGTTTACTTATCTCTATAGGAGGTGTTTAGGAAAGATACAGAAATGCTAGAAGTATGTTCATCTTAATTGATTCAATTCTAGAATATAATCCTAGATATGGTAGAAGATTCCATCGAGGTATATCTGATTTCATGTTATAATGCAGTGGCTTGTAAATTACATTGGATAAGCCTCTGATATCTTTGGGTATATGAACCCCTAAATATTTCAAAGAATCCTCTCCACATTTAAACTCTCAAATAAATATATATATAGATGGTTGACAATTATAAGTTAAGACCTGAGTTTTTTTGTACAATTAATTTATAGCCTGATAATTCTCAGAAAAAACTGTTTCCATCTGGACTTCTAATGATTAGTTTGGTTGTCTTAAAAAAAAAAACTAATACATCATCTGTGAAAAAAAGATAACTTCTGTTCTGTTCTCCTGCAATTATATATTGTCTTAATATCTATATTTTATATTTATATTTTGGCTTAGCAGCTCTAAAAATAAAGCAAATAGTGGGGAACATGGACATCCTTGTCTACAATCTATGTTTCAAACAGAAATTGGATGATCATTTTTACACTCTAATTTATATGTCCTGTCTTTAGGAATAATTGTAATTGTACCGAGTGCCGTATGCAGGGTTTTATAAATACAGAGGTCCCAAAATGGAGCTTGCTAGTGGGGTTCAGTGGCATTTTGCAGAGAAAATTTTGATTTCCCTGATCTAGCTACATTTTAAGATGTTTGAAGGCCAAAAAAATGGGATAACTAACAATAGCTTTAAAACCATGTCAGTGAGCAGCAGCATAAATGATTTGTCAAGCAGATAACTCTTAAACATGAGAATCAGGTTAAATGTTGCAATGAATGATCCACACTTCAAACTGGAAATAGAAGAGGCTAGTTTGTTTATTGTAGACAATACACAATCACATAGCCCAAACAGGAATCGCCTTAAATAAGAAATGTTTCAATACTCTTCTTCTCTCATCTCCATCACCTTCTTTATTTCTCTTATCCCTCACCCAATCTGAGCTTTGATTGATACAGTCTGTTCATTTTCATCTGTGTCAATTAAGGAAGTAAACATAGGGTGAATTGATATGTATGTTTTATGAATCATATTCTTAGTGAATTTACAAAAGTTTATTAGTTTGCATCCCTGATTATTTCTTTCAGTCGTTTAACATTTAAATTGTAAAACTGTCAAAGTATGAAATGTTTAGTTTAGCTACTTGCATCTTAGCTCAGCAGCTTCTGTGAACATAAAGCCTGCCTACTTTGATTTGATTTGTCATCTCAAACATTTTGACATTGATGAGCGATATCTGCCCGCTGAGGCAGCTCTTAAGAAGGTTGGTTATTGGCGTTGCGCAATATCCTTGCAGCACCAAAGTAGAGTTAAAATTAGGCAATTATTTCACAACCTTTACTATAGGCCCACTTTTTGGAAAAATACCGAGGTCCGGAACTCGGGGACCTCAATGGGGGGGTACAGCCATGATTGTAGCTTCCCTCCAGGAAGGGGGAATCTGCCCCTTTTGGAGAGCCCAGTTGCATGCAGTTTGGGACTATCTGTTTTTGAAAGCTTTTGTACCATTCAGATGTGTATCCATCTATACCTGGGCCTTTTTAGCTTTTAGCTTTGTTATTGATGCATTTATTTCCATTTCCGTAATTTCTTTCGTTAAGCTGGCATTCTGCTTTTCAGTGACTTCTGGCATGTATAGGCCTGGTTTTGCAGACTGGGCTTAGATTAAGCCAGGATTAGGCAAAAATATGTCAGTGCAAGTTGATTTCAGTTGATTTCAGACATCTCAAACATCCATTTTATGCTGTTCATTTTGCATTGTTGGTTGTGATCTCTTTCTCTCACATTGAGTGCATGTACGACAGTGCATACAGCTCAGTAGGCAATGAAATTTTATCTGCTGCGCTAAACTTATTTTTGCCTCTAGTCTAACTCAATCACAGGCAAGTGAAATCGTACAATTTACTAGCTGTTGGCTAATTAAAGACATTTTTTAGTGGCCTAGCATGAAATTTGGTCGCATATGCTAGTGATTTACTCGCATTGTAGAGGGTTGCAATTTATAATGTATGATCTTGGTTCTACTCTTATTTTATAACACACATTTTAGCAAAATGTGTATTTTAGTCAGAATTATTGTGCTCCTATTCTACTGTGCTCCATCTGTTTGACGCGCACGCAGCCACCGGCACTCGTTCTTTGAAGTCTGTGAAGTTCAACTAGACTCGCTTGTAGTCAGAATATGCAAAATAGAAATACTCATGTGACTTACTAACATTTACAGATAAGAATATAACCATAAAATGTAAGTTACGCACAGAGGAAAACATGCCTCTGTCAAAGACATATGCCCTCTGTCACAGTGCGACAGGGCAAGACCCGGTAAACGCTCATGTTTTTGTTTGAAGTGCTTACAAATATAAAGCATTCTCATGTTTCAGAGAACTTGGATCATGTTCCTTTCCCACAGCAGCTCACTCTGTGTCCTCCACTATCTTCCATATGTGTTTGTCCATAGAAATGGGTTATTCACTACTGTAGTGTAAAGTGACATGACTGTATGGTTTACGAGCACAGCGTGCAGATGTGACTAATTCATGATCAAATTCATTGTCGATTATTTTCATGATTAGTTGTTACAGCCCTATAACCTTATTAGTCAGTGTTAGTCACAAAAAATTGTTTGGTAACCTTGTCACAAAAGTAAAATTTCACCAGAAATTTTTTTGATACCAAATCAAAAAACTTAATGCATCCTTACAGAATAAATGTATTAATTTTCTTTAAAAAAAAAAAAAAAAAAAGTTTTACTGACTTGTCAACTAAGTAAACATTTGAGTTTGAGTAATAACTGTGTAAAAGTAAACAATCAGTAATAAAGAACAAAGATTGAAAATAAGGGTAGTGACGCATCTTTGCACTCTTAAGTACTTCAAGATTTAACATTGATAGCAATGGTTAATCAGTTACATACAATGATAATATTTACATTTTAATGAAATATTCTTATCTGTAACAACGGCATTAAACAGCATAGGCAATCTCTCACAGCACTTGGCAGCCTGACTATGTGAAAATATGCTGATGACTTTCTTGGAGGCATTTTATAAAGAAAATGAATACTGAAATTTAGTGGTGTCAGATTTGGGACCTCTGTGTGAATAAAACAAAAGCATTTGCATTTATATAAGTAGCCACTGATTAATCTCAAAATTGATAAGATTCAGGGAATCATTTATAAGCCACAAAGCATTGGTTAAGATTTGATAAACCAGAAGTGTTCTTGCCTTAACTCTCTTATGTGTAGTTATATTGTCATTGTAATCAGTTTCTGTTCCTGCTCCCATTGTAACCCTTTATTTTTCTATTGCACTTTTCCAGGCATCTGAAAGATGGTGGACCGCCTGGCAAACAGTGAGGCCAACTCTAAGCGCATCGGGTTCGTGGAAGCATGCTTTGGTACAGCAGGTCAACCGCTGGCCATTCCAGGTCGAGTGCTCATCGGAGAGGGTGTTCTCACAAAGCTGTGCCGCAAAAAACCCAAAGCCCGGCAGTTCTTCCTCTTCAATGACATCCTGGTGTACGGCAACATCGTCATCCTGAAGAAGAAATACAATAAGCAGCACATCATCCCTCTGGAGAGCGTCACCATAGACACTGTGGAGGATGAGGGCGAACTGCGCAATGGCTGGCTCATTAAAACGCCCACCAAATCCTTCGCCGTCTATGCTGCAACGGCAACAGAGAAGTCCGAGTGGATGAGTCACATCAGCAAGTGTGTTTCGGACCTGCTGGAAAAAAGTGGAAAATCTCCCACCGGCGAGCATGCAGCGGTCTGGGTGCCCGACTCGGAGGCGACCGTGTGCATGCGCTGCCAGAAGATGAAATTCACCCCCGTCAACCGCCGCCACCACTGCCGGAAATGCGGCTTTGTCGTGTGCGGCCCCTGTTCAGAGAAGAAGTTCCTGCTGCCCAGTCAGTCATCCAAACCAGTGCGTGTGTGCGAGTTCTGTTACAAGCAGCTCTCTACGGGAGCCACCCTTCCGCCCAACTCGGACAGCCGACATGGCTCTGAGTTTTCCAGCAACAACATGTCGGACGACGACGATGAAGATGACAGCAGTGACTAAGGGTCACTTTTAGGAATATTGACAATTTACAGGTCATATCTCGATATTTTAGTCTCTCTAATTTTCATTCAGGGTTTGCAAAGGTTCCTGTCGCAATAACACTTAACTGAAACAATTAAAGGCCCTGCACATATGAACAAAAGGTTTGATGGGAAATGTTCCTGCGTATTCATGAACACTACTTGCCTGCTCGCTCAACTTTCACATTAATTTCACTCTCATAGACCATTTTAACCTCTTTCATATAGATTCATTTCTTGGCAGTGGTGCTCTTTCATCAACTTTATTTGACCTTGTTTCCTTCCTTTTGCTACCTTTATTCCTTCTGCTACTATGCTGCTATTCGCTGGAACAGAGAATGTTGGGTAATGTGATTGCAGCCTGTTCCTAGGCATACACTCCCTCAGGTGAAACTGTGTAGTGCATTATAACTAGGTTTTCAACAAGGAGCTGCATTTAATGCTTTGAACAACTAACCACTAACAAACCATGAAAGTATGTTCGGGTGAAGGTCTTCTGTTTCTCACTTTAGTAAGTGTCTAGTAATTGCAAGTGACAAATCAAATAGATGCTACTAAGCTTGTAAATGTGTATATAGTACTGTAGTGTAGGAAGTCTATTGCATAATTCATCTGACAAGGTCGTCGCTGCCTCAGTGCCTTATTTATCCTCAGGAAGTAGATCCTGGAAGCGAGAAAATATTTAGACTACAGTTTGACTTGGGTCGACTTTTACTTTCAGACACCTGCCACCTTTTGATACCACACCACATGACATCCTGTTTAGAGGCATTCAGTGACCATATGAGTGAAGTTATGATCAAAACTAGACTGACAGTTTCAGTTGAGTACAGTCCAAATCATTATATTATCCAAATAGCTTTTAGACCAATGATCCCATTTGAAGCACGATTCCTTGCATCTGTACTCCACATGTCCTGAACTACTCTGGTGTCTCTCTCCAGCTCTGACTTTAACTCTATAGAAATATACACGCTAACATGAAGCTCGCAGAAATCGCACGTCACTAAGGCGAAGGACGTGCTATCCAAGGCCTTTCTCATTAGGATTCTTTATGTTTGCGAGGTCACATGTCAGGCCATGACAGTCAATCCTACACATTTTGAACGGGAATCGAAAGCATTACGAGGAAGTGACAGCCACACAGCCACCTTTTGTTTTTTTAATGGCTGTTCAACACAAGAAAAACTGCACTAACAGCTTTCCAAAGTGGTGTTTTATACAGTGGTCTAGTGGTGTTGGACTTTAGAGAGATGCAGTAGTATATTTCATCAACGATCTGCCAGGTTTACAGTTGTTTTTTACTTTTACACAAGTCAAGCTGGTGGGAGAATCAGCTAAACTTCTTGAAGACTGTGTCTCAGTACTGAATACTTGATCTCCTGTGAAGATGTTTTTTTGTTTTTTTTTGCTTGTGTCAGAATAACAAAACTGACATTGAAAAGGGAACCTAACTCTGGCTAAAGAGTCTGCTCCGACTGTCTAGTTCATATGCAATGACATACACTTTGCTTTTACACATTTATGTGAGACTTATTTGAGATTTAGAAATAGGTGTACAGTGATTGAACTAAGGTAATCTAATCTTGCTTTTGGAATAGAAATGTAGATTCAATGATAGTGATATATTGCATAATGTTTGATTCAATTAATTGTTTTAATCGTTCCAAATTTAACCTGAGATGATTTTTTTGTTTTAATTCGACTTGTAGGTTGTAATATTCTGCTTCAGTTGTAATATTCTGAGATGATTGTTATGATTTTGCATGTTGTAAACTTTGTACAGTTTTTTTTTGATATATATTTACTCTTCGTTGGGTTTGCAGCTGTTTTTCTTCTTCATAGCGTTTCCGTGTGGTTCATGTGTGCATTTCCTGAACACCTCTGGATCAGCTACCAGCACTTTACTCTCTCTGCAAACCACAAGAGAGAGGTGGGGCCTGAGTGGGGAGGGGCTTGTGTAGGATGTGGCCAGGGACTACATATCTTCACATATCTGGCCTGCAAATACAAGATCTTAATAATTTGAGCAAAACATCAGAGTAGAGGTTAAACAGGATTGACATTTACTTTCCATTTGTTTCCTTTTGCAATTTCTTGAACATGTAATTTATAATTGTCTGTTCTTGAATGAATTTTGGGGATATTCTGTTTTCTTGTACATTTTTGCCATTTTTAATTCTCATGTAAAACTGAAAGGGCTGAAAACTGAATGTAATCCATCATATCATCATTTGATACTAATTTTGAGGAAATATACGCATTGCTTAAACTCTTGTGTCTTGTTATCTGTAATACTTGCCAAATCCAAGTACTAATGGCTCAGCATGTGCAGCAGAGAGTATTTAGGTAAGTTCAGACTGTCAGTCCAGATCCGGTTTTGGTCCATATCCAATTGAAATCCGACCAGATTTATCAAGTGTGAATGGCCAAAAATCACATAAAATTAGATTTTTATTAATCCGTTTCGAGATATGTGGTTTGAAATCCTATTCAAATCTCATTTCTGGAAATCCATTTCAGTCTGACTGCTCTGATCGGATTTTGCGTGGTTAGTGCCAGATGAGAAGAAAATGACAATATAACGGAGACATGATTTGTAACAGGCGGAGATGACAGCACAGAATAAAGCCACACATACCAGCCTCCTACGGTTCTGCCTCTGCCTCTTAAGATGCAGTGGTCCAGTGCGGTTTCTTCTTGTCCGGTGTGGTGAGAAATCGAGTCCCCCCAGGAATCGGGTCTCCTTTAGGACCCTGAGTGATCATATTGGTTCAACAGACTTTTAATGGGTTGTATTTTTAGCGCCTGATTATAATTCCTGTGTTGCGTTGGTATGTATGCCTACGCCAAAAAGCAACAGAGTTTGCAATACAGATGTTGTCATTATGCTAGATTTATGAGGTCTTAAGAAATGTAAGAAGCTGGAATGCATGGCTTTATTCCGTGTTGCCCTATCCACCGGTCTCAAATTTCAAAGAGGTGTGAACCTCTTCGCAACAACATATCCTTGTTTCCTTGTAAAAGACATTCAGCATGTTTTTCTACAAAAAACATCTGACGTGTTTACGTGGCGTGAGAAAGTGACATAGACAAAAATCCGATCAGAGCGGTCAGACTGAAACTGATTTAAAACCCCATATGAATGTAGCTTGAAACAGATCTGTAACACAAAAATCGGATTTGGACTAACAGTCTGAATAAGGCTTGCATGTCACTAGAAGTAGACTTCCTGAGATCAGAACCAAATTGAACTGCTAGGTTATGTTCAGACTGCGAAAAATCTGATTAGAAATTCCATATGTGGTTTGAATCAGATTTGAAAAAATCCGATTGCATTTTTTTTTTCTCTCTCTCAGATTTTTACAAACCCATCTGAATGAAATCTGGATATACAAAAATTCTGAATTTTGCTGCCAGTCTGAACATTGCCTTGTACAGTGGTGTAGCCTGTCGTTGTAATGGATAATCTGTCTGTTACAGTTTAGTCTATTTGTGTCAACATTTATATCCATGCCACGTGATGTCATGCGGTAGTATGGATAAGGGATTACAACATTACTTGTCACTGGGGTTAATGTGCCATTTTAATTCCTTATTTAACGTGAATTTTTTTTGTTTTATGTTTTATTAGCATTTGTTCTGAAACTTTTGGCCTATAATGGTCACAAATGGTCTCTAAAATCTAGCTTTAAAGACTGGGTTTATGGCACTCTCTTGGAACCACTGAAGCCTGAAATGCAAAAACCACACATTTCCATGCTGCTGATTGACAAGCGTGGAAATAAATTGGTTGTTTAATCACTCATTGTGCCTGATGACTGTCAACATTATTTGGTCATTTGCCACTCAATCCCTTCATCGAATTAACCCTCTGTTTTTTAAAAAAGCTTTAGAGGTATGGCGTACTTAATCCCTGAACCGCCGTGAGATTTGTGGGAAATTTTAAATTACCCTGACCACCAGACCGGGAAGAATATTTGGGTGTGTCTATATAACAGGTTTCACTGCAGGTCATTTGGTGTATAATAACCTGTTGGGACTGTTCGTTTCTCTCAGGGCCTTCAGCTGCAGATGTTGAACCCTTCTGCTCTGCATATGGGGATTATGCATGCTGATATAAGCAATTATATATAACGTGCATGTTGCGACAAGACAAAGTTTCATAATACAAACAGTTATCAGTTTGTGGATAGTTAGGGTTAAAACAAGTTCAAGGATTTTACGTTCTAATATGACCTTTAAACTTCTGGAAAGTGAAATCAATGACCAACTGACCATAACCAGAGTAATCTCTGGTCACCTGTGCTAATACTAGAGTTTACCATATTATACACATGGGCAATCATGTTTTAAGACTCCAGAAACAAGATAGGCACACCCTGGTGGTATTGTATGCATTTTAAAGCATTATTTACATTATTTAGAGTTTATTAAGCACTGTGGTTATCATGAGTGTGGGGAATGGGAATGCTGTCTGTACTCTGCAGTCACATGGTTTTCTCTCAAATCATTTGCCCTTTGCCTTTTAATCATGGTGATTAAAATTTACCCCCCCCCCCCCCCCTTAGTCTGTGCCATTTTTAAAAGGAAACACAGGAAAAACAAGTAACATTCTAGCATTCTCAACATTGAGACTAGCTTAAAGGAATAGTTCACCATAAAATGAAAATGTAGCTTTTTTGTCCATAGCCTACTATGGAAGTCATACAGGTTTGGAACGATATGATGGTGAGTAAATGATGAGAATTTTCATTTCTGGGTTAACTATACCTTTTAAATGAAAAATTAACCGTAAAATGAAAATTCTATAATCCTCATGTCGTTCCTAACCTGTATGTCTTTCGTCCATCAAACACAAACGAAGTTTTGATCTCAATTACATGCTGGGAAATTGTTCATATGACTTCTATGTTGATATACTAATATTCAAATTCAAAAATATACCGAAATTAAAGATGTTATTCACAGTAGTTTTCAAATCTCATTCGTGCCTTTGTGCATTCAAAATTGTCATACATTTCTGCCAGGTCTGACGTCACTGACACGTTCGCGATTTAGGCTTATTTGAATAGAAGGCTTGGAGTCGTATGGACTGATTTTATGTAGGTACTTTATGTACTTTTTTTTTTTTTTTTAATGAACTCACTTTAAGTATTTAATGCAGTAAAAATGTACTTGTATTTGCAATTCACACAGAATGAGTTGTTTGCAGTAACTACTAAGTTCGAATTTAATCCTTGAGCTGAAAAATCAAAATCGAATTTTTTTGATACGCCTGCATAAGTTATCAAGCATCAGTTATGAAGTCTGACAGAAAGCGCTTCCTGTATCAGATGCATTTCAATGAGTTTGAGTTCTGTCGCTGTGTAGGTGGATGGGGAGGGAAAAAACTAACAGAATGTCAGATTGAATGAGATTCACCATGTCAGTTTTACAGTGTGCTTCATAATTATAGCTAAAGTGCGCTCCCTGCTGGCAGCAAACAGTTGCGTCCTTTTTTTTCTTTTTTTTCTTTTGTGGAAACTTTGACTTTGCCAAGATTTTTTTAAACTTTATTCTGTCAAGTCCAGGAACCACCTTAAACAGAAAGAGACTGTATTACGAACATGTAACGTTTGAAACTACAATAATAGACTGGTGAGGAAAATTTTACTTCAGTAATGTTGTGGCAGTCTCAGCAAATACACATGAAAATATTGTAATCAGAATTTCTGCATGTCCAAAAGTATTAAGTACAGACTATGTCACAGAAATAACAGAGGACAAATTTTGCTCAAGGATATCTAGTGTTGTTGTGATGCAGGTTGTATACATTTAAAAAAATATTTATTTTAGTTTACCTTCCCTATTTTATTTATAGCCTATGACTTGAATGTGTGACTTGGTAGTAGCGACTGCCCAAATCAGATGCATTTTAAGGCAACATCAGTCCTTAGGAGGAGTTCTTTTAACCTCAATGATCAGAGGGAGTGCACACACACACACACACACGCTGCAGGATATGAGGCTTTCATCTCTGTGTTCATCTTTTAAAAATGCTGGATGTGCTTTTGCCCTTTGTGTCTGATAGCATAATGCATGAGGAGAGTAGGAGGAAGATCTTTTTCCGTTCCTTAACGCCCATCATTACTATGCAATAGTCTGCTCTGTGACCGCACAATTTAGAGCTGGCTGGGCTTTCTGATATTACTTTGCTTTGTGTAACATGCGACCCCATACGACACTGCATAATAGGCGTCAGTTTTTGAATTCTGATTGTGCTTTTATAGTTGTTTTTGGTCCTTTTCGAAGCTTGACAATGCTGTGAACCTTTATATGGCAAAAGCTGTGTAATGATTCTTCAAAATGTCTATTGTGTTCCACAGAAAATAACAATATACAGCATTGAAACAACATTTTTAGCTTAACTATTTCTTTATCATACACAGCTTATATTGAAGGACACCAGTTAGCACTGAATGTAATTGAAATGTTTCTGGCAGATAATGTTAATTGGATGTGAAAATTATTTCTCTTCTCTAGAAAATATGAGGCAATTTTACAACAGATTTATAAGTTTTCTGAAGAAAAAGGCATGCTTGAATTTACAAAACTTGCCAACAATGCTATTGTTGTCAGTGCTTGCCATGGTGTTGCTATGGGGTCATCATGATTTTGCCAAGTAAGACATATTCCTGGATCAACATATTTTGTTGATCCTGGAACAACATTCCTTTCCGAAAATGTAGTCGTCCTAACCCTATCCTTACCCCTAAACCTAACCCTACCCATAACACCCCTAAAATCAGAGGGAAATGATAGGTGAATAACACTGATGTAAAAGCACCTAACCCTGGTTATAAGCATAAACTTGACATAAACTGTAAACTTGTCTGTCAAATCTGACTGGTTGATTGGAATGTTGTTCCAGGATCAACAAAGATGTTAATCCAGGAACATGTTGTACTTGGTAAAAAATCCTGTTCACTGTTGATATGGGGTGTTAATGTGTTGTGGCAGGTTGCTATGGCACTGCTAGGTGGTTGCTAGGGTGGATTGGATGGTTTTTAGGGAGTTGCCAACTAAGCTTACTGTCTATTCTGGTCCCTCAATACAGTGTTTTGTTATTCCAATGTAATATTCCATACACTTTTTTAATATACAAAACCTTAAAAATTCAAGTAAGTAAACATACTTCAATTTGTATGAGTTAAAATATTCATTGAATTCTATTTGAACCACCTATATTATATACAATGTCCATATTCAATGCAGTACGCAAAACAATAACCTTAATATACCATGTTCTCTCATTCATCATCCACCACAGAAATCACTCGAGTTATTCTATTTCCCAAAAACCAAATTACCATATTTTGAATGAACAAACACAATTTTAAAGCAATTAACTTTCATGTAAAGCGGAATCCACTGAAACCTGTGGATAATGGTGTGGAAATTGCTTTTCCTCAAGGAAATGTGATTGACTGTGTCATAACGTGGCAGTGCCCCGGTGTGTGGCTTTATTTAGATTCTGCAGAAGGAGTCGATGGAAAAAAAAGCTCCACAGCTGCGGCTTGATGAATGCCATCTTATCAAAGGCAACACGTCTTGTGTAAGAGAAATAGTATTTACAGAAAAAGTGTTGTATTAGCATCTTTCTCATGCGTTACGCTTCCCGACTTCGCCTTCACATTCATGCACCTAGATTACTTTCCTTTCTGATTTATACCTCTCTGCACTTTGAACCAATAAATGAAAAAAGAATTTATTGTTCTACAAGTGTGGGCCTTGAATTTGAAGAAGGTAACATGTTGTTTTTTTTAAAATCCCAGATCTAAACATTACTCATCCTGTGGTTTTTCTTCAGGTTGTACTGTTCAAACTGGTACAATGCATGGTAATTTATTTTGTAAAGACAATGTCTGCCTTAGACAGGGTTAAATGGAGAATCCCCAGCGTGAGATGTTGACAAAAGGTTTTCGCAGCACTTGTCAGTTCACCAAATCCATGTTAACATTAAGGGCTAATAGCTGGAAGAATAGACTACGGTAATTAGTAGGTCAGGAATGTGCTGTATGGCAGGCAGAAGAGGAGTGCTTGACTGGTATAATTGTGTGCGTTTCTGAAAGAGTGCAAAGGATGTACTTCACATCAGCTCGAGCAATGTCAGGTGGTGGGTGGAATGATCTCGCTCTCTGTCTAAAAGCTGTGAGATAACACCTAATTAGTGGTTACAACATTAACACATACTCTCTATAGGCTACACAGAGCAACTGGGGAAATTCATGTTTACATACACTTACACAAACAGCTCAGTTGGTACCTTCTGTCGTCTGTCTTTTTATCTATCTATCTATCTATCTATCTATCTATCCATCCATCCATCCCAAGAGATCTGGGGTATTTTGCTATTTTTGAAGGATTTTGTTCTGTGAGAAGTGTTTGTTTTTTGCAAATCCAGCAACTGGGTTGTTTTGACCCAGTGGTTGGGTTAAATGTTTGACCCAACCTGCTGGGTAGATTTATTTAACTCAACTATTGTTTAAAAATTACTATACAATATTGCTCACCTAATTATTCATAAATAATAATTAAATAATAAACATTTATTAAATTGCGAAGGGGAGCGTGGGGCACAAACTAACGCGGGGCTAGTTGTAACACAAACTTAGAGTATTTGCTACTTGCTATATCAACATTATATCGAGAAAAAATTGCGCCAAAATTAAAAAGATATCACTGAACATTTATTTAACAATAGCAAAAGTAAATTTCATTTTTCATCTCTATTATTTGTGTTTATTTAAAATGAGACAAATCTGGTATTATGTTAATCTTATATCTGTTATTTAACAGTTGAGGTAGTTCTTTAATGCTGATCTAACCAGCCAAAAACACGAGCCGGGTTTAAATCCCAGTTGTGCAGGTGGGGCATGTTATAACACTGCGTTACAATGTGCCTCTATTAGAACTATGCTATTCTATTCTATTCTATACTTTTATGAATTCTATTGATAAACCATGAGAAAAAGGTGAATAAAGTCTGAGAGTCAATGTTCAGAAATTATTAATAATTATTATGTTTTGAACTATGCTGTATAGATAACATTTTAAGCTGTTGTATGGTCTTGTTACAATGTGCCCCTCACATGTTACAATGTGCCCCGCCTATGGGGCATGTTGTCACATTACACTTCCAGTCTTTGCGGGAAATCAAGAAAAAAGTATACACTGTATTAATGAAACAAAACCACATAATTGTACTGGACTGAAATTAATGTAGGAAAAAAAAAATACTCTGAACCCCTTTCTCAGTTTGTGAATTTACACAAACTGAGAAAGTCAAAAAGTGTTACTTTGTGCCCCGCTCTCCCCTATTAATAAATATTCACCTTTTGATTATTAAGGTTGCCTCTAGTAATTGTGTCAGATTTTTAAAAATGGGTGATTGATTATGATTTCACTTTTTTTTTAACTTTAGTTAGTGTGTAATGTTGCTGTTTGAGCATAAACAGCATCTGCAAAGTTATGATGCTCAAAGTTCAAAGCAAAGGGAGAAATTTTCTTTTAAAGAAATCACTTTTTAAGGACTACAACAAACGGCTGGTAGGGACTACAACCTTCCCGGGTTAGTGACATCACTAACCCTAAAATTTACATAAACCCTGCCTCTGAGGAAACGCAACAAAGGGGTGAGGCCATGTTATTGCTGTTACAGTACGTAACAGAAATGCAGTAACATAACGTCATAAAAGCAAGACAACAACATAAGTTATATCAGTTTTTAAACTAAACTATGCCTGTTCTATCATGCAGCATATATTCTCTGACTCTGTAGGCATCAACAGTTCCCACGATTTATAGATTATCATGACAGAATATGCTAATCAATAATTTTAAGATAGTTAACTCCACATCAGCTACATAAATTCATCAACTAACCGTTCAGAAACGTCCTGTTGCATTCTACATATTGTCACTTCTTGAGTCTCTCCATCATTGTCCACCAGTTTGAACATAACATTTTCAGTGAGTCTACATGAGTTAATTGGAGCTGCTAAACTCCACCCTCTTCTTGGGAGCGGCAGCTCATTTGCATTTAAAGGGACACACAAAAACTGAGCATTTTTGCTCACCCTCAAAAAGTGACAAATTTACCATGCTATAAAAATTAGCTGTGGGGTATTTTGAGCTAAAACTTCACATACACACTCTGGGGACATCAGAGACTTATTTTACATCTTCTAAAAGTGGCATTATATGACCCCTTTAATTTCCAACCTATTTTGGGTTCAATTTAAGCACGCAATAGCCTATAGGAATTTTTTTAAACAATAGTTGAGTTAAATAAAACTGCCCAGCAGGTTGGTCAAACATTTAACCCAACCACTGGGTTTGTTCATATTTAAACCAACTTGTCAGTAACCCTCAAAGCAACACCAATTTCACACTCCTAGCTCTTGTTTGGTTACCTGAAAGCTGTGTGAAAATACCCATAAACTGCATGCTCTGTAATTTAAAATTTCATTACAACTGCACATTTACCTTTACACAATCATGTTCTTAGAGGCGTTCTTACTGCATCAACTTAACAATAAAGTACAAATCTCCAACGGTACTTGCAAAAGCTTTCAGCAGATGCCAAAGTCCAGCAAACAGCGTTGGTCATTTGTCCCTCATAATCTATATCCCGGTCTGTGGTCTGATGCACTGTTACTTTGAAGCCTTGGATGATAAACAGGCACATTCTGAGTTTTTCATCCTGTTACTTTACTTCCTTCCCACTTCTGATCAAGGTTTTGTACTAAAAGTCACCCAACTGCTGCATTCGCTAGGGGATGCTTTTCTCCTCTTATTCAGTTGCACTTTGCCGCCTGTGATGTTCTGTTTCATTGTTCAGACACCATAAAAGCAAAGCTGCTTTCATGAACCAAATGAAATCACTGGTGCATACCCCATACTTTTATCTGTACGGTGCATGAGGTTATTATCATAATTTGCCATGTGAAGTTAGCGTTTTTATCTGTTTGCAAGTTGCCATCATGGCTGAAGAGATGCTGAAAGTTAAAACCGCTTTTGTTATTTGAAATGTCATTGGTCAGTATTCAGCTCTATACCACATCAATGTGTTTTCCAAATTCCTCTGCCATAGCAGGAAGGTGAGGAAAATCACTGTTGGGATGTGAGCCTGTCCAAGAAGATAACAGGGCATCTTATCAATGCTCTGAAACACTGCGAGAGTCTGCATCAGAATATTAAACCACAAAACTTGTTCATTTTGAGACCTGTTGTGGAGACTTAAAGAAGGGCAATTGTATGCCCAGTTTTTGCTTTTGTTTAGGCATTTTAAACATGTAGAATAAGTAAAGAAGCTGACAGGAAAAACTGTGTTGTTCTTTTCTTCATCAGCAGTCAGGGAAGTTTTCTTTCTCTTGGTTAATAGATGGATAGTTCTGTTTATTTCAGCTCACCTGCCCTTGTCCTCGTAAGTTTTGCATCTATATTTTATTTCAAGTCAATAAATTCACCTTTCACTACTGTTCAAATGTTTGGGGTTGGGAAGATTTTGAAATTAGTCTCTTATGCTCACCAAGGCTACATTTATTTGAACAAAAATACAGCAGTAATATTGTGAAATATCATCGAATATTTTAAAATGTAATTTATTCCTGTAATGGCCTGATTCAGCATCATTACTCCAGTCTTCAGTATCACATGATCCTTCAGAAATCGAATATGCCGATTTGTTGCTCAAGAAAAATTTATTATTACCAATGTTGAAAACAGTTGTAATATTTTTGTGTTAACTGCATGTGATACATGTTTCAGGATTTGATTACTAGACAGTTCAAAATAACAGCATTTATGAAATAGAATTACTTTTTACAATATAAAAGCCTTTACTGTCACTTTCACTGATCAGTTTAATGTGTTCTTGCTGAATATATGTTTGAAAGTTTTCTCAGCCTTAAACTTTTGAACACTAGTGTACGCTGTAAAAAAGAATTATTGGTTTAACTTAAAAAAGTAAGTTACCTAGTTTCCTTAAAATTTTGAGTTCATTGAAATGAAAAATTTGAGTTAATTCAATGAAGGTGATTGGTTTAATCAACAGAAACTCATATATTATGTTATCTGAACCACATTAATTAACTAAGTTGATTTGACAAAAGAAAACAGGTTGTGATAACAAATCATGAAAATAATTTTTTACAGTGTATATTCTGTAAATACATCTGTAAATTAATAAAATTACACATTTTCTTGCTTCCTACTGTATTGTTCACAGTGACAACAAAACAGAACATAACAAAAATGGATGTGAATAAAGAATCATTAAACATACACTGGAGTCTGAGATCACATAAAGTATCTGAGATTACAAATCAAATTTAATCCTGTAAAAAAAATATGCTCAAAATGTAATTTGAAAGTTTAGTTAAGAAAGTTCAGAGGGAGTTCAATCTCACTTTCTCAGACTTCTGGCAGCGTCAAAAACAAGCAGAATTCTCCTTTAGCGTCATACAGGGTTGCCAGGAGAACTGTGTCGTACATAAAGGATTTACTGAACAAGTAAAGAGCATTAGTTTGAAAGCTATAAAGAAGTGGGACTTAGAAATGTTGACATCAAGTGCCCTCGAAAAAAAAAAAAAAAACCCAATTACTATGTTGTACAATTAATCTTCATCTCATTGAGACACCAGGAGGAATAAAACACTAATTACAGCCTAAATTGAACACATTTGCCACAAAGTCAGAAAAGGAAATGAATGCAATTATTGTGAAAGGAGTCTGCTGTGCTTTTTTCTAGTTTGGTTGTAATTATTGCTTTCAGTATTTAATAGGAGAAAATTGAAGCTTTATCTCAAAGCCATGACTTTGAATACATAAAAAAAACACCAAGTCAAAAGTGTACTTTCTATGCATTTGTCAGATTTACATCTAGCTTTTTCTTACAAGGCCATTCAGATTTTATTTTTAATTGCTGTGCTTTAGCATATGTCAGTTCCAGTGTTATGATCATATGACCTTTTTGACTTTTTACTTTATGCTACTGAACATAGTGAATTAAATTCTCTCGCTAGGTGGTCTTCAAAATGCAGGCCAAGTTGGATCAATTTTTGTTGTTGTTCTTTGCAGAACCAGGGTGTAACGCTTAACAACCACAAAGACCGTGGCAGCTGACAGCACTGTATATCTAGCAAGATGCTGAAGTAAACTACAAGTCGATACAGAGCAAAGAGAAAGTGCAGTGTTCTTGTAGCCTGATGGTGAGATCTAGATGATTGTGGATTACTTTGAGCAGGAGTGCATGATGGAAAGTCAAATCTGACAACGTTTAGAAACACAAATTTCCTTAATCTATGTCCTCAGCCTTTGATAGAGCTCACTGCTCACCTATAGGGCTATATGTGATAGTTCTGAGAAACTGTCCAGCGTAATTTATTTGCACATGCCACTTTTTTTTTGACATTTTCTGTATGACTCAAACTTACTCATAAAGACAGTCACTTATCACCACCTACTGGTGTTATCATGTAACCTGCAGAAAGAGTCACAGGACCGGAACTAACCGGTTTGTGTTTATCAACTGGGGCACGTTTGAGCTCAAACAGCTGCGCAACGTTTGCTATGGTTTCCGGGTTGAATGACATGTTGCCTGGAAATGGTGCGCAAGGGTGTTTGAGGTACGTTTTCTCTTGTTTGGTGGGTGTGTCAAAAATGCTAGCCCAATGAGCAGAAACATGCATATAAACCAAGCAGTATTAAAGAGACAGCTCGCACAATGGTTAAAGTCGTTTACAAATGTGTCCACTGCAGCTCGGTATACGCAACAATTGAAGATATTAGAAGACATGTTTGTCGTAAGAGTTTTATGTAAGCAATAAGGTACGAAAGGCTGTCCTGTATCGTGAATAAGTCATGACTGAAGGGCGTTGTTTGACATGACCTGAAGGACGCTTCAATGAACAATATCAAAGTCCCTTTAAGACAAGTCATTTCACTCAGCGGCCATCTTTGAAACGCCTCTCGGGCATGCAAGTGCAGCTCCTATCTCTCTGAACGGGAAACATCAAATTCTCCAAAGCTGTTTGCCAAGCTTTCGATTAAATTTCGTATTTGTAATCACCAATGAAATCTGACAACAACTGTCTCATATTTTTTTTCTAAACGCTCGAATCATGACAAAAAAACTGTATTTTATTTAGGCTGGATCAAGCTAATGCGCATGCGCAGACCTACATGCGCCTCTCTTGTGCCTTATTTCGGAGGCGTGCATCTGACTGTTTCTATAGAAACCGGAGCTTCTAACAGCCGCTGCAGTGACACGATGACTTTTCCAGTCAGCCATTGGCTCTTATTTAGAAGGTGGGACATATTCTGCCATATTGCGTGTTGTACTTTCTCTCATTCAAAACAATACCGAGTGTACACATCTTGTGTTATTCTCTTTGACAATATGAACTGAGAACAAACAGTTTACGTTGCTAAGAGTGGTTGCTAAGCGTGTTGTGTAGTGATACACAGAACCATTGGGTGAAGCGGTGGCCTTGTTTTATCGTGAATACAACACAGCTATTGACCAATCAGAATCAAGGACAGGAACTAAAAAATAAAAATATAGCATATCAACATGATGATGTAGTTGTTTATATTTTTAGCTTCATTGCAAGGTTTATTTATAGGCCTATACCAAATTTCATACACAATGGTAATTAAGTGCTTTCTTAATTGATGTTCTCTTTTATTCTGGACGGCAAGAGCAGTGACTGTAACATCGAGCGTATTTTGCAGTTTTAAACACGTATTTATATCGATTTCATCAGGCTCAAAAAATTATTCAAAATGAACACAAAGAATGGCCTTCTCAGCTGCCATAGTTGCAACTCTTGCGTCATCAGAACAGGGTGTTCCAATCAGGTTCCAAATGCACCACCGTTTCCGTTTAAAAAACGTTTTGCAACGTTTTGTCGGGGCTGAACACAGCATAGTATAGTGTAATATTATTCTAGTGTAGTATTCGTACTATTTGTGCCATACAAATATTTTACAGAAATAGAAAAGTAGTATGGTTATTGTAACGGCCACCTAAATTATGTTGAATACTGTTCATGACGTTAATGTTGATGTGCCTTTAAGATAACTTCTTCTATGGCGTACGTTGTAGTGTGCACGCTGTTCTCATGTGAGCGCGCACGCACAGTTGAGAGAGAATGCTCTACTGCTGATTGATGTTCCAGTGTAATAATGTTACTTTTTCACTTTGATTCGTAGCGTTTATCAGAGTGCTTTCTTTTCTTGTTTATTCTCACTCTTTTACATGTATGTGAAGAGTGTGCTTATTGTGCGAACCATCTATAAAGACTCGTGGGAGTACCAGTTCATTTGCCTCGGGTTTTTCTTCTTGCCCACTGTTTTTCTATTTTTCATAGCAGACTTCAAGCCCTCTGACAGACGTTACAAATTGGCGCCCGAACAACTGTATCCATACCAGTCATCTTTCGTTTTCGACACGGATGTTTTTGAATTTGTTTATCTTTTTGGAAGAGGATTTCGTTGCTGGAGTTTTTCATCGCGCTGCAGCAATTGCGACCTGGCTGACTAGCTTGCTAGCTATGGGGACCATGCGGTCGGTGCGTGACTGATTTTCAGGTACTGTTTGTGTTTTGGTTTTTTGACTAATTGTTTATACCATTTTCGTGAATCGTCTGAATATTGAATGCTTCAGTTGCACACGCGAACTTATGGACGTATTTTTCGACCGTTTTTGCCTTTTGATCACTTTGTGAACTGAACTGTATTATATTGCATAAGGACATTACGGGTAAAACTGTTGTTTTTGCGTCACTCGGACTTTTATGCGATGAGTGTCAATGAGGAACATTAACGTGAACCGTAAAAAGAACGAGTGAAGAAATCACGCGTGAGACATTATTATTTTTTTCTTTTTTCTCTCCCTCGTTTTTGTGGCGTGAATCTGCTCGTTTCAATCCAGCAGGCACGGAATAGATCGCTGTTTGCAAGACACTTCATTGGGTAAAATTTTATAGTGTGCAAATCATCAGTGTTT
Organism: Hypophthalmichthys molitrix; assembly: GCA_037950675.1. Classification (NCBI taxonomy): domain Eukaryota; kingdom Metazoa; phylum Chordata; class Actinopteri; order Cypriniformes; family Xenocyprididae; genus Hypophthalmichthys; species Hypophthalmichthys molitrix. Next base: position 17,032,637 of record CM075507.1, read on the forward strand.
CCACTTTTTTCTGATACTGATACTACAATGTTGGTCACATTCCTGTGTTATACTGTTGGAAAACTTATCATAGGGTGCTGTTAAAGGATTACTGATGTTTCTTCCCTGTGGGTGTGCAGAAACAACATTTTACTAAGTTCTGCTTTTGCTTCCGTTACTTGTGGAAATTTACTGTTTTTCAAGTTACTGTTTGCATGTAACTGTGACTGTTTTTGTACATAATGGCTACTCACCCTGACTTTCAGGATGACCTAACTGACTGGCCCTTAGTCGCAGACTCTCTTCCACAACAGGTGGAATCACAGCATACTGTTGGAGACTTACAGACTCAAGTTCAGCTGTTACATGCAGAGGTGGCAGTGCTGCAGCGGCGCCTTCGTGACTCAATTAACCTACAAAAAGACATGCTGGACCGCTTGGCGGATCAACAGTGTACCGTACCACAACCAGCTCCGTTGGCCAGCTCGACGCCTTACAGCTTGGCGCAGGCTCCGTCAAAGGCCTCAAGGTCAGTGCCAGTCAATGCAACATGTAGTACTGCACCCATATTTGCTCAGCCACTCACTGTGGATATGAATACCACAACAAAAGCGCTTACTTCCGTGCTTCACCAATCACGGCTCGAGCCCCCCGTGTTCTCTGCAGATGGTTCCCTGAATCCTGAAGAATGGCTTCAGTCACTTAATGTATACAGAACCTCCTTGGATCTCATGGATGCACAAATTCTCCTTGAGCTCCCACGTTTCCTGTCAAAAGAGCCAAGAAAATGGTTTTCTATCCTCATATGTGACCTCTTGGGCTCAGTTCTGTGAGTTTTTTTAGGACTGTCTTTCTGCCTTCTGATAGTCAAGAACGTATCCTGAGGGGCATTTTGGACCGTGTGCAAATGCCTGATGAGCCGCTGCCAACTTTTGTCGCTCACATGTTGGGTGAGTTTCATAAGCTAAAGACTCCTCCGCCCCAACAAGAGCAAATAGATTTGATACGGAAGCATGTGCTTGAAAAATACAGAGTCGCTCTTTATGGCACACCCATACCGTCAGTCATGGACCTTCTTTTGCGGGCTCACGAGCTTCATGCAGTCCTTGGTCCAAGTGTTGGGTGTCCGCCTCAGATACAGGCTAACCGTATGCCCACGAGGGATGTTCACTGTTTTAAATGTTCCTTGCCTGGATTCACTACTCGTACATGCCCAAGCTATAGTCCAGGAATAAAGCCGAGTTCGCCTCCAACAGAGCCCCCAAGAGTGACTGGTGATACTGTCAATAGACCGCCGGACGTGGGATGGATGGATGGTTCTAACCGGGCCATTGGGGAAGGAAAAGTGGCCTCAGACTTTGCCCTGAAGGGAAACTTCAGGGGAGGGAGGACGTTCAAACGGGGCAATCCCCCCTCCAGAAGATAAATGTGCCTCGTTTACCTGATGCGTCCATGAGTGAGCAACCTACACTGTGTCATGTAGAGGATGTTACTTCCACGTCTTATTGGAACACTCCATTTAGAGTAAAGGTTAATCTTTATGGACAAGCTTTTGATGCCACTCTTGACACTGGTGCTTCCCTTTCTGTGGTGCAATCAGTGGTTATCCAGACTATTCCTGGGGGGGATATAAGAATAAAGCCATGGTCCGCACCTCCTATTCATCTTGCGGATGGAGCACCCTGTTGCCCACTGGGTGTCATTTGGTTGTCTTTGGGTTTTATGGGCCAGCGTTTTCTATCATCGCTTTGCTGTTGTCCATAATCTATCTTCTCCTCTTATCTTGGGAATGGACTTTATGTCTTCAGTCACAATCCATGTTCTGTCCAGGTCAGTGGTGCTCTGTGATGAGCCGATGCCCCTTGAAGAGTTGGAGGGCACTGACTTAACTATGCCTGTCCCTGATTTGTCGTGCCTGGAGGTCAGTTCTTCTGCCTTGTCTGAAAAGGTTAAAGAAGCATCCCTAAATAACGAGCAGAAAAACAAATTTACTGAATTGCTCGAGACCTTCAGTGGTTTGTTTGACGGACTTTTGGGACGAACCTCACTAGTGGAGCATGAGATTGTCACGGGTGATGCAAAACCAGTTCACCTTGCCCCTTACCGCACTTCTCCTGCTAAAAAGGAACTCATTGAATCAAATCAAGATGTTGTTGAAGGAAGGAATAATTGAACCCCAAAACAATCGGGTGAGCCAAGATTCTGTATTGATTATCGTGCACTCAATAAGCTCACAGTCAAAGACTCGTATCCACTCCCGAGGATTGATGAATCTCTCGACTTCCTGGCTAGAGGGACTTTCATTTCTACCATTGACTTGGCCAGAGGCTACTGGCAGGTGGCGGTGGCGGAGAACTCAAGGCCAAAGACTGCTTTCATTTCCCACTGCGGGTTATATCAGTTTCGTGTCTTACCTTTTGGATTGTGCAATGCACCCGCCACATTCCAGAGGCTTATGAACACAGTCCTCGCTGGTCTCATATACAAGTCTTGTGCCGTCTACTTGAATGATATTGTGGTGGCGTCACCTACTTTTGAGCAGCGCCTCGCTGACCTAAAAGATGTCCTTTCCAGGCTGGAGTCTGCAAGATTGTCCATTAAGCTTGCAAAGTGCCAGTTCTGCAGGAGTGAACTTACCTTTCTGGGTTATAGTGTCAACTCGAAAGGGATCCTGCCAAATGAGGACAAAGTGAAGGCAGTGACGGATTTCAAAACCCCAACTAAAGCAAAACAAGTCAGACAGTTTCTGGGAATGACCAGCTATTATAGGCGTTTTATCCATGATTATGCCCGCCATGCTGAGCCACTCTTTGCGTTGACCAGGATGGATGTTCCTCTTGTGTGGTCGAGCGAGTGTCAGACGGCCATGGATTTTCTCAAAGGCAAACTGACTTCTGCTCCTATTTTGAGATTCCCAGACTTTTCTCTTCCTTTCTTTATCCATACGAATGCATGCGACAGTGGACTTGGCGCCACACTCATGCAGAGAAACAACAATGGCAGTGATGTTGTGGTGGCCTACGCGAGTCGTTCCCTACATAAGTCTGAAAGTCCATATTCCACTCCAGAAAAAGAGTGCTTGGCCGTCATCTGGGCCCTTGAACACTTCAGGCCGTACATTGAGGGTTTTCATGTGACAATCTTTTCAGACCACAGCAGTTTGCGATGGCTGATGTCTCGCCCAAACCTCTCTGGCCGGCTGGCTAGGTGGTCTCTCAGATTGCAGGACTTTGACTTTGACATTGTCCATAAGCCAGGGACAAGTAATAAAGTGCCCGATGCCCTTTCGCGTAACTCTGTTCTTTTCTGTGGAGCACCCTTGGGAATCCTCCCTGATTATGCCATGATTGGGAGCCTTGACCTGCGTACTTTACCCCCTGTAATGTTTTCAGATCGGGAGCACCTTAGGCAGCTGCAGCTCAATGACCCAGTTACGGAGAAACTTCTGCGGATGTTAGAGGGAAAGGATGAGAGTAATGCTGAGGAGTTGTCTCAGTATGTGATCCAGGATGGACTCCTGTACTCTGTAGATGACAAAGTGTCTTGTAATCTTCACCCCATGAAGCGCCTTAAACTGTATGCACCTACGGCTGTTAAACAGAGTTTGATGGAATATTAGCATGATCACCTGATGGCTGGACACTTGGGGATGACGAAAACGATAGCGAGACTGAAACTTCGATTTTACTGGCCGAAGATGTCGTCTGACACTAAGAAGTGCGTCGCCTCCTGTACTGTCTGCCAGCTCACAAAACCAAGCCAGAGGAAACCCGCGGGGTTTATGATTCCCATCCGCCCACAAAAACCATGGGAGTATACTGGGGTGGACTTCGTAGGGCCTTTACTGCGCACACCCAGCGGAAATGCGTAGATCCTGGTCTTTGTGGACTATTTTTCGAAATGGGTGGAAGTAAGTGCTGTGAGAGAAGCAACTGCCCAAGTTGCCGCCAGCAGGTTGCTAAGTGAGGTCTTTGCGCATCATGGTGCGCCTACTTATCTGATCTCTGACAGAGGGTCCCCATTCATCAGTGAACTCTTCAAGCATGTACTCACCACCCTGGGATCAGAACACAGACGTACAACTGCATATCACCCCCAAACGAATGCAACGGAGAGGGTGAATCGTTCGCTGAAGACTACCATCCGTGCTTACGTTGATAACAAACACACTGCTTGGGATCGTTACCTGCCCCAAATTTGCTTTGCCTTGAGAACTGCACCACACGAAAGCACTGGCCATAGCCCATCCGTGTTGCTGTACGGACGAGAATTGTATACTCCTCTTGACATTATCACTCAGCCGAACTGTGATGGTACGGATGAACCTGGTATTCCATACCCAGAAAGCTTGGAGTCATCAATCAGAGAAGTGCATGATCATGCTAGGTCCGTTTTGAGTGAAAGTCATGCCAAAAGGAAGAAGTACTACGACGTCGGTCTGTATCTTACTCTGTGGATGAACTGGTCAGAGTAAAAACTCATCTTCGTTCTGATGCTCTGGCAAACTTCACGGCTAAGCTTGCACCTGTATACAGGCCCTTATCGTATTACACAAAAGCTGTCAGCAGTGAACTACAGACTCGTTGATGTGAAAACAGGAGCAGTTCAGGTGTATTTCATGTCGCAAATCTGCTGCCTTTTCGTACCTGGGACCCACTTGTTGAAACCAAGACTGTGCCTGCAGACGGTTCTGCTGTAGGTACAACGACTGACTGTTCTTTGTTGAATGACATGCTTGAGGAAACAAGTAGTGGTGCTACCGCCATAAACTTAACAGACCTGCAAATTGAGGATGAATACAGTCGCCCAGTGACAACCAGTATTCATGATCTGTCAGGAAGTGTGGACAGTGTTGGTTGTTTTCCTGACCTACAAGTTGACTCTGGAACTCAGAACGATGACTTGACTGTTGATGATAATGGTCTTGACAGACACCACTATGACTTAAGACCTCGACGTGCACCAAGAATCACCTCAGACTGGTCGACTAACAGGTGTACGAATGTGTACCACACAGACAAACTTGATCTTAAATAGTGTGTTAATGTAAATGTGGGTTCATACGTTTTGTTTGACACTGTGAAGTGCAAAAGGTTTACCACCTTCTGTGTAAAAGAAAAGAGAATTAGTGTAAATCATCAGTCTGTTGATGTTATTTGTTATAGTGTTGAACAAAAAAAAAAAGTTAAAAAAAAAAAAAAAAAGGAAAGACCCATATTTTGTCTATGGTTGGTCATAGGCGGTTTTCATTTGTTTGAAATATGCTGCTGCGGACTATGTATTTTGGTCCATCGGTACTGTCATGTATGCCTTAATACGTACTCCTGTATGGCTCTGTAATTTTGACAACTTTTCATGTATGGGGTTGTTCAAAGTGATGTTGTGCTAAGTTGTGCACGACTGAGGCCAGCCTTTACCTTCCTGGGGGGGATCTGTAACGGCCACCTAAATTATGTTGAATACTGTTCATGACTTTAATGTTGATGTGCCTTTAAGATAACTTCTTCTATGGCGTACGTTGTAGTGTGCACGCTTCTCATGTGAGCGTGCATGCACAGAGTTGAGAGAGAATGCTCGTGTGACGAGAGAGATGACTGCTCTACTGCTGACTGATGTTTCAGTGTAATGTTACTTTTCCACTTTGATTCGTAGCGTTTATCAGAGTGCTTTCTTTTCCTGTTTATTCTCACTCTTTTACATGTATGTGAAGAGTGTGCTTATTGTTCGAACCATCTATAAAGACTCGTGGGACTACCAGTTCATTTGCCTCGGGTTTTTCTTCTTGCCCCGTTTTTCTATTTTTCATCTGGGCAGACTTCAAACCCTCTGACAGACGTTACATTATGTTACTTTTCCTAGTTCAGCGATAGAATTATCAATTCAACCGATTCCTTCAACAACTCTGATTCGTTCAAGAACGATTGTACAATAAGATTGTTTGAGATGCATCGGCGCTGCGCAGACCGATTGGTGTATGAGAGCGATTCAAAAGAATAAGGAGTCGCCATAGGGAGTCGCTTGCTCTCCAGTCGCTCTCGCGGTACTTTAATGTCATACGCCGATTGGTCTGCGCAGCTCCGATGCATCTCGGATAATCTTATTGAATCATTCAATCAACCGATTCATTCACTCTGATTCATTCATGAACGGCAACTGCTTTGTGTTGCTCGGAGACTGAAATATTGATACTGTTGTGGCTTCGTTTGGAATGATTACTGTCTGCGGCGCAGAAACGGACAATATAGTGTCAAAAACGTAAGTTATTAAATATTAACTTATTGTTTATCTTGTATAAAAGCAAAATCACTCTCGTGCACTAATTGTTATCAGGGTCTGTAAAGTGAGCCTCCATCTGCACCATTTTTTGGAAGGTAAAAACAGTGCAGTGTGCTCACTGACAAAAGTGAGCCAGCCAGTTATTGAAAGAATGCTCGATTATGACTACTACCAGTAAGCAGTTGTTTCTGTGCTAGCTCAAACTGTTCATTTTTTGCCTTTCTACCTAGTGTCCTAGGCTGTTTATTTTGGTGGTATAGAGTCACTTATATAGGCCTACCTTGTCATTATTGGGATGATGTGGGACTGTATATATTTTCATTGAAGTTACAACTCTGGGTCTAATAACTTTATTTGATGCTTGCTATTGACATTAAGCAGAAATGTTGCACAGTCTGGTTTCGTGGGGTCAGTAAACAATGAGTTGACACATCAGAAAAACCTGTTAATATAGTGAAATTGAAAAAGAAAAAATGGGTTTTATGTCTCATCCTTCAAATAATGGTCAGGGTCTTTCTCCCTATACACTGGTGTTTGAATCATTTATTAAATGATTCATTTTTAATGAATGCTTTGTGGCGGTCAGCTCTTTGGCATTTGAGGGTTGGAGGAACACTTGAGGAATCTCAAGAGCCTTTTATGTTCATACTGTGTCCTGTTTTAATTACTGTGACCAATATGCTAATTGTCATGATAATTAAGAATAATGCATTTGAATTGGCAATGGACAGTCCATGGAGAGACAAACATCACCAGCTCTATGACAATAAGGTCTGTAGAGGCCAATTCACTTGGACAGTTTGCTTGTTGTCATGCCTTCATAGAAGAACCTGGACCAAACAAGTGACAGAATGGACAGTTTAAATGACAAAAATATATCCCACAGGATGGTGGCTGATTTGTTTGTTTACATTTAGAGTATTAATGATTAATAAGATGGTCGATTAATATATTTCACTGTCTAATCTGACTCAATTTTATTCCTTTAGCACAGTAAACACAGATATTATTTAAAATAAAGAAGATATATTACTTTGACGATGCTCAGGCAGGTCTTTTAAGTTTTTTTTTTTTAGTTCTCAGAAACAAGCTTTCATTTATTTTAGCAAAATTTTTATTAAAATAGGGTGTCTGTTCATATCCTTTTTTCCAATAGATATTTTACTTTTAGATCTTATCTGTTTACAAGCATTTGAACAGCTCTCTGTATCAAACAGACACTTGCAGACACAAAAATCTAGCTTGAACCAGCCACATATAACCAGCTTTAGTGAAGCTTCGGTAATAAGGGTCAAGGTGTGTTTCCTGACTCACTCGGATCTCAGGAAATAAATCGTTACAAGACTAGTGGTTGCCTGTGAAAAGAGATGTGATTGAACCCAGCATTAGATGTCTTAATTGAGGTCAGAGAACTCCTTACTGAATAGTATAAAATGACACATTATGGATTGTTATGAATTTGCTTATTCTGTGAGGGGTCTGAGTAAGAATAATAGTCTATACTTGATAATGAATTGTCACCTGGATGACCTGAGCTGTAGGTGTATTGGATAAAAAATACAACCACTGCCAGTGGTCTTCACATAGTTTGATGGAAAGAAAGTTTTTTTTTTTTTTTTTTTTTTTTTTTTTTTTTGACCTGCAGGATTTCATTAAAACCAGATCTACTCTTGAGAATAATAGCCCACACAAAATAAAATGTCGACAACTTTTTGAAATACAGTTGCTTTTCCTGGTGTGATGTGCAGCATGTGAATATGTTTGTTTGGTTATATCAGAATCATTTATAGAGAGATGTTTCTAGATATTTGATTTTTGTTTGTAAGTTTTATCGACCATTTATACAAGAGATTCATGGGCCGGTCAAATCACTTGCCTGTCAGCAGTTCACCTCTGATCCTCAATTTGTAGATGAAAATAACCTGCAATTTCAGCCCATTTAGTTTGACAGTAAATCGGTTTCATGCCCTGACAGTAATTTGTTGTTTGGTAGCCTACTGTGAGTCAGGTCTCCGTGTTCTCTGATGTCTTTTATGAATTAAACAATACAAATAGACCTTATTCACAGCTGTGACATCTTTGATTTTTAACGGGAATGAAAGCGAGGCTGTGAGGAATAGACATACAGTACATCTCTTTAGTGGGCTGTACTGTTATTTATTGTGTTTTTGAATTCTGCTGACAAAACACTGCAAAAATATCTTTACAAGAGATTTTAGTAGACAAAAAAAAAAAAAAAAAAAAAAAAACATGAGCTGTGATAAGTGATCTAGGAGGTTTATACAGCTTTTTGCAGCGGATGCCCTTGAAAATATGCCAAGTAACTCCTTCACAGCCTCACTTTCATACCTGTCATGGTGCTGCTCTGAGTAAGGTCTATAGATGTGGCATGACCTCCAGTGAGTGGATTTATTGAAGATGCCTCTTGGAAAACTAGTTCCAGAAGGGGCCTGTCATGATGTGCTCTAAACATGTTTGTAGGACTTATGTTTTCATCTGTAGAGGAAGATGTTTTCATTTTATCTAACTGAATTAGTAAAGATGTGGTTTTGTTATGGAAACACTTATACACAGGTCTCTGGAATACTTGATTTTTATTGGTCAGTTGTGCCATTGAGTGCGTGCTAAACTAGATATCTTAACGTTGGCCATGGCAACATACCCATCTACTTTGTCTTTCTCATAACTCCTTTCATGCCAAAGCAAGTTAGAATAGCTCAGTGTTTCCATCTTGTGGCTCTAAATGCTTAGCTACCTACTTCAGCAAAATGGCATTGGAGGGCATTAGTATTCATTTTAATTTATATGGTGAGCATAAATTCTTTGAGAGATGGCTAGACACAAAGAACAGCATGAGTACGGTGTACATTTTAGGACTTCCTCACACCTCAGTCATACAACGAAAAGGCGTCATGCTAAAAGGCTTCAGTCACTGGACAAAACGGCATCGCGCCTCAGATTGAAAGGCTTCAGGTCTCAGGAAAAATAATGTCAGGTGTCAGGTCTCCGGTCTCTTACAATTAGGCATTGGATGAAACAGCCTCAGACCAAAAGGCATCAGATGAAACTGACTCAGACAAAAAGGCATCAGACTAAAAGGCATCAGTTTTTTTTTTTTTTTTTTTTGTGTATAGCCTAACTTTCTATTGGCTTTTATCCCATCATAATGCCGTCCTTCAGTTGCCTTTTTCTTTCTCCCTTTTTTATATATTTAACTGTTACTATTACCAAATTGATATAAGGTGTGTGTGTGAGCTTTAATTAAATATTGCATAGATTAGGTTCTATACAGAAAAGAACATGCTGATTTTCACATTGGTCTGAAGAAAAACGGCAACGGGCTGAATGAAAATCTAAAATGTGACTCTTCCATCCAGATAGTGGTAGCTGTTTTTATTGTTATTTTTTATGCATTCCATTTTTATTCTTATGTATTTGTTTCCTTTTTATGTAAAGCACTTTGAATTACCATTGTGTATGAAATGTGCTAAATAAATAAAATTGCCTTGCCTTGCCTAATCGACTCTCTGACAGTAGGTGGCGCTGGAACAGCAGAAATAAAGCCATTTCCTTGGTAACCTCTGTACACAAAGCAGCTGTGCTTATATTAATGCAGTCAAATAGATTTTTTACCTCCATGGTTTTTACTACAAATAAACAAAAAACATGGTTATCGTAGCTATAGTTTACACTATACACTACACTATAGTTTATGGTATTTGTAGTAAAATTATTGTTATACAAAAAGTAGTATCAATCCGACCAAAAAAAACCCCATAGTTAACACTTTTAACCATGGTTAATTCTATGTGTTCAAGATAGTTTGCAATACAAGCTAGTTGCAATGTGTTATGTAGCTAACTTTTTATACAAGCAAATAAAACTAGTGAATAATACAAATTTACAAAATAATCTCAGTGGGATACGTTTTATACAACTTAGTGTAACATTTAACAGAAAACTGCATGCACGTGACGTCACAATGAGGCGGAGCAATTCGCTTATTTCTAAGTTTGTTTCATCTGATGCCTTTTAGTCTGAGGCCATTTTGTACGATGCCTTGTTATCCGAGTCCGTTTAGTCTTTTGCCTTTTGGTCTGAGGCTGTTTTGTCCGATGCCTAATTGTACGAGATCTGACACCTGACGTTGTTTTTCCTGAGACCTGAAGACTTTCAGTCTGAGGTGCGATGCCGTTTTGTCCGATGACTGAAGCCTTTTAGTCTGAGGCATGACGCCTTTTCGTTGTATTGGGGAAGTCCTAAAATGTACACCCTACATGAGAGATATCTTAAAGGGTTAGTTCACCCAAAAATGAAATTTCTGTCATTAATTACTTACCCTCATGTTGTTCCACACCCATAAGACCTTCATTCATCTTCGGAACACAAGTTAAGATATTTGATGAAATCCGAGAGGTTTCTTTTTTTATCCCATAGAAATCAACGTACTAGGGCTGGACGATTAATCGAAAAGTAACCGAAATTCAGAACCTCTAACCGACGTAATTTTCCCATGTCGGTTATTTCGTTTTTTTAATCCTGTTAATACCCCCTTAAAAACATACTACCGCGTGTGTAGCCACGTGACTCCGCCCCGTCCAGTCAGTGGCATAAAAGCAACACAGAGGTGAACGCCGGTTCAACAAATAGTGATGGCACGCGAGCGGTGAGCCTTGCGTCTTCACTAAACTTTGTCAGTTGTGTGTGTTTTAAGGTTTGCCAGTTTGGACATTCAAGCGATTTTAGACGATCAGATGTGTATTATTATATCGAGCTACCGTGCTCACGCAGCTGCATTGTGGCATGAACACTCATACAAACAGTAGCTACAGAGAGGAACGCAGAAACTAGTTGTCAGCGCTGTCCTGTGATTTAGCACTAAAGTAGCTTAGTAGCTTTATTATAGCATATATTTTTCTACTTTTGAAGGAACTATTTACAACCCACAGCTTCACAATTAATACAGAGATGGTATGACTAATTCACACACGCAATCGCACTCATTACGTACTGATACTGTGCTTATTTATCTTTATCTGATTTTCAAAGAGCAGATATCTGTAAGAAATGTTACAAAACATAGATAAAATAACTGCTGAAAGTGACCTGTGTCAGATCACTCTTTTAATAGGAAAAAATATCCCACCTTTAATAGTCAATCATATTAACAGTACAAACCTTGTAAGTGAACTATAAGGGCAAAAAAATAATAAAATAATCGTTCATTAAGCGTAATCGAGGTGAAATGTTCAATTAATCGAGGTTTTGATTTTAGGCCATAATCGCCCAGCCCTACAACGTAATTTCCGTCATTCAAGGTCCAGAAAGGTATTAAAGACATTGGTAAATAGTTAACGATTACAGTGGTTCAATGTTATGAAGCGACGAGAATACTTTTTATGTGCAAAAACAAAACAAAAATAACTACTTTATTCAACAGTTTCTTCACTACCCTGCCAGTCTCGTACACAGTTGAACGCAGTTCAGCGGCTCATTAATGGCCGGCTCTTGTGTCAGCATCACACGCATGCGTCGTGCTGCTCACTTGAACAGCCTTGGCCAATACTGAGCCGCCATTCGGATGTAAACGTGGAAGCACTGAACTGTGTTCACTGTGTCAACTGCGTACGAGACTGACAGGGTAGAGAAGATATTGTTGAATAAAGTCATTATTTTTGCGCACAAAGTATTCTTGTCACTTCATAACATTAAGGTTGAACCACTGTAGTCACGATGACTATTTTAACCATGTCCTTTACTAATTTTCTGGACCTTGAATGACCTTAAAAAAAAAAACCTTGGTTTTCATAAAAATATCTTATGAGGGTGAGTATTTAATGACAGAAATTTCATTTTTCAAAAATGAAAATAATGTCATTTATTACTCACCCTCATGCCGTTCCACACCCGTAAGACCTTCGTTAATCTTCGGAACACAAATTAAGATATTTTTGTTTTATTTTCATTTTGTTGATTCATTATGCTCTGAAGCTTCCTGAAGCAGTGTTTTGAAATCAGCCATCACTAAATAAGTCGTTATTTTGTTTTTTTGGTGCACCAAAAATATTCTCGTCGCTTTATAATATTAATATTGAACCACTGTACTCACATGAACTGATTTAAATATGTTTTTAGTACATTAATGGATCTTGAGAGGCCTCACTGAGCCATCAGATTTCAACAAAAATATCTCAATTTGTGTTCTGAAGATGAACAAAGGTCTTACGAGTGTGGAACGGCATGAGGGTGAGTAATAAATGACATTATTTTCATTTTTGGGTGAACTAACCCTTTAAATGTAAATGTAAGCAAAATAGCCCATCCCATAGAAAAAAAGTAACTTCTCTTGCAAATGAAGTTATATAGTTTATAGCCTATATAAATGTAAACATATATCATCCTGTTAAAATTTTTGCAGTAAAATATCCAAAAACCATTAGGCCAGTGTTATATATTTTGTTCAGTTGAGTACTTACAATATCCCAAATGTTTCCAACTATTTGTAAATCGTGAGAAAACTATTGTTATATAGCTCAACACATTTAGTCTTCTTGTTTAAATCTAATTTTCTTGATTTTTTGTGAGTACCATGCTTTACCATGCCTCAGAGAAAAACGCTATTTTGTGAAGTAGCTAACGTAGCATAATCAGATGCAGCTTTACTTTTAGTAACAGTAATGCAGAATTTTCTCCATCATACAGTATGTTTTAAAATGAATTGCATGCCATTTATCAACACAAGCCATCCAGTATTTAATATGATATTCTAAAAATCGATCTAGCTTACTGCAGTGTGCAACAAGAGTCTCGCAGCAGCTACCGAGCGAGTAACATTATAACAATTTTCAACACACTAAAACGTATCTAATATAATAAACAGAGCTGCATTACCTCATACTCAAGACCGAAAAAACAGAAGCGGCACCGGCGACTGTGGCATAATAAAACTTCCGCTGCTCGCAAGGCGTGTGTTGCACTCGGTCCTGCTCTGCTTCATACTACAGTAACGTTAACAATCGCATCCATGAACATGATTTCTGCCCGAGTCCTATCCTGATTTATTTCCACCGGCTGTGAGATGAAGACCACATGTTCCAAGATTCCGCGCTCAAACTTGCCGTCATCAAGCTACGCCTTTCTTTTGAATAGGCGCCCCCTAGCGGATGGAAAAACTACATAGTGCACCTTTAAGCTTTATTAAAGCAAAAATCCATTATAGATCATATGTGTTACAAAGTGGATAACATGCAAACAATCTTGTTTTGGGTAATTTTTTTTTTTTTTTTTTTCAAAGAAATGAATACCTTTTATTCAGCAAGGAATAAATTGTTCAAAAGTGACAGGAAAGACATACATTTAATATTACAAAATATTTCAATTTCAAATAAATGCTCTTTTGATCTTCAGAGAATCCTGAAAAAAAAGTATTGTGATTTCCACAAAAATATTAAGCAGCAAAACTGTTTTCAACATTGATAATACTAAAAAGCACCAGATTTTCAGCTTTGCCATCACATGAATAAATTTTAAAATATATTAAAAAAGAAAATGGTTATTTTATTTTAACTGTAATGTAGCCTATATATTACATTATATAATTGAAGCTATAAATGTGAGGTAACTATTTAGCCTGATAACAGCATACTGCTTAGGTTAATTAGTTTGAAGAAAATATTTTTGGTTCTTTTTGCTCAGGTTTTACACAGCTAATCCTTGGGGTCTAAGAGTGGTAAAATTTGACAATATAGCAGATTAATAATTGGCTGACTGTAAATTTTCCCTATATATCTAAAAATGTAACCTGGCAAGGGGAAAAACTGATTGCACAAAGACAGAGAGAGAGTACAGTGACTTAAGTGTTGTCCTTGAACAGCTTTGCTTTTACAACCTGTGCACTGTTAGCATGAAGGTTTCCTGAGAGGCCCATAATGATGAGAAAGCCATAACCTGTTGTGTTTTCTATTAGCAGAGATGAAAGATCTCAGTGCATTTGTGCTGTGGAGACGCAAATCTTTTTTTACTCAGCAGTGTTTCGACCAGCATATAATATTTCCTGTGGCTGACAATGTGGCCACAGCAGTCGACCTGAAATCACTACCAACATGAAACGGATGTTGAATGGTGGATACTTTTCACATTTCAGCTGTACTTCAAGAAGTTCTTTCAAAAAAAAATAATAAAAAAAAAATAAAATTGTGCTTGACCATCCAAAAGTTGTTGCCACAATGACATGATGTTGTTGTTGGTTGTCCGGCGGTTGCTATGCTTGGGGGTTGGTTTTTTGTGGTTGCTTATTGTCAAAACAGTCTCTGTGATTGGTCTGGGATCCTCCTTTAATGAGATTTGTTTTCATGATTTCACATTAAGTCACCTGTGTTAAGGTACAATCCTTAAAGGTTCATCCCTTGTGGGGTCAAATATATGACCTTACCCAGTAACCAGCTCAGGCTGCATTTCCTAAAAGCATCATAAGCCTAATCGTAGAACAATTGCCAACAATGGTCTCTTTTTGAGAAACGGTCTTTAACCACTAAGCCACACCCCATAATGCTTCACTCAAATCTTCTTTAGATCTGCAAAGTTTATGTGAGTCTCAGTTTGAGTGATCCCCAAAAGTCTGGTTAGATCGCCACACTGAAAGTCCACATGAAAGAAAGGTCAAGTTATTCTTTATTTTCATTTCAAAGTCTATATAGAAAATTTGCTACAGTTTTCCAGTACTAGCAGCTAGAAATTATATTCACATATATTTGTATAGTGTTTTTCACAATACATATCATTTCAAAGCAGCTTTACAGAAAATGCATGTTTCTACATTAGCAATTTGTTTTCAGAGGTGACTGTGTCCAAGTAATGTCCATATGTCCAGAAATGTACAGTTCTAAGATAATTCAAATCATGCAGTTAGCTAACATCATGTATTCATTTAGGCAAACAATGATCTCATTAAAGCAGTTATTACAAGTTGTGATCATAATGATTACAATATATAGAAAATTTGGCAGTTGTGAATGTTGATTCAGAGTTGGCATCATCTGAAGTCCTGGCAGGGGTTTGCATCATCTCTTCACAGGTGTTGGGTCATCTGAAGTCTTCATTAGAGGCTGGATCCAATCTAGAGCTGGCATAATCTCTATTTACCTCAGGATGGGCATCCCGAGATAAAACAAAATAGCAAATGGAAAATAATTAGCGTAACTGCTGTTCAAACAATTTCATGCAAAAGATAATCATCTGATATAACTGGAGTACAAGGCTATGAGATGTATTATGTGAATGCTTGGCTTGTCTTTAATCTAGATTTAAAGGGGACCTATTATGTCCACTTTAACGAGATGTAAAATAAGTGTCTGATGTCCCCAGAGTGTGTATGTGAAGTTTTAGCTCAAAATACCATACAGATCATTTTTTATAGCTTGTTGAAATTGCCACATTTAAGGTATTAGCCAAAACACACTTTTTTTGTGTTTGTTCCTTTAAATGCAAATGAGCTGGTGCTCCCATTCCCCTTTTCAGGCGAGGGAGGAGATTCTGGAGCTTGTGCTCCGGCATGACAGCAATAACAAAACAGGTCAGCAGTTTTGCGTCTGTCTGGTAGACTATATCCCTTGTTTGGCTGCTCTGTTCTGATGTGCTGGCCTTTGCAAATAAAAATTCCACTATTAGTACAAGCCCAATATCTTTACAGAAAACATACTTGATTTAAAAGTCAGTCATCTGATTGTACTGTGTATAATAAATGAGCATTTATGAATTCCACAGACGGGGAGCACACCACGATAAAAATAACAACATAGCTGGTCTCATGGTGCCATCGCGTGCTATCACAAAAGTCCCACCTGTGATTATGAGCTTGACAAATTCAAGTGGTCGACTTCACATTGCTTTTGTATGCAATTTTTAACTACCACATTCTGATTAACGATCATTCTGGTAGTACGTGAAGGCAGCATCAGTGAAAACAGACAGACAATGGTAGCTTTAGCAACATTAGCCTTACAGAGTGCCAAGAAGCTCTTCAGAAAGGTAATTTGGGAAACAAATGCGTGATACTATACTTCTTCTAGAGGTGTAGCTGGATCACGAACAGTTGGCACTGCTCCATCCTTCAGAAGCAACTTTTGTGCAAACCTGCTTTATACTGACCCTCATTTACAAAGTCTGGTGTAAAATGATTCGCACAGACATAAATGAATTAATGATTTTGACATGATTTTGGTGGAGTTAAGGGAGCATTTTCTTCGAAAACAAAATGAATCCACCTCGTCTTCAGCGGCTCAGATTTTGGGAGTAAATGGAGAGAGCTATGTGGATTAATACATCCAGCTACAGAACACCTAAAACGCTTGGGAGACATAGTGCAGGAATGGTGGACTGTGTACAACTCGCTGTGAACTCGCTCAGGGCGGCTCTATGTTAAAATAGCAGTGTCTGTTAACATTCAAGGGTGGGGCCTGTGGCTAATGTGAGCCAATGTGAGCCAAATGGGAAATACTCTCCCTCCTTTAGTGGACTTAGATATCCTAGATACTCCCAAAAGTCTAGAGTTTTGTGACCTTGAGCATGATGGATTGTACGGCAATAGAAGATTGGTTAAATACACAGGAGCTGAACCATTTAGGGCCTTATAGGTCAGTAGCAATACTTTGCAATACTGAAAATGAAAATTACCCCAAACTTTACTCACCCTCAAGCCATCCTAGGTGTATTTGACCTTCTTCTTTCTGATGAACACAATCGAAGTTATATTAATAAATATCCTGACGCATCCAAGCTTTATAATGGCAGTGAACAGGACCAACGAGTGCGAAGCTGAAGAAAGTGCATCCATCTAAAGCAAAACATACTCGACACGGCTCCGGGGGTTAATAAAGGCCTTCTGAAGTGAAACGATTTGTTTGTGTAAGAAAAATATCCATATTTAACAAGTTATAAAGTGAAATATCTAGCTTCTGCCAGACCACCTTCCGTATTTAATTTACGAAGAAAGTGTAATGCCTCTCAAAGTTCAAAATGCTTATGCCTTCTGTATTCAACTTACACAAAAAGCTTTCTTCGTAAGTTGAATACGGAAGGAGGTTAATTAATATAACTCTGATTGTGTTCATCAGAAAGAAGAAGGTCAAATACATCTAGGATGGCTTGAGGGTGAGTAAATCTTGGGGTAATTTTCATTTCAAAGTGAACTAATCCTTTAAAAGGAAACCAATGTAGAGATTATAAAATTGGTGTTTTCTTGACCTTATAAGAACTCTAGCAGCTGCATTTTGGACTAACTGTAGCTTGTTTATTGAGGATGCAGGACAATCACCTAGTAATGCATTACACTACAGTAATCCAGTCTAGAGGTCATGAATGCACGAATTAGCCTTTCTGCATCAGAAACAGATAGCATGTTTCATAGCTTAGCGATGTTTCTGAGGTGGAAGAAGGCTGTTTTTGTGACATGCAATATGATTTTTGAAAGAGAAGTTGCTGTCTAATAATATTCCCATATAACTGGTTCTAAAATGGTTTTACATTGGAAAAGTAGAAAAGTTGCAAAGTAAATAAGTTAAGTTGGAAAGACAAGTGATGACGCAACAGTACTATTGTTTATCATACATAGGTCCAACAGTGTACAATGTGCAGTGGCTGAATAGGGAAAAGAAATAAAAATAATTGGCTTCTACACAACTGAAACTCCAATTTCAATGGTTTCATGCTCTTGGCAATAATTCACCACAAAACACATTGCGGTTGGCACAAACATGCTTATTTTCATTGCAAGTGAACCTGTATTTAATGCAGTCTGGGTCATATTTTCTTTTTACCTTGCGCAGTTTCATTCCTGCTTTTAAAGCTGAAGGTCACACAACCTGTCCATATTGGCATCTGCCTAATTTGGCTGGCTTAAAGCAAATGACAGATGAATTTACATCAAAAAACCATTTGATTGGACACATGGCCTTTTAACAACAACAGCAACAAAAGATATGAGAAACCTTTTCTCCTCCATTTTAAAAGCTTGTTTATTTTGTTCGATGGATTCTATTGTTTGGATTTAGCTATTTTCCTTGCTCCCATATCAGAAAAAAAATAAAATAAAATTGGGCCATGACCACCAGTTTCTTTGTAATGCAGTAGAAATCCAATAAGATAGGGTAATGGACATCTTGCTTGAAGTCTGGGAAAGTGGACGCAAGTGTAGGAGGGTCTGCTTTGACGTCTTAAACACTGCTTCTTGTCATTTAGGCTTGATGATAACAACAAACTATTCATCTATATACAGCTATTCATAGTCCCTTCAGTTCATTAATTGCATGCCAGGTCAATGATGAATTGATGACTGATGAATTGGGCTTCATGATGAACACTTAATCGATTCTTGCCTTTTGTTTTAACACTCAAAGAAACTCTGAAAGTCTTTAATGAACTGGAGGGAAATGAAAGGGAAAAAAGCTTGGTTACAAAACTAATGCTAGAATCGAAACTCCATTATTTACTGAAACATATTTTAAAGCAGTCCAAAATTAGGTGAAATATGAAGTGAAAGTTTATAGGTATAACACCGCAAATGTGCTTTTGACCTGGCTGTGACGGTAGCAAAATAGGGTGTGTGTTTGTGGTAGTGAGAGCATATGTGAGGCATGATGCTTGAATTCGCCCCGTAGTGGAAACCACATGCAGCAACTGCACAAACACCAAAGGCTGAAGGTGCAGGGTCACGTTCATCAGTCAAAGTAACTCTCCGTCAGGGACGAACAGAAATCTTTGGCTGCTGTTAGGCTGACTTACTGAGAGATGCCACTTCTGCTGCTGTGTGTTTTTCTCCAGGCTTTGTCCGTGTCTCAAGGTAAAATGGTTCTGATGTATGGTTTGTGTAGGCAGGCTGGGTCTTTCATCTAAAGAGCTCGAGTTCAACTGCGATGTGTTATATTCTATATTCTAAATTTTTTTTTTTAAACATTTTAATATTTAATTTAAAATGTCTATTAAGTTGATAATACTTGAGCAGAGAGGTTGTACAATTCTCAAAGGCTATTGCACAATCCATCTAACTAGCTCTTGAGAGACAATCACTATCATAGATGGAAAATCAAATGTGCACTTTCAACAAAAGACTTGTTGTAAGACATGCTTTGTGGTTAAAACAAAGCTCAGTTTAACTAATGCAGCACAATGCAATCTGAAGGCTTTTTTTTTTTTTAAGTTACAAAAGAAAGTACACAGATGCCTCGGCTCATTACGACGCTTTTCCAAAGAGCTGTTTGCACAAAGTGCAACCAGAGATTCATTTATGCACTTCAGTGCACCATGACACATTGGTAAGTAAATAAGATTAACTTCACAGGAGATTGAATGAAGAAAGATGACTTTATTTGTAAGTCAAATGCATAAGATGGCTAAAAATAAAAAAAACAAATCATATAGCTGAATTTTCCTAATAGCCAGTTTTAGACTATATGGAGTCCATTTAGATTGCGTACAACAAGCTGCAGATATTATTAACATGACAAGTAGACATTTACAAGGCCTTACATTTATAGAAAAGTGTTTCAATAATAGAATAAGACAAATGTTATATTTTTCTTCACTGTTTTACCGTAAAAAATGCATAGTGCAGATAGGATCCGGACAGAAATAGAGCATAATAATACAAATACAAATTGTGTTTTGATAAAAAGATTGGTCTATATAAAATAACTGTTAATCTGAGAAAAAAATCTCACAAATTAATTTTTTCATTTTGTTAATTTTTAATTAATAATTCTCTCCTTTTGTAATACAACAAATCTAGTGTCATAGCACATATTAAATTATTAATTGTAAACTTAAACTTATTTATTACAGTCATTTTTCCCCCCTAAATAAAGTACCAAAGCGGACATAGACATCAAGCCATATTTGTAAGAAAAAAATATATTTTTGGATTCGCTGAGAATACTAGTCACAAATGCAATTATCTTTTTTTTTTTTTCAATTTCATTCTGTGACTTTTTTGAGTATGTGTTAATGACCAAGAGGAGCATCAGCTCCGTGTTTTCACCGTTTGTAACTACTTCATGTAAGACATATGGAGAAACAAATTTAGAGGACCATGCTGAGTTAAAATACGCAATCAGCAGCCTTTAGTCTGCTTTAACACAGCAGGGTTTCAATAAATAGTCCTACATTGACTTAATATCTACAATGACTTAATTTTATTATTAGATAGCTTGTACATATTTCATCTTACAGTCTCATTCATATTGTGTAAAACTGTCAAATATCTACATGTTTTCTTCACACCACAGGACATTCAGACTTATTCCATGTTATGTATTTTAATTTTTCCCACCTTGACAAAATCTTCAGATGCAAACTAAATGCAAAGACATTTTTGTAACCCAACATAAACATTACCGAAGTTTTGCGGAACATCATTTATTGTTGTTTTTCTGTTGAGCTGAGCTCTTTTAATGCATCTTGTTTAACAGTGTTTCATTGCTGTTGTCTTTGATGATAATTGTTTTTGTAGACTGTGAAGACTTACAGCAGATTGGAAGACTGTAGATTTGAGTGCTCTGTTCTACCTTTACACTTAAGACTGAAGTGACAGTTTTTGGCCTCTAGCCTCAAGCAACATGTTCTCAGAAAAACTCATGATGTTCATCTTTTCATCTACAGGGCTCAATGATACAGATGCCCGACAGATGCATGCTGACAAACAGAGTGAGTTTAATGATTTCTACTACTCTTAAGAAAACTCATGCCTTTCCTTTGAAATTATCATGTCTAGATCAGTGTTATCAGTGGGTGCAGTTACCAGCAATCTCACGATGATCAAAAAAACTCACTTATTTAAAAGTGGGCCACAAAGGAATCAAGCAGTTAATCAAGATGTTGAACAATATGCATGACAACAGTGTTTGAGGTAGGCCTGCTGAGACCAAGCTGCTATCATCAAACAGAACAAGAGATCAGCAAGATTGCACAAAGCTGTGAGAGCAATCTACCACCCCAGAGACCGCTTCTTTTTTTTACATGCTAGAATTAATTTTAAAATCATTAAGCTCTGTTTAATATATGCAAGTAAATGCTATACAGAATCACACAGACATACATGAAGAAGAAGGTAAAGAAAAGCTGGATTCCCACAGAAAAGTCCTTACGCTTAATTGGGAGACCCTTGTTTCTCGACCGTATCCAACAATTAAACATAATTAAAATTAATTATAAACTAATTAAAATTAATTATAAAAAATGTAATTTATATAATATTTAACATAATTTTGACCCTTTCTACACCATTATGGGAAGACAAGTAAATAATCTCATTCCATTTTCCCAATTTGTTCAAATATTGCTGTGTTTATGGTTTTTATCAACCCTGTTATTCAAGTTGTGAAAAAATATATTTTTCTTTATCTTTTTAAAAGTGTAATTTTATTTACAAACCAACATTTACTTCCAAACTAGCAAGCCCCTATTAAGTATTTTTTTTATTTTTTTTTATTTTACACATTGTGCCTATTTCATTTTGATGGTTATTTAATGTATAAATAAATCAAGGTTTAATTAGAATTATAAAACGGATAGTTCCGGTTCTTGATTTTTGATTGGTTGAGCTGCGTTCAAAGCTGTTGTAAATTACTCTAAAAACAAACATGTGACCTAAATACATCAGTATTATTTTATACAGTATTATTCCGCTCCGCATCGTGCCTAACAACACCTCTTAGCTGTTCTAAATTCACTTTAAACCAAGGCTTCATGGGACTTATTGCTTTATTTATACACACCCTAAATTGCTAACAGGGTTGTAAAAGTTGCAAACCTTGGTGATAATGAACAGAAAATAAAAAAACGCTCATATAATGTTTAATATGATCTCCTGAGGTTGATGAGTTTGTATTAACATTTTTGACAGATTAAGCACCTCCTGTCATCGACCATTTGTTGTAAAAAAAAAAAAAAGTGTCAGACACTGTTTTGTAGCCTATTTGTGAAAAGTGACAGATATCCATGATTCGGCATCAACTACACTACAAGAAGTTTTGGGACTGTAAAATTTTTTATTGTTTTGTTGAAAGCCGTCTTTTATGCTGACCAAGGCTGCATTTATTTGATCAAAAACACAGCAAAAAATAAATGTAATACTGTAAAATATTATTACAATTTACATGAACTGTTTTCTATTTTAATATATTTTAAAATGTAATTATTCCTGTAATGACAAATTACTCCAGACTTCAGTGACTCATGATCCTTTTAATATGTTGATTTGGTGCTCAAGAAGCATGTCTTATTAATAACCTTGTTGAAATTAGTTTGTGAAAACCTTGATACATTTTTTCAGAATTCTTGGTTGAATAGAAAGAACAGCATTTATATGAAATAGAATGTTTTTTAACTGTGTAAAAGTCTTAACTGTCACTTTTATTCAATTTAATATGTCCTTTCGGAATAAAAGAAAAAAACGTACTGACCGCAAACGTTTGAACGGTAGTGTGTTTCACCACCAACAGTGTGGAAGGTCAGACCAGTGACCTCTGACCCTTTTCAGAAATCACCCCAAAGAAAGACCTTCAGAATGAGTCATAATTCCACAAACAGACACAGACTGTATCCTGTAATCATAAATCAGGAGAACTTCATGCACTCAAACCACACTGCGGAGGCAATGTCATAAACTTTCTAAAAAAAAGTTCTTTCCCCAGTGTCCTCCATGCTTCAATATGACATTTCCACAGGAAGTGACTCACGGGATGTGGCTCTGTTGCAGTGTACTGCTACAACGCTTTGCAACACAAAACAATGCCCCACAGTTTACACATTCACTGTGGTGTTTGGGTCTAAATAAAGTCTAGTATCTGATTTGCTAGAAATACACACTGAGAATAGAATTAACAGTCAGATAAGATCAGTGCCAGGATGCCATGCTGGAAAAGTTTGACTCAACCCAGCATGCTGTGAAGACAAAAATGTGACTACATTCATGAGAATGATAGGAAGAGTTAAGGTAGATGATTCAATGAAATCAATTATGACCTTTTTCTCCTTCTGAACTAGTTGACCTCTCCACACTAAGTCTGTCCAATGGCTGCTCTGGCACGCTCAGGGCTCTTCATCAGAACACTACAGTCCACGTGATCCTCAACCAGAGAAATGAAGAGCTTGCTCTCCAAATTTGTGAACGTTTTAATTGTGGCCACTTTTTTAAGAACACGACTGCAACAGTGCACAATGGCACTTGTCTTGCAGACTGCATCTCGAACAACTCAAAACTGCACTGCAATACAACTGCAGAAGGCAACTGCACAGTTGCAACTGAAGTAATTTGCGGTGAGTGATCTGAGATCTTCTCAGAGATGTTTTGATAAGCACCCTATTTTTGTCTTCACTTTAATTGTGATTTGATTGGGCTTCTGTCCTCCAGAGCACCAGGTGGTTAGATTGGTCGGAGGACATGATCACTGTGCTGGACGGGTGGAGCTGCTGCAGTCTGGGCAATGGGGAACGGTGTGTGATGATGATTTTAACATCACAAGTGGACAAGTAGTATGTGCCCAGCTGAGATGTGGCAGTGCAAAAAGAGTGGACTTTTTTGGGGCCGGCAGCGGAGCCATCTACATCAGCAAAATGAAATGTAATGGCACAGAGAGAAACTTATGGGAGTGTGGCCCCATCCACAACACTGCCGGTTACTGTGGACATAAGGAAGATGCTGGCATTGTGTGTTCAGGTACTATACACATGTACACTTAATGGGCAAGTGCTTAATAACATTAAACACCACTCTTTTCTACACAAAAGACATTGAAGTCAAGGTGAATTAAAGTTTGCAACCCATTTTACTGCCGTAATGTGGCATATTTCAGAGTGAAACAGGATTTTCAATGAGAAAATATGTAGGGTGGGAATTTTTACTCATCAGAAATTGTTTGGATGGTAAAACATGGACCTTACATACCAGAATGGAGAATGCAAGTTTGTTTACTTTAAACAATAATAAATAGCCATTTGGCAATTGTTTAACATTATTGATGCAGTCCACATTGTAATCTTTAAGCTAAATATAATAACTATCATTCAGGCAAAGACATTTTGTTTAGAATAACATGCATGTGCAGTAAAAAGGGGCAATTTCATCTTCATGTTGACTTTAGCATCATAACATTTCATGTGTAGACATTCACTGCATCCCAATTCGCCTACTTATACTATGCCTTAAAAGTATGTTCTGCTTTTTGGAAGAAAAAGTACATACTTTTGAGTGTGTAGCAGAATAGTAGGCAAGTTTTGGGACATACTACTTTGTCATAATTGCGTCTTTAACAGACCGATCTGACGCTTAGTTTCATCCTGTCACCATTTAAACTGCCCTGTCAATCATCTTGTCACAGATAAAATCCTCCACATTCAGTTTAATATAATTTCCTACTATTACGGAAAGAAATGTAGCAGCACTTTGATCTGCCAGTTATGTGTCTTACATGCGGAGAACTCTTCTCATGTGTTTGCATAATGATGCATTTAAAAGATAATGACCAAACGTATATTTATAAAAGTTCACATTGCTGTTGCAGATGAAATATGGATAACAATGAATAAATATTTGTTCACTAGGTTAGATACTGATAATTAATCACTCAAATCCTTTATCTAAACCTCTACTTAAGCATCGGTCTCGCACATCCGCTACATTTGTAGTTTTTTAACACTTTTTATTTGTGTTTGTAGTTCTAATCGAATCCTCGTCCAATGTGCAATGGGTTGTAGGCAACATTTGCTGTTAGAGTGTGCAAGGATCTGTACTTCGAATTCTAACCAGAAATAGTAGACCATCCAGGTATCTCTGGAATACTCATTTCAGCTACGATTTGAGACACTAATTATAATTTTGAATACTATTTAGGATGGATAGTATGCAAATTGGGATGCAGGAACTAACTTTTTCTGCCAAATGTATTGCTTAGCAACTGAATTTCCTGTGTGTATTTGAGGTTGTAGTATGTGACCTCTTGAGGTGGAACATTAACATAATTTGTTTCAGCTCTTAGTCTCAGTTTTAGGTCAAATTTAACTTTTTAGTGTGGTGGGACATGTTTCCACATCAGTTGGTCTGAAAACCGGTTAAAAGAAGGGCAGGCTTACAACAGTATTTTTGAAATGTCAAAGCACACATTTATAAGCTTCAGCTTGTTAGAGTCTTGTTGTGAAACTCACTTGTGAGTGACAGGACTTGGTTATTTGTATTCCTTTGATGTATCCAATGGATTAAATCTCTTTCATACAGAAAGTATTGAGATCACAACCATAGGCTGCACAACCAATTCGACAACACCGGTGGCAGGTGATGCTTCAGTTTCTTCTTTTTTTAAAAGAGAATGGTGAAATGATTTCTGTCAATAACACCACCTCTGTTTATTTTAGTGTCAACTGCAGTGGCAGCAACAGAACGCAGCAGTGGAGTTTCAGCAGGAGCGATTGGCTGCATCATCTTATCTATTGCTCTGCTTATGTTTATTTTAACAAATGTTGCTGTCTGTGTGCATTTCAAAAGAGCAAAGGGCAAGTACAGTATAAGCACTTTTTATATTCAAAAGCACTCATCAGTCATTTCTTTTATTGGAATCGGTGCCATATTGAAATGTTCTAATATGGTGCTAGATAGTAAATAATATCCACCAAAAAATATTCAGACAATTTTAGACATTTTACTCATATTTAAAAATCCAATATATACATTATATAATATTCAGTATATATTTCTTTTCTTGGAATCAGTGCCATTGAAATGTTCTAATATGGTCTAATAATATCCACCAAAATAATAATTATATATATATAGCTTTAGATGACAAAGTATCAAAGTGGCATTGGAAAAGAAATATAAAGCACAAGTTTTCTTAGAACAAAATTAAATGGAAATGAGCAAATAGAGCTGAGCTACAACAAACAGACTTGTAGTTATTTTTATCATTGGTTAGCTTTGAGAACATCTCTGAGTAGTAGTACAACACTTAGGTTTTTAAAAATATTTTATTGTTATTGTGCATAAACATCAAATGAATGTACTCACTTCTTAGCCAATTTCTGTATGCATTCAGTGCATTCCATTCAAATAACAGGAAATGCTTTTCAAGTCAAACCTTTTGTGAAATATTTCTTTTGATATTAGCTACTACAGCAATACAAAATCTGAAGGCAGAGGCTTAGTGCTGCATGGAGAAGTTTAAGCTATTCTTTTTTGTCCTCTTTGCCAACAGCATGTGTGATTAACCAACATCACAGTAGTTCCTACAGGAGCCTGGAGGATCAGTCCAATGCACAGATAGGAGTCTATAACACACAAATTGTCCCGG
This sequence comes from Hypophthalmichthys molitrix, assembly GCA_037950675.1. NCBI lineage: Eukaryota > Metazoa > Chordata > Actinopteri > Cypriniformes > Xenocyprididae > Hypophthalmichthys > Hypophthalmichthys molitrix. The sequence continues at coordinate 17,059,222 of CM075507.1, forward strand.
CTGCCAGGGGGTGTCAGTACGGTTTGTATTATAATATTTTTTTTATTTCTACATCCTCATAACTGATTATATCTCTTATTAGTATTTTGTACATATCGATTTGGCGATTTTAATTGACTCTCATTTTGATGAACTGAAAATGTTGTCAATTTAATTACGCAATTCAATCAATAAATACCGTTTTGGTGCTCTTTAATGTGGCATGACGGATCACTTTTTTATTCGTTCAAGAGATGCGTGGAGAGCATGTGAATTGATCATCTCTTCCACTTTACAGCTAATTATAGCATGAAATAAACATGAATAACATCACAAGGTATGTTGAAAGATACAGTACAACTTACTGAATCTGTTTCATGTCTCATATGCTCAGTGTTTCAACCATGGAAAGACTTTAATAAAACCGCTAATTTAAATGTTTGGATACACTTCAGTTCATTTTAACCTTTAATATTATAGTAATGTACCAACTGACAGAGTTCCCTGTATAGTTTACAGCATTTGAGAGATTTTTTTGCAATGTACTTTATCTGAAATATCCAAATTAATCAATATTGAATCAAATTGATTCGAAATTGGAATTTAATCGAATCACAAGTTTGTTAATCAAATTTGAATTGTGAATTTTGTGTCAATACCCAGTCATAGTTTTAACCTATATATATATATATATATATATTTTTTTTTTTTTTTTATATTCACAAAATATGGGTTAAACTACATTATTTTTCAATTTCTGTAAACAAGTGATTACATTTTTATGCATTGGATCTGTAATGATTAATATACATAAAATGACATGACTTTTATATTTGTCATAAACATGAAATGTTTTGTAATTTTTGTAATGGTCAAACCTTCAACTTTGCACAAATGTGCACTTTCTGTTTTTCATTCTTCAGAAAGTCTTGGCCCGAGAATGAGCTCAAACTATGGCCGTAAATTCAGCAAGAGAACAAATCAACCTACTCACAGCTCTGACACTGATTCGGAGTATGAACATCACAACAGCGTTCGACCGCAAAGGCTGCATCTAAACAACTCACAAAGTATGCTGCTTTAGCAGACCACACTTCTACTGCAAATTACCACAAATGTATAATCAGTCCTTATTTAAAATTACACACATCAAGAAAAGTCGCTTTACAGAGTATCAGCTAACATATATTATTGGCATTAGCCATTTTTACATAAAAAAAGAGTCTGTGCGGGTCGGTGATGGAAAATAGTTTCTCTCTGTACTTTAGTTCACATTAAACTACTAAACCTCTGTCAGTGCAACTGCTGAGCACGGCTTCAGCTTCTGAAAAGTCACTTCAAAGTTTTAGTTGTCTTTCCTCGCCATCTACAAATAATTTTTGTGGAAACTGTGATACATTTTTACACTTTTTTTTGTAACAATATAAGTCTTTACTGTCATTTTTGATCAATTTCAGGTGTCCTTGCTGAAAATAAGTAGACTATTAATTTCTTTCTTTAAAAAAAAAAAACCTCGATGTCAAACTTTTGAACTGTAGTGGAGAGCAAAATAGTTCACTAGTTTTTTCCGTTTTAGCATTGTGGACATATCACATATTCTAGTTAAAGTTAGACTCTGCATTAAAGGATAAACAGTGACTTGTGAAGAACCACATTTGATATGTATGAATTCTTCTCCACTCTGTCCAGCAGGAGATGTGAATGTTGTAGACAGTACATGCTCTGGAGAAAGATGTGAACACAACGTGCAAATCAACATGGACACCATTAAGTCAGGTATGCACAAATAAATCATAATTGGATTCACTCAATATTTTACTCTTACCTAAAATTGGTCATCTTTTCTATCAATCAATATTTTATCATTATTTGTTTTGAAGGTGATAAACCCCCACTGTCTTTTGTTGCTCCTTACACCTACAGTCAAGGTACACTGATCTAATGTGACCGTATTTATTCAACTTATAGTAAGGAAATAAATCTGGAATGCATACATTTTTCTTTGCTCTATACACAGATGATTCAAGCAGTACATCTTCTGGAGAGTTCTATCAAAACACCAAGACTGACACCGACGACATTCCCAAGTCACGTATGTACAAATAAATCATATTTCGGGTTAATTTGATATTTTGATGCACCTTCATTTGATTGATCCAAAGAGAACGTGTCTAGATGTATGTATCATCATAATAAAATAGTATGATTATTTGTATTATTACTGTGAATATTCATAAAATACTAACATTTGAACTTTTTTTCCTTCATGAAGGTGCAGAAACACCATTACTTCATGAAAAGTCACCTTTGACACCATTGTCTTTTGATGACCATCGCTCACCAGGAACTGAAAGTAAAGGTAAAGCTGATTGGAACCTCAGATTTGAAATATTTATCCTCTGAGAAGCTGCATTACAGGGAAAATTGTATTTTTCGTAGGGGAAAAAATTTTCAAATTGATGAACCCCTTTTTGTCTTTAGCAGTAGATGTGAATGATTCAAGCAGTACATCTTCTGGAGAGTTCTATCAAAACACAGAGACCGACACAGACAACAACTTCAAGTCACGTATGCAAAAATAAATCTTACATTGGTTTAATTTAAATAATTTAATCCAGAGAGAACACGTTTAGGTGTATTTACTAATATTTGATCTCTTTTCTCCCTCATGAAGGTGAAGAAGCGCCATCATTGCTTGAAAATTCACAGTTTGCACCACTATCTTATGGTGACAGTCAAGGTAAAGCCCTGATTATCACTGTAACCTTTAAGGGTAAACAGTATCTTGTAGAAGTAGGGAAATACATTTCAGATTCATGAATTCTCTTTGTCTTCAGCGGTAGACATGAATGATTCAGACAGTACATCTTCTGGCGAGTGCTATCAAAACACAGAGACTGACATGGACAATGTTCTCCACTGTGGTAGGCTTATGTAAAACAATGTATATTGAAGCTTGATGGGTGTTGTCAATGAGCCTTCCGTCAGCTAAACCTTAGGCATCTGATTTCTGCAGAAGATGAGGAAAGCCCATCGCTTCTTGAGAAGTCACTACAGACATCCCACAGCACAGGAAACTCTGCTGGTTACAGCGGCTGTCATGTATCTCATGCCCAGAGTCGAGGTACCTTTTTGATTTAACAAAGCAACAATATTGACAACAGTGTATTTTGATAAGGAAGCATGTAAATTCTTCTCTGCTTTGCAGATGGGAATGATTCAGACAGTACTTCATCTGAAGAGTGCTATCAGAACACAGAGATTGGTGAAAACGCCTTTCTCTATTATGGTATGAATGAATCATATTACAATAAACAAACAGTATAAAATACTTTGAGTAAAGTTGAGAGAGAAATTCAAAACGTGAAATCTGTAAATTTGTATTTGCCCTAGAAATAGTGCAGAATTTTTAATATTTTGTCATTTTGTCATATTGTTTCTTTGTTTTAAATACAATAATCAGTATCCTAAAAACCCTGGTTATTTCCCTGTTTAAATTACACAACTTTTCAAAAGGTTTTTCTTTTTTTGAAAAGAAATTAATACTTTTACTCAGCAAGGACGCATTAAATTGATCAAAAGAGGCGCTAAAGACATTTATAATATTACAATAAATTTCTAGTTTAAATAAATGCTGTTCTTTTGAACTTTTTATTCATCAAAGAATCCTAAAAAATTATCAGTATTCATAAAAATATTAAGCAGCATAACTGTTTTCAACATTGATAATAAGAATTTTTTTGAGCACTAAATCAGCATATTGTAATAATTTCTGAATGTGACACTGGAAACTGGAGTAATTTGCCATTACAGGAATAAATAGCATTTTAAGATCTATTCAAACTGTTATTTTAAATTATAATAATATTTCATAATATTACTGTCTATACTGTAGTTTTTATCAAACATAAGAGATTTCAAAAACATGTAAAACTGACCCCAAACTTGTTCATTTTCAAGATATTTTTTAAACTCTTTTTAATAGATCTGGAAACCACTGTATATTTGACTTATCTGCATAATGCTACTTTCACCTTTTAAACAGCTTTAGTTACAAAAATATCATGTTACAATAATTCATCTCTCTTGTTTTTGGAAGGTGAGGAAAGCCCATCACTTCCTGAGATGTCTTTTCAGAATCCCCACATTGCACAGATGACAGAAAGTACTGACGGTTACGAAGACCAGCACCTACCTACAAACCTCAGTCAAGGTACCTCTTGTACTTAACCATGTGACAGTACTTCTTTTCACAGAGCTTCCTTTCTGAAATCCCCTAGATCTTTTGAACCTGAATCTTTTGTACAGCAACCTTGAGACTTAAAGCAAGCAGACTCAATTTGGAGGTAAAACAAAATCACTGACACTGACTTTTTTATTTTAGAAACAGATAGTAGTAGTACAGCATCAGAGGCATCGTATGTGAATGTACCATCTAAAAATGAGATGGAGGACGATTCTGCTGCATCTTCCGATAATGACTATGTTGACACTGGAACCTGGTGAATTCATCATGATAACTGATTTTTCTCAGCAGGTAAAGTATAAAACTAACTTCAAAAAGCACACATCATTCTCCTTATTTTTTATTCTCTTTATTCTGTGGACAATGTTGTGCATTTATCATTTTGGACAGATGATTCTCCCTGAAAACCGTGGAATGTAACACAAATGGGCCCTTGCAATACCTGAGTTATTCTTAAGAATATACTGGAAGAACAGAAAAATAAATCAACATTGTTCATCTATATTATAATAAACATTCTAAACAATGATCAAGCATTCTATTATTAACCTTTGTAGATGGATCCAATCTCATTATTCTCTTATAATTCTCAATTGTGCAAAATGTCTAAAAAATGTGCATGTGTATTTAAAATATTAGAACACATTACATCCTTTAATTATTCAAAATAATAGTCCATATAATATAAACCATCCACTGTGCTTCATCATTCTAAGGGAGAATGTAGTGTAGCCTACGAGACTCGCACTTACTTCACACATAAAACAAAAAACTACACTTACAGAAGAAAACAAAATAATTTTTTTTTTGTTATCAATCCTCACAAATTGCACAAAATACAGTTTTGAAAATGGCCAGCATTCTCTTTTGTGAGGATGAGAGCACACAACACTTGCTGGTGGACACAGATAAGATTTCCGAGGGAGAACTGTTGCAGACTCAAGTTCATGCTTTGTGTTTTCCACAAACCCACTTTAGCTGCTGTTGCTCCCTCAGGTCTGAGAGGGACAGGGCAGAGTGCCAGCTACACTGGCAGGCATATGCACGCCCACCCTTTCTCTTCTTCAGTTTGCCTTTTAGTTTGTGATAGTCTGGCATGTTGTTTCTAAAGAAAGCGAAAAGAGCAGAAGCTTTGTGAGGATTTGAATACATTTCTGTGCTTGTAGTTCACAGATCGCCAATTTAACCCAGAGCGCTCAGTCACACAGTTGGCTCACTACTTCGGGTTATCTTTGCAACTTTATCACAGACTGCAAACCTTTTTTTTTTTTTTTTTTGTACATTTACACCCCATTTCGTAGAACAAATTTTAAGAACTAATATCTTATATGTGGGTCTGCTTCTTTCACTTCAAATTGGGGCTGGTTGTTTTGAACAAAAGTTGAGTACCTCAGATTTTTTGTCCAGGTCTCATTTCACCCCAGAAACAAAACAATAATAATAATAATAATAATAAAAGCAATATTATATATAAAAATATAAAAAAATAAATAACAGTTTATTGCAACACTAGTGGCAACTAATGGCAATTACAAAAGTGAACCATATTTTCAAACAACCTTGCAAATGCAACCTTTTTAGTGCAACTCAAACACAAAAACAGCTCTTACCAGTGTTTGTCAAGGCATGTCTCAGCAGGTAAAATTAGGCTACTTTCAATAAAAGGTCCAACATATTAGGTTTGATGCTAACTTTTAGCTGTGTTGCTATGTGTTATGACCAGTGTTGGGAAAAGTTACTTTTAAAAGTAATGCGTTACTCTTTTTTAAAAAAAGTAATTAATTGCGTTACTTTGTTACTTTTTATGAAAAGTAATGCATTACATTACTTTTGCATTACTTTTTCTCACCTGGGCTGGGCTTGCTTGTTTTTTTAATTTTTTTAATAACAACAAAAAAAGTTCTATTTTTGGCAAATGTAAAGGCTCTTTCACACCAAAAGTGAAATGAATGAGCCTCGGGCTGAAGTAAATGCTTATTTACACCTGTACAGTAGAGGGCGCAGCTCAAACAAACCTTTCAGCTGTGCTGCCATTCTGGATTAAAGAAGAATAGGATACAGGAGAAGGAAGTTCACCACTCTTCTTTGTAAATCTAATCTAAAGTAATTTTTGCTTATTAGTATGGTTGAATTAGATCATTGAAGGTCAAGCAGCAAAGACATTGGTTAATAAAGTGAGATTAAATACAGTTTTCATTTCACTGTTTTTATTCATTTTGGTGAATACAGAATGTTTTCGTGCAAGTGAGATGAGTAAATGCTTGTTCACTACAATAACCATCATGTTTACACAGTGCACGCAACACCTCTGCAGTTTATTTCTCTCAACATGGGGACAGGAGAAGTGTCAGTCAATAAACAGGAACTTGCGTTACTTATTTGAAAAAGTAACTTAGATATTTTGTTGTAAATTAAAAAAGTAATGCATTACTTTACTAGTTACTTGAAAAAGTAATCTGATTATGCAACTCAAGTTTCTTGTAATGCGTTACCCCCAACACTGGTTATGACTAAGCAAAAACTCTGGCCGTTTACACGACACCGTTTTAAATTAAAAACTTTATGCATTTTGGCCGTTCTTATTACGTATTCAGTCTATAGGCGCAGTTTCTTTACAAAGTGGCATCGCCAACTACTGGCCCATCATGCATCTTACAGTATTTTTAATCTTTTTCTCGGATCCGTGTGAACGGGGATTGTTTTGACAACTGTAGTGAGAACGCGAAAAACACAAAGGAAAAAGTTTTCTGTTTTTAGTACATCGTTGTTGTGTAAACGTACCCCAAAGCTGAATGTCTTTTCCTGTGCAAGGCCAAACTCACGCTATTGGTTGAGCTGGATAGAGACTGACAGATCTGAGCGGACCGCTCTTAATGTTTTGATGGTGCCTGGGGTTTTTTATTTAAACCCATAAATGGCATACTAATAATAGTCAATGAACAATAAACTGGGTTAAAATAATGTATTTTAAAATAAAAAAATCGTACATACTTTCAAAGTATTAGTTCACCCGAAAATGAAAATTATCCCATAATTTACTCACCTTGAACATCTCGAAAAAGCAGATCATTAAAACACAAAGGCCCTTCAACTTAAGAGCCTGACTGTCTGAGCATGCAGCAAAGTGCATCATGGCCTAAATATGGAAGATAACTACATAAAAGACATGGTACGAATGATTCACTGTCTGTTTGATGCTAAAGTTGAGTGAGACGCTGCAAGACACTGTGCTAAAGATAATAAGGAAATGACGCAGTCCGGCGGAAAACAGGGTTTGCACAAAAAAGGTTGTTGCGTTGTTGAATGCTTGTTGAAAAGTATTTCTTTATCAGCCCATCCAAACATTTAATAAAGCTTATCTTTAAGAGTGTGACATGATGACTTCAACAAAGACATCATTAACTGACATGCTGATGCTGTGCCAAAACAAAGGATGTGTGGGGCAGTCTAAAAATGCCTCATCTGCTACAGTGGGATACACGGATCAATGCTGCCCCCTCTTGATATTTTTTGCAGATACCTTACCTGAAAAATAAATAGTTGCAGGACGAGTCCCACTCATGATCCTCAAACATGAGTACGCTGAAGTCACAAGACGTACATCTTAATCGGTTGCAGGCCCTTCAAAAACAAGACAGTTCTTGTTACAGACCACAGTAAATCTAAGTAAATCTGTCATGACTGAATTGCTTGGACAGAAGTGCTTTCTCAGTAGGAAAAATGCTTATATGCATTGTGTTATTGGTTGTTGTTGTTATTATTATGCTCATTAGAACATAATTAAAATATGCATGTGGCCCACAAGTCCAGGCAAGACGGATTCTGATGTTATCTCCACCTTTGAGAAATGCTGGTTCCAATACCATGTAGTACAGAGCTTCCACCAAGAAACACAGGGCAACATCTGTTTGAGGAAAAACTGACAGAGTAAATCATTGACAACACATCTTAAATCTTGAATCTAGTTATGTACAGTTTCTCCTGTACAACTTCTACATGCATGTATGGATTTTTTTCAGGCCCAGTGAAACCAAAAACTTACTTCTTGAGCATAGTCTGAGAACATGAATCACTTGTGGAAGTCTTTGCTGAAATGGGTTCCTGTTCAGATCATAGGAGATTTTTACAAATGAATGATTAATGTGCACTGTTAAAAACCACTAGCAATATTAATGTTATCCAATGTTGTTTGAAAAATAACGTATTACTTTGTTCACTGATCATGGCAAGGTTTTGTTGACTTACATGTGTGCTGATGGGTTGATAATCATCATCCAGAATTTCCTGCAGCATAACATCAATATCATCATTCTCATGTTCAGCTCTTTTACAGCCTTGTTTTCTGAAAAAAGTAGACATAAAAATCGAAATGTTACAAGTTTGACTCGGAAGAATCTGATTTTGTTTAGATTTTTGAGACTGTTAAGGATGTATTGATAAGACTTGTATGATAATTATACATTACAGCAATGTGACGCTGTTTTGTTAGCCTCATAGCAAATATTTTTAGCATTTAAGTCCGATTGGTAACATAAAACAGTGCACATCTACAACGAATTAAAAATGTTTGGCTATACTGTATACATAAAGGTTTTCGTTTTATATTATTTGCATTAGTCTTAGCTATGTTAGCTCGGGTGCTAATCCCGCTAGCCTACTACCTTGACTGTTGTTTGTCCTTGAGATTCGCACACATTTGGTCCATTTGTTTTGAAACATAACTTGACTGTTTAGACGCCGACGTGCTACAACAAAACTTTGATTCGACTTCATCAAGTAAATCGTCCAAATCATCCGCCATGATTATTTGGTGGAGAACGCCACGTTTGTTACCATAGAAACGTGTGGACTATTTATTTGTTGTCCGCTCAGAAGAGCTTCATATAACTGGTTACATTTTACAAAATCAACTTTAATGTCCTGGTAAACATCTTAATGACGTGTTCTCCATGCAGACATGACGCTTCCGGCTTGCTGTAAGTTCTAGAAAGGAAAACAATTCGTTGTCGGCAGGATTCGAACCTGCGCGGGGAGACCCCAATGGATTTCTAGTCCATCGCCTTAACCACTCGGCCACGACAACTCATACGTAAAACTTGTGATGTGGTCGGTCACTGTTTTATGAATCAGGGTTTATGTGGTAAAAACGTCACATGTAAAGCGAATAAATATTTACTAAAAAAATGTGTTCTCCTTCCAACGTGTTCTCTTGTACCCATTATCTAACACTGATTGTGGCCGACTATGAGTGAACAGGGAAAATAGGAAAACAAAAGTATTTCTTTAACAGTCCGTCTGAACATTTAAAACATATATATAAGAGGGCGACATGAGGACTTCAACAAAGGCATAATTAACTGTCATGCTGATTCTGTGAAAAAACGAAGGCTAAAGGAAGTGTGGGGCAGTCTAAAAAATGCCTAATTTGCTACAGTGGGATACACGGATCAATGCTGCCCTCTCCTGATAGTTTTGCCAGTGGTGTTTTAAAATGAGGAGCCAAAGTCCTATTTTTTATTTAAATATCAAATGTAAATTTATGTCTCTGTTGAGTTTAATTTTCCTATCTAAATAAACATTACATGAAAAGAGATACCAAATACAATTCTATTTTCTATTTTTACTCTACGTAATGTTCTAATTATTAAAACCAAGTATAACTTTCATAAAGTTAGTGTTTTTGCGCATTTTTTTTTTTTTTTACATATTCCAAAATAATAACTATAGGCAGTAACAATTTAAACTATATATTTGCTCACTAAAAACCACACAGTCAACATGTTTTCAGGCCATTTCAAGTTTGATTTTGACGTGGCATAAAACGGTGATATCTAAGCGTTAGGATTGTTAGGACTTGTGTTAGGAATTATTTATAATTTGTTAGAACTTATTTAGAGTGTGTTAGGACTTATTTAGAATGTGTTAGGACTTGTTTAGAGCGTGTTACACTTATTTAGAATGTGTTAGGACTTGTGACATAGTTAGGAATAGTTTAGCTGTTCGACAACTCGCATAGAAACGTTGATGCGGTCAGTCACTGTTTTACAAATCAGGGGTTATGTGACACACATAAAACACCACACAGATGTTAAGTAAAACATCTGCCCCCTCCTGATGAAATGATATTCCCTCCTGACATTTTTGTAGATACATATTATAGTCAGAATAAATTTGCCCATGTAAGTAAATCTGTCATTACTGAATTACTTGGCCAAATGCTTACAAAAATGTAATACAACTTTTAAACTATTGGTGTTCTCCATGCTTCCGGTTTGGTGGTTGGTGCTTAGTAGAACCGAAAAGGTAACGTTCAGCTCTTTTACAGCCTTGTTTTCTGAAAAAAGTAGACATAAAAATCGAAATGTTTCAAGTTTGACTCTGAAGAATCTGATTTTGTTTAGATTTTTGAGACGATGTTAAGGATGTATTGATAAGACTTGTATGATAATTATACAAAAACCGAAAAGGTAACGTTGTCGGCAGGATTCGAACCTGCGCGGGGAGACCCCAATGGATTTCTAGTCCATCGCCTTAACCACTCGGCCACGACAACTTGATGCTTAGGAACGGTTGAATATTCAACTTACAAAATGGGCACGGTCATAATACAGATGAGCTGAGGAAAAAGAGTACATTACATTTATCTGTTGAGAAGACTTGTTTTAATGTGGAAACGCAAGTACTACATGTTCCAACGTGTTTCCTTGTACCCATTTTAGTTCTCTAACAATGACCGTGGTCGACTGAGGGTGAACAGGTCGACTGGGGGAGAAAACAGGGTTTGCTCAAAAAAGGTGGCAGGTTGCGTTGTTGAAGTATTTCTTTATCAGTCCAACATTTAATAAAGCTTGTCTGTAAGAGGGTGACATCATGATGATCAAATGCATCATTGATTGACATGCTGATGCTGTACAAAAACAAGGGCTAAAGGATTCGTGAGGCAGTAAGAATATCAGTGATAATGAAGAACAAACTGCCTGATCAATGCTGCCCCCTCCTGGCTTTTGATTAAATGATTTTCCCTCCTGAAATCTTAACAGACCCGAACCTTACCTCAGGGTCCTTTATGCAAATAAGTACATTTCATTTATCTATTGAAAAGGCTTGTTTTAGTGTGAAAACCGCTAGTACTAAATATTATTGTACCCATCTTTAAACATTGGCGGAGGGGAGAGTGGTCGCTAGTGTGAGTAGTAGCCTGTTCATTAGTTTTTTTTCCCCCACAGCAGCTATACTGCCTTGTATTTTCGTTAAAGTAGTGCATAGATCCGATTTCCCCCCAAAATAGGCAAGAATAAACTCGGTGCCCTTCATGAGTCATGTTCTTTCCGACAACAAAGTACTTGAACGCGACAAGCACGTATCACGACTTTAGATGTCTGGGAAGTACGAACTTTCTGATAGCGCTTGAAGGTAGCACAGTGGTGGTGATGTTGAAATAATACTACTTTTATTTATTTTATTAAAAGTATTCGCAAGTGAAAAAGTCCACATTCCCTGACCGGGAATCGAACCCGGGCCGCGGCGGTGAGAGCGCCGAATCCTAACCACTAGACCACCAGGGACTGCATAAAAATACATTATTAAAGTTTGTCCAGCACACCATATACTATCTTTGTATATTATACAGTAATACATATAACATTCGTCAATGTTATTGATCTGGCTGTACTGACACTATCGGATGACAACTGAACTGAGTTGGACGATGACATCACTGTTTGTACAGCGCTGCTTTTAGTTGAATTAAACTTATTTCATATTTGATGATCTTCACAGTTACTGAATGGAAATGAATGAACACTGAATGGACCTCAGCTGAACAATGACATCATTTTCTTTTTAGAGCTGCTTTACAGCAAAATTGAACTCCATTTGCATCGATGCTGTTATTTTCATGTTTATTACTGTGAAGCTGCTTTAAAACAATCTGTATTGTACAAAGGTGACTTGACTATACCCCAAGTCTGAAATTAAGAATTCCAAATAACTGAACAATTAGAAGATTTTATTTCATTATGAGATAGTAAAAACACATTTGGTGCAGCAAGTCAATAAATTAATACACTTTGTAAGAGACTTTGGAAAAAATGTACAAAAATGTGGCTTGTTTTTGTTGGTCATTATGAGGGAATGGGTTTGCGAAATTTACTCTGCAGGAACACTCTGGGAACACACAGACCCTCTTTTTTATTCACAGTTTCTCTCAACACGTACTCGTTCACAAGAGTCTCAAATCCTGCCTGTTGGAACAAACCAGCCAAGTACTCTATAAGAAGAACAGATGGAAGAAAGAAAAAAGAACACATTAACTTCAATGCAGAAATACAGATAATCAAAATCAAAGTCTACACTGACCTCTTGAGAAGAAAAAGGAACGGGTCCCGTCCTGTCTTACATAGAAATTCTCCCCCAGCTTATTGCCTGACTTAAACCTCAACATGGCATGATCATACAGTCCATAGTCCCTGAAGAGGACAATACCTCCTGGTCTTAATACCTGTGAGTTTGTTTAGGAAGCAGAAATTACTTGAGAATGCAAAGAAACAATGATGCACAGACACATGAAATATCACCATCCGTTATAAGTAGGGATGCACGATACCATTTTTTAAGGACCGAGTACGAGTACCGATACTTTTTTCTAGTACTCGCCGATACTGATGCCTATACATTTATTAATTTCTCTCTCTCTTTTTTTTTGTGATGTTGCAGTTTTCCAAGCACAACGCAGTGAGACTAATGAATGTAGGACAGTTTCTTTATTATTACTCTAATGAAAAAAGTAATAATTTTTATGTGCTAGTCACAAACTTAAAGAACAAAAATTTCAGTGTCCAATAACCTTCAAAGGGCATAATTACCAATCTATATAATTGTTGTTATATAAAAAGAACTTTACAAACAAATTACAAACAATACAACAAATACTATAGAGATACAAATTAAATAAACTTGTTTTTCAGATACAGTAGGTTTATTTACCATGTATACATTTATTTAACATCTTTTGTTGTTTTATTAACATTAATGACAAATATAGGCTACGGTCCCTTTAAGACCGAATCCATGGATACTGACACATATCCTGTTTTCACCTAAATGTTTACTTCCACTTAAGCCATAACCAATTGTATTTACCTGAGATACTCCACACGATGGACATTTTGACCATTCAGGCGCAAGGAGAACCGCTCGCGCGCTGTCTGATGGTGCGTTCACACCAGACGCTAATGAAGCGAGTGATTTACATGTTAAGTCAATGCAAAGACGCGATAGACATCCTAGGATCGAGCGCAAGAAGGAGCGCTTCTGGTCTGTGTCAATCAGGGCGATTCCGCCTATCCTGCCTTCACTAATCGATAACGAATTGTGATTGAAAGCATGCAGTTCGCAATGTGTGTGTTGTCATCATTAATTGTGAAGTATTTCCACTCCCTTGAGGCTGACATTATTTCTGCTGCTGCCGGCGGTGTCTCTATGCACGGAAAATTCTGTCAGTTACGTCATGTGAGGTATCGGTCTTTGGTATCGGGGGTATTTTTACAAGTACGAATACAAGTACATGAGCTTGGTATCAGTGCATCCCTAGTTATAAGAGACGTTGATGCACTGTGATAGAGTTCCAGTGTTCCAAAATGTGAAAAGCAGTACCTTAAAAATTTGTTCCAGGGCTTTCTGCATCTTTTCAGGATGAATTGCAGATAAAACAAATATCAATGTGGCTACATCCACTGTTTCCACTTGTATGGTAGCCTGAAGATCATCCTTAGTGAGGTCACACTGAAACGCAAGGCATCGCTCGGTGCAATACAAGGCATTTTGCTGCAAAAATAATGAATAATCATCAATAAAGACAGAATACATACAACATAATTAGCATATGAATGTGTAACATTATAAGGTTGGAAAAAGTTATCCGTTGCGTGAGGTGTGTACGCGCTCTGGAGTAGTTTACGCAAGCGCCAGAAGTGATCTCTCACGCGTATATGTCACTCATTGTTTACACAGTCCACAAACATTGTAGGTACGACGGCTAATCAAAATGGTACTTACTTGCACTTATCCGGATTGTTCAATCCAACTTAAAACTAAAAGATTACGTTCTCTCGTAAACTCATTCGGTAGTGGTGCCTGCTCACCTGAAGTTATGGTTGATTGCTCTTTGGCTGGATATCAACACACCCATTAATGTACTAAAGTTGTTAGTGGTCTGCAGCGATCATTTTTCCCCTGATGATTTTACATACCCAGGAGAGGATCACGTATGACTTAAACCATCAGCTGTGCCTATGGTTTTTCCACATTCAACTGAGGTATGTGGAAAAGATCTTTGTATGCGTCCTTTTTATTTGTAAAGCTGCCCTTATGAAAAATAACAAAATAAAATGAAGTTTTGATGTAATAAAACCATGTTTTTTAGTGGTTTACTTCCATTTGTATAACAGCTGTTGTACTACAGGCACCGTTTAAACTACGCCAGAGCGCGTACACACCTCTCGCACCGGATGCCATGCGCGCTCAAGGCAGTTGGACATAGTGGTGTATTAGAGGTAAAAAATGATATAAATACTGTTCGGTTTCTCGCACAAACTGATCGTTTCCTGTCTTAGGACATCAATGTGTCGTCACGAGCCGCAGGGTTTAATTTGGATTTGTCTGTGCATGTTTTTTTACTCTCATAGATTTTGTTACCATTGACATGCATTATACAACTGACAGACTGCAAAGGTTGGAGTTAAAAATCATCATTTGTGTTCTACTGAAGAAACAAAGTCACCTACATCTTGGATGCCCTGGGAGGTAAGCAGATAAACATCAAATTTTCATTTTTGGGTGAACTATCCCTTTAAAGTGAAAGGAAACGCAATTCCGTCACTTTTACCTTCACAAACTCAACAGCTCGTGGAGAGAAGTCACAGGCATAGATGAAGATATTGAGATCCTCTTCTAGAAGGGGGAAAATGCAGTTTCCAACCCCACAGCCAGCCTCCAACAACACCAGCTTCTGTCCTTCAGACTGAAAGAATATAAAGTTACAATCATCCATACAAGCTCGAACATGTTACAGCAAATACGTGCAAAATCTTTTACCTCTCTGCAGTTTTTCAATTCATCAAACTCTCTGGTGGTCCAGTGTCTGTCTTTGAAAAAGTTCGTCGTGTTTCTTTTATAAAATAAGTCCCAGTTTTTCTGAGCATCCGTTTCGAGTTTCTGCTGCTTGAAGTCTGACACTAAAACCCGGTCATTTCTGAGTTTGTCCATCTCTTCTGGTGTCAGTGTCCTTTCACTCAGATCAGTGGACTGATGAGGGGATTCGAGCGAGTCTAACCCACCTGTCATTGACATGATTGTTTGAGCTCCTGAACTTTATCATTAAAACTGAGGCAACGACTTAAAATCGGATGCTGTGAAGTTCTATCATAAAAGTCACAGCACGTTAATAAAAAAGTGATACGCAGACATCTCAATAAAAATGCACATAAAATTAAATAATTTCAAATACTTAAATGTACTTTAACTACCGATACATTTAGCGAGCTAAATGATTAGAGTAAAAATATTGGTATATGTATCTACGTAAAACTAAAGCTCACGGATTGAAAACGACGAACGTTGCCATCTACTACACTAGAGACATCTCTCTTGCTCGCGCAAATGTTCCTGCGGTGATGAAGGATCATGATCATAACCGTCACCGCCACCTACTGGACTGGATGAGACGCGCACAACGACCTTGTTGACCTTTTAGCCAATCTTTACGAAACTTACAAAAACGCTGTATTTACTGGTAATAACTACTGTGATATGTTTGGCCAGATTTTAGCAATTAGTTTATTGTATATGTTACAAACGTCTTATGATAACATCATTTAACCTTCTAAATAAAACAATGATGGAGGATAGTTTAGAAAACTTAATTTAAGAACAGAAATGTATAACAAAATGGTTACAACGTTTTTTCTCGTTAAAAGTAGCTATCAGTTTCTCTAATTACATGTATGTTTGTTTTTTATGTATTTATACAGTTGCAACTTACAAACTTGAATATCTATCTATCTATCTATCTGTCTATCCATCCATCCATCCATCCATCTATCTGTGTATTAATATTATTCACAGAGAATTTTAAATGTGGATATATAATAAATGAGGGGAAAATCACATATTTGGTGTAATGCATCATCAAACATTTATGGCTAAGCTACTGTTGTGTGTGATGTATATTTATACTTGTTGAGACAATAAATACATTACAAACAAATACAAATTCAGTATTGTTTATTTGACATACAGGTGCTTTTGATTTCTGGTCAGATGGCTTCAATGGAAAGCTCAGATCCTATTTATACAGACAGGCAAATCAACACTTTGTTCGGAGAAAACTGAAGTTAAAACGTTGCAGCGAGAGTGTTGTTGCTCATCCAGTATGAAGAAAGCCAGTTCATTAGCCATTTACACCAATCAACATGCAGTCTCAGCCTCTGGCGGCAGGCAATGTCCGCGGTGGCAGTAAGCATGCTCATTTTTAATTTACTCAGCCCCCCAAAATACAGAAGTTTATACAACAACTCTACTTTAATGTCACAAAAACCTACATTCAAACCATGATACAGTGCTGTACCTGGACCCCCTTTAAAAAAACCATTCCACGGATCATCGGACATGCCCAGCCCCACGCTACACAGTTCAGCCTCAATCCAGCACCAGACTGGGCCCAAGGGGGGTGAAGGGTGCCCTCTGAAGGAGAAGTTTGAAGGGCGTCCTGACTGTCTGCATTTGTGTGGATGACGAGCGCCCCCTCTCTCATGTGCATATACAGTATACAATTAAATTATACAGGTAGCAGCAACACCCCCTCGGCGAGGGGTTAAGAGGGTGAGGGGGTGACACGGACTGATAGGGGAAAGAAAGGCAGAGGAGCAGCGAGGAGCAGCATCTCTTTATACTGTTCCAGCGTCCCTGCTCTGATCCCTCCGACGACGGTGCTCAGTTTTGTTCCGGCTTTCTGAATCTTCTCGGTCGATCGTCTCCTTCTCTCGTTCTCTCTTCCTTTCTCGACGGGCCTCGGAGTTCTCTTTCTCCTGCAGGTTAAAGCGTTTTTTCTTCTCTCCCCGCCGCTGGCCTTTCGCTGGCTTACCTGCAAGGACCATCGGTGACAGTGTGAGCCATTTTAAACATTTAAATACAGTATTTTATCATCTGCCAGGCAAAAATCTGATCACTTAGAGAATAGTACACCTCTCCTAAAAAAACTACATGATCTATTGTTTATTTATTTTTAAAGAAATTAATACTTTTATTCAACAAGGATGCATCAAATTGATCAAAAGTGACAGTAAAGACATTTATAACATTACAAAAGATTCATATTTAATAAATGCTGTTATTTTAATCATTCTATTCATCAAAGAATCTTGAAAATTATTATGGTTTCCACAAAAATATTAAACACCACAGCTGTTTTTAACATGTTTCTTGAACACAAAATCAACATATTATATTTCTGAAGGATCATGTGACACTGAAGACTGGAGTAATGATGCTGAAAATTCAGCTTTGCCATCACAAGAATAAATGATGTTTTAAAATATATTAAAATGTAAAACAGTTCTATTAAATTGTAATAATATTTCACAATATTACTGTTTTAACTGTATCAAATAAACGCAGCCTTGGTGAGCATAACAAACTTTCAAAAACATTCCAAAATCTTAACCGACCCCGAACTTTTGAATGGTAGTGTATCATTCATGTCCGTAGCACAAACAAGTTACACGTTAATACTTACGGTTTGGGGTGTGTTCAAAAGTAACAATCACAATGTTTTTAAGCACCACAGTGTTTAGTTTACGGGAAAATGACTTACAATGTCTTTGCACATTAATCTGGGATACAAGAAAGTATTGTAACCAGAAAAAGTGCATGCATAATATGAAGAGTCAGAGTTTGGCAGGCATCTGGGCTGATTTATTTCTTATTCAGGCATGTTGAATCATTGTATCATTCTATTAATCAGGCTTTAGTGATTTTCCCATCATCCCTCATTTCTCTCCCGCTCCAGATGGCATTACTCATTCAACCTAAGATGACCATTGTTCTTCATTTTGGGCTGTTTTGGTTGGGAGACATCCCTTCAGCAATCATCACTTCTATTTAGAAGTATTTTTCATAGATTATTAAGAGTTTGAGTGAATCCAGGATGAAGACGCATTTATAAAGTTGTGAAACAGCAGAACCATCTGGTGGGTTGTGTGATTGGTTGTGTCTGGTCTATAACACAAGATGACAGTCTTGTACAAAACCTTTTTCCATTTCATTATTCTAATTCTAAATATTAATAAATATAATGGTATATAAATAATACTTAGAATAATACTAAAAATGAAAACAACATCAGTCCTGGTGTCGAGTGTTTATGGGGATATGAACAATCATAAATTTCAGTTTCTCACACAGCTACTTATTCCTTCAGAAAGAATATAGTGCAAATGTTTAAGGTGCTTCTTTTTGTGTTTTTGGCCATTTTTGGACCAGTCTGGTCACTATGAACACTGTTGTACAGAGAAGTGAAGATCTTCAAAGATTCCTCTAGGCAATGTTTTTCAGAAACACTTTTTGTTATCCTGGTTGAAACTCTCTTCACATCCTGATAGCATTCAATAATAGAAGTAGTGGTCTAAACATTCAGTTTACATTCAGTCTGAATGCAATGATAGAATGTCCTGCCTGTCAACCTATGCATTTCCATACCTGCTCACGAAGACATCACATGTCATCAGCACGTTCCATGAGGCTATGCAGAGTTTTGTAGGCAGACAGTCACCGAGCGCCTCAAACAAACAGCAGCCACCTTTTACAGTTCCTCCTGAACCAAAACAACAAACTTATGCTGCGTGCACAGCATAACTACTGTAATTACGAGATGGCAACCTGTGACAGTCTATTCATAGCGGTTCATGTCCTCAGACTCCAAAATGAATTTGCAGCATTCAGGTAGTATACAAGACAGCGCTCTTTAAAGGTGCTTTTCCACTGCATGGTACGACGCGGCTCGACACGACTTTGGCTCTGTTTGCTTTTCCACTGCAATTTAGTACCGTTTCAAAGTGGGTGGGATTATAGATTGATCGTTATAGTTGTGCCGCCACCTTGTCTACTGACCAGCCATTTTTTTTTTCAAACGGTCGTTTAAAGGGGGTCGCACACCGGACGCGAAGCTCAGCGCCGCGCCGCATCGCGTCGCGTCTCGGACAACTCACAGGTATCGCACACCGGCCGCGCACATTATATACGCGCGAGCTCAATTTTGAATTGACTCCTGATAGACTTTAATTCAAGCTGTTAAACTAAGAATGTAAAACTGATGTATCTTGCAGCACAGGGTGAAGTCAGTATGTACATTAACAACAATTTGAGATAAATATAATATAAATTTAATGTAAAACAATATAGCTCTACATGGCGCTCTGTGGTGCGGCAGGATTTTGAACAACTTCCTGAGTCGTAGCTGTGCGCCACGGACAGGCGCCGAATGTCGCCGCCGGTGTGCGTACACTCATTGAAAACAATGCGTTCGAATTTTAAAGACGCGGTGCTGAGCTTTGCGTCCGGTGTGCGACCCCCTTAAGGGAAGTCATTAAAAAAAGTAATGCGAACAAATGATACTCCGGTGGCTGTTGCTGACAATTTAAATCTAGTGGGTTTGGTGTCTTGTGTCGCAAATCCAATGACGCTGATAGTGACGATTTTCTCTGACCAAGTGATCTGCACATCACATTTTAGTATCGGTACGGCTAGCTTGAAACCTCAACCGAGGTTGTACTAAAAAAAGTACCAGGTACTAGGTACTGTACACAGTGTAAACCCCCCCAAAAGTGAGCCGTACCATGTAGTGGAAAAGCGCCATTAGTTATGTTCATTATTATTGTAATGTCGTGTGTTTTGAGACATGAGGTAATGTAATGCTTTGCAGACTCTGCTTTGGCTGTGCGCGTTCATGTGTTTTGGAGGAGGCGTGGCTGATGATTTCAAAGCTAGCTTGCTATTGCTAGCCTCTCCAAAATTACCTACCCTACCTTTTTTGGAAAAATTAGACACTGGAAAGGCAAAAAGGTAGGCGGTGACCCATCAATTGCAGAGTCAGAGAATTTTATCACCATTGTGCTCTTGAGCAACCAGTCCGGTTTCTTCCAGGAACACGATTCCTGCAATCAGCGTACAGTACGTCTCTTTGGAATAAAACTGTCAAGATGAGCAACCGAGATGAAGCCGCCCGGCTGAATGTTTGACACAAGAATAAGCTAACAACCGATAACCACATCAAAAATAGAAAGACTTAAAATACAAATTCTGTTAATATTACTTTATCTCGCCATTGCTCAACACTCACGGCTAGCCAATTTCCATTATTGTCAGAGGCTTATCGGTGGGGCACAGATGAGGATTGGAAAAGTGCTGAGGTGGACAGCCTCACCGTTCTGCTCCCCCCACCCCCCAAAGCAGGCTCTATCAATCAGTCGGACTCTCTCCGGACTCCCTGCCTACTGCAACCCACACTGACCCACACATTCCTGGGGTTCAGCCAGGGCGATAGGGGGCCACCGCAGCCCCGGCTGTCGAAATAAACTCACCCATGAGGATGACGACTCTTGCTTTGAGACTGAAACAAGTTCAGGAGGATGAAGTGAAATCCCCCCCAACCTCTCGTGGGCTTGAGAATGTTGTGATTGTACTGTGCATTCTCAACGGGCTGACTCATGTACGGTGTCTGACCGATCAAAACATTTACGCGCGCACACACATTTCACTCGCTGTCGTCACCTCCCCTCTCGCCGCCTCTTTAAACACAGGAAGTCTCCACGCACACTGTTGTCTTTGTCGTAATGATTGGGAGATCAGTGGATTAGGCGTAATCCTCTGCCTTTCCCATAAACCAAGGCGTAACATGACCAGAGCGCTGTGGCGATATTTTTATGGAGATGTTTATTGCCACCCTTTCAGATCTGGAAGACTGTCAAGTTTTTCAATAAACTGTCAAGCGATGATCTGAATACAAGTGATTTCCTCAGGAATGGACCATGTTCTTGAGCATCTGGTCACCACTGCAGTAGCAGATGCAATCCCAGATGAAAATGTCATGATTCAGAGGTTGCTCTTTCAAAGCTCACGCAAGAGACCTAATAGAGTTAGTTTATGGTTATGCTACATTTACGTATCAATTTTGACACAAATGAGACAATTTATGTCATACAATATAAATACAGTGTCATATAATATTAACATGGGTAGCATAGCTCAGATAATTTGTTCTTGAAGAAATTTGATGAGAAATATATGATATAATGAAAGTTTTGAGTTGGAAAAGTCTCCATTTGTTCTCAATTTAATCTCATTGCTATCTTGGAGAAACTATTGAGATATTAAAGAGATATCTTTTGTGAATTTCCTTTCCTATGGGATACTTCTTCAGTTATGAAAGCCTGTTTGTGCCTTAGGGTAAAAACAAGTACATTTAAAATGTAAAAAATATAAAGTTCAAAATAAGAATTAAAAGTGAGATTTACTCCAGTCTTCAGAAAACATTCTAATATGCTGATCTAGTGCTCAAGATACATTTTTATTATCAATGTTAAAAACAGTTGTGATGCTTAATATTTGTTTGGATACATATTTTTTCAGGATTTTTTGATGAATAGAAAGTTAAAAAGAACAGAATTTATTTGATATAGAAATCTTTTGCGACATTATAAATGTCTTTATTGTCACCTTTGATCAATTTAATGCATCCTTGCTGAAAAAAAAATTAATTTCTTTTAAAAAAAAATCTTTCTAAAATGTTTGTTTTACTTTGTGATGGCAAAGGGCTTCCATTTAAAGTTGAATCTGAGTATAAGTTTACAGGTGCTCTATCTACAGCTGCAAATACCCTTATGATAATGGGTCTATTCATCATTTCTGGATGAATCAATGGATTGCAGTTCCATCCTCCTTTAAGATATGTTGCAAGAATGGTTTGGAACAAGTTTTTTGTGTCTATCATAGTTGTGTCTATCTAGATGTTTCAACATAGGTGAAATGAGGAGTCATCTGGCTCTGAATATACAATATTCTTGAAAGAGTGATTGAGTGGGGAGAAAAGGAGGAGATCTGAAAGGAGGAGGAAGATGAGAGGGTGAAAAGTGTGTCAGGACAGATGGAAGAATGAAGGGTGTAACTGTTGCACAGTCAGTAAAACATGGAATGTTCTAAAATCAACCCTGACAACCCAAATCATCCTAGTCTGCTGCTGTTAAGGACACAGAGGTAGAGGTGGTTGAAATAGGATATGATGTCGGGTGCAGTGGGGCACATTTTCATTAATGAACCCTGGGGGTGGGGAGGGGTAGGGTGGAGGGAGGCGTGCTGTCGTCCGGGGGCTTTTGGCAGGAGCCAGGCGGGGATTAAGGGCTCTGGCTTGTCCCACAGGAGGAATGCCCGGGCTTTGAAGGCCCAGTATAGCTGCTCTCTCTTAGGGAGGTTGATGCTAGTGTGCAGGGCAGAGGCGCGCATGGCTACATACAGAGGCTAAGAGTTCAGTGGACGACTGAGATACACACACACACAAAAACACAAAACAACAATAGTGGATTTCAATTCCAGATTCTGTACTTACATTAAAAATCTATCTATCTGTCTATCTATCTATCTATCTATCTGTCTATCTGTCTGTCTGTATCTCAGTATTAAAAATCTCAATGAGCACATGTTGACACTAGGAGTTGAGTCTAGAGTCATCAAGCCTGAAAGGGAAAGGACAGGGGCCAGACGCAGGGTTGCGTTTGGACAAGCTGCGTAAGAAAAAGGTCAGGATTAGTCAGAGGGAGAACACGAAAGAAAAACAAATGACAAGTAACAGGAGAAGAATGGATTTGGCTGGGGCAACAACAAGTAAAGCAGTTGCATGTGTGTGTGTATCGGGAGTGGGGGGCGGACAAGGAGGATGTATCAGTGTCAGAGGGCGGCTTGGGATTACTTTGAGCTGGCGGGGGTCGGACCACTGACCCTGCTGGTGTATGTGGAACATAAACACGGACAGGACAGAACCCCGGCAGATAATTAGCGTGCAGTTGATGTTCCAGGAGTTGGGGCAGCTGGGTAATCACAAGCGGGGGCGAGGTCGATAACCGAGCCTGCAATGTATAAAACGCACCCCTCAGCCGTGGCCCCCGTGGCGGATCAACACTGCACTGACTCCTCACTTTGATTTAACATGGAACAAAAAGTCTTTTTGTGCACAAGCAAAGAGGTTGTGATGAAAGAGAGAACACATGTCTAAGATGAGATGTAAGCTTTGTTCCTACATAGAAAGGAACTGCATAAGTGACTGATTTGGAACTCACAAAATAACATACAGGTGACTTGACAATTTAATATGCATAAATATATTTTGGGTAAAACAGTTCTGTTATTAATTATACTGAATTTATTATACTAAAAACAAGACAATATTTTCATTATATATATATATATATATATATATATATATATATATATATATATATATATATATATATATATATATATATATATATATATATTGAACGTAAAGAGTTAGTTTACTTCAGAATTAAAATTTCCTGATAATTTACTCACCCCCATGTCATCCAAGATGTTTATGTGTTTCTTTCTTCAGTCGAAAAGAAAGTAAGGTTTTTGAGGAAAACATTCCAGAATTTTTCTCCATATAGTGGACTTCACTGGGGGACAACTGGTTGAAGATACAAACTGCAGTTTAAATGCAGCTTCAAAGAGCTCTACACGATCCCAGCCGAGGAATAAGAGTCTTATCTATCTGTCATTTTCTAAAAAATTTTTAAAAAATTATATACTTTTTAACCAGAAATGCTCATCTTGCACTGCTCTGCAATGCGCCACACATTATGTAATCACGTTGGAAAGGTCAAGTGTGACGTAGGTGAAAGTACCAATCCAGTGTCTAAAAAGCAAACATACAAAGACTAAGTAAAATGGCATTCACAAAAAAAAGGTAGAGCCCTTTTTAAGCTGCACTAAAACTGCAATTTGGACCTTCAACCCATTGGTAGCTGTTGAAGTCCACTATATGGAGAAAAATCCTGGAATGTTTTCCTTAAAAACCATAATTTCTTTTCGACTGAAGAAGGAAAGACATGAACATCTTGTATGACATGGGGGTGAGTAAATTATCAGGAAATTTTAATTCTGAAGTAAACTAACTCTTTAAGTGTGACGTGTTTTTTCGTGTTTTTCTGTTGCATTTTTGTGTGTGATCAAGCCATATCATTGTTCTTTGGAGTCAGAGAAGTTCACTCTGCGCTGAGGCCCTGCTTGTTTATGAGGTGGAGAGAGAAGGAGCGTCGAGTTGGCCTGCTGTCTGTCATAAAGCAGCAATGTCCCACAAATACCATTACACAAAAAAACATTCAAAACATAACTGGCCAAATATGGTTAAGCTTATAACTGCACAGATCCTTGAATCTGCTCCATGTATTTGTTTTTCATCGGTTGGGAAATATTTCTGTCTCTTTCATTTAGAATTATAATCCAGATGACACAAAACAAGCATTTATATGATAATAAAATGAGCAGAGTCAATGTCTTTTGTACTAAAGATGTGGAAATTGGAGAACAGCCTACTTAGTAATTCCATTCGCTAAGTTAAGCATCGCTATTATTATTTCTTATGCATAGAGTTAAGGGTTTGTTCTTAGTATTACATTTTGGTGCTAACCTCATCCCATTCTGTTAGTTCTACAAACATGGATGATACATCAAAGGATGCTGCTTTTTACTTTTCTAAGTGATCAGACTTAAAATTTTCAGGGAAAGATTGGGTCTATTTATCAATAATTATACTGGCCACTTACATCTTCTTCTTTTGACATAGCAATCCCTCTTTTCAGAAGTCTGCGGGCACTGGCTCCCCATTGGAGAGGGATTCTGTAGGACTTTCCTGGTCCTTGTTTCTTCACCCCATTTGAAGCCGCAGGTTTTCCCTAAGCGCGAGCAGGGGCTCCACTCGCCCCATTCGCCCACTTCACAGTGCACTAAAACACAGTTAACAAGTCAGTGAAGCCACATAACACACAGACAGCACTGGGTCTTGACAGCAGGTGTACAGTATGTCAGAGACTGACCTGTTGGGATGCACTCCATTGAGTTGTTGGGCTCAAACTCATCCGGGCAGACGTGATAACATTGCCCATGCATGAGGAAGTGTCCCGGCACACACCTCGTACACGTGTCACTGTTCTGACAGGAGTCGCAGTCCACAGGACATGCTGTGAAACCATCACATACACACACACAGTTAAATTCACTAGAATTATTGGGGAGTAACTAACTAAATGTAGTGGTACTAACTGGACAACATTCTTCAGTACACTGTAAAAAATTAATGGAGTTAAGATTAATTAATTAAGATTAATGGAGTATATTTGACAAGAAATAAACTATTTCAGTCTTACTACTTCAAAATTTCACATTTAATACTATGTGTTACTTGATGTTTCTTTGTAATTATTTGTGAAATTTGCTAGAAATGCTTGAGCGAAAATGTTTCTACACCAATTTTTTTTTCAGTGTAGTAGTTCAGCTATTTTCTTGACATGTAGTTTTTTAACAAACTACTTTTTCCAACAAGTTATGGTGTTGCACATCTAAACTCCACATGGCTGTTTTTAGATGGCCCTCTGTCTTATATGTAGCAGTGGAAAGTCTAATTCATTCTAGTGAATTGGATCATTCAGATGGTCCTCTCTTTAATATCATTGTTGTCGGGCAGAAATGAGGCCAATGTGGCCATTCTAATGATGGACAAAACACTTCTGAAATTCTCAGAAATTTGGTGGTCAAAAATGTTGTAACTCCAGTTGAGCATGATTTTGGTAAAATGTTAGTAATATAATAATGATAAATGCAAATGTCTGACCATACATAAACCACACTATCAACTTTGACAATGTGGTGTTTAATTATTTAAAAAATAAAAAAATTCTTTTGGAGATACATACAAGGTTTTCACAAGACAGCAATGTTATGAAGCTTTTAATAATTGGATTCATTCTGGTAAAGCGGTTAATTTGGATGGCCCTCTCTCTCATGTAGTTTTCAATGTCAGATTAATTCTAGTGAGTCGGTTCATTCAGATGGTTCTCTCTCTAATATGTAGATTTTGAAAGTCCATGTAATGGTTGTCCATGTAAATAAAGAGATTAACAAACAGTTCATTCAGACTGTCCTCTCTTTAGTTTTCCATGTAAGATTCATTCTTGTGAATCAGTTCATTCGGATAGTCCTCTCTCAAATATGTACCTTTTAAAAATCTGATTCATTTCAGTGAATCCGTTCATTGAGAAGGTCCTCTAATATGTAGTGTTTAATCATTTTATTCATTCTAGTGGATTATCCATGTAAATAAATTTAAGGTTGAAGAAATCGAAATTATTCACCAACGAATATCCATACACTATGTAGTATATTTTCACCTCAGTTGTGTAAATGAGGGTTTTATTAAATTTACCATAAATGTACACTACCGGTCAAAAGTTTGGAATCGGTACGATTTTTAATGTTTTTAAAAGAAGTTTGGTCTGCTCACCAAGGCTGCATTTATGTAATTTAAAATACAGTTATGTTTGAATATATTTTATAAAGTAATTTATTCCTGTGATAAAAGCTGAATTTTCAGCATCATTACTCCAGTCTTCAGTGTCACATGATCCTTCAGAAATCATTCTAATATGCTGATCTGCTGCTCAAGAAACATTTATTGTGTACAATTGTACAAAATATTTGTGTACATTTTTTAAGGATTCTTTAATGAATAGAAAGTTCAAAAGCATTTATTTGAAATATAATATTTTGTAACATTATAAATGTCTTTACTGTCACTTTTGATGCATCCTTGCTGAATAAAAGTATTAATTTCTTTAATTTATTTTCAAAAAAATAAAAATAAAAATTCTTACTGACCCCAAACTTTTAAACGGTAGTGTATAATGTTACAAAAGCTTTGTATTTCAGATAAATGCTGTTCTTTTGAACTTTCTATTCATCAAGGAATCCTGAAAAAAAGTACACAACTGTTTTCAACATTGATAATAATCATAAATGTTTTTCGAGCAGCAAATCATATTAGAATGATTTCTGAAGGATCATGTGACACTGAAGACTGGAGTAATGATGCTGAAAATTCAGCTTTGATCACAGGAATAAATTACTTTATAAAATATATTCAAACAGAAAACAGTTATTTTAAATTGTAATAATATTTCACAATATTACTGTTTTTACTGTATTTTTAATTAAATAAATGCAGCCTTAGTGAGCAGACCAAACTTCTTTTAAAAACATTAAAAATCTTACCGAATCCAAACTTTTGACTGCTAGTATATCTGTTCAGGTTTCATCCTGTCACCATCATTTCATTTATGCAAAACCCCTAATTGTTTTTGTGCCAGCTACAGCTCTAATTAAATGATAAATTATAACATTAGATAGTCAGATTGACCAGATTTACCCTTACAGTAAGTAACTTCAATGTATATAGCTACTTTTTATTTATAGCTTGTAGTGCAGCTAACTACTTTGGCAAAACAGTAGCTTGACCGTAGTTTTACTGCTTCAAATTATGACTAGATTTGTAGCTTGGAAAGCTATAGTTTCAAAGTAACTTCCACAATACTGGTGACCACACAAAAAGGAAGCTAAAAACTATCTATCATATCTGTGGTTATCAACTGAGCACTCACCAGGGACACACTCTTTCTTGGTATCACTGGGCACCAGCCCATCTGGACAGCTCTCCATGCACTTGCCCTTGTGCAAGTAGGATCCCGCTCTGCAGCGCAGGCAGAAGTTCCTGTTAAAGCATGAGTCGCACTCTGACCCACACTCTGAAAGACAGGTTATGCACTCATTACCACATTGCCTGAACTGAGAAGAGAATGCTGTAGCATGAATGTCAATCCCCACAGCTTCATTACCATAACTAAGACAAAGTCATCTGTAGTGTAAATATTTCAAGGAGAAGCTGAGGTGAAACGTGTCTTACTTATGCAGTCGTTCCTGTCGGGGGAACGGGTGCCGTAGAAACCATTGGGGCAGGAGGCCAGACACACTCCGATCTGCCTCATCCCGTCCCTCTCCAGGTGAATAAAAAGCTTGGGTTTGCACGTCAGACAGCCATTGTAAACGGAGCAGGTCTGACAGCCTCCCTGGCATCCCTGGGTGCTCACGCCTGAACCCTCTGTGGTAGAAACATCATTTTTACATTAGGATCAAATAACATGTGTGCTCAAAATGATGTATGAAAATGTAAAGATCTGAGGTGTGTAATGGATACACATAATTTATGTATTTTCTGGAGTCTGAAACCACTGGTGTCAGTCTAGGCCTTTTCTTTCATTTGAAAGTCTTTGGAAAACATACTTTTGCACAGCTACAATATTATTTAGCTATATATAATGTAAGAGAAAATGTGCAGTCACCTTGTCATCATTGCAAAATCTAAATGTGGACTGATGCAAAAAAGACAAACAATATTATTTTAAAAACTAGCATATTTAGATAAAATGTAACATGTTTATTCTGTTACTTTGTAATATATATTGTATGTTTGTCTATTTTAAAGTTTTCTCTTATCAAGCAGTAGTTGCTGTATCATCACTGCTTATTTTCTTTAAAGTTCAGCTTTACTTAACTTTGCTGCACCACCAATAGTTGCACAAAATGTTTTCATGTTAGTGTTAATAGTCTCACTAGTCTCTGTTTTCTCATTCTGGCTACCTGATTAGCTGCTTTTACTCAACTTTCCAAGAGTAAATGGCACAAGGGCTTTTTTTTATCCAACTGCCTGTAAATAATGTCACTGATTCAATAGATGCTTTTGAGGACTAAATAATCACTGTATTACTGCCAAAGTTTGACTAGTGGCATCATATATTTGAAAGCTATTTTTGTTTGAAAGTTTTGTTTGAATCTGTATAGCGTGTTATATCAATTCACATTTAATGCCATTGCATATCGTTTAAAAGTTTGGGGTCAATACAATTTTTAAAAAGAAAATAATGCAATAAATTCACCATTCACAAATTGACAGGGGATCTAACCAATCATAACGCAGAATCCGCCGTTTTGTCCGACAAAGCACTCAGGGTAGATTAACAAGTCAGTAGATTAACGTCAGTGGACTTGAACTTGAAAAATGGTGTGTACTGAGATCTTTCCGTGGTTGAAACAACATTCCTTC
This sequence comes from Hypophthalmichthys molitrix, assembly GCA_037950675.1. NCBI lineage: Eukaryota > Metazoa > Chordata > Actinopteri > Cypriniformes > Xenocyprididae > Hypophthalmichthys > Hypophthalmichthys molitrix. Next base: position 17,088,720 of record CM075507.1, read on the forward strand.
TGATGTTCATTCATGTTTATTTGATGCTATAAATTAACTAGTAGGAAGAGATGATCGGTTCACGAGCTGCTTGATCCGAGGCGCTACAGCGAACTGTCACGACACACTAAAGAGGCACAAAATGGTATTTTTTGTTTAAATTTCTTTAAAAAAAATTTAAAAATTTTTACATTTGAGACTTTGTTTAATATCAAAAGTAACCTGCTCTGTCTTGTCTGTCGATGAGTTATCAGTGTCCTCTTTGCTTTCCGATATATTTTTCACTGCGTGAGAACATGGTGTGTGGCTTGAGAGCGGCATGGCTTGTCGGATGTAGAAACAGTAACCAAAGAGGGCGGGTCTTTGCGACAAGTACAATGCAACCCCATGCCCTTCTCATATTTTCCTGTCCTCTGTCCACTTCCTCTAAAAAATGTTAGAAATATATTTGCAAAAAAAGACACTTTAGTAAACAGTTTCACATTTCAAGACATAATGTGTAGGAATCCAAATTTTTTTTGGAGTCTAGAAAACCGAACAGAAAACCTTGTTTCTCCTGCCAGGACCTAGTTAAAACAAAACATACTTGGCATTTACTTGGACATTCTCAACATTTATAAGAGCAAACAGGAATGGTGGGTACAACTAAATGGTTCCAGGTTCTCCGAGGAAAGACCAGAGCCATCAATTAAGGCTACAACAGTGACCATAATGTAGTGTAATAATAAACACGACAGGAAGCACAGTCATCTGTGGATTCTCCTGGCAGAGAAACTAATCAACAGAGACACGTTGCATACCGGGGTTTGCACGCAAATGGCAGCACAGTAGCCTTTGTGTTCATAAGCGCACAAACAGAGCGGCCTCACTGTGACAAAACCCCAGTCAGAATCATCTCGTCTCCACTGGAGACCTACAGCTGCAAATACATGCTGAAGCAGCCCACCACAAATGTATGACAAAGAGCTTTCTCAATGTCCTAGTGACATATTTAGAAAACACTCCCAGTCACAAATCCCTTAAGATCTGCTCTTAAATTACAGAGCTGATTGCTGACCTGTTATACGACCTGACAACCTTCTGGACAGAACGTATCTGAAAGAAAGAGAGATGATATTTCTGAGAAATAGTCTTGACTGTGTTCAAGGGGATTAAGAGAAAGTTTTCTTCAGATTTTTGCTCAAGGGATTGTGAATAATGTCTATGCACTATGGCCTCATTGTTTTGGCTCGGGAACTGAAGAGGTAAAAGTGATTGAGTTCACAGTTACTGTGAGAAGAACAGACGTTCACTGATCTAATCGCATCATACTGTAAAGTACAGTGTAGTACCTCACTGAATTCGGCAAGGTAAAAAATAGAAGGTGCTTCAGGGAGTATCTCTGATTAAAGTCAATCGGTTCCAGGTGTCTCTGAAATGTCAGTCTCAGATGGTTAAAGGCTCTGCATTTTAGAAGGGACTGACCCGGTCTCAGCATCTGGATGAGGGTGAGGTAGGGGCAACACATAGATTGGTCTAGCTCAACTTAAGAGAGGCAAAAAATAACTTCTGCTTCTACTTTCACTTATGTAATTTGAAATGATATGGCTTGAAAGGATGTTACATAGTGAGGATTTCTACAACCATTGGTAAATCTAAACAATAAGGCAGCAGGAAATAACGCTCCTCAACATCACTGTAACACACAGGCTCACAAAGAGTCTTTTTGCTTGTAAAAATTTCAATATACAATATGATAAAAGACACCAATGTTCAACAAATTGTAACATTTATAATTAAAAATCTGAATGAACACTTATTTCACCAAGTAAAATCTAATTATAACTGTAGGCTGTATATATATATATACACACACACACACACATACTACTGTTCAAAAGATTTACTGTTTTTTTAAAGAAGTATCTTAGTTCACCAAGGCCGCATTTATTTGATCAAAAATACAATAAAAATAAAAAGCAGAGTCTTTACTCTAATCTTCAGTGATCCTTCAGAAATCATTCTAATATTCTGATTTGCTGCTCAAGTAACATTTTTTATTAGCAATGATGAAAACAGTTGCAGTGTTTTTTTGTGGAAACTGAGGCCATTTCCACCTGGTATTAAGATGCGTTTTGGTTGATCGGATCACAAGTAGATGAGGGAGACACATACCCGTTTCCACCTGGTATTTTATTCCATCACTTTTGTCTACTTTCAACCACTTCTCTCCTGATTTTTCTATGGGCAGGTAAATGTATGTATTTTTTCATACATGCTCACGCAATTTACATATGAACACGCCTAGAGATGACGGAAAAACATAGAGAGAGCATCAGCTTTCATTTCTGCTCTGATAGCCACAATACCACGCCAAACGCTATGAAATGGTGAGAGAACATTGTGCTTGGTACATTTTTCGTCTTCAAACCAAACTTGGGTCTCCAGCCGGCAAAGTTTAAATCTCGTTTGGATCGCGCGCTTCTCATAATGTTTACACGTTAGGTCATTAGAGAGTAGGCTGTTTAGTGGCTGTACTTTGAACACATTCAACCACATGAGCGTCTACACTACGAAGGCAATCCGGTCAAATGCGTTTTCAACTACCTCTGGAAGTGGTAGAAAGTGGACAAGCTCAAAATGTTTTACAACCTGTTTACACCTGTATTTAGCGTTGTACACTTGTGATCCGATTGACCAAAAAGCACCTTAATACCAGGTGAAAACAGGGCCTTTGATGAATCGAAAATTCAAAATAACAACATTTGAAATATAAATTTTTTAACATTAAAATGTCTTTACTGTCAAGTTTGATCAATTTCATATGTCCTTGCTGACAGACAGACACAGACAGACAGACAAACATATAGATAGATAGATAGATAGAGCTGTTTTCAGCCTGTCTTACATTCCATACTACTGAACTCGGGCATCATTGTTGTTGTTTTTCCTGTCTCCCTCCCCTGATTTTCAGAGTTCAGTCTTGGCTGCCAGATTGCCATAGATCAAGGATATTCTGTTTGACATATCTAAGCAATCTTTACAACTGCTGTCCATTTGCCCACATGTGTTCCTGCCAAAGCTCTCTAATTCACAGAACCCTTTACACAGAGGAATTCTGCCTGCCCTTGCACTGCCACAGCCCCTGGGTCGGCTTGCATAACAACCACACGAGCACTTCTGAAATCCGAACGTTCGAAATCGCTTTGCCACGGTTCAAACTCAAGGACCACAAAAGCAAGCATTCCCAGAATCTATCGCGGCAGAGTTAAAACCTAATTAAATAACAAAATGTCAGACATCAACATTAAACAAAAGCATTTGCTTGTTGCCCAAAGGCTTGTGGTCTGAGTCGGTGAGGCAAGCCGGCACAATTAATTTCCTGGGATATTTTTGGGGAGGCCACACACAAGCAGAGATAATTTACTAAAAAACACAGCCATGCCTTGATTCACAAGGAAATTAATTACCACATACTGTCATTGACAAAGCTGTGTGGGACGTTATTTGTAAGGCTTCTTTTTAAACTTAAATGGTGACCTCACCTTTCATATCATCTGTGACCTAGTACACTCATATTAGAAAAAAGTGTATTCCTGTACCACAAATACACTCACATTAAAAATAAATACTCTTGCAAAGCAGTCATATGCACAGAAGACATTCTGATATTATAAGTTCAGATGTTACAAATACTTTGGCATTAAAAGGTATCGATTTTACATGCAAATCAAAGCCTTGTGGCTTCTACTTGCAGAGACACAGAGATGCACATGCAGAACACAGGAAGTGTTTGAGGTCAGACGACCGTTTGGTCACTCGCTGTAAACTGATAAATCAGTCATGGTCATTCACCCAGGTTTCTGTCCATCACAGACATTTCAAAGTCTCTTAATTAGCAGCCCTGATGATGGCTGGTGCATACAAGAGGACAGCGGTCATCATGTTTGTCACACTTCACTGTCAAAGTGTTATACAGCAAAGATTTGACCTTGCATTTAAAGATTCATCACCCTGCACACCTGTATCTATTCATAACATCACTTTGGAATATTTTGATATATTAGTCAAAATCTGATTAGGGGTAATTAAATGTAACAAATCATGTAAAAATGTATCATCTTTTATTGGAAAATTAAACAATATTTTTCATTAAACTTTGATAACTGCCTTAATCTTTTAAACAACTGAGAAGATGGTGATCAAACTACATTTTATAAAAATCACGTCAAGTTTATAATATATATTACATCAGCATATGAGAGTCAGATTGGACGACTACAGGGACTCATCACAAGATCACTCATTTAACAGTTGAAATATTGCCAAAATTATAAAAAAAAAATAAAAGTCAAGAATAAAAAATTACTGAAAATATTAAAATGCATAGTTTGTAGATAAAAAACATCCATTAAAACCAACACGTCGAACAATGTTCACTAACCAGCGAAGTTTTTCAAATGTATTGGCCTTTATTTTCTTTTGCATGCAGTGTGAAGTATTTCCGATTCAATTTTAGCAAGTGAAGAACAATTTTATACTCATGTACGTTATCGTCTCTGACAGACAGCATGTTGAAGTCGCTCAGGCAGCCATTTTCTCCATCTTCTCGGAAATCAATATCATGTTATTTTTTGACAGACATGTTGTAATATTCAAATGACGTGGATTTGAAAACAGATGGATCGTAAGGTAATAATTATTTCTTAGCCAGCAAGTATACAGTGAAGTGACCCATAAGTGTGTTATGTCGATGTTCTTAGTTGTAATATTCCAACCGACAGCCAGTCTAAGTTTTTGACGGATGTGATAATGTGCATAAGGAGTCAACTATGTTTGATTTTTGAGTAATTATAAAATGTGCTGGAGACATTCAAAATGCTTTTTTGCGTATAGTTCATTACACTTATTTTACGGAATTACGTTTATTTAAGCGCTTATATAAATTACATGTTACTCAGAGACTGACATGTTTGGCTTGTCAAAAATGTTATATTCAGCTGTCGCAAATTCATTGCTTTGTTTTGATGCACAAAGTTGCTTTTATTGCCTATATCAAAAAATCTTTTATTTAAACCCCATGAAAATGCATATCCTGTTGTAAATAACAGTGAAAAATCACTTTTTAAAAGTGTTGTTCCGTTATTAGCAGGTTTTGACTCATATGAATTGATCAAAAAATATGCTGAAATGAGTGAAATGATTCTGCTCTTTAAGGATAACCCAAAACTGTTTCCTCTTTAAATTCAAAATGACAGTTGTGTGCTCAACTAAATAGCTGTCAAAGTCAGATTAGACACATATTTTTCTTATATGCCACATGAGAGCACATACTTAGTATGCTGAAGACAATGTCCTGACCACAGCCCACAATTCTAACATCATCTCAGTTTTAAACAGAAAATATGGCTGAGGGCTTTGTATTTTGAATTCCATAATATTATTTTGTTCTATTAGACTTGAAATAACCCAGTGAACACCACATAGCCATGATGGCATTTTTGTGGCTCCCTGATACCAAAAGTTATTTTCTTGCTCTAATTGGCTTTGTCACAATTTGGACCACATGTTTATACATTCATTCTAATCTACCCTTTAAAGTCATATTTGCAGATTACTTTTTTTCTTATTAAAATAAAAATCATACTCAGCTCCACAGTCCTGGAGCCTGTCATGCAGGCATTGCTTATTTCAAAGCCGAGTTTTCCAAAATTAAGTTTCTTTCTCCCATATAAACCAAAAATGTTCTTATAAACACTTCATCCAGGGCCATAACCACCATAGACAGTGACGGGGGCATGACCTCCAAATTACACTTAGTCCGCCACAATCCTGGGTAGGGCTATTTGGTTACAACCTTGACGTAATACTTCTGATTAAAATGGCCTTTTGAAAGAAATGGGGAATTTCTTAGTTACCTTGAACTAAAACTATGAAACTTTGTGCAATAAATTATAAAACATGTACCAGCAGCAGGTCGTTTATGTCCTCAACTAAAGATGCCCCAATGGCCATGAAGGCGTGAGAGAGGTTCGGGACAGAAAATGTGTAACAACTAAATTTAAAAATGTGTTTTTTCAGTTGTATTCAACATTGTGACAAACTGGAAGCGTAGTTTCTTTTTTTCTTTTTTTTTATCAATGCTGAACTTATTGATACATGTTGTTGCGTCTCCGCGAGCAGGAACAGTCAACAAATGCGTGAAACGGACCAAGCGCACTACAAAGGGATTTCAGCGTAATGCAGTGGCCGCTAGAGAGCGATCCAAACAAGAAATTGGACTGGCCATAGATACTAGACGAACAGTTCACAACGAAAGTATAATAATAATAGTGAACAAATTCATGCTTTCATGTTCGCTGTGCTATAAAATAACAGCACGAGACTGTAAAGCAAAACACGAGTAAAACGTTACTCGTCAACGGAAGGTAGGCTAACATAAGAACTTCATCATAGCCTAATACATGATTTAAATCACATTATAAAACCAGCGGTCTGTTCCTCGCCGATGTTGGCTAAGCTACGTGTCCAAATCAAACCGCACAAGCGTCTACTAAAAAGAAAACATCTGTCGTGACTTGCGCGGATGTCTTCTAACTCTACTTTTAACTCAGCGCAACATTTCCCATCAGATGTTTATCTAGGATGTCTAAGTAGCCTAGCTGTTTTCTCCCTTCCAAAACGCACTGTAGTGACACTTATGTGGAATACCCCTTAATTAAGCCATCAAAACGAAACCATGAGGAACACAGTCACTCTTTAGTGACAGGCTCATCTCAAGCAACAGTTTGCAGGGTTGCCAGGTCTTTGTAACAAACTATTCTAAAACCAGCCTAATTATAAGACCAAACCCCTTAAAAACAAACCTATAGCAAACTACAGTATTATACGCATTTTAAAATCCTTTCAAATCGTTTAAGTTTATTTTACTATTTTCGAAGTTTGCAGTAAAAATGTAACCGGGCAGAGGGTTGTGTGGATAATGTACACAGTGCCATACCGCTATTACTTCATATGGACCTCATTCAGAGTAGAGACCATATTGAATTTTTCCCGAATGAAAACGAGGCTGTGGGAGATAGGCGATGGAAAATACATTTCTCCCCCAAAAAGAAGAAAATAAAATTAGACATGACATAGACCTATAAGACTACTGAACTAGTGAACAGCATAAAATAACATATGGCATCTACCCCGAGTAAGGTTATTACTTACTGTTTCACTACATTCACTGTAGCTATTGTTTCTTAATCACAGATGGTCTGCCTATCTACATAAAATATAATTTAACCTGTTGTTGGCTGGTTGAACAAAACACTTTTTCCATTTAACCCTCACACCACAGAAAAAATAAAATAAAATCAACCCACTACCACAAATGTGAAGTATTTCCGAGGGAAATTTCTGCGCATTTGGCAACCCAGGCAGTTTGTCACAAAATGCAAACGGAGAAAACAGCGATATACTCCTGTTGTCATAAGAACAAAAATAGCATATCTATTTCGATAACAATAACTCAAACACAGTTCTTCCAGCTGGTTAGAAATATTTAACTGCTTTAGTTATCAGCTGCCTATATGCCGAACCATAGAAGAGATTCCGCTGGTTTTCGTTTTAGCTTTTGAGTTTTAGATTTTTTTTTTTTTTTTGCAATGGCGCGTCTTCATTGACAATATATATATATATATATATATATATATATATATATATATATATATATATATATATATTTTTTTTTTTTTTTCTCTTAGTAAACCTTTACCTTAATCAGTTTCCTATCACCTGATCATTTTGCCATATCGATATTCTCCCATAAACGATTTTTAAAGACTTATAGCTAAACAATAATTTTACTTGTTTAAGTCTTTTAAAATGAGAAAAAGTATGACATATGTTTTAAAACATCATGACCACAAAAAAAAAAGAAAAAAAAAAAAAAAAAAAAAAAAAAGCGAGTGACACAAACAGCCAGTACAAGTCACGGTGCAGGTGTGCGCAAAGCATCAGATCAGCCGCGCGCAGAACTTACGTTTGTGTAGCCGGTGCCTGGAGCCTTGATGCTGACAGTTTGTGTATTCCATACAATGCAAGATCAAAACAATGGAGATCAGTTGTAATTGCATAGTAATCAGGGGAATGATGCTTGTCTTGTCAATTTCAATGTCCCTTATCGCACTTTGATCTGTGCAAAACTCAATATGTTATTCCTAAATCGGGCAGAAGCCCCAGCTCTGCTCACGCGCAAGAGGAACAGAATTTTCAATGGCCCAAATGCACCTGGGCCGATTCGGCAGTAACATATTGGAGGCAATCCACATATGTGCCACTGTGAGATATCCAAAGAGAGAGCCACTCATTCCATGGAAACAATGAAAGTGTTAGTTCTCCATCCAGCGCACTGTAAGCAAAACGGGGAGAAGGGAATCAAATTAAATTGACATGGTGATAAATTTGGATTGTCTTCCTTAATGACTGTATGTATTTCCCCTCTGTGATCCAGCACGACACGTCCAGGTGTGAAGGTTACTTTATTTATTGAGCCTGGCATGTAGGAGGTCCTCGCGTCATCCTCATCACAGCATCTCGAGGAACTTTCAGTGAAACTTTGGCGCTTGATTTGTAAATAGTCGCCGAAACTTCGCTCTTCTCTGTTCAATCTCTATAGCTCACAGTTTCACGGTTGAGCAATTCACTATCTCTCCCTTTCTCTCGCCTGCTCCCAGCTCGTATGCTCGTCTGGTAACTGATGACTTCAGCTCTCTGCCGTCTCTTTCCCCCCTCTGAACTCCAAAGTTTATTTAGAGGGCGAGCCCCCCACGTCAGACACCCCACGGGCTACCAACACTCGCTTTTTTCATTATATCACGTTTTCCAAAACTCGAGAACATGAATGGAAAAAGCAGACAGACAGACAGACAGACAGATAGATAGATAGATAGATAGATAGATAGATAGATAGACAACATAACACATTTATCCAAGAAGAAATTAACCAAGAAATTAATCAATTACAAATTAATTTCTGTAACCTTTGTTTTTATTAAGTTAGTTAAGCCTTTTTACTTGTATTTGGAATACATTACACTATATAATTTTCTCAGGTTTCATATTTTTCAGATATTAATTTTATATTCAAATACAACTCAATAATATTTACTGGCTGGCTATACGTTTGCGATAACAGAGGAAGTTCCATTGTGATCCTCTAGAGGGAGTCAGTGCTATAAGAGCCACATTGCTGAGCACAGCACTGCATACAGGCAAATAAACTGCGTGTCTTTTGTTTAAGCACGTCTGAGATGCATTTTCAGTTGATATGCATGCCATGGCCACATAAAGACAAATTCTTGAATTTTTGTGTGTGTGTGTGCTGTAGAGCATAAACAATGGTGGTGATCACTGGTGTACGTGAGAGCGCTGCACAGCGCAGTGGTTCCCTCTTCTCCCACAGGGAAGCTTATTTACACGTCTGGCAGTGGGACGGGGAGGCCTGCTTTTCTTAACCAGCGTGTTGATGTTTATAAGAATATGAGGTGGACCAATGTTTCCCCTGTTGTGGCTGCTCCATCAATCACAATGGGTGCAGAGGGGAAAAATGCCATAAATTTTGGAGGACTCCTTCTAGTAAAGTGCAGTTTTTCGTGCCCAGTACCGCTGGAGAGGGAGGTCGCTTTTCAGATTAGAGGGATTTAACGGCCGCTTTTTGTTCTTGATTATTCATTAATGAGTAGTCTTTGGTAAATTCAGTTGCAAGGGATAAAACATGGTTTAGTCTGTGGTTGTCGATGTGGGGGGTGGACATTCCAAGGGAGTTGATCTTCATATAGGAAGGGGGGGACAGAATAAAGCCCCTCTTTGTGCCCCCTACTCCTCTGATAAATTAGTCCCAGCGACAAGCTCTAACGGGGAGCGGGGAAGAGGACGTGAGGTCATTTGGTCACTCTATGCGACGGCCGATGAGAGAAGCCGTCAGCAGCCTGAAATGAAGCTGGGCAGGTGCACCACGCCGACAAGGAGCAAAGGTAACTGAAAATGTGTGAGGCCTGCAATATCACACATGGAAGTAATCTGCGTAAATGGCTGCATAGATGCTATGCGCTACTTTTGTCTAATCCTGACACTGGAGTATTTAAGAAGACCAGACGCCAGAAGACCAGACAGTATATTTTTATTACAGGACCTTGTTGCTCCAAGAGGCATTACAGAGTGGACCACATGGCTCCATGCACTCTCATCCATCCTGATCCCATCACATTCCCACCCCTTAAACCGGACAAGAGATCCCAGTGCAGGCAATGGTGTGGTGTGCTATTGTGCAGAGCTGACCTAATAAGTAGGCGGCTGTGTCATGAAATACTCTTATTTGGAGTCGAGAGGATTAAAACAGCAGTGCACAAGGTAGTTAGTGGTACTGAAGCAGGAAGGAGACAGGAGAAGATGAAGATTCTGCCATGTGCTAAGGACTGATAAACAAGGGTTTGGGTCTGTCAGCTGCATAAGCATAACTTAAACACCGGGAAGTGGTGAATGACGTGCAAACTCACGTGTGTGCTGTGGTCTCACTTTCACCTGCTCCCCGAAATCCTCAGCAGAATTAAGGTCTTCCAAATAGCAGAGTTGTGCATATTTCAGAATTGAGAAGAATACATTTAAATTCAAAGAAATTCATATAAAAATTTTTAACTAAAAATGCAAAGGCCTATATTGATAGATTACATAAATCAATATATTTAATTATTTAATCTTTAATAAATTAAATATTTTAATAATTTAATATAGGCTTATATATGTTGCAATATACCGGTACTGACGTTAACTGTGATATTAAAAAAATGAAATATCGTTATCGTGTTAATTTGGGGTGTCGCAATATACCGGTATTGGCAATATTGACCGATCAGGCATAACATATGACCATCCTCCTAATATTGTGTTGGTCCCCAATTTTGCTGCCAAAACAGCCCTGATCCGTCGAGGCATGGTCTCCAATAGATCCCTGAAGGTGTGCTGTGGTATCTGGCACCAAGATGTTAGCAGCAGATCCTTTAAGTCCTGTAAGTTGTGAGGTGGGGCCTCCATGGATCGGACTTGTTTGTTCAGCACATCCCACAGATGCTCAATTGGATTGAGATCTGGGGAATTTGGAGGCCAAGTCAACACCTTAAACTCGGTGTTGTGCTCCACAAAGTATTCCTGAACCATTTTGCTGTGTGGCAAGGCGCATTATCCTGCTGAAAGAGGCCACATCCACCAGGGAATACTATTTTCATGAAAGGGTGTACGTGGTCTGCAACAATGCTTAGGTAGGTGGTACGTGTCAAAGGAACATCCACATGGATGGCAGGACCCAAGGTTTCCCAGCAGAACATTGCCCAAAGCATCACACTGCCTCTGCCAGCTTGCCTTCTTCCCATAGTGCATCCTGGTGCCATGTGTTCCCCAGGTAAGCGACGTATACGCACACGGCCATCCACGTGATGTAAAAGAAAACATGATTCATCAGACCAGGCACCTTCTTCCATTGCTCTGTGGTCCAGTTCTCAAGCGCCCACTGTTGACACTTTCGACGGTGGACAGGGGTCAGCATGGGCACCCTGACTGGTCTGCGGCTATGCAGCCCCATATGCAACAAACTGTGATGCACTGTGTATCCTGACACCTTTCTATGAGAACCAGCATTAACTTCTTGAGCAGTTTGAGCTACAGTAGCTCGTCTGTTGGATCAGACCACACGGGCCAGCCTTCGCTCCCCACGTGCATCAGTGAGCCTTGGCCGCCCATGACTCTGTCGCCGGTTCACCACTGTTCCACCACTGTATATATACATGTTGAATATATTTGAATTGCAATTCAGTTAATTTCAATTCTGGTTCCAAACTTCCTTTGAGATGTGGCCAATTCAATTTCACACTTATGAATTGAAAAGAAGTAAATTCTTCAGTTCACAACCCTGGCTTATAAACATTTTAACAGGGCCAGAACTGCCTAAAATCTAAATAAACAAAGAGTCTTGCTCATAGATCAGTGTGTGGTGCACTGCTTCTTTAAGCCTGACCGCTGCCACATGAAACATATGTACCTAATAAAAGTGTGAAAGCTCTTTGAAATCGATCTAATCTGAGACAACAGATTGAGCAAAGCCTACAACATACGCAGACTTGAGCGGGATTTGCAGGCTGCTGAATTCCTGTGGCGAGACAGCTGCTCGGTACAGCGGAGTCAACCAACAGCGCTCTAGAGCTTTAATCACGGCAGTTCCAACACTTCATTCAGTCTCGCTGTTGCTGAGCAACCCGTGAGCCAACCTGGGCCGTTCCGAGTGAGGGGATCGGCTGTCTATAAAGGGTCTGGTGGTTTATATTAATCAGCATGATGCCGTTAGATTCTTTCATTTTGATTAAGGTTCCTCCCCACCTCCTGACAGGTGGTCTGTCTGTCCCAGGCTGCCCTATTGTCCTGCAGCAATCACTCTCTGCCCTGGACATGTCAGGGAGGATTGGGGAACGGTCACCCTGGTGTGTGAACGTCTGCAGTTTTTCTGCCAGGCCACTACGGGTGTTGCATTTCAGCTGCCCTTGAGCTCTCTCGCGTTTGTTTGTTTGCACTTAAACACTCATTATAGTGCGGATTTTATGATGCCGCCCCCCAACTTTTTTACAGGCTCTTAATGAGACAGAGTGAGAGAGAGCAGGGACACCTGGAGGCACAGCTGACATCCACTCAGTTTAAAAAGGAGTTAAAGAATCAGACAGCACACAAGTGAAGGGAGACAATAAGTCAAAACTTATCCCCCAGCTCAGCACAGACGCTCTACTCGCTTGTCAGTTATTCAGCCTCAGTGGCTAAATCCATTTGCTATGATACAAATAATTCTGACAAAACTACTGAAGCTTTTCTAACACCAACTGTAGATATTTATTGGGTTAGTTCACCCAAAAATGAAATTCTCTCATCATTTACCTTACACTCTTTATGACTTTCTTTCTTCTGTGGAAAACAAAAGAAGTTATTTTAAAAAATGTCTGTGTTTTTTTGTCCATATGGGATAGTGTTATTATTCTAATTATCTACTATTATAGTATTTATTAATATTTTGAATTAACTTAAATTTTCAGTTTTCAAGTTTATTTCAAGTTTTAGTAATTTTGTTATGTGCTTTTGTCATTTTATTAGTTTTATTTTTTTCTTAAATATTTCTATGTAGCTTTTTATTTTTTTTAAAGGGTTACTTCACCCAAAAATGATTTTCGGAACACAAATTAAGATATTTTTGATGAAATCCGATGGCTCAGTGAAGCCTCTATTGCCAGCAATGTCACTGAACCTCTCAAGATCAAGAACCACTGTAGTCACATGAACTGTTTTAAATATGTCTGAGGTTCAGTGACATTGCTGGTAATAGAGGCTTCACTAAGCCATCAGATTTCATCAAAAATATCTTAATTTGTGTTCTGAAGATGAAGGTCTTACAGGTGTAGAACGACATGAGGGTGAGTAATAAAGTAATAAATTAAGTTTTCGTTGTAGTACTTTAGTTCAGTGTTGCTAACACAACTTTTCTTTTTTTTTTCATCTAATATTAATATTTCATTTTATTTCAATAAATGAAGATCACAATTTAGTTAACAATAACCACACTTGTGTAAAGTCAGTGGGATTCAATGTCCAGTGACTACAGCATTCTTCAAAGTATCTTCTTTTGTGTTCCATAAAACAACGGAAGTTTGGAATGACATGAGGGAGAGTAAATGATGACAGAAGTTTCCTTTTTTGGGTGAACTATACCTATATAAGTTTTTTTTTCTGTTTGATGGTACATCCATTTTTCTTGGATGCATCAGCCAATAAAATAAAGGCAAATCCAGTTTTATTTTAATTATGTAACAAAATGGCTAAGACTGTATACTGATTGATATACTGTATAAAACGTAACAGTGCATTTAAGCTGTGTGTATGTGCAGTTGTGGTGTTCCTCAGCCAGAACTTTTATACTTTCCACTTTTTTTAGCATGAAATTCAAACTGTGGAATGACTCTCTTTGGTGCTATTAAGCTTACTTTATTTTACTGGGAATCATTCTAGCATCAAGAAAACTGACAGGATACTTAAACACAGAACTCTACAGAGGACAGAACTTGAGAAAAGGTCATGGAGGACAAAAAAAAAAAAAAAAAAACCTACCCCTGAGGACACTGCCCCGAACTGGAAAATTAAAGGGATAGTTCACCCGAAAATGAAAACTCTATCATCGTCTATTCACCCTTATATTGTTCCAGATGCATGTGACTTTATTTCATCTGTGAATCACAAAATGTTTTTGAATATAACTCATTCAGACCGGTTTTGTAAACTGGATCAACTGATTCAATGAGATTCAAATCAAAAGAACGATTTATTTGCACTTATTCATTTGGCAGATGCTTTTATCCAAAGCGACTTACAAGTGAGGAATACAACAAGCGAGTCATCATGAAGAGGCAAATAGACACAAGAAGTGCGCACAATACAAGTTTCAGACATTGCTCAGAGTATCATGAGCTACAATAGAGAGGGATTAAAGGAAGTGAAAGGATAGGTAATGAAAGGATAGTTTTTTTATTTTTTTTTTAAGATGAGGTTAAGTGCTCATGAAAGAGATGAGTTTTCAGCTGTCTTTTGAATATTGCAGGGATTCTGCATTCCGGATGAAGGCAGGAAGATCGTTCAACCAGCATGGAGCAGTGAGCGAGAATGTTCTGGAGAGTGATTTTGTGTCTCTCTGTGATGGTACCACGAGCCTTCGCTCCTTTAGTGAGTGTAGGCTTTTGGTAGGGGTGTAAACTCGTAAGAGTGAGTGGAAGTAGGAGGGTGCTGAGCCTGTGGTAGATCTGTAAGCAAGAGAGATGAAGAGAGGTGTGACGTAGGCTCTTTTGGGCTCATTAAAGACAAGACATGCTGCAGCGTTCTGAATCATTTGTAGAGGCTTGATTGTGCATGATGGCAGTCCAGCCAGAAGAGTATTGCAGTAATCAAGCCTAGAAATGACCAGGGCCTGGATGAGAAGTTGTGTTGTATGTTCTGTTAGAAAGGGCCTGATTTTCCTGATGTTGTATAGTGCAAATCTGCATGACCGAGCTGTCTTCGCAATGTGGTCTTTGAAGGTCAGTTGGTCATCAAGGATTACTCCAAGACTTTTTGGCCGAATTTGATGGGGTAATTGAGGATGTACCTAGCTGGATGGTGAAATCATGCTTTAGAGTCGGATTGGCAGGGAAGACGAGAAGCTCAGTCTTTGCCAGGTTGAGCTGCAGATGATGTTCTTTCATCCATGCCGAGATGTCTGCCAGACAGCTTGAGATTCGTGCAGCTACTGTGGGATCATCTGGTTGGAATGAAAGGAAGAGCTGCGTGTCATCAGCATAGCAATGGTAGGAGAAACCATGTGCCTGTATGATGGGACCAGGTGATGTAGTGTAAATGGAGAAGAGGAGGGGTCCAAGAACTGAACCCTGAGGAACCCCGTGGTCAGTTGATGAGCTTTGGATACCTCCCCTCTCCAGGCAACCCTGAATGACCTACCTGTGAGACAGGATTCAAACCAGTGAAGTGGAGTACCTGTGATGCCCAGTTATGAGAGGGTGGACAGAAGGATCTGATGATTCACCGTGTCAAAGGCAGCAGATGGATCGAGCAGAATGAGAACTGATGATTTGGAATCAGCCTTTGCAATCCGCAAGGATTCAGTGACCGACAGTAGTGTAGTCTTGGTTGAATGGCCACTCTTGAATCCAGACTGATTGACGTCCAATTGATTGCTCTGTGAGAGGAAAGATGACACCTGGTTGAAAACAACCCGTTCAAGTGTTTTTGCTATGAATGGTAGGAGATAGACAGGTCTATAACTGTTTACAAGTGACGTGTTTAATGTGGGTTTTTTAAGCAGTGGGGTTACCTGAGCCTGCTTGAATGTGTTAGGGAAAATGCCAGTGTGGAGAGATGTGTTGATAATGTAAGGGGATGAGATCTAGAGGGCAGGTGGTAGGATGACTGGAGAGGAGCAATTTGGATAGTTTGGATTGGATTGGTCTCAGTGAGGGGAGAGAATGAAGAGAGGAGGTGTGTGGCTGTTTATGTGGTTGGTCTGAGTTCCTGTGTGTGTGGAGCTGAGAACTGACTGCTGTTGGTAGATGTTTTGTCAGTGAAAAAGTTAGCAAAATTATCAGCTGTTAGGGAGGAGGTGGGTGGTGGTGGAGGGGGACAGAGGAGAGAGTTGAATGTTTTGAAAAGTGTGCGTGTGTTTGAAGTGCTGTTGATTTTGTTGTGAAAACATGAAGATTTAGCAGCATGAACTTCGCCAGAAAAGGATGAGAGCAGAGATTGATAGCTACCTAGGTCAGATTGGTCTTTTGATTTGCGCCATTTTCTCTCTGCAGCCCTGAGTTTGGTCCGGTGTTCGCGAAGAACATCAGATAACCAGGGGTTAGAGGGAGTAGCACGTGCAGGCCTGGATGACAGAGGACAGATACTGTCTAGAGATGAAGTTAAGGTGGAACATAAAGTGTCTGTTGCTGTATTCACATCTAGAGATGAGAATTGTGTGGGTGAGTGAAGGGAGGATGATACAGCAGAGGAAAGATGAGAAGAAGAAAGAGATCGCAGGTTTCGTCTGAAGGTAACTAGAGGGGTTAGTGGTGAACAAATAAGGAGTTGTAGATTAAAAGTAATTTATGAATTGAACATAGCATCTCTTCTCAAGCACTCTCATGAATGTGTTATATTCTAAGTAGGGATGCACGATACCAAGCTCATGTACTTGTACTCGTAAATACCCCCGATACCAAAGACCGATACCTCATGTGACGTAACTGACAATTTTCCTTGCACAGAGACACTGGCGGCAGAAGCATAAACAATGTCAGCCTCAAGGGAGTGGAAATAGCCTACTTCAAAATTAATGATGACAACACACACATATCGAACTGCATGCTTTCAATTACAATTCGTTATCGATTAGTGAAGGCGGGATAGGCGGAATCGCGCTGAATGACACAAACCAAAAGCGCTCTCTCTCTCTCTCTCGCTCTCTCTCTTTCTTGCGCGCAATCCCAGTTCTCTCAGACAGCGCGCAATCAGTTCTCCTTGCGCCTGAATGGTCAAATGCACACATAGTTGTCAAAATGTCCATCGTATGGAGTGTCTCGCGTAAATACAGTCAGTTATGGCTTAAGAGGACGTAAACATTTGGCTGAAAACAGGATATGTGTCAGTATCCATGGATTCGGTCTTAAAGGGACCGTAGCATATATTTGTCATTAGTGTTAATAAAACAACAAAAGATGTTAAATAAATGTATACATGATAAATAAACCTACTGTATCTGAAAAACAAGTTTATTTAATTTGTATCTGTATAGTATTTGTTGTATTGTTTGTAAATTTCTTTTTATATAACAACAATTATATATATATATATATATATATATATATATATATATATATATATATATATTGGTAATTATGCCCTTTGAAGGTTATTGGACACTGTGAAATTTTTGTTCTTTAAGTTTGTGACAAGCACATAAAAATTATTACTCGGTCCTTAAAAAATGGTATTGGTGCATCCCTATTTCTAAGTTTACCTTTTGTATTCCACAGTAAAGGTCATACAGGTTTGGAATGGTAAGATGTAAATGACAGAATTTTTTTTTTTTTTTGGAGTGAACTATTCCTTTAAAGAAGCCTGTGAAAGAAGGCAAACAAACAAACAAATAAAACATTGTTTTCTTCCAGCCTTAAAATGTTAAAGACATTATCAGCCTGAAAAACAATGGAACATGAACTTTATTCAGAAAAACAAAACCTCCCTTTCCATTTGGTGTTTGCAATGGAAACTTGTAAAATGAAAAACAGACTAATTTCACCTCTTTGAATGTGTTGTGGCAGAACCAGCTTTAATACTACATGATTGGAGTGGAATGGAAATTTTGTCCAAAAATGTCCATAAAATGAGCCCCCTGCCCATTACAGAGGAAGGTGCTTTGGGCACACTTGCTCCTGTTCAGCCGTTGGGATTTTTTCTATTTTTCCTTTCACTTTCTCTCCCAGTTACTCACTCCTTCAACATCAGGCCAGGACGCCCTGTGAAAGCATGCTAATTAGGGTTGCACTGCTATTATTTTGACTGGGTCAGTTTTGGGTCAGTAACATCTTAAACCCTCCATCGCCATATTATAAACCCACATTAGTCAAGGTATTTCACAAAACCATGCAACTAATTGTAGCCTAAAGCACCTTGTTAGAAAGACCATAAAGATAAAAAAAGGAATTACATAACTAAGAGGTTAACTGAATAGAAGGTAGACATAAAATCTATTTGGACATTGAATAAATGTAACAGAATACTTGCTTGTTATTCATACCATTTCATTCAACTTGTTTAGTTGTTCAAATGTACTGATCATGTGACCATCAAATATAAATCAATAGTTGTCCTCAAACAATGCTGGACCCTGAAGATGCCTGTTTTAAATTAAGTCAGAACATTTGGCCATTAAGTTACAAGATCTTTGTATTTCATAATTTGAAAGAAAAATAAAAGTGTTCAAACTCGTTAAAACTCAGTGGCGCTAATTACATTCTTAAAAGCCCATCATATAAAACTATACCAAAGACCTATAAAACAGTGTGATTCAAGGAATGGGTTTTTATTATCAAAACCTACCGAATAATTAAGACCAAAATTGGTGGAAACTAATGGCCACAAGACTGGCCTTGCTAGGACTGACTGACGTGACGGGATGCTGATCGATTGTGATGGCAAAAGGAAACACATGTGTGCCGTGTGTCGGATACAAGAGGCCCGTAAAAAAAAGCCCCTGCCTGACTGCTGGGGTGGAGAATGGCCACTTTTGGCTGTTTATGGCGAGTGATAATAGCCCCTCCATAAAACAAACCCTGTGCTAATTATGCTGGTGGTCGCTCAACAGCACCTCAGCAGTAGCTCTAATGAGTTACACCAGGGGTGCCCACACTTTTTTGCCTGATGATCTACTTTTAAAATGATCAACTAAATGAGATCTACCAACCAAAAAACAACAACAACAAAAAAAAACAGCTTCAAAAAATACATTTCAAATGCTTGTTGCAACTACTGCATGTATCTCTACATGGAATTAAGGAAAATAATAATAGGCCTACATGTTCATGTTGATATTCAATTTGAACAATTTTCAATTTTAACACTAAACTCAAAACAGATTACAATAGCCAGGGCATTTACCTTATTCTGATGACTTGCACTGAATAGAATCAGACAGTTTTACATAATCTTTGTCGACAAAACACAGCTGCCAAAGTCTAAACTGGTGTCAATCACAACTGACGGAGTACATGCGATGGTCGGCAGTTCAAACGGATTCATTGCTAAGTACAAGGAGGAGGATGCTTTTCCCGACTTCCTTAATTAGCATTGTATTATACACCAACAAGCTCTATGTGCGAAAATGCTGAACATGAAAGAGATGTGGATGTGTCCATGAAAATCGTCTGCTCAATACATGCACGCTCACTTCAGAGACGGCTGTTTCGTGCATCTTTGGAGGAAGCCGACTTTGCGCTCCATTCTCCAAAGTTCTCCGGCTAGTTGTCATGGCAACTGAATAAACTGAATTTTGCCTGGCAAAAATGTATTAGTCAAATGCAAGTCAGACAGATTCTAATTTAACAAAAGCATTTATTAAAATTGTGTGCGATCTACCAGCATTGTCTTTGCGATCGACTGGTAGATCGCGATTGACCTATTGGGCACCCCTGAGTTACATTATGTAAATCCAATAGATATGGATCCTATGGGACATGTTACGAATTATAATATAGAGCAAAGAATACCAACATAAAAATGCTTAAACATGAGTAAATCATTTTGGTCCCTTTTAACAGTAACATTTAAGGGGGTGGGATGTAATGCTATTTCATGCATTCTGACTTATTTACACTGCTAAAGAGTTGCATTCTCATGCTAAACATGGCCAAAGTTTCAAAACACGAGTTGGACATATGATGGAGTATTTCTGTGCCAAATACACTACTTCCAGTTTCGGAAAGTTTTTTTCCAATATGGCCTGTATGACGTCAAAAGAGAGCAGAATTCCCTGTATAGGCACTTCTCCCTTATAAGCGTGTGCTTATAAACCACTAGAACAGTGTTATATATTTTGTTGACTAGTGTACTTACATTATCCCAAATGTTTTCAAGAATGTTTAAATCCAGAGAAATAAGCAGTTTTAACCGGGACACAGACCATGTCCGTGTGTCACCTATCAATAACATCATACCCGTGTTATCCTCGATTTGGAACCATAGAAACACCAAAGATGCTTTAATATGTTATGTGTTTTATTAGGCAGGTGAGCAACTGTTTGGACACATTCATCGACAGAAAACTAATCATTGTTATATAGCTCAACACAGTAAGTCTTATTGTTTAAATCTCGTTTTCTTGATTTACAGCGAGTACCATGTTTTACCATGTCTAATATCAATCTAGCTTACTGCAGTGTGCAACAAGTGCCTCATAGCAGCCGCCGAGCGAATGCATTATTAGCATTATAACAATTTTCAACACACAAATGTATCTAATATGATAAAACAGCGCTGCATTACTCTACATACGCTTGACCGGAAGAAGCGGAAGCAGTGACTGTGGCGTAATAAAAGCTCCACTGCTCTCGAGCCGTGTGTCATGCTTGTCTCTCATTAGCAATTGCTCCAGTGGCCTCATTCCACTCCAACAGCTTTCAGCCACACCCTGCTTCATACTACAGTAATGTTAATAAATCCTTAATCCATTAGCTCATCCATGAATATGATTTCTGCCCAAGTCTCGTCGGATTCTTTTCCACCAACTATAGACATGAAGACAACACCTCCCATGATTCCACAAAATCAAGGTGTCACCAAGCTACGCCTTTGTTTTGAATAAGCGACCTCTAGAGGCGAAAACTACATAGTGTACCTTTAAGACTTGATATGAAATATATATAATGTCAGGAAAAAAGGGCAACATTTTTTAGCTTGTCACTGGGGCAGTAACCAAAAAGGTACACCCTTTTAACCTTATTTATTTCTAAAGGATGGATATGAGTACCTTAAAGAGATAGTTCACCTCAAAATGAAGCATCTGTCATCATTTACTCAACATAAATGCGTTCCAAACCTGTCTGACTTTCTTCTTCAAAACACATCAGACAATATTAAGGTATGCCTAAAGATGCGTTTTTTTGTACTTTCATGTTCTCAAAGTGCAGATCTTCGTCTCTTCAGATTCTGCTGGAGAGAAAACAGCTCTGATGATCTAACAGCATAATCTGGAAGAAGGGGGCACTCTTTAAGCACAACCCGGAGATGAGCAATTTCCATTATAGATGACTCATGTTTGTCTTATATTTAAACTTACTGGAATTTTGTAATGGCCAACAGGTGGCAAAGAAAGAATGTGAGGAAAAGAGAGACAGAAATACATTTACCTGTGGGGAAGATCCTCCAAATTACACTGAGAAAAGAAAGATCATCCTACGTCCTCTTGCACATGGACATTTCATACAGCATAAAAACAAATATATTTTCATCAACTTCTTATAATATATTACATTATATATTGATGTTAAATATATATTTATATAAATGTGTATATATATATATATTTTATATATGTATATATATATAGTTTTAGTCGCTTTTATTTAGTCGATTTTTATATAAATGTATTTTTTTTCTTCATTTAAATAAATAAATAAAATAAATAAGCATTGTTTACAACTTATACATATTTAGCATATATTTCAAATATAGATCGAGATTAATGGGAATGCTAATGGATAGCTCACATTAACATGCAATTTCTCTTGTTATTTTGGGCAAAAGACTCAGAAAGGAAGTAAAGTTTGTAGTGCAGGTGGTCCTGGATCTAACTCCAGATACTAATTCTGAACAGAAGTATCTCTCTCTCTCTCATTTTATCAAACACACAAATTAACTGTGCTTGCCAGAGTTCTCATGTTTCTGGTTTCCTCATTTCAAATTTACCAACAATACAGTTCAGACATCATTGCCTTAATACGAAAGCCGTTCCTTATTTGGTTAGACAATCTCTTTTTCCATCCCTTATCCTGACGAATGCTTGGAACTCAGGACCCTGCAAATAAAAGCCTGACTAGCCATAAAGACTTATTTATACTTTTTAGCATCAATAAAGTAATCATCCTCCAACTATGTAATCTACTAGATTTTAATGCTGGCTGTTAGGAGAAAGAGATTTATGAGCACTGCGAGGTGTTTTGTGAGAACGGAAAAACACAGCCTTAACAGCGACCTGGCACGCAGCTCGTACAAACCTTTGACTAAAGTCCTCTCTCTTTTCAATTTTACTGTGCACATAAAGCCCCAACAGGAATATTAGTCTATCCATCCATTCGCTCCTCCCAGACGTCCTCTTCCTGCCACGGTCGCTTGTTCACAGTTGTAAAAGGTAGGCCTGTAAATATACTGTCAACTTACAACTACAACAACACGAGAGCTTTTACAGCAATGGAATAAAATACTAACACACCATCTCTCCACATGCTGCCCTGCGTTTCAGAGTGCAAAAAAAAAAAATATACAACACAAAACTCCCTTGATATATAGCTTTCTGTCAATGCTTTGAAAAGATTTATAAATAAATTATATATATATATATATATATATATATATATATATATATATATATATATATTAAAAAGCTCCCCTGATATGAAGACATTTTTTGTTTATCCCTGTTGCACCCCTGTACTGTTTGTACTGTATGTTGGTGAGCTCAAGTGTGGCACATGGCAATGTATTCTGTTATGGTAGCACATGGCATACTAAGAACATACATGATATTCTGAGGGAAGATGCATGCTTTGGGTGGCAGTATGCAAAGGTTTCTAAGTTGTGTCTGAGGCAAGCTGCAGTTTGCCCTTGTGACAGCTTGTATTTCACACACTGTTTGAAGAACTTTAGAGTGAAAACAAATCAACAAACACCACAACCCTACTGAACCACCACAAACACACACATTCTCTTTGCTACCGCTCACCCACACCCCACACAATGCTGTCTCAGAGCTCCCATTGAGAACTGTCATCAGTTGGAAGCTCTGGTGATCACATTCGCTTGGTGCAGAGAGAAAACGCACTGTTCCCCAGAGAAAGACGATAGAGAGAGAGAGAGAGGGGTTGAGAAAGTGAAAGATGCAGAGTGAGGAGAGGGTGAAAAGCAAGGGAATGGGAGAAGTGGATAGAACGGATAATGAACAAGAAATCAAAAGGGGACAAATAGGGATCAGCTGCTTTTCCCTGCTCACCTGTGTTCAAAGGCCAGGCCCTGGCCCAGTATCCCAGGGTCATGCCTCATTGGAACACAAACATCCTGCCCGGCCCATGTGGCTTTTTATCTGCTCCCTTCCCTGCCCTCCCCTCCACTAGTGCAACCTGTAACCATATCCTACCTGCAGCGTATCCCTTACAGGCATTCATCAACATCAGCCATTAAGGCCTGTTCTGGGCACAGAAAAAACATGAGTAGAATTTTGAGGGAAAAAAATATTACATTATAGTTAATAGCTTTTGATGCAAATAGTAAAGAATTTAATGATTCTGGTTACTTAGTGTTTTCAACAGTTCTTCTAGTACTTTAAAAGTGCACCTTATTGTCCTTTTTCGAATATTGCCTTTCATGCAGTGTGTAATATCACAGACTCATTGGAAAAACGTACCCGTGTCAACATTTTTGCAAAATACGTACCAATACGTACATATCACTGCAGTTTCTAACAGAAATGAACACTAGAGGCAGAAAAACAGCAAGCTCTTTTAATCGTTTTCACACACACTTATGATTACAGGGCCAGACTATGGATTAATAAAGACTTGTTTTCACCTGGCTCCTTGTATAATAATGTTATGACCTCAAAACACTTTATACCATATGCATGATTCATAAACTAATATATTTTGGAGTTTGCATCACTTACTCAGCTCCAGATGTTCAGTTTTACTGATGTAACAAGTTTACTCGGTACCTCAGCTGGTACAGAATTGTACTTGCGATGCGAAGAGCTTGGGTACGAATCCCGCGAAAGACGAGTCACGGTAAAAGAACTCAAATACAAGAGTTCAAAAACAAGCTAAAATGCCATGGTTATGATTGTGTTTTTAGGTCACATTTGCTTTTGTTAACACTATCAGGTAGGTTTAGGGTTTAGTGTTGATGTACGTTATTAAACGTGATGGAGCATTAAGCTTTTAGCGCCACTCACCGGACATTTCAATTCAGAACTGCGGTGATACGTACAAACTCCAACATAATAAAATGTTGCTATATTCACTTTCATCTGTTCCAGAAAAAAAATAAATGCGCTTTTAGCGCCACTCGCTGGACATTTCACTTTGAAACTGTCGCTAAACATGCACGACGCAACGTATTTTGCATTTTGCAAAAATGTTCACACAGGTACGTTTTTCTAATGAGCCTGGGCTGAATATAGCTGTTTGTGAATGTAAATGATCTGCAAAGTTTTAAAGATCAAAGTGCATGACAAATGTATTGCCTCCTAAAAGAAAAAAGAAAAGAAAAAAGAAAAAATCTAAACTGCCGAAGCAAGTAGTCAGCAATTCCAGTCTCACATCCTGTTACATACTTACGCAACAATGCAACAAATTTGCATAATTCCAGCCTACGGTCTTCATTGGCTGCCTGCGAACAATTTCTACGTTGACCATCAAACACTGTACTTGTAGCTGAGGCCTGGAAGAGTTTGGTTCATGTTGTCAACATGTTGAGAAGATGCGGTTTTCAGCACTGATAATCCACTTTACATGCACTTCAAAAGGATGAGGACTCGCACTGGAATTCATACGGTAAAACCAACTATCACTGTGTATTAAGTGCTGATGAAGCCTCTGGAGCTGAAATTCAGACATGGTAAAAGGCGTTTCGTTTCCAACATGCGCTGTAAGCAGTAGACCAATCACAACAGACTGGGCCATCTGACCAATCAGAGCAAAGAAGGCTTGCGGAAAGGAGGGGTTTAGAGAGACTGAATCTTCAAACTAAATGTTTTCAGACTCTGTGAGAAATGAGGTGATGTGCAATGTATACTATGAGAAAATTAAAGTGTTTTTTCGACCTTGAATGCATGTAAACCTCCAAAACAGGAGACCTCCAAAACAAAATTATATAGGAACCTTTAAAATGACATAATAGGGGCAGTTCAAGGAAATGCAATTCCATTAACAAATGATAAGATAAATTAAATCATAAATATACAGTTCAAAGTTTTGGGGTCAGTAATATTTTTGTTGCTTTTGAAAGAAGTCTCTTATGCTCACCAAGGCCGTATTTATTTGACCAAAAATACCATAAAAACAGTAATATATGAAATATTATTAAAATATTTTAATACATTTTAAAATGTTAATGTCACATTTTGCCTGTTTTAGTGACTTTGATTTGGTTTTGCACAGTGTTCTGTTCAGTTTCATGTCTTTGTTCATCTGTTGCCATAGTGTTTGTTTTGACCTCACGTGTTACATGTGTCTTGTTAATTATCTTGTTCAGTCCCTCCCTGTCTATATATATAGCCATGTTTGTTTTCAGGCAGCACCATAATATTTATAAATGTCATCTATAGGATTATCATTGAATAACAACTTAGATTTCCATGTGCTTCTCAAACAAAGCCATCAAATGGCTTCAAAAGACTTGTATTATAGCACACAGACTGTTATTAACTACAAATGTGCCTTTGCTCGTGGCGAGGTAACTGTAGACAAGAGCACAGGGCTGTATCAGATGCCACCAGCACCCCGCTTTTAGCCAATTTCCGGAGAGACTTCCAAACTTTTACCTTGAATGAACAGCAATTACATGCCGGCTGGCACAACAGATAGAGAACCTCCTCGGGCAATGGAGAAGTGTCAGTCAGACTACATACAGAGAGAAAGACAGAGAGATGTTGGTAAGAGGGTAACTGACTCTTCCTCTTCCTTTACTAAATGGAGACACTTTATATCTGCCAAAACAAAGACTGTGCATATGAAGCCATATTCTGCTCCTACAACAACCTGGGTTAATAATAAATACTTGAAAGTAACTAGAAGATTTCCTAAGGTGTTTTAAGTGGTTGCTAATGTGTCACGATTTTGGAAGATTGCAAGAATTTTTTATTTATTTAATTAGTTAATCAAGTCAAAACAGGCAGCTGGACTTTTGCTGGATGTAGCTTGAACGCACTATAGGAAGATAAAGATACAAAGATACTTTTATTACGGTATACATATTCAAAGAAATCTGTTTGTGACCTTGTATTAGGTGGGTGCAGAGCTTTCATCTCTTCTCTTTCAGCAATTTGTCAGTCCTTCTATTGTCTTCCATCTCTGTGCAAATGGAATTCTCACTTTCATTTCTGTGCTGTTCATAGGGTGACCTCCTGGCTAATGATCTGTTGCAGGACAGTAGATGTAATTTTGCGGGACAATGCAGGACACGTGTGAGACAGATACATTTACAACTATTACGCTTTGTAAATACTGATTTACATTTGTTGGCAAACTTGGCATATCCTTTAATGTTGCGCTTCTGGCAACATTAAATCCTGGAGAGAAGACAATTCTAGATTCACGAGTGCACATGCAGGACAAAGTTTGAGCACGCACATGTAATATCTGAATGAGAGAGTGCATGTGTCCAGTTTTGTGCGAGAAGGGAATCCGCCTGTGAGCGGAAAGATTCCTGCTCGCCCATTTGATGCGCTCTCTGCATTTTTCATTATAATAACGCCATAGAACCCGCATTAAATGAACTATTACCGTGAGAAGAAAGTTGTGTCTGAAAGTTGCAATCAATTTTGTATTGGTTAAAATGAATGGAGAATATCTCGTGTTTTTCCATTGGTGCTGGACCATGCTCGAGTGCCACCCACGGGATCGGCACATGTTCGTTGGAAATATTTAACATCAGGATGGAAGATTACATGCTTTAAATCATCAGTTTGGGCAGCTTTGAGCAGCTCTTGAGGTTCTTATCCAGTATGAAATGAAATCCTTGCTGGTGTAGTTGTGTTTACCGACTTTGATGAGGCCCGCACTTTGCGCTGTTCATTCAGTTGTCATCAGCTGGAAAACCTCTCTCTACGATTGCGTTGGTTGGTTATTTTCACAGCTAGAACATGATGGCTGCCCAAAAAGATTTTTAAATGCCAGTCACAGTTTTTATTATATTGTCATGTTCTCCTGTGTTGTAGGTGATGGTATGACCAAGAGTCATACATTGAAAAACAGACCAACAAGAACTCAGGAATGTCTCTGAGGTAGTACAACATTTTTCTAGACCAAACTGTACTGTACTGGAGATGTTCAGCACCAACACCAGTTCCAGCTTAAAGGGAGAGAGTTCCAGAGCCTCAGAGCTACAACACAGAAAGCATGGTGTTGTGTATATTCAAAGATTTGGGGTCAAAGAGATTTTTTTAACAACAAATTAATACTTTTATTTAGCAAGGATGCATTAAACTGATCAAAAGTGACAGAAGACATTTGTCATGACAACTCTCTGAGTGATTGACATGGTAATGCATATGACAATGTTGATATGTTTGGTTTTGGTGGAATTGATCTGCTACACTGCTGCTGCTGTTATTGCTGCTGCTGCAGAGAAAGTACGGGACTTGCTACTGCCAATACATACACGACACGCTGCTGTGAGCAAGTAAGACATGCTGCTGCTATACAAAATAGCATACATGAATTACCCATAGTAGATCTATACAGGCTGGGGGAAGGTGGAGGGTTTCTGAAAGCATGCTGCAAACTGCTACAGCAAATGCTGGTTAAGTATTTGAAGTTTGAGGAGCGAGCTCATTGGCTACTGATATAGCAAGAACCAATCAGCTGTGCCCTATAATGAATGATGTGATTGCACACAGATTGAGTTAAGGACCTATCAGCCTGCGCCATCTAGAGTTTCATGACAGAACTTTGTATTTATTATATTACAAAAGATTTAAAATAAATGTTTTTTTGAACTTTCTAATCATCAAAGAATTCAGAAAAAAGGTAGAAAAAATATTTTAGGATTTCCACAAAAATATTTAGCAGCACAACTGTTCTCAACATTGATAATAATAAGAAATGTTTCTTGAGCACCAAATCAGCATATTAGAATGATTTCTGAAGGATCATGTGACACTGAAAACTGGTGTAATGATGCTGAAAATTCAGCTTTGCATTCACAGTAATAAATTCTATTTTAAAATATATTAACATATAATAGAGTCATTTTAAATTGTAATAATATTTCACAATATTACTGTTTTATGGCAGCTATTTTTATAGATAACATTAGTCATTTACAGTATTTTTATATATGGCAGCTGCTATTTTGATAGATAGCATTAGTCGTATTTGCTCTTAAATTTATAAATACTCTGACCCAGGGGACTTTATCGTGCAAGAGGTGGTGCAGGCATTTCTTTGTGTATATGGGTTTGATGTGAGTCCGTGTTTGCTGTGGGGCCATTCCTTCACCTGCATGAGTGCAAAGCAGATTATGATGCCCCCATCAAACTTTACACCTTCTTTACCCCACCACGCTCTTTTGCCTTTCCTCTGTAAACATCTTCAGCAAAGTTGCAACAGATCCAAAATTCTTTTGTGCCCCTAGTGAACCAAAGTAATGCTGTTTGGGTATGGATATGGACAGCCACCTTTCCAGAATCAAAAACAGACAATATTAATCAATAATCACCACTGATTATTATATACAATACAGTTTAAATGATCACCACTGGTGGAAACGTAAGCTACAATGGACTGAAGAAGTATTCCTTCCACTGTTCTATGTACTCAACAGACCAGATGTAATTGGTTGTAGTTAATGTGGTTGGCCTGAATCAGTGCATTGCTGTGGTCACAGATAAGGAGTTCTACCATCTACCCATATTCCCCCATTTCCCATACTTTCACTGGGCCACATAGAGGGCTCTGATTGGCTGAGCTGATAGCCCTAGGCCGTGCTTTTCACACTACTACTTTTATCTTTCTATCTCACACAATTTGTCTCACACAATCCCTGCAAGCAAAATCAAAGCTACAGACCCAACAACTGTGGTATCACTCAGCAATATAATGATTTACCTTTGTTCTTATATAGTGACACATTATGAAATTACATATGGATACTCATCTGATTTGACCTCTCTTATTGCTACAAATAAATGCAGTCAACCAGTTAAGTTTCAACAGGTTGATCAGCACCCCAATGAGAAGTTGGATTCAATAGTGTAAGAACATCGGTGATGCTTCAAAAAAATTTTTTTTTTTTGCATTAGAAATGATCAAAACAACCTTTTGAGTTGAAAGTTGAACTGAAAAATTTACATTTGTCCATCTTGCTTTAATGATAACAGCAACTGAGCATGAACATGAAGTCAATGTCACAAATTTGCTTATTTCATTTGTGACCAAGAAATACTGCAGAATCTTAAATATCTATTAATAATTTTGTCATAATGTTTAATTGTTTAGATTTTTTCAGCTATGTGGGAAATCTGTCAATTATACATTTTAGCAAACTTTGTAAAAAAAAAAAAAAGATCTGAATTTCACGATTGACCAATCTGAATCAACTTTCTAGAGAGTTGTATGATAAGAAAACCTACAACTATGCAGGCTGAGAAGTACGTGCACTCTCTCAAATGTTTAGATGTCTGACAGGGCCTCAAAAGGACAAAGCACAAAAGCAAAACAGAAAAGAGAACTTACATTACAGTGTCAGTGTATCTCTCTGGATCTGTTTATTTCTGCTGTGTGTTGAAAGGAAATCTTTCATCTGATCTGGGCAGTAAAATCTGCTCTCACAGAGGAAGCTGAGTTTTTATCTGTCAAAGATTTACACAGAGAGCTTCAGAGACAAGTTCAATGTTAAGTGCAGTGATTGATAAGAACTTGTTTCTGGCGTGTGTGTTTAGGCCTCATCCCCTGATGCCGAGAGCTTTCCAGGTGAGATAAATCACAACCTGTTTATTTTACATGGGAAAACCATTTTCTTAATCATTTTTTGTCTTGTTTTCCAGTAAAAACATCCTTAAAACTATTGCTTATGTAGGCTTGCTTTCAGATAATATATCAATTAAGTTTATTTTCTTACCCATTCCACAATTTTGTTTTTTGTTTAATGCATAAATCTAACACAATTTTGAGAGAAAAAGTTTCACAATTATATGATTTACAATTTAATTGTAAACAGTTTTTTCCAGTTTAACGTGTTAAAAATACTTAACACAATTAACGCAGCATCTTTTTTTTTCGTCATAATTTGGCTAGCATTACAATATGATCACCCTCTTATTCATGCAAATGCTTTTAAACCATTTAAGCGCGCCAAAAGAGAAAAAGAGAACGCACTGTCTGTGAATGTCCTGTCACACACACGACCCACAGAAAGATGCCAGCATCGAGTTCTCTGTCACGCTTGAACGAACAATAACACACACATAATGCCAAAAAATGTCGAGTATCCTCATAAGAGAAGCCTTGAATGAGTTAAATAAAGTCTTATACGAAAGTAAAGAGTTGTGAGAAAGTGGGACGTGTGTGAGATCCGCGTCATGTGCAGCAGCGGCAGCTCTTCAAGTGACAGCAACCAATGTCATTGAAGATAATGAAAAAACAAAGGTAACAGAGAAAATTACTCATTGCTCTTGACTAAAAAACTTTTGTAGCTTTAATAATAATGAATCTATATTTAATTTAGGCTATAAATTATGCAGTGCAGACTGTTTGGTAACTTTAGGGGCTGTTCACATATCGCGTCTAAAAACGTGTGGAAAGTGCGGCCGCACCGCTTTCTCCTTCTTTCCCCTTCTTTCCAAAGCACTTTCGCTCCCATGGCGTCTGTCGTTGCTATGCAACCATGAACTGCGCTCTCCACGAGGACAAGGAAATTTCAGCAAAATTTGATTTATTGCCCTTGCATTAGGTTTACTACTAGATATATTTATGAAGATGATATATAAAAACCACCCTGTACAGCTATGATCAGCCGTTCGGCTGGTTCTTGTCGCATGACCTGCGGTGCACTTGCGGCAGTCTGAAAAGTTGAGAATTCTTCATCTCGATGCGCCTGCAAACGCACCGCTTGCGAGTCGCGATCGCGTCGCTTCCATTATGCGCGCACCTGCCGCGCGGCTACATTTGAAATAACGAATTTGAGCGTGCAAAAGACACGATATGTGAACGGCCACTTATTCAATTTCTGTATTTTTCCTATCTGTTACACAGGTAGGAAAGGCACAGGTAAATATGACATTTATTATGGGTTTATGTGAGTAATTTAAGTTCACTTAAATTAAAAGTTGTTATATTTTTGAAGCCTAATAAATGTAAAAAAAAAAAAAAAAAAAAAAAATGTTGAATGGCTATAATTCATGATTAAAATTGGGGGAAAAAAAATAAATTTCATTGAGACATCAGTAGCTGTATTAATATCAGTGATATTGGCCTTCATTCATAAAAAGATGCAATTAAACAAGTATTTAAAATATACTCTCTTTATGTTGTTTCAATTTGGAGATTATCTGTAAAATTATTACATTATAAAATATATTAAAAACGTATAAAAACTTAAGTGTTTTTAAATACGATTAATCGTGATTAATCACAGAAAAAAATCAAGTAAATTCATCACTTATATATATATATATATATATATGTACACACACACACACACACACAGTGCCTATAGAAAATCATCATACCTCTTTGAAATAGTTACTTTATTTGTCGTACAGCCTGAAAACAAAACCCCTTCCAAAAGAAAACCTTTTCCAGCTTTATTTACAAATTTTGCCTTGCAACAAAAAAGAAAAGAAAAAAGCTGACAAACTAGAATAAGAGGGTTGGAAAAGTCATCAGGGACTCCCTGATTTAATACTTAGTGTAGAGCCACTTTTTGCTTTAACTACAGCCATTAATCTTTTTGGATATGTCTGTACCAGCTATGCACACCTAGATTGGGGAATATTTGCCCATTCTTCCTTGCAGAATTGCTCAAGTTCAGTCAAATTCTGTAGTGAGAGGAAATGGACTGCTCTCTCAGAGTCCATCCACAGATCGGATTTAAGTCAGGGCTCTGACTTGGCCACTCAAGGACTTTCACATTTACCTTCCTATCCTTAAGCCATTGCGTTGTTCTTTTGGCGGCATGTTTAGGATCATTGTCGTGTTGGAAAGCACTTTCCTAACCATGGTGAATTCTTTGCAGTACCATGCACTACTAACAGTGGAATCTTCAAGAAACTGCTGGTTTTATTCTGAAGTAATCAAAACCACTACAGGTGGGGCAATTAGCCTGTTGTTTGATCTGGAAGTTGATTGGTTGCACCTGAGCAAGTTTGTAATAGGCTTGTTCGACTTCATACAGCGCTGCACAGACCGATCACAGTGCATGCCGGTTAGAAATTTTGTCCGACGCCATGTGACTGACGTATGGCATCAAAGTACTGCAAGAGTGATTCGAGAGTCAGCCAGCGCGGTTTCTCAAGAGCAGGTGCACGGGGTCTGATGACGACACAGCTGTTCCACGATTGGCCGGAATCACCGTATGACAATGACTACTAATGCTCACAAATCTGTATTTTTACAACAGTTAAAGCTCTTTTCATGTAGTCGCGATGTTGTATTGTGTCGTGTTTATCAAAATAAAACTGATAAAAAAGGTAGACCCCACTACATTGGTATTTAAATAATATATGCTTATGTTGAACTTTATTCCTGTAAAAACAGACGCTGTAAGCAGTACATAAAGTATTGAATGAAAATGTCTCTGAAACATCTGTGTATTAGTCAAATATTGCATTTATTTCACTTCAGCTGTGATAAAGTATGCAAACGCAGTGCAAGCGTCACTATGGGAAGCAGAAAGTGTCCGAATTCACATCTCCGTTTTCAGCTCCTCCCCACCTGTACGCGGCTACTCTCGCCGATTGGTTGCGTCCAGCTGCAGCCGATGTCGAACACACCTATTGGCATACTCTAAGGGGCTGATCACTTTACCAAACCAGGTATTCACTAATTCATTTTTAATAATGTGTACATACAGCTCAAAAAGTTAGACTTAATTTATTTCATTTTCCTTGGTATAATGTGACAAAAGTTAAAGATTTTCACCAGGTATGAAGACTTTCTATAGGCACTGTATATATATGTTTTGCAGTCTGAGAAGGTGGCAATCCTAAACTAAACTTTAAATAGAAAAGATAAATAGGCTGCCATTTATCCTTACCAAACATTTCTTTAAGTGTGGGTGCAAACACAGTGAAAGTGGTGACGATCAAAGAAAGACAAGGAAAACGGGGTCAAAATAACACCTCTCCAGCTCCTCAGAGAGACAATCTGGGTGTGAAAGAAAGGACCACGTCCAAAAACTGTTTGTTTTCAAACTTGTGACGGCTGTGTACATTCCTGCACGGCTCCTCACTCAGCCTCGGGGCTTTAGGTACACAATCAGAGTCACTGTTCCATCCCTCTTATCGCAGCAAGAGCACACAGAACCGCCTCACCTCCTCTCCCGCAGCCCAAACACACAGTATATTCACCCAGCGTGTCGGTCGTGCCAGTCTCTAACCTGGGCATGCCCTACCCCCGCATCGCTCATGCAGGCACCTAGTGTCATTTTCACCGTCATCAGCACCGTCATAAATGTCGCATCACAATATTCGACAGGCTCACATATCTGTCTGTCTGTCAAAAAAATGTAAATATCTTGATTAGCATATTTATTCCAGTTGCCTACATTCTAATATTATGATCTAATATAAACTCTTCTGGTTTTATTTCTCTCCATGTGAAAGAAAATTGGAAAGGCCAACATCACATGCCTCACACGCAAGACCACCGACATTCGGAATGATTCCTATCGCAAGTGTTCCATAAAACCAGTCCCATCTTTGGGAAGATTCAAAGGGAGGAAAACAGAGGGGGAGAGGGAGAGATGTCCTTTGGATCAGGCACTGAATCAGCTCCTGACTGCTGAGCAGGAGGACAGGGGCCTGTGCAGTTGTGTAAATGGATATCTGCATCAAATTCAAAGCAGGTACAGTGCATGGGAGAAAGACTCTCACACATGCCAAACTAATAACCAGCAACAAAATGTGTGTGGTTGCACTCAGGAAATCAATACCAAATGGTATGTTTAGGTCAAGATAAGGAGACCAAAATGCTTGCTCAAAGGCATTAAGTTCAATACATCTTTGGAGAGCGCACGGCTCTCGTCAGCCAGCTAAGGAAGCGTCTGAGAATGCATGAGTCACACACAGCATGCACTGTTTTATCTGTTTTTTTTTTTCCTTCAGTTTTTTTTTCCCTTATTGCAGTTTAAACCAATTACGGACTCAAAAAAACTATTGGTTGAAACTAATTCAGTTTTGGACAGTGATTCCAAACATTAGAAATGGGTTTTCTTAACATTAGATTAAACAGTGACCTCAAATGCCTTGTGTAGCAGAAATCCAAATGAATTGAAAAAACACAATAAAATCAAAGTTACCCAACTGAGTCTCTTGCAGTTAACTACAAGAAAGCAATAGTGCAAATAGACTCATTGAACCAAAAACTGCACCTTTAAACATACAGACTCATAATGTTTGACTCATGCGTTGAAAACCAATGTGTGAGTTGACAGTAAGAGAATTAGGGACAGATGGGGCAAAAAGTTAGCAACTTTGTCATCACACACATTTAATATATATTTAATTTCATTTAATTAATTTGTACATTTTAAAGTTTAATATATATAATAAAATTTAATATATTTAATAAAAATAAAATAGTTCATGTATATATATATAAACTTTTTTTAAAAATATATTAAATTTTATTATATATATATTAAACTTTTTTATTAGAAATATTTTTTCTTTTTTATTTAAATAATTTACCTTTTCAGTTAAATACATGCTATATGTATTTTATATTAAATTTATTTTTAGTTGCTATTTTTTAGTTAAATACATGCTATGTATTCTATATGAAATTATTTATTGTTTACATTTATCATATTATTTATTGATAATATTATAATTTATATTTAAGCAAATGTACTTTATCACTTAAATACAAGCTATGTATTTTGTATTAAATGTAATTTTTATATTATTTATATTTAAATAATTAATTTTTTTAAGTGTTTCAGATTTTTGTTTTCCTTTATTCCGTTTTGAAAGTCAAAATGAGACACAACTGTATGCTTCAGATTTAATTGCTGGAAATTCTTCAGTATGTTCAATAGTGAAAGGCTGACAAGGGTAAGAAAAGAATGAACAAAATGACTAAAGGCAATTTCCCAAGCGGAGATCACGTTCTTAAAGCATTCACCTCATCCTCCTCTGCAACGAGCTCCAGCAGTGCTCCATGTCCTGTCCCAGAAACAAAGCCCATATGGGTCAGCACCATCAGTAAGATCTTAGGAAAGAAAAAACTGCCTCAGAGTATAATTTACTGTATTTTTAATTTCATGTGGCCAGTCTCTCTGATCCACTGGCCATGTGTCAAGTACATCCCTGCTTATACTTGTACTGGATCTATATCAAATTTATCTGAAAAATAGTGCACAGTGTACACGCTAGTCGAGACCAGACTCTAGAGTCTCAGTTTGCAAAATTGCAAGCAGGTGTTTATTCGTCATCCCCCTCTTTAGCTTACTTCAGAATGCCTCTATTTCTATAGTAATTGCTGTGTTTAAGCTCAACCTGCATCAAGCTCTACAAGCTTTCTTTCATGCTGCTGGTCGTAAACATGAGGACGGCGAAATGCTGTTTCTTGGAACTAGTGTATAAGGTGGCCATAAATGAAGCCTGGTTTCCTCCACGCTTCCTGCTGTAAAGAGCAGTCATCATTTTTTGGCACTGAGAAACTGAGGGGAATGTTAGAGAGCAACATGCCATTTAGAGACCTGACAAATACTCTGATGATTTACTCTGAAAAAGATCTGGAATAAGAGGGCGGCATTCTGTAGGTTTTATAATGCACTAAACACCCACATGCACACACCGCTGGATATTGTTAGTGTAAACAGCATAAAGGGAAGGGGTTTATGACCGCACCATGTGTGCTTTAAAGGGTTTAATCCGATGGATGCTGGTTCTCAATGATAGCCCAGATCTGGGAGTGCGGCCCCTAATCCAGGTGAGGAAAGGCTGGGGCCCATTTGAACAGGATCTTTAAGATTACTGAATGACTGTTCACCCTCATCATTTGGCAAAGCTCAACATTTTTTTAGTTTTTTTTACTTGATTTTGTACTATACAAACATTGCTATTTAATTTAATGGAGTGTTTATTTACACTAAGTGGAAATAGCGTCGCTTGTTGGCAAACACTATTTACAGCTCTGTCCAACAGTGGCGTTGCAGTAGCGAATAAGGGTCGCAGACCTGGCTTTTAACACAATTAGAAGCGGTTTCGAATCTGCCTTTTTCCAAGCTCGTGTTTATTTTCAATAAAAATAATGTTCTAAAAACTGTGAACTAGTGTTTAATAATATTAAAAGTGTTTATTGGGTAGGGTTAGGGGAAGGTATAGGGAGGGGTTTTTTTTGTTTCTTGCATCCATTTAATAATTTTAATAAATATAATCATTTACACTCTATGATATTATTGCATCATGATAATGTACAAAAATATTGAGGTGCAAATAGAATCTGCCAATATAAAGTATAGATAGCATCTAAATACAATTTACACTTATTGCAAAGAACTGATACTTTTACATGGTGTAAATATAATCTATTGCTATTTTCACCTAGTGTAAATAGCATATCACTAAGAAAATGCAGCTATTGTCACTTAGTGTAAATAGCATCTATTGCTATTTGCACTTAGTGCAAATAGCCACTGCCTTAATTTAAATATTGAGAAAACTAATTCATACAAGTTGATGGCATAACATATTAAATGATCTTTTACAGTTATTAAATGACAAACCACCTTCGGGGAAAAAATATTTTAAGTGTAATTGGATATTTTAGTTAGGCTTGTGTCCCATTCAATTACATGGAGAGGGTGGGGTTTATGACCTATGCTGCAGCCAGCCACCAGGGGGCGGTCAAAATATTTTGGCTTCACTTAACAGGATGTGTGCGGCACACTTAGGCTGTGTCTGAAATCTTAAAAATGATGCCTTCGGAGGATGCACTGCAAGGTAGGAAGGCATCAATTTCAAAGTTAGCTTCACTTCCTGTCTCCTGAGATACTTTCATCTGACCGATTTTTTAAAGGGAAAATAGATGTATCCTTCGCTGCCTTTGATTTATTATATATGATTTATAATGGATTTATTATAAATGATTTATCTGTGCAAAACATTTTTGTTTAAATGCATGTGCCCTCATAATCTTTAAAGGGGTGGTTCATTGTGATTTCACTTTTTTAACTTTAGTTAGTGTGTAATGTTGCTGCTTGAGCATAAACAGCATCTGCAAAGTTACAGCGCTGAAAGTTCAATGCAAATGGAGATACTGTCTTTTAAACTTATGGCAGTTTAATGCCTACAAAAACGACCAGTTTGGACTCCAACGAGCTTCTTCCTAGGTTGGTGATCATAAACCCTGCAATTAACATAAACCCTGCCCATGGGAACACGCAACAAAGTGGGCAAGGCCATGTCACGCGGCATTATGGAAGCGGAAGAGTTGTCTGCAATGCGACGTGTCAAAAGATAATAGGACCCATTATAATCAGTGATATTGTCTACACTGGATGTGGCGCGGAAGACAGCTTCCAGAATCTACACGAGTTTAATGCTGGATTTGCACAAAGGCTATTAGTGAAAGATGAAGCAGTTCCCACTTTAAAAGCAGAAGCTGCTGCTTATGGGCCCCTAACTGTAAGTACGTTTTATTGTTTGTACATGTCCTTTAAATGTATTATGTTGCTATTTTTTGGTTGTATCAAGGACGTAAACAAAGACAAACATGTTTTTGCTTCACTAGCCAGTTAGCTAAATTCTATTGCATACTTCTCCAACAAACTTCTATGCTCATAGACAAACAGTTGTTCATGCTATAAATTAAATGATGCCTTTACAAAAATGCTACTACTCAGTCATGTATTTGGCTACAGTAAAGCTTTAATCAGGATAAAACTGTACATTGAAAGCTAACAAACAGCAGTGACATTTACAAGCGACAGCATATCTAAACACTTTGACACAAATACAAACGGAAATACTTACCATTCATAAACGTCCTTTAAAAACCGTGCTTGCAGAAATTCTGCTTGACCCTCTTCATCATTACTGTTATCTGGGTCTGATTCGGGCTCAATTTGATATGGCATTATAGAAGCCATTATTTACATTTCCACGAAGCACATGTAACAACTAATGGTAAGGGGCGTGGTGTTTCCGGACGCTTCAGCGAATCACAATACATTGGGCCAGCTAACCAATCTGAGCCCACTGCTATTTTGGAGGGAGTGGTATCATAGAACCAGGAAGTCAAACCGGCCGTTCAAATGACAATGGAAACAGTGGTGTAGAATAAAGGTAAAATATATGAAAAATACATTGTTTTTTTAAAAAACAAAGCATTAAGACATGTTAAACTGCGCCCCATAAACACAATCAAGCCTAGAAAAAAACTAGTGAACCACCCCTTTAATCAAAATTACACCCCCTCCCTCTTGCAGCAACATCCCTTCTCTTCTCTGATGATGTATTTACCGGTGAAAGGGCGGCACAACCTGTCACTCACATAAGAACACAGCAGCAGCAAACAACAACGATCTAACAAGCCAATCAATTCCTGATCTAGTCGCCCCCTAATTTTTTTCTTGTTCGAAAAGCTATTTCATAATATTGTAGAAAAGATGATCGTAACTTCCACCGACTTTAAGTTCAGTAGTTACTGAGTTCATGTAACTTTTTTCCATTAAGTACAATGAACTTGAATGAACAATGAAGCACAAGTCCACCATCCTATTCAGATCCAACTGATTTCGCAAAATCAAAGCACTTAAAACTCTGAGAAATGGTGTTATTTACTCAGTAATCTGGGTATGAATGTCTCAGAAGTCGCAAAGCACCGCTTGAAAACAGTCGGCTCCGGAGAAGCCCTGCAGTTTGCACCATTTCACACTTTAACACCCCACAGCTGTGGTTCGAGGAAGAGTCCGTCCACCTTTGAGAGTTCCTCCCATTGCCTGAGGCTGCTGGGTGGGTGGAGCACTGAAAACATAAGGGATCAAAGTTGTGCTGTTGTGTACACACAGCAAAACAAAACTGACAAACATATGCTTTATCTGAACCCAGGACAAACTGAACTAGCCACACTCTTCCATGCAAACATGATCAATTTCACTCGGTTTTTACTTTTAAAGGAAGAGTTCGTTGAAAAATGAAAATTTTGTCATTATTTACTCACCCTCATGTCATTTCAAACCAGTATGTTTGAAAAATCTTCACACAACTGTTTTCTATAAAATTACTGTTCATAGTGGCCAGCTCTGAAAAAAAAACAAAAAAACACCACAAACACATGACGTGCTCTACATTACAAGTCTTCTGAAACCAACAAATTTTACATTTAACTTGCGTCACTGTCCTGTTTGAAAGCAGCGATGAAGAGGAATGAATTAGTATGTGAAAACTGACTTATGTTTTAAGTTTGTTCATCACAAAGTTTTCATATTGCTTAAGAAACTTTGGAATATAGCAAGCAAGATAAATAGACAACTTCTATGCTACTTTGATATTGCTTTTTGTCCCTTTTTGACCTGGTGTTCCGCAGAAGAAAGCAAATTCACACAGGTTTTGAATGACACGAAATTGATGATAGAAATTCAATGCGAAATTGATGCGGAAAAATAGTACACTTTAGCATTTTAGTACATTTAAGATACATTAACTTTAAATGCAATATCAACTAACACACTACTGTTAAAATTACAATCAAGTACCTTACATGTGCTTTAGTATGTTGGTCAACACATCAAAATAAGTGTATTTCTTTAAAAGCAGACAAAAGATTTTTAAAAACATTGATTTTGTACTTTACACTATTAAAAAGTGAAATTTTTTTTTTTTTTTTTTTACAGTGTAAAGGCACACTAGTGGTCGCTTATTCAAAACAAAGGTGTAGCTTGATGACGCCTTAATTTCGTGGAATCATGGGTGGTGTTGTCTTCACGTCTACAGCCGGTGGAAAAGAATCGGGATGGGACTCGGGCAGAAATCATGTTCATAAATGAGATTATTAATGTTAGTGTAGTATTGAAGCAGAGCAGGGCTGAGTGCTGTGCAAGCAGAAACGAGGCCGCTGGAGCGATTGCTAATGAGAGACGAGCGCGACACATGCCTCGAGAGCAGCGGAACTTTTATTATGCCGCAGTCGCTGCTTCCCTTCTTCCGGTCAAGTGTATGTGGGATAAAGCACCACTGTTTTATCATATTAGATACATTTGTGTGTTGAAAGTTGTTATAGTGATACTCTGCGTTCGCTCGGCGGCTACTATGAGACACTTGTTGCACCCTGCAGTAAGCTAGATCGATATTAGGCATGGTAAAACATGGTACTCGCTGTAAATCAAGAAAAGGATATTTAAACAATAAGACTTACTGTGTTGAGCTATATAACAATGATTAGTTTTCTGTCGATTAATGTATCCAAACAGTTGCTTGCCTGTCTAATAAAACACATAACATATTAAAGCGTCTTTGGTGTTCCCATGGTTTCTACAAAATAAAACCGGAAACAGGCGGCAACATGGGTATGATGTCATTGATAGGCAACACACGGACACGGTTAAAATTGCTTACTTCTCTGGATGTAAACATTCTTCAAAACATTTGGGATAATGTCAGTATGCAAGTCAACAAAATATATAACATTGTTCTAGTGGTTTTTGGATATTTTAATCCTAAAATCTTACATATTGTGCCTTTAAAGAAACATAATAATGAAAGCCTACTCTCTTTAAACACTTAGGTGACCTTTTATTTCATAAATATTACATCATCTTTTAAGTTTCGAAGTAGACTACAAGTGCACATTGAATACATTCAAGCACAATTCTTTTCCACAAAGGATTCCTTTAAAAGTTTTACTGCCACTGAGATTTCAATTTGTAAAATTGAGGAATAAAACCAAAAATCATTATGGTTACGACTATGGACAGTGTTATAACCCTCAACCATGACACACTTTTCTAGCTAAAACTGTGAGAGGCCAAAGAGGAGGCAAAGTGTTCTCATGACTCTTTC
This sequence comes from Hypophthalmichthys molitrix, assembly GCA_037950675.1. Lineage (NCBI taxonomy): Eukaryota > Metazoa > Chordata > Actinopteri > Cypriniformes > Xenocyprididae > Hypophthalmichthys > Hypophthalmichthys molitrix. Next base: position 17,129,989 of record CM075507.1, read on the forward strand.
AACCTGTGCCCTTGAAGGACACAAACAAGCCCTTTACTCTGAGATAAGTGAGTCTGTCTTGTGCTAAAGACACCCCCTCTCCAGGCACAAACACACACTGGTACACATCTCCTCGACCAATTTGTCTACACATATCTGCAAAAGGCTGGTGAGAACTGAAGTCAAATCTCCTGGATTTGGAATCCAAGCCTCTTCTTTCAAACCTCCGGGGAGATTGATGGTTAGCGTAAGTGCTCTCGTTTCCTGAAGTTATTAAAAACATTTATCAAGCATCTCGCGAGTGATGGAGAGAAAAGGGCTTAAGTGCTGGCATGCTGCGTGGCGTGATTAAAGAGCGTTTAACGAGCTGCAAAAACTTCTCCCACAGCTCGAGTTCTCTCATCACACCCTCTCTACCGGAGACGCCCAATCAGAGTGTTTGTGTGTTTTAGCGCACAGTGTGACTCCATCAGTCTTAGGTCATTCTTTGGATGGGCACCTCACATGTGGCGCTGAATGCTGAGTAAGGTTTGATTACCAACTTGGCATACTGAAGTACAGGTGCTGGGTGGGCTAATAAAGCCTTTCTGCCAGGACATGAGAGTAGTGAATTTAGATTTTGTCTCTTTTTCCTATAAGCACTGTTAGATTTATTCACATTACATTTATTCATTTGGCAGACGCTTTTATACAACTTAAAGTTAATAATCAAATCTATTTTCCTTCCTAATGCATGTTTCTAGTATTCTTGTGCACGATTAATCACTGCATGTTATTTTGAAGAAATAACGTCCCCGTAATCCTCAAAATGTAACTTGTACTGATAACGGCATCAAGGCTGAACGGCCAATTAATTAATGTTAGTCTATAGCCAAGTAGCTATTTTGTCATAGTTCTACTTTTGTAGGTAATTTTGCCACGCAGTAATTTAATGCTGAATAAAGTAATAAAGGTTACGGAATAAAAACAAGTAACGTTACATACTGGAGATATGAGATATGTTGAGATGATCTTATGGTGACCTTGACCTTCAGACTCAACATCCGGGTCAAAACACCTCCTCAAAATGGGTATCGGTGTTTCAGAAGGGGAGAAATCCTGAACAATCCACTGCAAACATTTCTGTAGCTACACTTTGTATATACATTGAAACAATATGGAAGTATTGACAGCATAAAAACATAAATATTTACATATGGTCAACTTTAGAAATGCAAAAATCTTACTATATAGGTACTAGAATTTACTATTCTACAGAAAATTTTGAGCCCTTAACCCCACCTATATCTATCCACTTCTTAACAATATAATATAAGTAATAAGTAGATAAATATACATTGACAATGCTTTTAATTACAATATACAATTATGTGTAAACAATTTTTTTTCATGCATAAAGAATTGAATTACAGTCTTTTCTCCTCATATCATATGACTTTTGAAGACTTAAAATGTAATGCACAAATAGATTAAATTAGGCTTATGATAATTCCATGGTGCATTTGATTTTTTTTTTTTTTAGCTACAACAAAATAAAAATCAAATCATTCAATTATATGCAATGTTATAATGTCAAATGTATTAAAGAAATGTGATGGCATTGAACACATTTAATTAATGTCATAAATTAAATGCGAAAACCAACCAGTTAATTCTGTGGATTCCATTTTCTATCAATCTAAAATGGATTCATAAACATTTGTATGTCTCTAAAGTTGCTTACATTTCATATGCTGTCAAAATGTTTCAGTGTCTATACAAACCGAAATTTATATGAGCTACAACCTCACTTTACATATAAATTCTTAGAATTACTAATGAGAAGTAAACTGGATTCTGACCTCTGTGGTTCTAAGGAGGGTTACTTTTGGGAGGCTTCTATTTAAAGACTTTCTATCAAAAACTAAATGACAAATGAGGTCTTCAAAGATACGTTACAAATAAAGTTATTTAAACAATGAAATAATTTATCTTTTTAATAAGAAATGAGATAATGCCTCCATTTTTGCGAGCAAATTCCTCTTTAATCAAAGGGGCCGACTTCTTCTTCACACTTTCTGTGGTATTTTGTGAAATGCACTGTTTAGTTAACCACTGCACAACAGAGCAGTCCATCACCACGCTGTCATGTGTCCTGTGGCCCCAACACGCGCTGATGTCTGTGTAAACGAGAGAACTGGCCCGGCAGATTGAAACCTGACCTGAGATCAGTGTAATATTAATGAGTGTGTGAGTCGTGACCTCTGCTCTGCCTCTGAGCATGTCGGAGCTGCTCAATGACTGCTTCTCATTTGCTCGGCAATACTGCTGCCCGTCCGCCACACAATCCCAGACATTCCACGCACACAATTTATGGATTTTATTAAACCTCTCGAGACAAATGCTCTTGGCACTGTTAGGAAACTTCAGTTTGGCAGCATCTAAAAGAAGATTTTTTCCCCCCCATTTCTCTCGGTCTTCTGCATTCACACAAGTGATATCAGTTCCATCTAAATATTTCATTCAGTGCTGTTTTAGACAGCGGTGCTGCTCTAATCGAGGGAAAAGCCTTTAGTGGCATGTTGGAAAGGGATTTCTAAAGCCTCTACTTCATTCTGGAAATTCAGCTGGACATTGCCAGCCAATGCCAGCAGGATGGACTGCTGTTCACACTTAGAAAAATATACTAGATTTATACTGTTTTTTTAATTGCCACATGTTTAATGGTTTTTCTTGGACCACTTCAAGCTTCTAACAGTTTCCCTGCGTCAGTTTTCCAAAGCTTTAACTGCAATCATGGAGATTTTCTGCTCTCCACAGCCTTTGATGCCAAGTGCTTTCTATTGCGTAATTCACCAAAAGTTTAAAGCAGAGGCATAGCAACCATTTTAACTGCCTGCTTCGCTATTTGGGCAATAATCATTATATTTCAGTCATTGTGAACTTTGTAGCCGACTGAATAAATGACAGGAAGCACACCATATGCAAATGAATGAATGCACAGCCGATAAGCTCTAGTCATAATAATGCAAGCACCTTACTGGCTTTTTCAGCAAAAGAGTTACTTAAAATTACATCACCTAATTAATATTCATGAGCCAGGCTAATAATATTTATATAATGTGCGCCACTCTTTTCAGATTGCCCGTATTTTCCTATTTACACCGCGCAGACTAGCTTGTGTTGTCCTTTCACACTGAACAGCATTTCTACAAAGCTCTGACAAGAAGTTTATACACTACTGTTAAAATTTGTGGTTTAATAAGATTTTATAAAATAAATTAATACTTTTACTCAGCAAGGATGGATTCAATTGAGCAAAAGTGACAGTAAAGACATTTACAATGTTACAATTCTATCAAAGAACAAAAAAAGAATGATCATGTGATACTGATATTGTAATATTATTTCACAATATTACTGTTTTTTACTGCATTTTTGATCAAATAAATGCAGCCGTGAGCATAAGTAGACTTCTTCTTTTAGAAACGTCTTACAGACCCCAAACTTTTGAACAGTGGTGTATATTAATATTTTTTAAATATTTACATTAAAATGATAACATTTGGTAACCTATGCAGAACAGAACACAAACTGAAGCAATAAACTGCCTAAATTATCATAATTCAGTCAGAATTATTAAGTGCTGCATCTGACAATGCGTGTTTGAATTGCATCAAATTCGACTGAATTATATATTTTTTTTTATACAATTGGTTAGCAATTAAAAAAAAACTGTGAAAAGATCATGTTGATAATAAGTGAATTTAAGGTGACCTATTATGCCCCTTTCGACAAGACGCAATATAATTCTCTGGTGTCCCCAGAATGTGTCTGTGAAGTTTCAGCTCAAAATACCCCACAGATCATTTATTATAGCTTGTCAAATTTGCCCCGATTTGGGTGTGAGCAAAATCAAGCCGTTTTTGTGGGTGGGTTGCTTTAAATGCAAATGAGCTCGTGCTCCCCGCCCCCAAGCAAGCTCATCATTCCAATACACTGAGGCATACATAAATAATACAGCTCACACAGCAAATACAACTCGCAAAATGGATCATTACAAACTATTCTTGATGCAGAATATAAATATGGCATGTATTTTGTGGATGTTTGCTAAAATTCGATTCTGAATGAGTTTGATAGCAACCTGCACGGCTAACATGGCTAAAGCTACAAACTGTTGGAGAGACTCGATAAGAATGAAGATGCGTTTATGAATTATACAGACTACATGCATTTTTGGGTTAAAAATTAAAATAACGACATGGCTCTAGTCTCCATGAATACAGTAAGAAACAATGGTAACTTTAGCCACATTTAACTGTACATTAGCAATGTATTAACTAAACACATTCAGGAAGACAATTTGCAAACATCACGAAATAAATATATATGAAATTGGATCGATCCATCTTTGAGAATCAATTTCTGTGCAAATCCTGCATTTTACTGATGATCATGTGAAGCATTCTAGTGTTAATGACTTACACATACTGGTGTATGAATTTATCTAGCCACATTCCCTTCATAAATAAAATTACACCACTGCATCCTTAGTGGCTCAGATGCCAGGAGTTGACCATTTTGCCTGTCCTTAAACTAGCCAAAGTGGATTTGGACACGCCCTAAGTGCACTTGCGCTGTACGCTTTAGACCATGCGCTTAGATCGTTAAAATAGGGCCCAATGACAGTAAAAAAGATGGACGACGCACCTTCACTCTCTGTTCCGCCCATACTCAGAACAACTCATTATGTCGGTGTGAAATTAACAGTTATGGAAATGTAGAAATTAAAGTTAAATCTCCAGTCACCTCGCGAAGATCCAGAAAAAAGTCCATTGGTGCCTCAGTGACTACTTCACTCAGTAAAGCTGTCAATCTCAGCTGTCAATCATGACGTCTCATCCCTATTTTTATAGCATCAAATAACTAACTAAAACCAAACTTTTTTAAAGAACGAACACTTGAACTAACACCGGCGTGATAAAAACTGCCTAAAATGAAACAAATTGTCTTTGGAAAAAAATATTTGAAGTATAATTTAATTGTTTAGTTTGTTTCACGTGCCATTGGAATACATGGAGAGAACGGGGTTTATGACCTATACTGCATCCAGCCACCTGGGGTTGATGAAGATGCTTTGGCTTTACTTTTTAGGACTCGTGTGGCATGCTTGGTGTGAATAATATAACTTATAAATAACTATACTAATATAAATGGGTCATTGACAAATAAGGTTTTTAAAAGTGTAAAAAAACCTAATGGAGATATAATTAATTTTGACGTTTTATTAAGTGTTAACAATGAGATTATGTGGTTTTTATAATCAATTAACACTGTTTTTGTCATTTTTTACAAAATTTCTCACCAAAAAAGTTTTACCGAATAACACTTTTGGTTATACCAAAGATGATATTTTCAAACAATGCTAACAGGCTGATATCTAGCTAGCTAGCTAGCTAACAAAATGACAATCAAACATTTTATATTTAGTTTTTTAAATATTACAACATTTTCCATGTTTTATAGAGGTTGTACCGAATTACTGTGAATTACCGAATTATTTTGCGACATGCGTGTGAGCAAGTGAAAACATGAATTTTTCAAATAGTTAAGAGAGTTAGTAACTTTGCTTCATGACCATGTGGTCCTTTGCAGGTGTCTGAATGATGTCACATCCTGTCACATGATATTGACTGCATGACTTGATCCAAAATGGTCCCTTTATATTGGTTACTCCGAATGACATCAATGAAATTCTTTCAGACATTATTTCTCAATACAACGACTTCCATACATAATTGTAATACTATTTTGCAATATGTTGATATATGATGTTATAAAATCATGAAAGAATAAAAAATATATACATTCATTCAATTTTAAGATATTTTAATCAAAAAGCACTGAGGATAGCAACTTGCTGAAACGTCTGCTCATTTGTTTCTAATTCACATGCACTTTGCACTTTTTTGCACCATGCAATTTATAAAATAAATTATGTTTTTCTAGACCTCTTCAGTCTCCACTGGATTCAGTGTGCGACCAGCTACCTTTTTTGTTTATGTTCAAGTATTTCCTTGGCTCTATACGTGCCTGAAAGACAAGGAACTTTTTGTTAATTTAGAGCGCAACAATTTCCTCTAAGATATTTTAATCACAAATGAAATGGCTGTATTGGCCTTTAGACGGTTAAACGAATTACCTTCTGACACTTCAAAATCTTTAAACAAAATATAATTAAAACCTTTTGGATTCAATAAAAGTGATCTAGTTGTACTATAACTCACATACTTTGGATATCATATCTTTGTTTTTTATTATTATTAAGGCCTTTGGACAAAAAAATGGCCCATCACGTCATTGACCCAAATACATGCCATTTAAGTGTGTGGTGTGAAACAGGCCTATAAGAGTAAGAGAAACAGAGGGAGATGAGTGAAGTGCAAGAGAAAGAGCACAGATATAGCTTTTGTCTCAGGCAGTGGGAATGTGAACATTGAGATCCCTGACAGGATTTTTCAGGGGAAGCGCAGCAGGTTTACAGGTGTTTACATGTACTGGACAGGGAGCAGAAGGTTCCAGCAAACCATTATAAAGCTCCCTTGAAAACGCACATACAGGTGGCTCTCCAAGATCTGCAGCACAAACCAGCCAGCAAGCTTTGATCTACCACCTGACAGACCCACACCGTCTTTCAGAGAAGAGATGGGAATTTCAAAACCAAGCATTGCTCACAGATGACCCAAAGCTGAACAATACCATATACAACTACAGTACATCAATTCATGTTACTCAAAACTTGACTATTACTATGTATCCACCGATATAGAAATTTTGGCCGATATACGTACACTGTAAAACCTAACAGTGAAATTCACTAAATGAAAAGTTAATTTACCTTAAAAATTTTTTAATTCAACTTAAATTTTGTGATGTGAACTCAAAAACTTATTATATTAAGCAGAACTCAATCTAAATAAGTTGCTAGAAATAATATGTTATTTTTAACTCTAATGGTTTATGTTACAGAAATTCATTTAATCTAGTAGCTATACGTCTATGGCTAAAATAACAAAGCTGTCAAATAAACAATGATAAAACAATACAAATACATTAATAAATACATTAAACAATAATAAATACATAAATCTTAATTTCATATTAAGCGTACAAGCCTATTCTTTAGGTTCTAACTAATAACCAGTAAATGGCTTGTAATCATGATTTTATATAATTTAGTCTAAATAAATTTAAAATAAATTACTAAAAACTGAAATCAGTGTATTTTATTGCTACAAGATCATTTAGGCATCGCAAAATAATAAACCATATAAAAAATGGATATTCATATTGAGATTAGCTAAATTTCATTTAACAGTGTTATTAAATTATCAGTGTTTTTAAAGATGAGTGACCGTTAGATGACTGAAGTAATCTAAATGTAAAAATAGGGGGATTAACTTGCACAATTTAATATCCAGTATTGACCTATATGCTGTATATGCAGTATTGGCTGATACCAAAAAAGTATAATCACGAATACCATCCAATAATCAATAAGTTACTGATATATCATGCATCCCTAACAATTTTCCTGCAAAAACAAAAAAACAAAAAACAACAACAAAAAACAAAGTTGTAATCAAAACAGGTTATAATCTAATTGTCTAATTTGTTCAGATTGACTAATATTATAATAATTTATAATGGAATTGTTACAGAATCCCACCTAGTACTATGCACATCTCGCAAGCTATGAGCATTAAGCAATCTTACTGAAAGTAAAGTATTGGATGAAATGACAAAACCACAATCAGTGAGATTATTTTTGCTGTTTAAATGTACAATTTAAAGGAGGAATTTGGAACAATGATATTTCAGTGTTGGCAAGAAAAGAACCCAAGCAACTGACAAAATGTCAAGGGGAGAAAAAAATGCACACACACACAAAAACAACAACAACAACAACAAAAAACAGATGAACATGAAAGAGATGTTTTATCGTGTTGCGCCTAGTTAACATGGTGATACATGATTGATTATATAAGTCAATGGTGAAAAATGAATATTCAAAATAAATGCATTGGCCAAAAAGGTGCTGTAGTTTAATTTCTCCAGAGCTTTTCCCCTCAGCTGGCCTTTGTTGAGCACATGAGTAGCTGTTCATCAATGAACAAAACCTTCTCCCCAGTCAAACCACAATCACAGACACATGTAGGGCCTTAAATGCATTAACCTTCATGTGCAGTGATGGAAAACCACTTCCTCGAGTGCCCGCTGCCCGTCGCACGCTCTCAGAACAAGAGAAAAACTGAGACCCGGATGGGCTAAACCGATGACAGATATCATTTAGAGCCGGGACACAAACTGAACAGTAGTCATACAGCTCTCTCATCCTACACAACCTCTAACTCTTACTAATGCTGAAGACACGAGTGTTTAGTAAGTACAAATTAACACAACTGGACATATTTGATTTGAATGGTTGCAGGCAAATGTTGCGCAATATTGATGGGATGACGGCCCTACAGAAGTTTCCAATAAAGTCTCTGTTCTGACAAAACAGATTTGTTTTATGAGAAAAATTACAAATAGTACACATTCAGTTTGATTTAAATGCACACAAAGGACTATGACTCAAATAGGAAAGGTTTTATATTTTTAAAAAATGTCAGATTAGACTGAAAGGGCTTTGTGATGGTCATGTGGCTCTTTTCAAACTACAATCTAACTAAGGTCCAAATGAAAACAGTCTTTGGTTTGTTTGGTGTGACAAAGGATGTTCTTGGGTATCAATTTCTTCCAAGAAAGCCATTATTTTTCTTTTTAAAGTGACCACAGACTGTACAGCTCAAAAAAGGACAAAAAGTCGAACAAAAGTCATCCGATAGCTTTGTGCAGGGAACATTTAAGATGTTACGTACAGTGGTTTAATTTCAATTTTCTGTATGGCCTTTTAGGTTCCATGCATTTGTTAGAATGTCATTTGATAGGCCTTTCATACATAACGTCAGAATCATCACAAATGAGATACAGTACACATATGACTTTAGTTAAAGTGAAAATTCAACTCTTTTGTGTTTACTTTAACATATACCCGAGCAGCGGTCTCTTTAAGAATTATTGCTATGGTAATTGCAATATTTTTTCACTTTTATAAACACTTCTCTTGGTGACGTGTGACTGAAAATGACTACGATTTTCACTTTTGGGCCAGCTTTTTCCATGCTATTATGACTCAAGCAAACACGAGCGGTTTCACTGCTTTGGTGAGCCGTAAACAACACCAATGAGTGACATTGTTTTAGCTACTCAACCAAGGAATATGTTGAGCTGTAGATAAGTGGTTCTCAACTGGTGGGTCATGACCCAAAGATAAATAATGCAATGCAATTAAATACAATATATATATACACAATACAATAAAATACAAAAGTTTAATCATCTTGTCAAATCAAAAAGGATATATGCTTTCCTTATCTTTTGTTGTTGAAGTCAAAGGTAATGTGTCCAATCAAACCCTACAAAATATGGCTAGATTCACTTCGAACAGCTGGGAGGTTGTATTACCTAACCGAAGTATTCAAGTTTGTCAAGTTTTTCAAGTCAAGACAAACTTCGAAGTAAACCACAAAGTTTAAAAAAGTTTAAAAGCATTAAGTTTGAAGGTCTTCAGTTGTTTTAGCATGTTGTTAGCATGATATAACATGTTGATAGCATTTTACCACATTGCTAGCATGATTTAACACTTTGTTTGCATGAATTAACAGATTTTAACACATTGGTAGGCTGCTAGCATGAATTAACATGTTAACATGAATTTTGTGTTTGTGTTAATTCTTCATCCACATATTAAGCGTTCCTACTTCTTTAAATGTGTGAATCCTTTGTATGGTTGACTGACTCAAAGACTGAAGAAATTTAGTAGGTTTAATCACATGCTTGGCACCCCAATTAATTAGGTCAATCCGTTACAACATGTTGCTAGCATGTTTTAGTCTCGAGTAGCCAGACCTTCAGACTGACGGCAGAAGGTCTGGACTCTATCGCAGCTTTCACTGGCCAAGGACAGTCCAAGAGGACGTTTGACTGACATGTAACGCAACCAGTTAGTTTGTTTTGTTCCACGTCATGTTTAGGGGCGTGAAAATGTAAAGTCGATGCCCCTACGATAAGAGACTGGCATGTATCTAATTAATTATTCAAGAATGTTGTGCAAGTTTACTGCAACAATGGAGCCGCAAATTTCACATACTTTTGAAAATCCAGCGTTTAGTTGATCATGGTGAGCGCTCATTGTCACAGTTGTAAACACGACAGTGTTCTTCTTCCACAAGGGGGTTTGGCATCACAGCATTTGTTTCCAGGCGGACCATTAAAGAACGCAACACACACGTCTCCTGGACATCCTGTAGAATTCAACCAACCAGATGACGACTTCAAAAATCCTGAAGTGTTTCCAGTTAAGCGTGCCATATGCACCAGACGTTCAGCCAACGGTCTGTGGGCGTGACACCTGAGGCTGAGACTAAGCATATTTTAACACATTGCTAACATGGATTAACATGTTGCTAACATGTTTTAACACATTGCTAGTATGATTTAACACTTTGCAAGCACGAATTAGCGTGTTGCTAGCATTTTTAATGTGTTGCTAACATGAATTAGCAGGTTTTAACACATTGTTAACATGAATTAGCATTAACATTAGGAAACTAAAATAAAATGATAAATCACCCAAACTAAATATCTCAAGCCCTGGCTGCTTCTAGACGGATTCAAAACACAGAAAGAAGCAGCAGAAAGCAATAGCATGCAAAATTCATTATTTGTGGGAAAAAAGTAGTTGATTGGGTACGTGCAATAAAAAGTATTCCAGATTATAAATGGGAATTTATCTCAAATTTACAGATTGAATTTGCCTTACAGGTTCTCTCTGTCTCTCCACCAATGAGCTCTTTGTTTTTTTTTTCTTTTTTCAGAAGAGGCTGAACATAACTGGCTGGGCTCATTAACAAACCACTTTACTTCAAAAGAGAAATAAACAAAAAAATAAATAGCAGCTCAAAACTTCAAAACAAAAGACATTGTGCGGGCAAGTGGATGTCCTGTTTAACAGTATTAAAGTGTCTAAGGGTGGAAATTTCCTTTAAGGGTTCATGCTAGTGATAAACTTGTTTACAAAGTTTCATAAAATACATCCAAAGCCTTTTGAATGTGCATGTGGTTGAACGGAGAGAAATTAAACATTTGGTCAGGAAGTATCATCAGGTCCTCGAGCCATGCACTCTAAACCGAGGTCTACTTGCATGCAACACTAAAACGAATTACCTTAAACTTTAATGACAATGAGCTCCACCCAACCTCATCTCACGCACAAGCGTTCAGCATACAACATAATGGATTATTCTTTGATTCAGTACTAAATTTTCAGATACTGAAACTTTTATTTCATCCATCGTCACTGAAATTGCAAACAGATTGCATGCCTCCTTGTTAATATCCTTTAATCTATTTGATTTGTATGGTATCATTTCATATTCCTACAGTAACTCTGGTTGTCTCTAAGCACACCATTAGGACACTTCAAAGATATTTCAACCTGGACGCATGTATAGGCATGTGCTGTCTGACCTCAGACACTATTACGATGGTGGTTTAGACTGCTGCTGCATTCTCATTAGGCTGAGTGATGAAAGCAAAGCATCCTAGACTTACAGGATATTTGAGAGAGTCCAATTCATGAGCTAAACAAGTGTAATCTTGTTTCTCATACACTACCTCACAAACTAGACAATAACAAGTTAATCAGAATATTGAGAAATAAGCCCCGCTGTCGTGTGATGAGCGTATTGTTTTTAAAAATCCAACAGCTGCTAAGTGATGAAGATTAAACCAGAGATGGAAATATCTGTAAACAAACCCAATGATGTAAGAAAATTGGATCTTCTTTATACTGACAGCAAACTGGCTTATAAAAGAGAATCAAATCAAAGAATTAAACTGTCTTGGGATTTTTTTTTTTTAAAGTAATTAATAGTTTTATTCATTAAAGTTGCATTAAATCGATCAAAAAAGTGACAGTAAAGACATTTATAATGTTACAAAAGATTTACAGTACCTGTCAAAAGTTTGGAAACATTACAATTTTTTTTAATGTTTTTGAAGAAGTCACTTATGCTCACTAAGGCTGCATTTATTTAATAACACGGTAAAAACAATTTTACTGCAAACATTTTTTAAATAATTGTTTTCTATTTTATTAAATGTAATTTATCTCTGTGATGCCAAAGCTGAATTTTCAGCATCATTACTCCAGTCTTCAGTGCCACATGATCCTTCAGAATATGCTGATTTGCTGCTCAAGAAACATTTATTATAATTATTAGCAATACTGAAAATGTTTTTTGCTGCTTAACATTTTTGTGGAAACAATACCTTTCAAACATTTGTGGAAAGATTAAAAAAGAGAGAGAAATTAATACTTTTATTCATCAAGGATACATTAAATTGATTAAAAGTGACAGTGAAAACACTTAATATGTTACAAAATATTTCCATTTAATAAATGAAAATAAATGCTGTTTATTGAACTTTCTATTCATCAAAGAGTATTACCATTTCCACCAAAATGTTACAGCAAAACGTTTTCATGTTTCAACATGTTTCAAAACTGTTTTCAACATTAATAATAATAAGAAATGTTTCTTGAGCACAAAATCAACATATTAGAATGATTTCTGAAGGATCATGTGACACTGAAAACAAGTTAATTTACACTTTCAGATGCCCAGAAAGGTACTAAAGACATATTATAACAGTTCATGTGACTACAGTGGTTCAAACTTAATGTTATTAAGCGACAAGAATACTTTTTGTGTGTCAAAATAATGACTTTATTCAACAATATCTAGTGATGGGCAATTTCAAAACACTGCTTCATGAAGATTTGATGCTTTATGAATCTTTTTTTTCGAATCAGTGGTTCGGAGCATGTATCAAAACTGCCAAAGTCACGTGATTTCAGTAAACAAGGCTTCATTACATAATAAGTGTTTCGAAATTTCAGTAGTTCACATGACAGTTTGATACACGCTCTGAACCACTGATTAGAAACAAAAGATTCGTAAAGCTTCGAAGCTTCATGAAGCAGTGTTTTGAAATCGGCCATCACTAGATATTGTTGAATAAAGTGGTTATTTTGTTTTTTTGGCACACAAAAATTATTCTTGTCACTTCATAACATTAAGGTTGAACCACTGTAGTCACATGAACTGTTTTAAATATGTCATTAATACCATTCTTGGCGTTTGAAAGTGTTATCTTGCTGTCAAAGCAGGCCTCACTGAGCCATTGGATTTTATCAAAAATATCTTAATTTGTGTTCTGAAGATGAACGAAGGTCTTACGGGTGTGGAACGACACGAGGGTGAATAATTAATGACAAAATTTTCATTTTTGGGTGAACTAACCCTTTAACAAATCTAAATATCTCTAATCCGCAAAGAGAAATTTAAAACAGAGAAACAGAAAGCAACTGCAAGCAAAATTCATTATTTGCCCAAAACGAAAAATCTCTTAAAGGGAACCCCTGGTGTTAAGACTTGTATGGCTTAACATAACATAAATGATGTCTCTTAATGAAATATGTAGTAGAAAACCCATTTGTCTTTGTTCTCTTCACTTTAGCCCTGAAGACTGAGGCTTTTTATCAGTATGTTTTGGTGCAACAGTAATCTAGTAACGCATACAGGTCTTAATATCCGCGGGGTTCCTTTTAAAACCCGATCAGCCTTTTCAATTTGAGCCAGATCGCAAAATTAGTGAGGATTAAAACATCGAAGCCGTGCAATGTCTCTGTGGCTATTTGAACTACTGTTGTATGATTGACGTGTTAAAATCGTCTGATCACCTGAATGCATTACACACAGTTAAACGTGCTGAGAAGATGCTGTTTATGCGATCACATATCTCGTGCATCACAGCAAACGCGCATTGAGGCAGTCTGTCTCAATCGAGATGTGTTATAGGCTTACCTTCGTCAGTCTCCACAACAGGCACGGCATTTGGTTAAAGCATACACATACAGTTGAGATCAAAAATTTACATACCCCTTGCAGAATCTAGAAAAATGTGAATCATTTTAACAAAATAAGAAGGATCATGAAAATTGCATGTTTTTATTTAGTACTGTCCTGAATAAACTATTTCACATAACAGATGTGTACATAAAATCCACAAGACAAAAAAATTGCTGAATTTATAAAAATGACCCCATTCAAAAGTTTACATCTCCTTGATTCTTAATACTGTGTGGTTACCTGGATGATCCACAACTGTTTTTTATGTTTTGAGATGGTTGTTCATGAGTCCCTTGTTTGTTCTGAGCAGTTAAACTGAGCTCTGTTCTTTAGAAAAATCCTCCAGGTCCTGCAGATTCTTTGGTTTTCCAGCATCTTTTGCATATTTGAACCCTTTCCAGTAGTGACTGTATAATTCTGAGATCCATCTTTTCACAGTGAGGACAACTGAGGGACTCAAACACAACTATAAAGAAAGGTTCAAACATTCACTGATGCTCCAGAAGGAAACATGATGCATTTGAGTCGGGGATGTAAACAGAATAAATTGTACTTTTTTTGTCTTCTGGGAAACATGTAAGTATCTTTTGTAGCTTCCAAAGGGCAGAACTAAATGAAAAAATATGTTCTTTAAACAAAATAAAAAAAACTTGCACATCAACTTCTTGTTCAAAAGTTTTCACCCCTGACTCTTAACGCATTGTGTTTCCTTCTGGAGCATCAGTGAATGTTTGCAGCTTTTGTAATAGTTTTGTCTGAGTCCCTCAGTTGTCCTCAGTGTGAAAAGATGGATCTCAAAATCATATAGTCACTGCTGGAAAGGGTTCAAATATGCAGAAGATGCTGGAAAACTGAAGAATCTGCAGGACCTGAAGGATTTTTCTGTAGAACAGAGCTCAGTTTAACTGCTCAGGACAAACAAGGGACTCATGAACAACCATCACAAAAAAAAACAACCACGTGGATCATCCAGGTAACCACACAGTATTAAGAATCAAGGGTATGTAAACTTTTGAATGGGGTCATTTTTATAAATTCTGCTATTTTTTTGTCTTGTGGACTTTATGTAAACAATGTGAAATAGTTTATTAAGGACAGTACTAAATAAAAAATAACATGCAATTTTCATGATCCTTCTAATTTTGTTAAAATGATTAACATTTTTGCAGATTCTGCAAGGGGTATGTAAACTTTTGAGCTCAACTGTATATCCATCTCCAACCGTAAACTCTTTCAGCTGTGGTCTTCTAAAAGCCTCAAAGGCACCAGGGCTTGTGAAGAGAACAAAAAAACGCATCTTTAGGAAGTTTTATTCGTCCACATTCTGCACAACTTCCCATTCTTTTCTCCTCTTATCGCTAGTAAAGCAGTAAAGACTTACATCGCTTCTCTTGTGGCTCATCAACTGAAAGTTACAACCAAAAGCTGCACAATGTGGCATTGTATATTATATTCTGAGTTGTGTTGCATTGTAAATCTTTCATGGGTTTTCTACTACATATTTCAGTAAGAGACATCATTTATATTATATTAAGCCATACAAGTCTCAACACCAGGGGTTCCCTTTAAAAGCAGTTATGCATAACCACTGAGCGCTAAACTGCAAGACGCATCGTCTCCAATTCATTCTGCTCACTGCAGCACTGATTCACAGCTGGGCCCACGATCCCAACCTAGTCAACACCTACAGACATAGAGCACATCTCATCAGCATGCCAGTGCCAGATTATGAAGGTTATCTCCATCAGAAGCAGCCAACCGCAAACTGCATGCTTGCGTTTCTTTGCGTACACTGTGCACTGCTTAGCGGCGACCATGCCAGACGTGCCTGGATTTGGGATCTCACTCTAATTGCAAAACAAAGAGCATCTTGTTTTGGACACTCTCTCACCTCTTTGTACTACAAGTGCTTAGTTTTGTGATGCTGGGGTGAAAATAAAATGTGAGCCCCCACCCCAACCCTCTCTTTTCTCCATGAAAAAAACAAGAAAAAAAAAAAAAAAACATGATGCTGCAAGAGCGCAGAATGCCAGACATTCCAAGTAGGTGTAGTGAGACGTGGAGCTGAGGGGCAACTGAGCACTAAGTGCTTTCAAAACAAACACCCACCATCCACACCTGTGGGACAGGGTCACTGCGCTGCCATGGCAACAGTCGCTATGCAGCTAGAGGAAACAGAGGGACGTTTCTTTGCTACCCGTCAAGCAGAGCATCAACACTTACTAATCACCGTCACCAGTGCGGTTATTTTTAGGGCTACACTAAATGTCAGTTCTCGTAATTACTGCCCGGAGCAGCACCAAACAGCTGGGTCACGAAGCCGGACAGACCAGACTGAACCAAGGAGAGGTGGAAAGTTTATTGGGATGCATTCTGATGCGCTTCTCTTTGGGATAAAAGGAGAAGAAGGCACCGTCAATAGAGTCGAATGAAGTTCAGTGCTGCGTTTGTTTGTTTTCTGTGGGTAAGTGAGTAATTAGTTCGGAGGAGAGCTGAGCTGGGTTACGGAATAACAGATCATTCATCTTTTCCTGGCCTGTTGGTGAACACAGGAGCGATTACTTAAGGAAGCGGTCCGGATAAAGGTCAAACTATGGAGGGAGTACCACATCACAGCAGGTGACTGTCACCAGAAATGACTTAGAGGAAAAAAACAACAATTTATTCTGTTTACTGGGGTCTTAAACCTAAATAAATTCCTGCTGTGCGACAGCAGGCATCACACAGAGAGATTTTTCCAGTCACAAATTAAGCTAACTCTAGAATATCCAAATCCTTGTCTAATATCCTGCTCATATGATCCAGAAGAAACCAGCAGCAGTGTTGTTTTCAGTCAGTCTATTCACTCAACCCTTCACCCTCCTTTCTAAGAGTAAAACATGCAGTAAAAGCAGATGTCGAGTTTGTTTTAAACATGCAAAGCAGCTGGGTAAACTGCGGCATGGGTGTAATATTCCACCCGCTTTGAGCTTTCCACGTCTCTTTTACTAGTTGTGAAAGATTCAGATTTGAGTGCAACCAAAATGAAATATAATGTACAAGACCTGTTTTCATAAATATGTTCCTTTTCCAGGAAATAGCTTTTTTTATCCAACGAGAAGTGGTGTAGAACAAATAATTACTATATTGTTTAACATGAGTTTTCAGAGTAAGAAAGGCTGATTTATTCTAGCGAATCGGTTCATCCTAGAAGTTCCTCCCTCTCATATGGCCCTGTTCCAAATGGCACCCTAAATACTCGCGGTCTTCCTACGAATCTGCACTTTCGTGACGTAACGCCGCTTTGACTGTCGGGAAAAAGTCTGCTGAGGAGCTCGCTTCAGTGCGGGCTTGGCAAAAGTGTGCATTGAGTACGCATATCGACCGCAAAGGGGGCACTCGCGAGCACCCTTTTGAAACCTAAAGTGACAAATGGGACACCCTATGGTCTCATGGACTCAATGGACATGCGCACAAGGCAGCCATTGTAAGTCCACAAGACTGAAAGTGCATATGAAGCGTGCCATTTGGGAAAGTTTGATTCATTCTATTGAATCAGTTCACCCTAAATATACCTCTCTCTCATATGTAGCATTGGAAAGTCTAATTCATTCAAGTGAATCGGTTCATCTTAAACAGTCCTCACTCTCATATGTAGCATTGGAAAGTATGATTCATTCTAGTGAATCGGTTCATCTTAAACAGTCCTCACTCTCATATGTAGCATTGGAAAGTATGATTCATTCTAGTGAATTGGTTCATCTTAAACAGTCCTCACTCTCATATGTAGCATTGGAAAGTTTGATTAATTCTAGTAAATCGGTTCATCCTAAATGGTCCTCCATCTCATATCTATCATTGGAAAGTATCATTCATTCTAGTGAATCGGTTCACCCTAAATGGTCCTCTCTCTCATTTAGCATTGGAAAATCTAATTCATTCAAGTGAATCAGTTCATCCTAAACAGTCCTCCCTCTCATATGTAGCACTGGAAAGCATGATTCATTCAAGTGAATCAGTTTATCCTAAACAGTCCTCACTCTCAAATGTAGCATTGGAAAGTATGATTCATTCTAGTGAATCAGTTGATTTGAACAATTAATTTAAATCAACGAAAATGATTCACCAGTTTGAGTCCCTGTATGTACTATGCTTTGGTCTCAGTTATTTAAATTATGTTTTTTTTTTTTTTTGTATTTTGTTTAAATTAACCTGTTCAAGTTTGATACAGTCATCCTAACTGAGATTCAGATTAATCAACAGTGGTGAAGTCAGTGGAGCTCATGTGATCCATCTCCTGTAAAATATTTCAGTCAAGATTATAATGAAATTAATGTTACTGTGAGCGATTTCACTTTTGAAATTGTATCTGTCTCTGCTCACAAATAGTAATATATAAAAAAAAATGATGCATTAAAAACCGTCACAAACCAAGAAAATTTTAATGGTGTGACATGGCTAAAGAAATACTTTTAACAATTTAAAACTTAATAGTTTGGCCTACAGTATACTACGAAGGTCTAAACTGGAAGCATCACATAGGCCTAAGCGAATACTGATTTGACGTATCATCAGCGTTAGAATTACAGTGTTAGTCAACACTGTCTGCAGCTTAGCAGCCCACCAGTGGTAGAGTAGCTAAAGCCTATATTTAATATAATTTAGTCCTGTTCACTGTCTCTGTGAACACATCATTTGGTTGGAACTCCAACGATTTACCAAACTGATATGTATGATAAACTTCAAAATACCACAGTGACCACATAAACTCAACAGTCTCACTCAACTGCTGTCACATAGTTCATATTCTGCAAATACAAACCACAACGTTGAATCATATGAATATGCAAACAATTTCAGAAGTTGGTTTTAAATGAAATTGCACTGGCATCTAAGGGGTCATTCAACCCCGTCTCTTTTTCCAAAGCTGTGGTGCGGGCCAGAAGAAGTGTCATCTGTTTCCAATGAGAAGGCGCTTTGATTGTTGAACTTCTCGAAGAGCTGTCTGACAAAGACCTCTTTCGCTCTTTTGCTTTTTGGACAAAATAAACAGGAAAAGGTCGTGTAACCAGGGGCCAATTTTTCAAAAATAATAGTAAAACGTAAGCTTATGGAATAAATTAAATCCCAAGATATGTTCAGGTGTGTTCCTTTGGTGCTGGTTAGCCAGATGTGTGCTTTCATTGTTAGCATCATTACAAGGTCACCCCACACATAAACCCATTTACAATATAAGGCAAAAAAAAGTTAAACCTTTCATACTGATGCAGTGGCAATGTTTGCAGAATGTTTATTGATATGATTAACCATTTCAAATCTAATCAAATAGGCCAAATCAAAGTGTCATATTATAAGCAGCAAAGCTTGTTCAATAATCAAAGTGTACAGGTTAAATCAAAATGGAACCTGATTCAACTTTATAACATGTTAAACAAGACAAAACAAGTTGAACAACAGGACTGGTTGCATATAACCAGTGAGTCTGTCCATTTATGTACACATTACCTCACAAAGCTCAGCTTTTTTTTTTTTTTTGCTGAGGGGCAGCATCATCAGTGGTGGTCTACAATTTGAAATGCTGAAAATAGGGTTATATATTCAACATTTTAGGCACACATGGAATAAAAGGAATCACAGTCAACACTGATACAGACCTCCAAGTTACAACAGATGAAACCAATACATCAGCTTGCCAGTGTGGATGACTGTTAATCCAAGTGAGTTGTCTTTGGATGTGTCAGTACACTGGGAGCAAAAACTGACAAATGCTTCCTCTACATCCCAGGAAACTGATACCAAAACCACCATGTGCCATTGATCAAGGGGATATGATTTTGCACTCAGCAATTTTCTCCGGTTACAAACGGGTCTTGTGACTGCGAGTGTGGGTCTGGACCCATTGTGCTGAATGGCTTTGGCACTCTATATGAGATCTGAGAGAGCTGAAGGTATGCTAGCATGTATAGATGTTGGACAATGGACTTACTGTTTTAATCTTCTCAAAGACTTATATGAGGCATCCTTTTACTGCTGGTCGCACCTTAGTGGACATCTACAGTCCGCTACAACTCTGCCCAGAGAGAAATAAATTCCACCAGAAAGCCCTTTTGCTGGAAATATAAAAAAGAAGTCATAAATTCAGAGAATAATAAATCTTCAGACAAAGCTTCACTTCCCACTTCCCACTCCCTCAACAGCAGTTGGTGCTCAATTTAATGACTCTTAAACCCAAGAAATTCTAGAATGCAGTTCCAAGGTTCCAAACTCAGTTCTTTGTGGATGCCGTACTAGTTCTTCTACGTCTAAGTAAATAATTTCTTTATGGACCTCAACTTTGTGCACTTACTAGGTATCTATACAGATTTCTGATTCACAAGCTCTTGATTCAGCTGGATTCTGATTTGGGTTTATTTCAGTTATAATGTCTATTGCTTACACTACTGTTCATTTTTTGAAAGAAATTAATACTATTATTAAACATGCATTATTTTATTCAGGATTAAACTGATAAAGTGACAGTAAGAAATTTTACAATGCTGTTCAAAGAATCCTGGGGAAAAAAATCACTTATTAATATTAATAAATATTAAGCAGCACAACCATTTTCAAATGTGATAATAAGAAATGTAACCTAAGCACCAAATTAGCAAAATTTCTGAAGGATCATGTGACACTGAAGACTAGAGTAATGACTCATGAAATTTTCACCTTTGCCATCACAGGAATGACTTACACTTTAAAACATTAAAATAGAAAACTATTATTTTAAATTATAATTATTTCACAATATTACTGTTTTACTGTAATTTTAAATCAAATACATGCAGCCTTGGTGAGCATAGAGGCTTGTTTAAAAAAAAAAAAAAAAAAAAAAAAAAAAATTCTTACCAACTACACTGATCATGCTGCATGATGTTGATTCACTAAAACGAACCATCTGATAAGAGTTTGTGAATTGGACCACACTGGACACGTTGCACGTTTGCACAAGGCCAACTCAACAGAAATCCATTTCTTCTGCTATTTTATGTATTGTAAATCAATGTCTTATTATTACATGCATCACAATCAAAACTGACTACACTTGCTGGGTTAAAAACAACCCAAGTTGGGTTGAAAATGGACAAAACCAAAATTGACCGTTCGCAAAGACCTTTAGTTACCATTGCTACATCCGACAAGCCATGCCGATCTCTTGCCACACATCATGTTCTCATGCAGTGAAAAATACATCACGGAGCAAAGAGGACACTGACAACACGTCGACAGACAAGACAGAGCAGGTATGAAACAAAGTCTCAAATTTTTACATTTTTTAAGAAATTTAAACAATAAATACCCTTTTGTGGCTCTTTAATGTGTTGTGACAGATCGCCTCAGTTCAAGCGACTAGTGAACCGATCATCTCTTCCTACTAGTTCATTTATAGCATTAAATAAACTAAGATTGAACTAAGGAATGTTTCAATTGTGGAAAGACGTCAGTACACAACATTTTTCAAGTTCAAGTCCACCTACGTTAATCTGCTAACTCCCCTGACTGCTTTGTCGGACAAAATGGTGGATTTGGCGTTATGATTGGTTAAATTGCCTGTCAATCAAACTCCTGGCGAAGGTCAAATGTTTGCCCAACCTGCTGGGTAGTTTTATTTAACTCAACTGTTGTTTAAAAATTACTCTATTGTTTGTAATTATAGTAATTATGTGTCTGATTTTTAATTTTCAACCTATTTTGGATTTATTTTAAGCCAGCCATATAGTAATTTTTAAACAATAGTTGGGTTAAATAAAACTGCCCAGCTATTTGAGGAAACATTTAACCCAACTGCTGATTTTGTCCATTTGTCCATATAGAAATATATAGCTTAATATTATTAATGACTGCTCTTCTAAGCTGTTTCCACCAAGACTAAAACTCATTATGGTAAACACTATGGTGCCTGGCTACGAGATCAACGGTGTATTTTGTAACTACGCTGAACAAGTTGACAATTAATAGCACTCGGGAAACTCCAGACACCGGCACAGGACACATTTGGGGGACACAGACAGGGTGAAGAACAACACATGATGATGACTTTGCTAATGGTCTAGCAGAGATCCTAACCGCTGAGAGATTTATCTTATGTCAATCAGTACTTCCCTCCGCTGTCTGAGCTCTGCTCTCTCAATCATTCCCTCATTCCTTCTCTTCCCTCACGCGTTTCTTTCGTTCAGACGTCTGCAGACCCCCGGAGCAGTGTCTCATCTGTCCGTCTGTCAGTGGCCGGGTAATTGGAGTTGTTTAGGAGGTCATCTAATACAGGTAGGCGGGGGAAGGAATGTGTGATAGACCAACTACTAAGTCTTCCCACGCCTGTATGGCCTAGTGATCACACTTGTAATACTATTGGTCAAACAAGACTGATTATATACCATATGGCTACAGCTCAAAGCTCAAGAGAAAAAAAAGCTTAATAAGGACAGTTTTTTTTTTTACATTCGCAGAGCCGTTCACCGTCACGTCCTCAGGGAAACGGGACTATTTACTCCAACTTCCTAAACTATATTTCAGAAGCTGAGACAAAGGTGTTTAGACACAAGTGTCTTGCGTGGTACAACCGCCCACGTGCGGATTAAGATTTATAACCTAAATGCACCAATGTTTATAGAAACAAATGTTACCGAGTCGATTTTCAAACAGTCTGTTTGAAATTGATCGAAAGGTCTCATGTTTGCAATGCTTTGCTTAGACTGACGGTAGACTTGATACTATTTATGAAAACTGTCAGCGGCGAGAAACTAAAACAGTATTCTTTTCTTCTTTGTATAATCGAAATGTGTGCTGCATGGCATAAAGATGAATGAGATGATATGTTTTTTTGTCCGTGTGATTGGCTGGCCGATGTGTGTGTGTATTGGAGTGCTGTCAGATGTAATCACCCTGATGACGCTTTATGTGTCACTGTAAACAAAGAAAGGAAAAAGAGAAACAGATAGGGAAATCAGTAACAGACAGAAGCCACATCTGCACCAATGATTGTGACACGTAATTTACAAGATTGTGTTGTGTGATGAGTAAACCGGGCATGTTAAGGAATTTGACTAAAAAAAATAAATAAATAAAAATTTAAAAAAAAATGTTAAATGTTAAATTAATTATACTTTCAATGGTATCTACTAACTATAAGTAACTTTGCAACTACATGTCAACTAACTCTCATTAGAGTATTAGTAGACTTTAGTAGATTATTAGTAGACTGCTAGGTTAGAGTTAGGTGTTAGAGATAGTAGAATAAGTTGACAAGTACTTGCAAAGTTACTTAGTAGTTAGTCAGACAAAGTTAGTCAGTAGAATGTCTGTTGGGGAGCATCAAAATAAAGTGTCACATATTAGAAAGATATTATATTATAAAGAGCAGATATTAAGCAGACAGTCTACTAATATTCTACTAATACTCTTATGCCCTGTAAAAAAAAAATGTTAGCCAAGTTACCTGGTTGCCTTAAAATTGAGAGTTCAATGAAATTAAAAAATTGAGTTAATACAATGAAGGCGATTGGTTTAATCAACAGAAACGCAAAATATTATGTTATCTGAACCACATTAATTATCTAAGTTGATTTGACAAAAGAAAAAATGTTGTGATAAATCATGAAAATAATTTTTTACAGTTTGAGAGTTAGTTGACATAGTGGCAAAGTTACTTAGTATGTCGGTAACACTTTACATTAAGGTTCCCTTTGTAAAGGGTTTATAAAGGTGTTTGTTAATGAGTAATACGTCATTTACAAAAGCATTATAAATCATTAATAAGCAGTTATAACTGCATGAATAAAAAGGGCCACTTTAACGCAATACCTGCCAAATAGTGAGCCATTTGTAACTCACATGTTAAAAATGCTTAATAAATGTATTTATTCACACTTATTTAACTCAAAACCAGATTCTTGATTTATTTCATGATGCAGCAAAAATTGACTATTAGAATAATTATCATAGGCTATTCACATGTTTTCACTTTACATTACGGTTCACTTTCACAGGTTATTAATGTTTATAACTCATGAATAAATGGTTCACAAGTGTCCACCCTACATTAAGGTTCACAGGAAACTAATACTGGAATTAAATGGTTCATTATTAACATCAAGTTATGGTAATTATCTTGTGTTTTATTTTCAATATAAAGTTTGAATTTCATCTTGATAAACAAGACATCAGTTTTTATACACTGCTGTGGATAGGCATCATGACCTTTTTGGAGAGTATCATGGGTAAGACAGAAACTTCTGGTCAGCAACATAGTAAGAAAAGTGGCAGTCATGAGATATTAATAAGAAAATCTTTATGTCTAATTATGATTTTTGCTGCATCATGAAATAAATCAAAAATCTGGTTTTGAGTTAAGTAAGTGTGAATAAATACATTTATTAAGCATTTATCACATGGGTTAAAAACGGCTCACTATTTGGCAGGTATTGCATTAAAGTCACCCTTTTTATTCATGCAGTTATAACTGCTTATTAATGATTTATAATGTATTTGTAAAGGACTTATTACAAACACCTTTATAAACCCTTTACAAAGGTGTAAAGTGTTACCAGCATGTCCAAAGTGGACCGTCAAAATAAAGTGTTACCATTAACACAATAAACCTTAACACAATAATCGAACCTTAACACAATAATAATAATTAAAAAAACATAATTCGATAATATTACAGTTCCATTTTGATTTCTAAAGATGGAATCATTTAATTGCAATATAATATTAACAAAAAATATAAAAGCCAATAATATAAATTTAGCAAAATCATTTAAAAAAAAAAAACAACAACAATTTGATACAATTATTTTCATTCTGATTTCTATGAAATTATTTAATTGCAATATAATATTGAAATAAAATAAAAATCCAATTATATAAGTTTGACACAATAATATAAAAAATAATTTAATAATATTACAGTTTCATACAACAATATACTATTTAAAAAAAACTATAGAAGAGCTAATTATATAATTTAGGAAACAATATGTTGTTTTTATTACATCATGCTTAATATTTTTCACATATAGCATACAGTAAATGGGTCATACTTGAAAATAGCAGTCCTTACACTTTAGGAAGGGTCATCATATTTGGGTCACTTGCATCAAAACGTTTTAAAACCCTTAATTAAAAGATAATTTCCTCTTCAACTGTATTTATGATCTTTTAATTCATTCTCTATTTGAGGGTTAAAGGGACACTTAACACAAAATGAAACTTGTCATCACTTACTCACCCTCATGTCATCCCAAACAAGTATAACTATTTCTTGTCTGTAAAAATATATCAATGAGACAGTAGCAACTGTGACTAGTTGCAGCAAGAGAATACGTGATGTGCACACGCTGCAAGCTGGTTTCAATCTGGGGCTTTTTGTCGCAGAATAGTTGCAGACTTAAAAAATGAAAGCCTGACAGGTCTTGTAGTGTGTGCTTGGCTATAAGTCATGGAAAATGAGCTGGAAGAGAAGTAAGAGTGTAACTGATTCCTCAACATTGAAAAAAAGTGCACAATCAATCATAATTTAAGCAATTTTTCTACAAATAATGGAGATTTAGATCTACGATTTGAATATACAACAGGTTCAAAGATTCATGGAAGTGTGAGGGAGAAAGCATATGTCTGGTGTTTGTGTAGGGGGCTGGATGTGGGGTCGGAATGAAGTTGGGAAACGCTCACGGTTTGTTTTTCTCTCTGAGCAGGGTCATGAGGAAAGGTCTTAAGAGCCATTAAGGCTCTTGGGAATAATATTCACCATTTATAACCAACCTCACTTTCCCATATTAACCTATAATGCTCCCCAGTGGTGTCATTTCCAAATCTCAAGAGATAGGATTTGAAATATGCTTTTAACATATGTAACGCTGACGTTATTCGGGGCTTTTCGTTTACGCATTAGTAAGTGGAATTTTTAAACATACTCGTTCTGTTCTGCCAGCAAAATTACACAAGCATACTGTCATTTCTCCTCACAAGTATAAGCAAATCGGCTGGTGTGATAACGTCGGTGAGGTGAGATCTTGTTATGCGGGGGTTTGTTGACATTACACAAGGAATTTTTACACAGCAACTCGGGCTGTTTAGCACATGCTCTGTGCTCCGCAGTGTCTGTTCTGAATCTGCGAGAGCCCTTTTCCGAATGGTCAGATCTCAGAGTTTAGATGTCGAAGGGAGGCTTGAGTGGAAAATACCCTCTTCACACACGCTGCCAGTTTGCACAGCACAAGTGTACAGGAAACTAGAAAGAAGAAAAGGAATACTGCAATGCAAACGACAAGCTCTGTTAATTGCAAGCAGATAAAATCAGTCTATAGGGGTGTGGAAACTGGGACAGAACCCTGGGCATGCTTACTCAAGTCTTCCTGCACTAGATGCCAGGGGCATTAGGAGTGGGTACGCTTTATTATTCCATTCTGCTCTGTGTCCAGCTTACAGTAACTAAATCTTTAGACTTAGTTGGCCAGAACTGAACGCAGATAAACTATACAAAGATGTGACCTTGCCTGGAGGGGGTCTTGATCTGTGATCTGACCATGAGAGACCTGGATTCACAGACAGAAGCGACCATCTCATATACCCCCACAGACAAACTGCCACAACTGACAGAGTTTAAGAGCAAGTACAGCCACCAAAACTAGCAGAGCTGATCAATGACTTGAACACCTCAAGGCCTTTCCCTACCACATTTGCTGAGTAATAAATCAAATACAGTTCAAACAGTCAGAAACCCTTGATCAACTCATTATTAGATGACTATAAAGCATGGTCCAAATGTCAACATTGCAATGGCCAGAACAAAAGTTATTTCTCAAAAAAACCTTCTTTTGTGTTCCACAGAAGTCCATCATACAGATTTGGAACAACATGAGAGAGAGAGAGTAAATGATTGCAGAATTGTTGTCAATATCAGTGGAAGGATTTCAATTCACAAATTAAATTATACAAATAGGTTTGATTTAACTATTACACATTTTTTTAACCTTTAAGGAAGATATCAGAATATGTAGAATTTTCTCGCGTTTTTAAACTGTATCAAAAGTTCACACTGCCCCAACAACTGCCAACATATGCCAACTGTTTGTTTGGTCACAAGACGCACAAGAACCAGTGACAATAATTTACTGTACAACTGACGTTCAACCGAAGAAGATTTGTCAAAAGGCGGCATATTTGATTTGAATGTTACAGTAGGGAAAGATTTTCAGTGAAAACAGCTCAAATTCCTTTCTTTCACTGTCAGAACACGTTCAAACTGCGTTTGTTTTGTCATGGAATGACAAAGCAGTCTGACTGATATGATTGCAGCAAACATCATCAAACATAATCTGAGCTGATCATGATTCTGGCGCTGTAAGCTATAACTCCTGTAAAATTATAGTGTTTGCGTGCTGAAAATGACACGTTTTCCAACATTGATGCCAATTCACATTACACCGACAGATGCTGACCATCGGGTTTTATCGGATCAGTGTATTACCCATGTCGGCGTTTGTTGCCATTGATCAGTGCTTGTTTTCGCAGACTGAGCATGTTGAATTGGCATTTGGACATTTGCATACTGGACATAACCATACATAGAATTACACAGGAGATGTTTTCATGGGATATTTTTCTCTTTGCATATACAGTCTAAATCAGGGGTGTCCAAAGTCAATCCTGGGGCCAGTTGCATAAACTTAGTCACTATATTAAGACACATGTCTTAAGAACTAGTTTGACCAACTTGCAGTTAACCAAGGGGTAATCAATGTTATTTTTCCAATTCAAATTACACCAATCTACCTTTTTATGTAACGGACTTTAAAAAATTAGGACCACTCTTCAAGAAAAACATTAGTGTCTTAACTTTTAAGACCAGTCTAAATGGTTTATGCAACCGGCCCCTGGAGGGCCACTGTCCTGCAGAGTTTAGCTCCAACTTACCACAACACACCTGCCTGGAAGTTTCCTGTATGCCTAAAAACCTTAATTAGCTGGTTCAGGTGTGTTTAATTGGGGTTGGAGCTAACCTCTGCAGGACAGTGAGCCTCCAGGAGCAGGATTGGACACCCCTGGTCTAAATGATCAGACTGTTGCATCCTGGGGGACACACAGTTTGTGTTACACCATGTCTACACCAGATGCGACCGTTGTCACGTCACATTGCCCCGCAACAGCTAAAAGCTGTCTACACCGAACGCGACAAACCGACCACTGCAAAGCACTTGGACTACTTCAGAAATAAAACGGGGAATCCGTTTACTGTCAGGAAATTGTTGTGTCACGTCACGTCTTTTAACGCATCGCATCGCATATAGTAGAAGTCACTAGGTTACACCATAGGCCAGCATATTAGACCATTGGCACAAACCAGCTCTTAAATTCTGGTGATCTGCAGTTTTGGATTACTACCTTGCAGTGGGGAAAGTAAATACCTGCTTTATTGCAGCTCATCCATTTGGTTTATGCCTTATTAAATTATGGACCAGGTGGAATAATAACAGACAGGTCATTTAATATGGATTTTTTTCCATATTAAATGAGTATGCAATGTTTGCCATGAAACAAGCAGTCAGGAATTCTGAAAGTTTTTTTTTTTTTTTTATGTTTGTAGAAAATAGCTTATTTGACCTGTAAAATTGTCAAAATCAATTGCAGTGGTGAGACTACAGTACAATTCTAGGCATATTAATGTCTGGTTTTGTGTTACCACCGTAATTCTTTTCTGGTGTCTTTCTGCATAGTGTGCAAAAGTTACAGGGTTCAAAGTTACATGATCATGACAGGAGAAAAATGAACTGCAAAACTATGAACACGCTATAATCTCATGTTAAAATGTGCTTAATACACTTTAAATTACATTGCTTTGCCCATAGTTTGCCCACTGTTTGTTTTTTCAAAGTTAGTGGTGACTCGGAATAATTTTCTGTGGTAATGGACAGCATGGACAGCATGCTTTACAACAACAATATAAATGAGGTGTACAAATCTAATCTATAAACAATACACTCACTAACATGCATATTGTTTGTGCTGGTCATATGGCTGAGATTCTATGTAACTGCATTTGCCTTTACTTAAACTGATTGAAGTGGTGTTGTTTTTTTTTTTAATCCTTCAGAGTGAATTAGTAATTATTTTTCTTTAAGAAAAAAAATGAAATAAAATCAGAATAAAAGAATACAGACATAGATGACAGCCAAGAGTAAAAGTGATTCACTGTGAGACTGCAGGCTAATAATAATGGGTGACAATTGCACAAGAATAATTTAAAACACAATGTTCTGCCATTTAAAGTGCAAATTCAATTTACTACTACGTACAATAAAAATAAATAAAAATGCCATATTACATCCACACCCAAAGGTCCAATGTCCAAAATAAACCAATGTTCTACAAAAAGCTCCATTTCATTTCGCAGTGGTTTCTCGGTTTTAAACCCAGTACTTGCTCCTCTATAGAGTGAATCTAAGAGAATTACTTAAATATGATCACAACTCTCAAGAATTCAAATAAACAGACACTCACAAGTAACATGTTTAAGATGTCACAAGCAGACTCCCCCATTCGTCTTATGCCGTGGCGGCTGCGGTGCTGTCAATGCATGTTAACAGGAAACTAGAAGGGCCGAAAAGCTACATCACAAATTACATGCAAGTGCCAAATCAGTCTGCTGCAGGACTTGGAAATAATTACTTGAAAATAAATAAAGTGAAAGCACAATATACAAGTAAAAGAACACAGAGACAGATGCACATCAAAAGCTTGGAGGGCAAGATAGCAGGTTATGAAGCCTCCTCAGAATCAATGCGTCACTGTGCTCTCAGTCAAATAAGGTCACCTCCAGCTGGTGTTCTTCTTCCTGATGTTGAATTATCTTCCAATCAGAAGGTCAAAGATCTTTTAAATCATTCAGTATGTTTACTTGCATAGTTCGAGTTAAAGCAATCTGTCTGTTCAAGTATGACAATGCGTAACTCAAAGCTTTAAAAGAACATTCTGTATTCATTACAAGTGAAGTTAAATCGACAGAATTCTGGGAATAATGTTGATTACCACAAAAATTTATTTTAACTTGTCCCTTGGTGCCTATAAGAAAAACAAAAACCTGGGTTACAATGAGCTACACTACCATTTAAAGTTTGGGGTCATTTTTTGTTTTTAAGAGAAATAAATACTTTTATTTAGCAGGGACAGATTCAATTTAACAAAAGTGACAGTAAAGACTTTTACATTGTTGCAAAAGATTATATATATCTAATAAAATAAATGCTGAATCCTGAAAAAAAAAATCTAATCACAGTTTCAACAAAATATTAAGCAGTACAGTAACACTTTATTTCGATGGTCCACTTTAGACATTCTGCTAAGTAGTTAACTTCGCAACTACATGTCAACTAACTCTCATTAGAGTATTAGTAGACTGTCTGCTTAATATCTGCTACTTTATTTTGATGCTCCCCAACAGACATTCCACTGACTATAAGTAATTTTGCAACTACATCAAAATTATTCTACTAATCCGAACCCTACACCTAATCTAAGATAGTTGGCATGTAGTTACAAAGTTACTTAGTAGAATATCTAAAGTAGCCATCGAAATAAAGTGCGACCAAATCAACATATTAAATTGATTTCTGAAAGATCATGTCACACTGAAGACTGGAGTAATTGCTGCTTTAAAATATATTAAAATAGAAAAATATTAGATTTAAATTGTAAAATCATTACACAATATTATGGTTTTTATTGCATTTTTGATCAAATAAATGCAGCCTTGGTGAGCATTAGAGATTTCTTTCAAAATATTACCACCCCCAAACTTTTGAGGAATGGGGCCAATCTATAAACATTAAAATACTGTTTAAATATTATAGCCACAAGAAATAATATGTTAGCACGATTTTAGTGTGGGAGAAAAACATACTTACTAATCTCTTCTGTGTAAAGTTTCATACAATTTTACAACTTTGTCAGCATGAACATTTTTTAACAACTTTTCAGCTCAAATAATACAAGTTCAACAAAAGAATTAATGTTTTTATAAAATTATGATCTTCACATTTCTGCTTTAAATTCTCTAAAACTGACCCCATTCATTTCCATTAAGTGGCTCACGGTAATTTTTTTGTTCAAGCAAGGTACGAGTCTTTTTTTTTTTGTGGTAATCAACATTATTTCACGAATGTCGATGACTGAGTGCTTACAATGAACCTGAAACATTCCTTTAAAAACACGTCACATGCCACTCTTGTCCCGGAGCAAGTGCACAACGCAGAGATGGTTATGGTTATGGTTCGATTAACATGTATACAACCAAACTACAATTGTATTATCTAGGTCTGTTAATTCTATTTCAATATTCTACTTTAGCTCAAACCATGCAAAAAAAAAAGGCATGCACTTTCCAGAAAATAGAACTAAATAGAATTAAAAAGCAAACAACAAACTGGGCTTTTTCTTTATATATGCAACACAATTGCAAATAATTTGCCTTTTTTATCTCAACATGTGACTTTATATCTAGAAAAATTCATTGTTACGATTAAAAAGTTTACACAACGAATTATTGCTTTAGCCCAACTGAAGTCGAACTTTTAAAAAACGTGTAAACGCATTGAGTATTAACAGCGATGAATGCCCTCTTATATGTGCTCTACAACCTAAAACATCGGAAGAACCAAATTAAGTTGTGAATAAGTCCACAATAGTCCTCTTTTACAGAAAAAAAAAAAAAAAAAGATGAGAAGAACACTGGTTTCATTTTAAAGTATAGTGTGTGAGAGGCAACGGGAACAATGAAACGTTTTACTGCCTTGCAAATTCCTGTTCTGATTATGTAGCCAGCACAAGTCATAAATTTAGCACTTTATTCCCTGAACAAATAAATAAATAAAAGGATGAGTAATGGAGAGAAGCCTACGGTCAGTCTTTTTTACCCTGGACTGCCTCACTATAGAATTTCTCCATTTATCAGCTCCCAGGAGACTTCCTGACCAGATGACGGCGGACAATGAAGCTCAGCTCCGTTCTCGTCAGTAAACTGTTACCGACCCTAAAATGGGCAACAAATTCTCCCGTTTGGCGTGAAAACAACATATCCGGATGACTGTTTCAATCACGTCTTAGTTTCAGAACAGAAATGGAGCAGTCTGTCAGATTATGTCATCTAAGCAGGGCACAAAAGACAGATAAAAGCAACAAATTTTGATCTCTCAGAGTTCATCAATCGATCAGTTGCATCTCTGAGGTGAATTATTGTGTACTCTTCCATCCTGAGCATGTGCAGAGTCCGTCCAGGGCCCACACAGGGGCTCCGTCCATGGCAGTGACCACAGGGGTTATCGTGATAATGGCAGCCACATGCTCCACACAATCCCTTTACTGTAAATATGCTTTCACACTTAAAGCTCACAGAGAGCGTGAGAAAACCCTCAGTTGTCCCCCTCCCGCATCTGTCTCTCCGTCTTCTGTGCTGCAGATGTTGGGGAGTTTCTGTGCGTTATGTAAGTGGTGAGTAAGGTCAGGGGCCCAGGGTCTTAATCAGGCAAAGATAAGAATGTTTCCCCTTTAATACGGCACTGCATTTCCTGATTCACACCTTAAAAGGTGAAGCATCATAATTTTATTTTTGACTTTAGACATCTTTGTTGCATTATATGCAAACAGTGAGAGTTCAAAAATGGGAAAAAGGACTTCTTGTGTTTTTTTTTTTTTTACCTCAAGTGTGCATGCCTGTAACTCAAGAAGAAATCTTAATATCCTTTTAGATTCTGGTTCTTAAACTTTCCTTTTGGTATCTTCATTTGAAAGATTCTATGGTTCAATCCCAGAGATATGCAGATCTTAATGCAGCTCCATGAGTAAATTGGTAAATTGTACTAATTTTAAGAGGTCAAAAACCAAATGTGCGTCACTTTGCATACAGCTGATACTTTTTTATTTTAAAGAGGAATATCTGAAGAACAAATAATGTTGAACCCATCAACTCAATTGCATAGAACATACCCGTCTGAGTGCCATAAATGTTCCTTTCTAATGTTTGCATGCCTGTAACTCTAAAAGTATTCAAGAACAACAGATTTTACTAATAGACCTTCCAATCTCTGTGTAAAAATAAAATAATGATGCTGCCATCTTTCTAAAGTCATTTTTATACCCCTCTAATTTGGCTCCAAATCTCAGGTGAAAATGGTCATTTTGACCCCCCTCTACAAAATAGTGGATTACTCAGTAAATATACATCTGTGACATTTAATATTTTGGCTTTCATCACTAATTATGTTTGTCTTTCTACAGAAAAAAATATTAATAAATGAAAAATTTGAGCCAGGGACCTCTGGTTGTGACTGCATACATGTAACTAATAATGCAACTTTATTTCTTATTTATAACTTAAAGGAACACGCCACTATTTTTGAAAATATGCTCATTTTCCAACTCCCCTAGAGTTAATCAGTTAAGTTTTACCATTTTCGAATCCATTCAGCCGATCTCCGGGTCTGGCGGTAGCACTTTTAGCTGCAGCTTAGCATAGATCATTGAATCTGATTAGACCGTTAGCATCTCGCTCAAAAATGACCAAAGAGTTTTGATATTTTTCCTATTTAAAACTTGACTCTTCTGTAGTTACATCGTGTACTAAGACTGACGGAAAATGAAAATGAATATTTTCTAGGCCAATATGGCTAGGAACTATACTCTCATTCCGACGGGATAATCAAGGAACTTTGCTGCCGTACCATGGGTGCAGCAGGCGCAATGATATTACGCAGCACCTGAAAATAGTCCCCAGCTAGGTAACTTCCAACGTGACCGGCACAGAGTTAAAGGGTTAGTTCACCCAAAAATGAAATTTCTGTCATTAAGGACTCACCCTCATGTTGTTCCACACCCGTAAGACCTTCGTTCATCTTCGGAACACAAATTAAGATATTTTTGATGAAATCAGAGGGTATCTGATCCACACATAGGCAGCAACATCATTGCACCTTTTGACATCCAGAAAGGTAGTTAAAAACATGGTTAAAATAGTCAGCGTGACTACAGTGGTTCAACCTTAATGTTATGAAGTGATGAGAATACTTTTTGTGCGCAAAAACAGAACAAAAATAATGACTTTATTCAACAATTTGAACCGTTGTCATATGTAGTGAACTCAGTGCAGTGCAAATATCTTAATTTGTGTTCCGAAGATGAACAAAGGTCTTGCGACTGTGGAACGACATGAGGGTGAGTAATTAATGACAGAAATTTCATTTTTGGGTGAACTAACCCTTTAACTCTGGCTTCCTTCCAGAAAATACTCTTATTGAACATTACACACGTCAAAAAACCTTTGATAAAAACAAAACTAGGGCATAAACAGTTCAGTTTTTGAGGCTATACGCATCTGTAGACAGAGTAATCATCAATGGGTTCAATCAATCAGTCACTCACTCTAAAAGAAATAAGTTGGTATGTGAGAAGAACTGATTAATAATGACTTTCCATGTGCCTCTGTTGACTGTTTAGCAGACATAATCCACCCCCACCCCCCATGATCCTAAAAAACACCACTATCACAAGTATTCTTCAACAATGTGACTTCTCACTCTCTCTTCACCCCACCAATATGACCTCTGAGCCCTGGATGTGTTTGCAAGACGCCGGGGTGAGTGGCTGTCGCTGCAAGGAGACAGGGTGACGGACAATGGTGGGCTGAAAAATGGTTGCTTGTTTAGGGGTGCGTGTGAACTACATGTTAATCACAAATGACAAAGTAGAAAAGTGAGTTCAGGATATAATTTACCCCGAGCACATAAATCAGGACTTGACATGAGGCATCTACCTTTCTTCCACTCAACAACAACTCAACAAGTACCAAAAGCACAGTCAATATGTCGTCAAGCTCACTGTAAATATGTGATCCGAAAAAAAGCAGCACTGAATATCACCAGGTCACATCCATCTTTGCCTGTCTGCAGCTGTTTTTGTGAAAAACTGTAAACATAACAGGCACAACCTTTATTATGAAAGTCAATAATCAAATACTGAAGCCATGACATTTAAATTACAAATAGCTCACGTGCACGCTACAGATGGATCAGTGTTTCCCTCTAAAGACTCATTTTTTATCCAAAATGACTTGCATAAATCTAATGAAACCTTCTCTGACACAGAGGAGAGGGGCCACCGCTCCTGTAAAAGCTATGAAATCATTCTGCAAACTGAGAAATAATTCCTAGCGAGGTCAAAAGCGCAGTGACCCTAAAGGGGCTGATGCGATTGACTGAATCTCACACCATGGTCTGTGAAACGCATAAACATACAGTCGTGGGTTAATAGAAGTGTGAGTGCGAGAGATTCTAGGGCCTTACGTAGACAAGAGGAGGAAGCTTGATGCTTTCGTCCCAAGGCAAGCAAAACTGGCGCTCGCTCAGCCCCTTGTACCAAGTGGAAATAGCCTGTCAAAGAGGTCTGCGGGCAGACCGGGTCAAGCAGGGTCAAGAGTACCGGGGTGATGGAGAATAGCTTCCTTACAGCGGTAAGAAGAAAAGATAACAGCTTCAAATCCATCTGTCCAAGAGCAAGACCTTACATCCGTTCACTCCATTCTGCCTCGAGACGAAGCAATCACAGCATCTCTGTATAGGAGCACAAATGTGAGTGAGCATGCTGGTTCTCTGCGGGAGCCGAAATAAAACTCAAGCCGTTGCTATTGAGCATGAAAAGACTTACTGGGCCGTAACAACTTTGCCGCCGCCACGCCAAGATTGTTTGTGGTTAATGTGTTTATAAGAATTTCATGAATTGAAAAGTACAGAGTCTACTTTTAGCAAGCAATAAAAATGAGAAAATTTCTTTATTATCTCAAACACTTTTCTTTCTCAATCTCAGTTTATTGTGAAGCTCAAAATAATAAGGACTTATAGTAATGAGTAAATAAAAAGAGGTTTCTGACAAATAAAGTGCAAATGAGAGGGAACTTGTAAATGGGTGTTTCTTCAATATGGGCACTTTCTGTCCCCAAAATAAATAAAAATAAATGTTTGGTAACAAATAAATCTTTGGTAACAAAGTACACAAAAAAACTTTTGATTGAACTATTTTAGGAGCAAAACTGTTAGGTATGGTGGAAATGACACCACAAATGAGGGATAGATGAAATAAAAAACTGATCAATCAAAACATTTTCATACAACAAGCAGAGGAATGGATAAAGAGCGTTAGATAATCATAGTTTTAAATGTAATAATTCATTTCATAATGGATTTTTATATTTTAAGACTGCATGACAAAGGCATAGTATAAATAAAGGGCATTTAAAAAATAAATAATAAAACAGTTTTAATGTACCATCAAAAAAAGTTCTGTTAAAAAAAAAAAAAATCTGTTAGTTTTAATAAAAATCAACCTCAGCACACAAATGTGCCTGTAATTGAAGAAAACACAATTACATGCATCATGGTCTAGACTTTGACTTTGATTCAGAAACCATGGATGTTATATAACTTAAAAGAAGACATGATCAGTAACAAAAGTAATGGACCTACGGAGTGCATCCAAGATATTCCAGTCCATTTAGCTGTAGACCACAATCAGAAAAAAAGCACAAAATGTAAATGTTCCAGTAGTTACTATGGACATTTAAAGAGTAGCATCAGATGATTGGACACCCAAAGTTCTGGCCCTGCTTACATTTAGCAAGATGGACAACTGGTGTGTAAGGTCAGCAAAGTCAAACGAATAACATAACTTTTTTCCCAACTGACACTGTGAATCATTTCTGTCAGTTTTAATAAAAACGAAGCTGAAATTTCTCTTACTGGAAAGAGCAACTCCACCGACGTAGTGTGTCATTTCCCAGCTGCAACTGTATTTGTGTTTTAGAGGAACTCAAAGAGGGGGGTTACAATATTGAGACAGCAGTATCCCGTAAATCAAATCAGTGACAATTAAAGTATGAGTAACTCTGTCATGGCTATGCAGAATAAGTCAGTCATGACTGCAACAGCTCTTCTCAAAAGGTCAATATAATGATCACAGAGTGAAGATGATGTCAACATAATGCTAATTGTGACTTTGAAGTCCTTATAATCAGGGATGTCATGCATCTGTTCTTATTGACGGGGGACCCGGCTAAATTGGAAATAAGTGTAATTAAATTAAATTTAATAAAAAATGAAAACAACAACAACAAAAAAATCACTAAAAATAAATAAACACACACATATACATATATATAGTTGTACGTAATGCAGCAGGAATCAGAGTTCACTAATCATGTGACAAGAGTAAGTGACGAGATGACTGACAAGACAATGGCAGAGGACTTGTTGCACAACAGAGCCTTATGTCTTATCTTGTAGAATGCATGCTCAGCACCGCCCTATTCACTGAGTACGTGGATTACAAATTCGAAATCGAAAGTAAAACGCGAGTTCAAACGTAATTTCAATACCCCGCATTTTAAGAGCAGCTCCCTGATGCTTGCAAATATCTCCCAATATGAAAGCTATATTAGGCCTGACTGTGTAGTTGTAACCATTTCTCAGCTCTGTATCATGCTTGAAGAAAATGTTGGTCTCTATTTGCACTTTGAACATTGAGAGAGTACTTTGATTATGGTTGCACGTATTGTTTGCACTTAATAAGAGAAAACTTTGTTATTCATTTTTATTTATAGTGCTTGTATATTGTTGTCTTTTACTGCATATGAAAATTCATACTAAGAAAGCAGAACTGAAATGACATTCATTACAAAATAATTAGTTAAAACATTTCAAATGCACCTGCAGACTATTTTTCTAGTGATGTATTTCATCAATTGTGGATAAATTATATAGTATATATATTATAATAATATATTAAAATAAACAATTTTCAAAAGTGAAAGATGCAAAACCAGTATTTTGGGCCAAAAAAAGAAATCAAATCAAATAAATAGTTTTAAATTTCATTTAGTCCAACTAGGTCAAACTAAATTTGATTAGGAGCTGCATACTTGCATTCATTCCATGACCGCTTGAACAAGTGGGAATCTGGATTAAATAGGGAACACCTCACCCTGTTCTCCATTCACCAGCTGCAGACCGAGGTAAAAGGTCTGACCTGAGGTCAGTGCAGTTCTCCGTGCAATGGACACTGAACAGGACAGTCACTTAAAATCAGACCTTGAGTCTCTGCAAGCCTATTAAAAAGCTGAGTCGACCCACACTCCAGCACAGAATCCAGCTATACCGCACAAGTGTCGCATTCCCTGCCCGTTTGTTTTGTTCTTCTCCTTTTCCCTGTTCTTGGGTGTTGAGAATCCGAGGGAGCCGTAAAAAAGGGAAACGCAAAGCTCTCAGCCATAACAGCAATACATCCTGAGTGAAACTTTAGACAGCCATTAAGCTAATGGGCCACTCAAGCTGTGGTAACCGTCTCCTCAGGTTTCAGCTCTGGAGGCCCCAGGACCTCATATTGATATAAACATTGTGCAATAAGTAACGTTTATGAAGCATTAAATAGACTTTGATGGGGTGCTTTCAGGTAGAGCAAATTCAGTCCAGGTGTTTGCTGTTATTTCAATCAAAAAATTCCCGGGGTGAGACATCCTCAAGAATGGAACCGCAATTTCAGCTCTCAATAAGAAGACCAGAGTCAAACATTGATAGATTTAGTGAAAATAAAGATGAGCGCGTAAGACAAGACGGCAGATGAGGATTCCACATGCAACATGTGCAGATGTTTTAAATATTACAATAGGTTTTAATTATTGAACTCTGCTTGACACTTATACTTATGAACTGCAAACTCCCAACAGACCATCATCAGCATCGTCAGCAGAAGAAATATGGCGTATTCCATGCAGCCTGTGCGGTTCTGATGAGGTGTTGAGATGGTTTATGAGTTGACATCAGTGAGCAAATGAGAAATGAAGCTGAGCTAACATTGACAAAACACATTTGAATCATTACCCTGTTAAAAGCATATTTGGTCTTTATATGCACTTAGAATAAGAAGATCATTATTCTTCAGACTAGTCCCATTGTGCACTGACAGAAAAGCTGAGGAACAGTTATCTAAAGCTACACACTCAGTGTCCAAGTGGAAGTGGGAAAGAAAGAGACCAGGTGCTACTTACAGAGAAGACCAGGGCTAGTTGTCACAAGGGCTACTACAGTTCAGTTTTTTTTTTAAGATTAATTAATACTTTTATTTATCAAGGATGCATTCAATTAATAAAAATAGACAGTAAATGCATGTATAATGTTACAAAAGGTTTCTATTTTAAATAAATGCTGTTATTTATTTATTTTTTTTTCAAAAATTGATAACAAGAAATGTTTCCTGAGCATGAAATCAGCATATTAAAATGATTTCTGAAGGATCATACTGAAGTAATGTTTGCTGAAAATTCAGTTTTGCCATAAATTATAATAATATTTAACAATATTACTGATTTTACTATATTTTTAATTAAATAAATGCAGCCTTAGTGAGCCTAAGAGACTTATTTAAAAAAGAATATTAAAAGAAAATCTTCACCCTCAAAAAAAAACAAAAAAAAAAAATCAGACCCCAACTTTTGAACAATAATGTATATTTCAGTGACTATGCATTTTTTTTTTTTTTTTTTTTTTTTGTCAAAAATGTAATAACACAAATGTGTTTTCTCTCTATGGTTTTGTAAATTATGATTATTGTTTATGAATTCGGTCATCAAAACTGATGACAACATGCCCCTCCTACATGTGTTAAATGACCTATGCTTTTCTTCTGGGCAATAGGAGTGGATTACAATAACATCCTGTAACTAAGACTTTAAGACTTTATTTTTGAATAACTTTCAAAAATAAACCTACCCTGAGAAACACTGACTGGAGTGAAAAGTGTGACAACTAGCCTCAGTCTCCCTTTCTAAAGTGTCCATCCATGGCATGGCAACACACTCATGAGGAGGAAGAGAAAAAAAAGGGATTAGTGCATCATCTCACAGGCTCCAGACCTCCTTACCCCGTCTGTTTGTTTTTACCACTAAGGGAGTGATATCGTCCCCAATTAGAGGGGAAGTGCTTTTTTATGGGTTCTTCTCTGGAGGTGCAGCTCTGGAGTACTGAAAAGTGCCACAAACAATGATCTCCTCTCCCCAGTCGCTCTCACAGTCAAAGCCATTTGGAGTACTCATCCACAGCAAGCGTATACCAACACACACACACACACACACACACACACATACATAGATCATCAGGGGAGGAGAAAAGAAAGGAGGGATTAGTACATCTTCTCACAGGCTCCAGACCTCCCTCTCGAGTCTGTTTGATTTTACCACTGATGATATCAACCTCAATTAGAGAGTAAGTGCTTTTTTAATGGACACATAGAAATGTCCGCACACACACACACAAAGCAGATGCACTAAACTCTGCCATACGAGTTCTGTAAAAAATGAATCATTAGGTTCTGAGGTGTTTGTCACCAGAGAAAAGAATTACAAGAAGTATAACAACATGTTGGTCTTGACATGTCTGTCAATTTGATAGAAACTGCATAAATTATCCCAGTCAAAGATACTACATTTAAATTTTTGGGGTCAGTAAGATTCTGTGGAAATTAATAATTGTATTCATAAGATGTAACATAAAACCCTAATGTACATAATTTAAGAACTAAAACTAAGAAGAAACAGTTATTTCAATACAAATGTGAACTGTCACACAGAGAATTCTTATTTTATTGTAAATTATAAGATGATTTTTTTTCTTTATCACTTCCAAAAACTGTTCATTTAACAGTATTTTACTGTAAAATGACATGAAATGTGCCATTAGATCTATTACAGTTTTTCACTGTATAGAGTATGGTAACTTACCATTAACCATTTAACAATATTTTTTACTTTTAAAGTCTTTTGCTGTTAAAATTACTATAGTTTTTTACATTGCAGCTCATTATTAT
The DNA here is from genome assembly GCA_037950675.1 of Hypophthalmichthys molitrix. NCBI lineage: Eukaryota > Metazoa > Chordata > Actinopteri > Cypriniformes > Xenocyprididae > Hypophthalmichthys > Hypophthalmichthys molitrix. The sequence goes on from CM075507.1 coordinate 17,170,947, forward strand.
CCAATGACAAATATTAGACAATTTAACCTCCCACCTGTTTAGGTGGAATAAATGTAACAAATAATGATGTTCAGATGAAAATTCAAGATTATTAAGAGCATACGCATTCAACCAATGTGTTAAATTTACATCTATGATCAAAAAAAATAAAATGCATTAAAAATACGCCATCTTTCGCAATACGTCTAAACTGAAGATCTGATTGCGGCCCTGACACAGAGGAATGTTGTTCCTTTTGTAAATCACATTAAGCCACATTTCTAAGATTACCAATCATAAACCGCAGTGCACTAACGAATGGTTTAAGCCATCCAAAAAACATATTATTCATATTGAGTTTCATGCTTCTACATCCTATGATACGTTCGGCAGACTCTATATGAGCCATTGTGAGCCTACACAACAAGAAGCTGAGATATCACAGGAGAAAAGACACACAAAAAAGGTGATTTCCCACAAGCATGCTGTGCTTCATCTCAGTAAGCAGGCCCCTGAGAGGATGCCGCTAAAGCCTTCCACCTAGACCTCAGACATGCTGGAAACAACTTTCATTTCCCTCTTTGTGTGTTCAGGAGGGTGGACACTCACCCCCCTTCCATTCCCAACAATAGGAAGACACAGGGGAGTAGAGGAGCAGGAGGTCTCCATCTTCAGGACCGGGACCTCCTCTATAGGTGTAGATGAAGAGGAGGGGGAGACTGAGCTGCCGATGCCCCCCTAACTCCACAGCGGGAGAACCAGAGTAATGAAAGGGAGGGCGGCTGGACTGGGATTCCAGGCCGCCTCTGTGGAGAGCCTCTTTCTCCTGGCCCGGCAGGCAGCGAGGACCGGACCCGCAGGTCAAGATTCCTGCACTTGCTTGCTTTATTCCTCTGACGACCAAGCTAATCACACTTCCCACACCGCAGCCCCCTCACTACAGTTGGTTTCTCATCTAAAAAAAAAGAAATATGGCTACGTCCAAAATCGCATACTCTTTAAGTGCATACTTCTTTTGAATAGTTTATTACTTTGCAACCATTAAAAAACTATGTTCTATATAGTGAGTGTGTAGCATGATTGTAATCCAGACATACTACATCCACAATTGTCGTGACCTACCAGCATCAGTTGCATTGCATCACTGACTTCACAAATGCTCTCTGGGTACTTTTTGCCTACTTCTCTTTGAATTTGGACATACTACTTTTTTTTATATTCACTTTTTGCGCACTACACTCTTAAAAATAATGTTCCAAAAGGGCGGTTTCACAGTGATGGCATAGAAACACCATTTTGGTTCCCCCGAAGAACCATTCAGTGAACAGTTATTAAAAGAACCATTTTTCCCCCAAGTGTGAAGAACATTTTGTAATCTAAAGTAACTTTTTGAAAGTACCTTTTGTGCATCGAAAAGGTTCTATGGATGTTAAGTAGCAACGAGGTACGAGAGGCTGTGCTGTATCGTGAATAAGTCAAGGCTGAAGGGCGTTGTTAGGCATGACGCGAAGCGTGCTTTTATAAAACGGTTACCACACTATGCAAATATTAAAGCCAAAAATATACATGTATCAATGCAACTTTCATGAAGTAAAGTTTCACTAAAAGCCAGAAAAAATAAGTTACATTATTACACCATTAGATGGCGACAAAGACTGTCTTTATGAGTGTGTCAGTCAGTAGCGAAGACTTTTACATTGAAAAGACTGAATTGTTGTAAACAACACGGAACAAGATGCAACTGACAAATGCTTTAACTAGCACTGTCAGTCACGGGAAAACCCCTTAACTGTTAAAAGGACAAGATAATACATCTGACATTTAAACCTGATTTTTTTATTATGAACACAGGACTGACCTGAAGGAAAATGCTAAATCTGAATGCAGGTAATAAACTCACTCTCTCAACCTCTTTCTCACAATACTCTTCTATATAATACAGTAAGCTTCAATGAACAACATCAATTGAGAACAAACAGTTTATGTTGATAAGAGTGGTTGCTAAGGGTGTTGGGTAGTGATACACAAAACCGTTGTGTGAAGCAGTCATAGCCGTGTTTTATTGTGAATAAAACACAGCTATTGACCAATCAGAATCAAGGACAGTAACTAACCGTTTTATAAAGATTCTTCATGGAACCATCAATGCCAATAAAGAACCTTCATTTTTAAGAGTGTATATAGTAGGAAGTATGCGATTTCGGATGCAACCTATTTCAGTCATATTTAGGCCCTTTCTCTGATAATGACCCTTGCAGAATTTCCTCTGCCCACCATTGTTCTCAGCTCCTCTGTTACTCCGCATCTGCAGGTTAAGTCACACTGAGATGATTTAAATGTTATGTGAATACCTCCATTCGGTAAAAAACGTCCAGGGTGGCCCCTAGTAGCCCATGAAAACGCACACACACACACAACCACAGAACCTCCTGTGCTTCGCCCCCGTTGTTTCTAAAAGTGCATTCCATCCTCCCACTAGCCTCGTTTCTCGAGCCTTCATTTTCCCTCGGTATCGGAGTGTGAGCCTTGGGAGGCAACCTGCCACAGACAGACCTGCCAAATAAAAGCTCATTACTGCTAATGTTGCTCTAACATGCCACTCACAGGGGGTGGGCCGAGTGAGGTCATGGTTCAGCAAACCAGGGCACCAACTAAAGTTAATTACACTCTCCCCGGTGGTTCCCAGGCGCTTAAACCGCTCAGGGTGATGCTGGGACGTCCTGCAGAGCTTCAGATCCAACACGACAAGAGGCCTCGTTTAACTCACTTCTTCAAGAGATAATACAACACACTTGACGAAAAACCTGTGCACTGAAGCAGGGTCACATCCTGCTCTCAAAGAATGACAGGCACTTCATATGATGGTAATGGAGGAAGTGACAGCAAAAAGTCTGCAATAAGAGCAACCTGAGTTCAAAACACTGGGAATGAGCAAGTGCAAACAATGATGGGGAACATTACTTTTAAAAGTTCCATGTTAAACTATTGTTTTTCTCCTATTATTATTTAAATGATTAAATACTTAGCCATCTTGTTTAAATGAATGCAACACTACCCTGCAAATGTTTTGAGTGTGTTTAATAGTGGTGGAGAGCGCTCCGGCTGCCTGTCGAGACTGTGGTCAGCACTCTTGGGGATGCATTTGAGGGTTCTAAAGGGGACTGATTATGCAAAATTCACTTTTATAAGGTGTTTGAACACAGATGTGTGTCCACAGTGTGTAAACAACCAGCCTATAATGGTAGAAATCCACATACTTCTTTTTTTATAATACCCATGAATCATAAACAGTCTCTCCAAAAGGGACGGTTCCAGATTTTCCCCTACTCTTGCATAGTAGGAGGAAGCCCCGCCCATGACTGGCGACGTAATCTATCCATTAGCTTAGCTCCTTAGTGAGCTGTACACAGTCTGCCATGTTTATCTCCTTGTCTGAGGATTTAACAGCAGCATTCAAGTAAGAAATGTATTCTTATTAAAGCTACTAAAGTTATTTAATCAAGAGCAGTGAGCGATTTTCTGTTTTTCTTTTGGCGTTTGGTTCATATTAACAGCATATAAAGCAGTAGGTACTGTATATTACACTGCTGTCACTTTAATACACAGATTTAATATACACATGCAGTTTCTTTCCCTGCTGTTTAAGTTCACAGACATAACCGACTGTGTTTGTGAACTTTGTGTGTTTTTGACATAATGTTGTGTGTATTTGACAGTTTAAGTGCAATAAGACGTGTAAGAGAAATCAGTTTAATACTCACACGACACGTCGTCTGACAGCCAGCTTTCTGTGCGCGAACTTAAACTATTATGGCTTTAAAACGCATGCAAATAATTAACTTTCATGACGACAAAGAACTGCAATGTCATGTAAGCATGACCACGATAGAAATGTTAATCAAAACCAAACAGATGTTTTGTTAGTTTTTGGTATTTTTTGGCAGTATCTGAGGCACGAGTTGTACAGGCTCTGCCCTCTTCTGGAAAGAGGAGCAGCAGCTCATTTGCATTTAAAGATCCATGCACGAAAATAGCATGTTTTTCCTTCCACTAAAAAAAATGGCATTTATAACATATAATAAATGATATGTGGGGTATTTTGAGCTGAAACTTTACAGACACATTCTGAGAGTTATATTTCATCTTGAAAGGGGCATAATAGGTCCCCTTTAAAATGTATTACTATAAGAACATGACCTGCTTACCAGAGCTTCCTTATATTCCAGGAGGCTCCGGTCTCTTCAAGAGAAGGAGGTGTAGAGTGTACAAACATCAACTTAAGAAGACCACCTCCGGATAGTCTCAGCATTCTCCCTAAAAACTACTAAACCTAAATCAAGGGCATTAAAGATGAAGCAAAACAGTGTTCCATTTGAGTCTGAGAACTGGAGGGTGCTAAAAGTGTTCACGCTGCAGCTAAATTTGGTTGTCACTCCTCTTCTGAGTGCTCAATCTTGTTCTGTTCACACAGAGTTCTGTAATTTTTAGGAATGACAACTGCATTCTACAACCGAATTTACTGCTGAAAAGTGCAGGTAGTGGCAACTGCATTAACATTATATTTACATAATGTGCACAAAACCAAACTGAGATGTTAATTGGACACTGACAGTTTGTCTAAAGATCCCGATTTACTTCAAGCGAAATCAAGAAAGAAACTGATCTGACATCATTTCAAACTAAATAAGGCAACAACAACAAAAAAGGGTGTTCATTTTGGGTTTGAAACAGCTTGCCAAAGTGAACTTCCTGGAAAAGTGCCTTTCCAATGCAGTGTAGAAAAAACTTCTCACAACTGGTTTTGGTTTGAGGCTCATAGTTGAAAGAGACAAAAGGTAAGATATCTGGGGATAACTAAAGGTTTTCCTCATTAAAGTCTGGGAATTTACCATCAGGACATCTCAAAATCCAATTGTCCAACTCATTAAATAATCATATAATTAAATCAAATGTCCAAAAACGCCACGTGACCCTTCTAAACACAACTGGTCCCTGCTCTCAGCATGATTAAAGAACTGTAAAACTATTCTCCTTCTCTAGCAGGGTCTGCACCACCAGGCACAAAATGATGCATTCACATACCTCAGAGAGAGTCTGGTCTTTAATGGTCTGGAACCTGCACTGTGAGGACAGATTTCCAGAGAGGCTTTTGTCACTCATTGGTGATGTGTGGTCTCCTATCTACACCTTCTCCATATGAAATGAAATCTACACTACCGGTCAAATTTTGGGGGGCAGAAGATTTTTTTTTTTTTAATAATAAAATTAATAACATTTTATTAAAGGATGCATTAAATTGAACAAAACTGACATCAAAGACATTATATAAAAAATATATATTTTTCAAATAAATGCTGTTCTTTTGAACTTTCTTTTCTTCAAGGAATCCTGAGGAAATGTTTCATGGTTTCCACATACTGTAAGTGTAAATATTAAGCAGCACAACTGTTTTCAACATTGATGATAATAAGAAATGTTGGTAACACTTTAATTTACAGTGTCATTGTTACACGTTACTTTAGTAATAACTATAAATTAGGCACAATTACATGCAATTAACCGTAAGCAATACCAAACCCTAATCCTAACCCTATAGTAAGTGCAGTACTTAAATGTATAATTACAGTGTAACACAGGCACCTTTAAATAAAGTGTAACCAAAATGTTTCATTTTACAAGGATCATGTGAAAACTGGAGTAGCGGCTGCTGAAAATTCAGCTTTGCCATCACAGGGATGAACTGCATTTTAAAATATATAAACCAGAAAACAGTTATATTAAATATGTAATAATAATATATCACAATTCTGTTTTACTGTATTTTTGATCAAATAAACTCAGTCTTGATGAGCATAAGAGACTTCCTTCAAAAGCATAAAAAACTTTTGAATGGTAGTGTATATGTACATGGAATTACAAATCTAGATTATTAAGTATCGTTTAGTGAAGAAGCGAATATCCTGCAAGTCACAACAAACATTTTTGTCTCCCCTGGTTGCATCCCACCCATATTTCTAACAAAATTTTATGTAATGTAATATTCTTCAGCAATTCAGCAACATCAACCATCCTTAAATATTTATTTAATCCATGAGCCAAACGAACTACTGACGGCTGTTTACACACACCCTGGCTCTTTGCTGGGGAGTGGGGTGAAAGGGAGGAACATTTGCAAAAATGTTTTCATAAGAGGTGAAGTGTGCTTTTCAACACATTCCATATTCCAAAGCATAGTGGTTTCTGAGTCACTGCCATATGACCTCATTACCTTATAAAAAGGACAATTATACAGGATATCATCTAAGTGGAGTAATAAATGTAGCATAAAGAGAGGGGAACGTCTGGCACATGCTTTGAAAATGAGCCATGCTCTCTGACCAAGCAAGGCCCCGTTGACAGAGGCAGAGATGGCATCTACTGATAACAGATGTTCATCATCACATTGCTCTCTGCTGCCGCATGGCATCGCTAGAGGAGATGGGCCCACACTTACTTCAAACCGGCCATCAACCCGACCGGTCAAAGTCTTGCAGCATGTATGGCTTTGGAGAGTGGACAAAAGCCATAAATGATGACAGACAGAGTGAAGAGGGGCAGAGCGCATGTAAACAATGTCCTGCCAGAAGTGATTCCCCCCCACCAAAATGGGCTCTTTACAGGATTTAAGTGTCAGGAAGCAGGGATTAAAGGCCTTGGATGGGACAAGCGGCATTATACATTTCACTATTCGCGTTCGTACAGTAGCATCAGACAGATTTCTCCCAATTCAGTTAATAAATATTGTGATGGATGATATGGAGATTAAGGTCTGTCAAAGTTTGCTAAAACCTAGCAGTGACTTCATAAAAGCAATGACATTAGGAAAATTCAAAAAGAGAACTCAACAGTCAACACATCTCTGAATGCAGCCATTAGTGCTCCAATCTAAAGCACATTGGCCATAGTTTGGTGTGCCAAGGTCTTGAGAACATGTTTGAAACTAGGCATGGAGTAAAGTCCATGTCTCTTCAACAAAGCATGCTATTCTGCACACTAAGCAAAACTAAGACCAAGCCAATGCCACATTTCTCAACTTGGAGCTTTTTTCTGCTCTTCTGAAACCAAATACACCTCTATGTTTTGCTTGGCAGTCATGCTAACACTGAGGCGTAGCTGAACAGGTTCTGGCCAGTGCGTTACCCAGAGTGCTCAAGGGATTGTAGAGTGCAATGGAAAATCTCTGTTGCTTAAACTTCACAAACTCTCAAAATTAACATGCTAAAATCTAAAAACAATCACAATGAACCTTTTAAACTAATACACTATATAAACAATTTTCTCATAAAAAAAAAAACACGCTGGAAATGTACATTGCAATATTGTCAAGGATTTTCTCAACAAAATATCTTAAAGGGTTAGTTCAACCAAAAAAGAAAATTCTGTTATAAATTACACACCCTCATGTCGTTCTACACCTGTAAGACCTTTGTTCATCTTTGGAACACAAATTGACACAATCCGATGGCTCGGTGAGGCCTGCATTGCCAGCAAGACAATTAACAATGCCCAGAAAGCTACTGAAGATGTTCATGTGACTACAGTGGTTCCCTTTAAAGCAGTGGTCGGCAATAGGCGACCCGTGGGCCAAAACTGGCCTGACAGCAAAAATATCTGGCCCATGCCCGCAGACTTCGTCTCATGGTGCCGTCTAATATTATCACCGTGTCTACACCAGACGCGACTTTTTTCGCAACTAGACGCGACTTTTTCCGCAACAGCTAAACGCTGTCTACTCTGAACTGTTGCAAAGCACTTGGACTACGTCAGAAATAGAACGGGGAATCCGTTCACTGTCGGGGATGTGTTGTGTTGCGTCGCACCGCGCCGCATCCAGTGTAGACAATATCTCTGATTAAAATGGGTTCTATTATCATTTGACACATCACGTCGCACCGCTCGCGTCAGCTGTAGACACAGTGTTATATTCTTTGCAAACAGAGACAACTTCATTGCAGATAAGACACACCGGCTTTGCATTCACAAAACTAGGTAAGAACGCATAGTTGTCTTTCTATTCCTCTTTATATGCCCTGTTTTCTCTCACCAGCTTGCTTAAATGTTAACATCACTCTGCAAACGACATAATAGCGTACCTCCAGCATGCAAACAATAAAAAAAAAAATGCAGTTTAGTACACGAGGATGCCAAAGAATAATTCTGAGTGTAAAAGTAGGCTACATAAAAATTATTACAATAAGTTAGGCTCCATTGTGTAACAAGCAAATTAAAATGATACACATTTATTATTCACAATATGGAAAGAGGAAATCTTTCTTCAGCCGAAAAGAAATTAAGGCTTTGGAGGAAAACATTACAGGATTTTTCTCCATATAGTGGACGTCACCGGGGTGCAAAGGGAAAGGTCCAAATCAAGCGTGACGTAGGCTGAAGGTAGGCTAGGGCGAAAAACTCCATCTCATTTTCTCCTCCAACTTCAAAATCATCCAACATTGTTGTTTTCCCTTTGTTTGTAAAAGCCGTTTGACTTAGTCTTTGCACATTTGCTTTGTAGACACTGGATCAGTACTTTGCCTATGTCACATGTGTCACACACATTACAGAGCTAGTGCAAGATGAGCATTTGTGGTTAAAAAGTATATGAATGACATGGGGGTGAGTAAATTATCAGGAAATTTTAATTCTGAAGTGAACTAATCCTTTAAGAAATTGCAGATAATAACTCAAAGAACAGCGTGTAAAAGATACAACAAAAAGAGAACAAAATCTGATATCTTTGTAAAGTAACAAATTATTGAACAGAAATACTAGATAGCTGAACTATCTTTATTTTTGCCTCTCTAGCACTCCTTTTTGAAAAAAAGATTATTATATTTTATGAACAAAACATCTAACTTAATTAACTGTAGGAAAAGCATGCAAAAAAATATACCAAAAAAGAGAAATATGCATCTATTGAATAGCAAAATAGTATAGTTGAACTTTCTTTTAGCTTCTTAATCACTCCTTGTAGAAAAACTTTTACAGAAAAAAAAAAAAAAAAAAACTAATGTCAAAAGTGCATTGCAGCAGTGAACAGGAAATGTCTTTGTAAATCATACATCTGTCAAAAATTATTTTATTTTATCACCAAAACGTCTAACTTAATTGCTGTTCAGAAACCTCACAGAAACTTTCTGTCTGGATTTAGAACAAAACTTAAACAGGTTGGATTGTGATGTTGGGCTGTTTAATGCAAAATAACAACATAATTGCATAGCAAACCATGGAATAGTGATTAGTCATCATTACTAGTGAAGCGCAGCCAAAAACTACAGAATGTTTCCTAGATGCAGAGATATCGCTGTGAAATATTTCTCAACTCTGGAAAATGTGTGCAAAAAAGCATATACCAAAAAGAGAAACAAAGCATGCTTAGGAAGTAAAGCATCTGATGATCTGTGAAATAACTACACTGAATTTTCCATTGTATACAAGACTAGTTTCAAAATCACCAGAATTGCTTTTCTAACTAACAAATTCAAAGAAAAAAAAAAAAAGAAAAAACACCATGCTAACCGTGTTGGTGAAGCACCTCAGATTAGCAGGTCGGTGTCCATGATGCCCTGCGCTAAGCAGTTAGTGTAGCAGAGCCCGCCAGTCTCAGTCAGGGGTAATTGGGCCTAGGGTTTGTTTTCCCATGAGTCATCTATAAACTCCGCTCAGGTGTGCAGTGTCCTCATCCAGTGTTTTACACACATCGTGTGATGTCATCCACTCACTGGACAGCCAGCGCAGCAAAAATAATATTTAGCCTCAAAAAGTGTTTCTTGGATTGGTTTCTATGGTTACTAAAATATTGTGAAGAGCTGGTGGGACACCCAATAACACTATAGAGGACAAAGGTTAAGCTTTACTTCATATTGTCTGCCAGTTTCACTAGACTTTGGGCTCTGGATGATCTTTAAAGGAGCTTTGAATAAACGCATCTGGATATTTTAAAATACATCAATGGACGAATAAATAAATAACTGATAAAGATCTACCGACCAGAAAATCATGGTGTAGTACAGAGAATACTGCTGTAGGGCAGTACTGTCCAACACTGTATGTGTGGTTATTGAAACTAGCCCATGGTATTTTTCATGGAGGATTACCAGGTTTACCTCTGTACTGAATTTTGTGAGACAGCACAATGGTCTGCAGCAACTCAAGTCCAAGAACTACCCCCTTCTGCTCACCCCTTAAAAATAGCCTTAAACAAGAGGTTCTCTCACTGGGCCAACATCAACATCCAATAAAGCTCAAAGATAAACATGGGGCGGGCTCCATGGCAGAGTAGATTTCATCCCTTGGGAAACGTGGCCAATTCTCCCCCATCTGCTCAAACACAAACCTGCTGGCTTTTACGCCAAACAAAAATGACTCCCGTTAGAAAACATTACCTGGAATTTTTATGTGATTGTCTTCATGCTGCTGGGAGCATTATATATCATGGTGACCTTCAGTTTTGATTGGCTTGTATCAGCGTCAGGTCCGTTTCTCTTGGAATCGGCCGTTCGTATGATTCCCTCCTGCACACTTTTGAGGGAGAGAGTGGTTTGAGTTTAAAAACATCAGCAACGTTGCCATCTCACTTTCACAATGTCCTTGACTGTGTACCAAGATAAAGAGAACAATTTTATGCTGGAGCACGTTCAAGAAGTGGACGAGACGCAGGTGTTGCACTGCAAACAGAGGAACCTTGTTGAGATAAGGCAAACACTTAAATGGGGTATAACATTAGGGTATAAACATTGCAGACAACTAACAATGCATAAGTTCTCACACCTTGGATCCGCAATGCATCTGACCTGTAAAAACAATTAGCTCTATAGGGGCTAGTTGTTAAAACATGAACCAGTTGCTATTTTTGCTTAGTTATCTGAGAACTATTTTTTTCATCAAAGGCAAGCAACCAAGTGCAACAACTAAGGAACATGGTTTCATGTGCATCTGCGTAATTATATTATCTAATCATCTTAACTGATTGGGCTGAACCATGTGAAAACTTCTAGAGGGTCTTCTCCCATCGTCTGGACCGTCGGTGTGTTGTTTGAAGTCAAATATCAGGCGAGTTGGAGTATTTCGGCCATTCAACACACTCCTCCCTTGTCAACAGATGTTTCAAAGCAATGAAGCAGCAGGAATCATGTGACAGGGGAAGAGTGTGGGAATGAGCTCGAAACAACGACTAAATGTGTGTTTTTTTTGCGAAAGTCAATTCGTGCATTACCCCAATCTACTGCAGATCTGTCACTATGTGCCAGTGAGCAGATGTTTGGCTTTTTAATGATGCAGCATCTGGGAATTCTTACAACAGCATATGATACAATAACACAACCATCATTTACACCGAACCCAAAATACTTTGTGAAGTACAATGAGTTACATTGAGTGTTTACAAGAGTCTCTTTTAGGCATGTCACCAAATTACTGATCTTTAATTTACAAAAGTGACTTCTCAGAGTCAGTTTCATTATATGAAAACTGCTACAACATTTTTGTGTGTGCGCTACGGACAAAAATGTCTCAAATTGTGCAGAACTTTAAGGAAAGGTGTGTTGTTATTTACAATTTTTTTTTTACCAAAAAAAGGAAGAAAATACCTGACCTACATAAAATTATACTTATATTTAAGTATATTTACTTATATTTATTTACATAAAAATAACTAATATATTAAAATTAGGGTTGCAAAGGGGTGGAAAATTTCTGATAAATTTCTGTTTATCTGGGGAATTTTTGGGAATATTCCAAGTTGGACACTTAATTAGAATTTACAGGAATTAAAGGGGATTAATTTGAAATGAACCCTCTACAGCACAGTGTTGCCCTCAGGCAATGGAAAGTTTTCTTAAGCCCTATGTTTAGTTAATTTTTCTTTAAATGGTTACAACCAATTAGAAAGGTCGAGAAAGTACCAAAGAACAGTCCAGTAAGGTGTGGGGGTCACTATCAAGCACCATTTAAAGGTGGGACGTCCTGTTCTGACACATGGTCACAGGAGCACATGGTGTGGGAAGAAGGCAAGATTGTTTGCTTTAGTGATCTTATTTAAAATGACATGAACTGCACATAAAAAATATGTGTGTGTATGAAGGTGTAGAGAAGACTTTTGTCAGGTTTTATGATTTTTTTATTTTGCATGTTCAGAAATTCAGTCTTTCTTTTCGTTGCCTCAGGGCAACGTTGTGCGATAAGGGGTACTTTTCGAGGATGTTTTGGACAATACCTCACATTGGCCATAATATGTTATAAGATTGGAAGATGCAGGGTTCCTGGGTGTGCAGGAACACCCAAAGTGATGTGCAAAAATTGTAACATACACCACTATTTCACAGCAGAGAAGAACTGCTTTTTGAAGTTTCGTACGCAGTGAAATCTTACTACATGAAGTACACTATATGGCATGACACACTACATGATACAGACCTATGCATGTATCAAATTCAATATATCAATGTCTTTTAAGTGTTTTTCCCTTTTTATTTAATGATTTCTTGACTTTTTTTTTTGAAAAAAAAAAAATTGTGATTTTGATGATAATTTTCTCTATGATTCTGTACCATTGTTGTACCATTGTTGCACAACGTTGCCCTGAGGCAACGAAAAAATAATTTGGGGTGGGGGGTCAAAAAAAAATTGTCGTCAATAAAATGTTCCCAAATGAACCAAAAAATGATGTGGAATATTTTTTTTTCATGTGTCATCAACGTGTGCAGTAGAGGGTTAAGGGTAATTTATACAAACTTTATCATATACACACATAAACATATTGTTTGGTCATAAGCAGACATGCATGCTAACTAATACAAATTTTAAAAATAACATTTTTAACTGTACCCAGCATAATTAGTTTGGGAGATCTATCGGCTGTAGTTACAGTATCTCACAGAAGTGAGTACACCCCTCACATTTTTGTAAATATTTTATTATATCTTTTCGTGTGACAACACTGAAGAAATGACACTTTGCTACAATGTAAAGTAGTGAGTATACAGCTTGTATAACAGTGTAAATTTGCTGTCCCCTCAAAATAACTCAACACACAGCCATTAATGTCTAAACCGCTGGCCACAAAAGTGAGTACACCCCTAAGTGAAAATGTCCAAATTGGGCCCAATTAGCCATTTTCTCTCCCCAGTGTCATGTGACTCGTTAGTGTTACAAAGTCTCAGGTATGAATGGGGAGCAGATGAGTTAAATTTGGTGTCATCACTCTCACTCTCTCATACTGGTCACTAGAAGTTCAACATGGCACCTCATGGCAAAGAACTCTCTGAGAATCTGAAAAAAAGAATTGCTGCTCTACATAAAGTGTAGGCTATAAGAAGATTGCCAGGACCCTGAAACTGAGCTGCAGAACGGTGGCCAAGACCATACAGCGGTTTAACGGGACAGGCTCCACTCAGAACAGGCCTCACTATGCAGACTAATGACATGGATTACTGGAACCATGTCCTGTGGTCTGATGAGATCAAGATAAACTTATTTGGTTCAGATGGTGTCAAGCGTGTGTGGCGGCAACCAGGTGAGCAGTACAAAGACAAGTGTGTCTTGCCTACAGTCAAGCATGGTGGTGGGAGTGTCATGGTCTGGGGCTGCATGAGTGCTGCCGCCACTGGTGAGCTACAGTTCATTGAGGGAACCATGAATGCCAACATGTACTGTGACATACTGAAGCATGATCCCCTCCCTTCGGAGACTGGTCCGCAGGGCAGTATTCCAACATGATAATGACCCCAAACACATCTCCAAGACGACCACTGCCTTGCTAAAGAATGTCTCCAGACCTAAACCCTATTGAGCATCTGTGGGGCATCCTCAAATGGAAGGTGGAGGAGCGCAAGTTCTTTAACATCCACCAGCTCCGTGATGTCGTCATGGAGGAGTGGAAGAGGACTCCAGTGGCAACCTGTGAAGCTCTGGTGAGCTCCATGCCCAAGAGGGTTAAGGCAGTGTTGGAAAATAACAAAATATTGACACTTTGGGCCCAATTTGGACATTTTCACTTAGGGATGTACTCACTTTTGTGGCCAGCGTTTTAGACATTAATGGCTGTGTGTTGAGTTATTTTGAGGGGACAGCAAATTTACACTGTTATACAAGCTGTACACTCACTACTTTACATTGAAGCAAAGTGTCATTTCTTCAGTGTTGTCACGAAAAGATATAATAAAATATTTACAAAAATGTGAGGGTTGTACTCACTTCTGTGAGATACTGTAAGTGGTGAAACTGAGGTGAATAGACTTCATACACTTTATGACCTTGGGACCAGATGGCTAAATGACAAGATAGTTCTGAGATAAAGGCTAGCAGCAAATTAGCAACAATCTGGGGCTTTTTTTTCCTTCAAATTTCCCTTTTGTTGTTAAGTTTGTTCCCTTTAATTCCCATAAATTCCATGGAAAGTTTCCATCTTTGAAAATTCCTGGAATTTTGCAACCCTTATTAAAGTACATTCTAAAAGGCTACCACAGAGACTTATGGGTGAGCTCTCTTAACTTGGGCCAGACAGAAACCACAAAAACCACCCTAGCAACCACATAGCAACATGCTTAAATCCTTTCAGAACACCTTAGCAACCACATAGCAACACCCTGGAAACCCTAGAATCATGGCTGCAAATTAATGAACACAAAAATAAAAAACCCTTTGCAAACCCTAATGCATGTTGATATTAAATAATTTTTTAATAACCAATTGTAATGATGGCAGTAATAAGTTCAGCTCTGATACAGAGGGCTAAATTAGATAATCCACAAAGAGCGGGTTGGGAGCTAGATGAAAGGAGAGCAGGGACAGACTGGGGCTTCCAAATGTTCTCCACCTCCAATAACTCTAATGAAGATCTGGAACTGCCTGTAATCAAATGCACCTGAATCGTGCTGGTTCTAATTCTCTCTGAAGATCATGTTAATATTAAAATCCCTGTTATTAGAGAATGAGGTCCAAAGAATTTACCAGCTCTGCTTACATCACCCCCTCTCTGCCTGGGGTAAAACCAGAGTAAACAATTGTTATTCTGCTCTGACATACTGAATTGTTTTGCACTGGAACCAACCATCTAGGAATTAAAACAGCTGGTTTAGGGACTAAAAACAAACATTTCCATGTGGATCAAGGAAATCCTGCAATATTGACTGTTTATGTACTGTAGTTATATTATAACTGGCATCTTGCCTAAGACAAAGGAAAAGAGAATGAATCAAGAAAAAGTGGTATCTGTTACTGATATGGTTTTGGTTTCAACCCAGGGTGTAGACAGTTATATGGGTAATCCCATTACCCATCTAAACATTAGGCTATAGACCAGAAGGATCTAGAGCTTTAGCTGTGATTGATTCCCGCTCATCTAACACATACAGGTCTCTTAAAGTGAAATGAAACCATTTTTTTAAATTAAGGGCCATTCTGCATTTGTGCTCTAGATGGATAATTTCACATAAAGACCTCTCAATAGCCAGGTTTTCATCCACATTTTTATGTGAATTTTAAGATACTGAGTTGAAATGCTAGATTGAAACACAGGGATGAAATGTACAAAATGTGCTTCATCAGAAGACGTGCGCATAATTCACACCGCACAGACAAACAGCAACAAACAAGTTGGTCGTTGGATTTAGAATTTTATGGAAAATAATAATCACACTGCCCCAACAGACACCAACAAACACTGATTGAACAAATGCTGTGGTGTGAATTGGCCTTAAACTGTGATAGAAACACATTTACTGAATAAATTGAAAAAAGTCATGTGACTTTGCCTCAAGTCATGTGCCTGAATAGCTCAAATAGGTTGGTTAAACAACATAAGATCATGGATTCAATTCCCAAGGACTGCATGAATTGGAAAAACTAGAGGGAAAAAAACCAAACAAACAAAAAACAACAACTGGAATGCAATAGAAGTCATTTTGGAAAAAACATTTGCCAAAATGCATAAATGAAAATGAAATTTATAATACACCCAGATAAGAAAAGAAAACATGTTACTCTGGTCATTCATAAAATGCCAAAGCTTTTCATAAAAAAAAATTGGCTACCGATTTTGCTCCAAGACATAAGAGTATGGAAAGGAATTGATATAGCTGCTTTATTCGCAAATTGTTTTTGCGATAGTCCAATATATTTGGAACTTTATGGAAATTTGTAACTTGGATGGAAACATAGAGCTTGGATTTTAAAATGGGTTTTAGAGAATATCTGTGCAAATCCTTACCACATCTTGACATAAATGTTAAAGTGTTTTTCTATGTTCTGAACTTGTTTATTTTTATGCACTGAAATGAGGTTTGTTGTTTATGTCTTCCCTTATCAATGCAATCAGAAAATGCTTTTTCCAAACCACACTTTGGCTTAGGGTTATTCCAGAATTTTGAAAGACACAGTAGCCACTAACCACACTAGATTCTCCATGAAGAATATTGTAAAATCAAAAGTATTTGTTTATGTTTATGCAGAATTGTTTATGCAATTCTTTGACAAAAACAAGCCTCTCTTTTTTCATTGGCTATACAGTCAAGCCACAAGTATAAGTGCTCCAAACACCATGTCCAATTACAAATACTTCAGCATTTTCATTGGGTTATCAAATTAAATCTGCATGCTCTGAGTTGGTCCTGGGCATTGTAGGAGCTATGTGGGATTGTAGACAAGTAAAACAACCAAGAACCTAGAAAAGTCAGGCCTGTCATGTGCATTTAGAGAAGAGGCAGATCTGAGTGGGCCTAGGGGCATGAAAGGGTAAAAGGGTTATACCACAGCCCAGAGACAAAGAGGTGGGCCGTGAGCCAGCTGGTACTGATGGTTAACTAGTGAGGTAAGGTACTGTGTTAAACTTCTTCACCTGGAACAGCATCTGTAAATATCCAGCTGTGCAAATACATATGTGTGGAGAGTGCTCCAGGCTGGGTGCCTTGCTTCAGGGCACGTGTAACACAAACAAACAAATTCAAAGCCATTTAAATGTAATGACTTCTGTGGTGTAATGAAACCAAGCGTGGCAGATACGTTTCAATACTCTTCTTCCGCCCATGACCTGCAGAAACACATTTACTAAAAGCTGAATAGGGTCTAATCTTTTTTTTCTTTTTTCTTTTTTCTTTTTCTTCATTCTTTGCAGGTTCATATTTTTAGTTGGTACACCAAGAGATTATAAAACCTTATCTAAAATAACTCGAAGGAAACTTCAGGGTTTAAAATTAAGGATGGCCCACTGGCCTGTGGCTATGTGCCAAAGTTTTGGGTCAGTTCACACATCAGTAAGAATGTTGAAAACTACAAAAAAAAAAAAAAAATTGCATTGTATGCCATCATTTTACATCAAGAGTGCATTTATAATTTTCACAGCATTACAATATAGCTGCATAATTTCCAGCTTGCTGGCATTTTTTGGTAACAAAAATATATAAAATTACAATTAAAAAAAAATATTAGAATTATAGACTAAAAAACAATATTGCAAAAAAAAGTAATATTTAATGAAAAACACAACATGCAAATATGAAAATTTAATGCCCCAAAATAAACACTTTTTTTTTTTTTTTTTTGGAGGGACCAGAAAATGTTGGCAAGACAAGGAAAAAAACGAAATTACCACAACTTGGCAAAGCAAGAATAAAGAAACAAAACTAGAATAAAATAAAATTGACCATGAATTAATTTTAGTTTACAACCCACCCGCATTAACTACTGCAGTAGTTTTAGTTGCTAATTTAGTTTAACACATAATAAAAACTAAAATAAAACCTAAACAAACTAGAAAACAGCAATAGAATGAAAACTATGGAATAATAAACTAAATTGAAGACAAAATGAAAATATAATAGATTAAAGAAAAACAGAAAACTAAACTAATCTAACTAAATTAAAACAATAATAATTTCTTAGGGTTCTGGGATGGAGCCTTGAGATGGTGTGAGGGCAAAATAAAATAAGCCTGGTAAATCTGCAATAAATGTAAGCCACACTGAGCTTCAAAAAAGTTTTGACAAACCAGCATGGTCTTAAACCTCAAATGATCAATGTTCCATGGCAGAGAAACATCACATGCATTTTACCATAATGAACGTCTTTCCAATGCATCATGGTACATGTTTTGGCGAGCGAAGGTGTGTTTCCAGCTCAATAATACAAGCTAAGTGCTCTGCAAACCACGATTAAGTAAAAAGACTAACCTATGCTTGGCACCCATCTGGCACATGAACATCTAACATGACATCAGAGGGCCTGGAGCCCTTTTAAATCATGTCCCAGCAGGGTTTTATAACGCCAAGGGTCAGTGCAGACCGCTGGGTAACATAAGCAGGTGGGGATGAGGAATCCCTACCACAAACCGCAATGCCACAGAGGGTCAGCTTCTATGGCATCACCATTACGCTACTTCAGAGATGGCATCAATAGCGTTTGGCTCCTGAAGCTGTTTGGGCTGGGAAAGCAGAAGGACCATCTCCCCAAGAGGACCTTACCCTATTGCAATGGCAGGAACGGTTCCATTAGCTCAATGCTGCATGAGTCACAAAAACCTTAGGAGTTTGCAAAGACACACCAATAGTGTTAAGTTCCCTTTTATGGAGAACAAGGAAAGTCTGAGAGAAAGACATTCATGACTTGTTTCTTTGATAGACTCTGGACTCTTTGATGGAGCTAGTCACTATTATGACTATATAAGGCTCACATCTACACTCTCAGACAAAAAAGTACAAAAGCTGTCACTGCGGCACTACCCTTTCAAAAAGGTAGCATATAGGTACTAACATGTACACTTTAGGTACTAATATGTACTGTTAAAATCACAATGAAATCAAAATTGATAATTATCATTTTGTAATGGAACATTATAGTATTTATTATAGATGATTTCTCTGTGTACATCTTTATTTGTTTTAAATGCATGTGCCCACATAATCTTTAATCAAAATAACTTCCCCTCCCTCTTGCAGCAACATCTCTTCTCTTCTCTGATGAGGTGTTTACTGGCGTGAAGCACGAGGGTGGGACAACCTGTCAATCACATGAGATCACAGCAATAGCAACCACAACAATCCAATCAATTCCCGGTGGACAAATCAAGTTCCACTCAACATTTTTTCTTGTTTGAAAAGCCATTTCACTGGGATATACATTAAAACAGGGAAGAAAAGACTATTGCAACTTCCATTTCATGCCAACTTTAAAGAACCAAAATGGACCATTTAGGGGTAAATAAGGTACAAAGGTGTACTTTTTTTAAAGGGTACCATCCCAGTGACTTTTTTTTCCTGAGTGTACCTCCTTAAATTTTTAGCCAGATAACAACTTTGATGGAAGAACTGTATGATACTCCTTTTCCACTAAAATGGTCCTGAAGCCGATGCTCAACCAAGAAATCTTTCTCAGAAAAGGTCCATTCCCACTTATTGTACTTTAGAAACAAGCATTGATGTAACCTTCCCATAAGCAAACACATTTACATAATGGTGGGAGGTTATTTATATAACAACATTGAAATTTGCTGGAGTAAAAAATTAAGTACAGGCTAGAGTAGCTGTGCAGTGCAACACAAAAAAAAAAAAGAAAAGTTTTTTGTCTACTGAAAGGGCCAAATTTGGCCCCCGAGCTCTAACACCAGCACCCTGTCAGAGGAAAGAGAGATATGAATAAGTCACAACTAACTCTTCATTATGTCCAAAGTGGAGACAATCCGTACACGACACTACTCCATATCCATAAATGATTAAAAAAGTAGCAAAAAGCCAAACAGATTCTACATAGCATCGAAACATAATGAAACAAAAAAAAATCTTAATAAAAAATAAAATAATAGTAATAATAATACATCCCCAACACTTTATGGCCGTTCTGGACATACGGATCTCTATGGAGTGCGAGAAACGTCTTTAAATGATTAGTTAAAAAAAAAAAAAAAAAAAAAAAAAATTTATACACACACACACACACACATATACATATATATATTATATATACATACATACATACACACACACACACTGCAAAGCTAGTGCAAGACAAGCATTTGTGGTTAATATATAAATTTTTTTGTTTGTTTGTTTTTTTTTTACCACAAATGCTTGTCTTGCACTAGCTTTGCGATGGGCCACGCATTACATAATCACGTTGGAAATGTCACGAGTGACGTAGGCAGAAGTACCGAGCAAGTGTTTACAAAGCGAACGTGCAAAGACTAAAGGCTTGTTTGGAGCTGCAGAAACCGATCGGCGTATGACATCAAAGTACCACGAGAGCGTTTGGAGAGCATATGCTTTTGAATCGCTCTTGCGGTACTTTGATGTCATACGCCGATCGACCTGCACAGCGCCGATGCATCTTGAACAAGCCTTTACAAAACAAAAAAGGTAAAACAACGATGTCGGACGATTTTGAAGTTTGAGAAGGAAATGAGATGGAGTTTTTCACCCTACCGCGTTACTTCCGCCTACATTGCGCGTGACCTTTCCAACATGATTACGTAATGCGTGGCACATCGCAGAGCTAGTGCAAAATAAGCATTTGTGGTTAAAAAGTGCATTATTATTTATTTATTTATTTATTTTTTTTAGAAAATAACTGTTTCACTAGATGAGACCCTTATTCCTCATCAGGGATCGTGTAAAGCCCTTTGAAGCTGCACTGAAACTGCAATTTGGACCTTCAACACGTTGGTAGCCGTTGAAGTCCACTATATGGAGAAAAATTCTTAATTTCTTTTAGACTGAAGAAAGAAACACGTGAACATCTTGGATGACACGGGGGTGAGTAAATAATCAGGAAATTTTAATTCTGAAGTGAACTAATCCTGTAAGTGACAAGTTTGATCCATTTTAACAGCATCCAGAGTAATAGACCATTTTTAAAGTATTTAGGTAAATAAATAAAAAAATTGTCTACATGTTGGATGTATTCTCATTGTTGCCCTCTTCTGGTCATACATGACAAGGCTAATCATGATTGCTTTCCCAGTGTGCTCCTGTCAAAGAGACATACATCTCAAAGAGCATGATGATGAAAAAGTGGAAGAATAAACAGCACTGTTCCCACTGTGAGAATGTAGATGGGTGAGGATGAACAGGATGAAGATGACATACATGAAAGATGAAGATAAGAGAGGTGGATTCAGAGGTCTGGAGAACATTCTAGACGGTTATCAACAGGCAACTCTTCTCAAAACTTAAAGGCGGGCAGAAAGTACAAACACTACATTGATCAATCCCTGGCAGTCCAATTAATTCTGACAGAAGGATTAGAGGAGGGTGACTCCCAGGTCACGTGATCATTGGTGGGATACACCCGAAAAGTGAGACCCAAACATTTACTTTCCTGTGGTCCTGGGGTCAGGTCAGGCCCTTTGGTGCCACACAACATGTAGCAAGAAGCATGGAACAGCCATGACTATGCAAGCACAGAACTGTCTGACACCTGGTTTTATAGACACTAGATACACTACTCTTCAAAAGTCTGGAGTCAGTAAATTTTTTGTTTTTTTTGAAAGAAATTAATACTTTTTTTTTCAGCAAGGACTTATTAAATTGATCAGAAGTGAAAGTAGTTTTACACTGTTACAAAAAATGCCTATTTCAAATAAATTCTGTTCTTTTTTTACTTTCTATTCAACAAAGAAAAAAAAAAATTGTATCAAGGTTTCAACAAAATATTAAGAAGCACAACTGTTTTTAACATTGATAATAACAAAAAGTGTTTCTTGATCATTAATGATTTCTCTAGGGTCATGTGACACTGAAGACCGGAGTAATGATGCTGAAAATTCAGCTTTGCCATCAATTTAAAAGAGATTAAAATAGAAATAGTAATAAAATTTCACAATATTACTGTTTTTACTGTATTTTTGATCAAATAAATGCAATCTTGGTGACTTCTTTTAAAAACATTTAATAATCTTATCGACCCTAAACTTTTGAACGGTAGTGTATTTGTCAGAAACACTAAAGTTCAAGTTCTTGACAGATTTCATGAGATTTACCGAAGTATTTTCTTTGTCAGTTAGATAGTAGTAATTAAATTTGAAATGAAAATTACAAAATGTCTATTTGATACTGTGTCAACACAGGAGAGTGAAATATCATCCGAGCGAACTTTCCTGCTAAAAACCTGCTTTCGTGTGCAGCCAGTGATAATGGTCCCAATGTTGTCAGTGGCCGAGAGCCAGATATCTTGTTGCTTTACAGAGCGGGGAAAGAAACACTGCACGGTTAATCAACCATGTGCTACCCAAGTTAAGTGGTACAAATTGTTTATTAACAGGTATTAAGTCATAACACGATCCAAAGAGTTGAGGGACACGTGTTGCTGTAGATATCTAGGCTAGATACTGTCTATCATTTTGTGGTTTACACAAATCTTAAAAAGCAAACGTTCAACAGTCATAAAGAAAAAACGAACATGGATTACAGCCTAATATCAAGCCCAACTTAAGACAAGGCAACATAAATTCCATCGTACACATAAAAAGTCCTAAGGAAATAATAGTAAAAGTAAAATGTTCATCTTCGACAGTCCCAAATTTTCCATACCGTAGCTCACACATACTGAAGTTTTTAAATAAATTTTAGGTCACAGGGTCAATGCTGTTGAACAAACAAATGGTTGTGATGGGGAGCTCCTGTCATCCATGTTATCCGCGTGTGCTCTTTAACAGTTTCTGTAACAAAGAGAAGAAATATAATTACTTAGAGCAGGGGTCAGCACTGGAGGGGGAATCCCTGGCATGCAAGAAATAGCCTATTAATTTGTTTTAAAAAGGACCCTTGCTCCTGTATGTCAATCTAATTCTTGCAGTAATCCTTCTTCAGTTCTTAGCTATGAGATGAATGGGAAGCCAAACACTACTAAAAGGGCGATGAAACGGCAATAGTCAACAAACTTCGGCATCACAACCCTCTGATCAATTTGCGCAGCACTGCACTTCAATGCAAGTAAACCAGTGTGCTTTGTATGGTTGATAGCCTAGGGTCTGTTCAGCTTTTTGCATTCTGGAAAATTCTTGGAAGTTAACAGTGTTGGTGTGTTCATTCATATATGTGACCCTGGACCCTGGGCCCTGGTCTTAAGTCGCATGGGGATATTTGTAGCAATAGTCAACAATACATTGTATGGGTCAAAATTATTGTGAATTATCGTGATTACTAAGGACTTCATTTGGACAACTTTAAAGGCGATTTTCTCAATATTTGGATTTTTTTTTTTTTTTTTTTTCTTTTCACCCTCAGATTCCAGATTTTCAAATAGTGTCCTATCCTAACAAACCATACATCAATGGAAAGCTTATTTATTCAGCTTTCAGATGATGTAAAAAACTCAATTTCAAAAAAGTTGACCCTTATGAGTGGTTTTGTGGTCCAGGGTCACATACATGCATATATGGGTGGGTGTATATGTGTGCATATTAGCGCTGACAATCAATTTAAAAAAAAAGAAAGAAAAAAATTGTACCTTAACATTAAAGATTTTAATATATTTTATTATAATAATTTCACATTTAATCTCCAAATTAATGTAGAAACAACTTAAAGACAGCATATTTTAAATATTTGATCTAACATGTAGGAAATATACAGAATCAAAGCAGTTATCAAGTAAACCAGTGTGCTTTGCATGGCCTAGGGTCTGTTCAGCTTTTTGCATTCTGGAAAATTCTTGGAAGTTAACAGTGTTGGTGTGTTTATTCATATATGTGACCCTGGACCCTGGTCTTAAGTCGCATGGGGATATTTGTAGCAATAGCCAACAATATATTAAGTACACAGACTTTTTTGTTAATATTTACCAAGGGTACCAACAATTTTGTCCACGTCTGTATATTATTAAAAATAAAATATATAAATATGTATATATTTTAAGTTATATACTTTTTTCTATGGATGAACTGAAATATATATACTTGTGTATGGATGGAATTACTTGTGTATCAATGGAATTACAGTGAAACTAAAATACTAAAATATGCACTTCATGTACAAAGGGTTGCTGACCCTTGATTTAGAGGAACTACTAATAAGCCTATATCGTGTGGTAACACCCAGTTTCTCAGTCACACCCCCATTTCCCCCCCCCCCTCAAATTCCCACTTTCCACGGCAGCGCTCTACATTACACACCTGTTTTCAGAGGCGGCCATGCTGAACCAGTCTGCGCCTGAACTCTGTAAAGCGTGTAATTCCTAACATGTTTAGTTGTGACAGGCCATCATGACTTCTCCTTGATTTGGAACAAGCATAGCATTTTTCATGCCCCTGCTGCTCAAGTGCATCTGTACAAGGAGCATTCTGCACACAATTACATCTTAATCAAATAAGCTGCCTTCCCTCGTGAAAATAAACGCAGCCCGATGACTCAAAATTGGCCGGATCTCTGTTCAGTGTTATTGTGACTCATTTGATGTGGTGCCCTGTTCAAATCTATAGCGCTGGAGAAAAAATATCCTTCAAAGGGGCAGTATACCGGCTGCAATACGAGCGTGTTCATTTGCTGCCTTAATTCCTTTTTCAGGTCATGAAGGTCCTGAACTTCAAAACAATAGATGAATAAATAATTTAAAAATAATGGAGATTCAGCTGGGCCCCATAAGACGTTATGGGGCGGTTTCCCGGACAGAGATTAAGCCTAGTCCTAGAATAAAATGGCCCTTTAAACCAGATTAACAGAAATCTGCTTTCTCTGTCATGGTTTAAAATAGTCCTAGACTTAGTCTAGTCCAGAGTTTAATAAGCTGATTTCCTGGAGGAAGACTAGAACTTCTCCAGGACTAAACTGAGGCTTAAATTAAACCTACCAGGAGGCAGGTTTAACTTCAGATTAATGTTGTTTCAAAGAAGACATGTATTACTTGGATATATATATATATATATATATATATATATATATATATATATATATATATATATATATATATATATATATATATATATATATCGATATTGAGATATTATATATATGTTGTTGTTTTTTTTGGTGCTGTTCACTTTATTTAAAACAATTTATTTTGACTTAACACCATTGTTTCTGGTTCAAATGTGATTGATTCATGTTAAGTTGACTTGAAATGGTTACTAGAACTCACTTGATATTTTCATTTTCAAATAACATTTCAGTCAAGTAACCCAATCAAACAGGGCTTTCATTTCCCATCATGCTTTGCACCGGGCTGAAGTGGGAGAGTAAATGTTGAAAAAGTGTTATTTTATGCATGTTTTTAGAAAGATGAGAATATGGAGAGACTTCTTACTGTTTAATGTTCTATTATGCAAATGTTTTTATGTTATGTTAATGTTGTTTGGAGATTACCGTTGTGGTGAAGTGTTGAGCTTGTGCTTGGGTTGAGGACCTGCTAACAAGAATTGTCTTTTTTATATATTGAAGCAACCACTATGATAGTGCTTTGGATCAAACCAGTATCATTTCTAGACTGCCAACACTGATTATCACGTGTAAATAGCTACATTTAGTTTGTTGCTATGTAAAGGACAAAACAAAAGCATTAATAATCATATGATCATTATATATATATATATATATATATATATATATATATATATTATACATTATATATAAATAAATTCATCTATTAAAAAAGAATTCATTACAAACAGATTTCCAGGCATTTTTTGCTTGCTTTAAAATAAATTTTCTTCTTGTTTAGTTAAGTTTTTATATTGGAGTCTTTTTTGCTGCCATTGTTTTCCTTGGATTTGCTTCTGAGTTCCATGCAATTTTAAGCTTTTCTTGGTTCATTCCATGTTTCACAGGCAACCTCTCTCATGCTAATTCAGATTTGCACAGTTGGTTTTAAATTAATCTGTAAATTAATAAATTTATTTTAATCCAAGACTCCATAGTCCAGGTTTTAGTAATCTGTACTTAATATGTGTTTCAGAAAGCCATTTTTTAAACCACCATTAACTATTCTGGATTAAGGCCTATCCTGGCTTAATTTAAACCCTGTCCGGGAAACTGCCCCTATATCTAAACTAAATCCAACAGCAATCAACACTAAGCATGGACTGCATTCACAATTAAACTTCAAACACATGTTTTCATTCCTGGAAATTTAGTCTGTTAAAAAAATGTCTTATCATTTTAGTGTGAATTTCACTAAGCCCATCAAGAACATGTACAGGTCAAAACAATGTGTCAGTGGAAAAAATTGTAATGGTCCTAAAATTAGACTTAAATTCTTTGCGGGAAATATAATTTCTTCTTTTTTTTTACCTGTAATTGGACCGGTGAGTGGGAGTGTGTTTTTCTGCTGTTTTGTACTGATTTGTTTAAAACAAAATTCCATGCACTCCAGCATGGTGTTTAAAGTCATATTAAAATCTATTGTAATCAGCACAGGGGTGCACACAGCTGCCAATTCCTTCCCATTTGTGAGCGTTGATGTGAACTCATCCAGTCTCAGTCTAAAAAAAAAAACTGCACTGGTAACAGACCTAGAGATAAGCTGCCATTCACATAATGTATCGCTTGGCAGTTCATTAACGACCAAATTGATTGCTGTAACACATACTGTTGAGAAGATCAATAGAGCGGCCACGGGTGACATCTGCTAACAATGCAGCCTGATTAAATTAATATGCATTGGAAACCTAACCCAGCCAATCTCAGGTACCCACTGTGCTTGTTAGAGAACATCACTGCCTCAACACATTGTTGGACCTCAGGCTAAAATAAATCAATTGAAGTATTAAGGAGGGAAGTTAGAAGTACATTTTGTCTAATAGTTCAACGGCACACAGACCAGAGACAAAAGAATTCACTTTCTAACCTTTACAAAATAATAAACGCAACTAAATGTTTATATAAGAGACCTACACAAAGGCTGAAGAACAAATATGTGGATAGTACTCTATCCAAGTAGCATATTTTGTGCATAAGATCATATTCAAAGACATACAGTATATGCATGAAAAGACAATTTTAACATCATTGAAAAGTAGTGCCTTGAAAATGAAAAATAAATGGTACTAAAATGCTTTCAAAATAAATTATATAATAATAATAATAATAAAAAATATAAAAATAAAACAACATGTAGTAATTAGGGATGCACCGATACCACTTTTTCCAGAACGAGTCTGATATGATACTTTACTTTTATTTTTAGTACTTGCTGATACCGAGTACCGATACCTGTGTTTTCATTGCATTTATAATTTTTTAAAAATATTGGGCAAAGAAACCAAAAGGTGATGAATCAAATTAGTTAGCTTGAAGGGTTAGTTCACCCAGAAATGAAAATAATGTCATTAATTACTCACCCTCATGCCGTTCCACACCAGTAAGACCTTTGTTAATCTTCGGAACACAAATTAAGATATTTTTGTTGAAATCCGATGGCTCAGTGAGGCCTGCATAGCCAGCAATGACATTTCCTCTCTCAAGATCCATTAATGTACTAAAAACATATTTAAATCAGTTCATGTGAGTACAGTGGTTCAATATTAATATTATAAAGCGACGAGAATATTTTTGGTGCACCAAAAAAACAAAATAACGACTTATATAGTGATGGCCGATTTCAAAGCTTCGGAGCGTTATGAATCTTTTATGTCGAATCATGATTTGGATCGCGTGTCAAACCGCCAAACTGCTGAAATCACGTGACTTTGGCGCTCCGAACCGCTGATTCGACACAAATGCTTTTTAGTACATTAATGGATCTTGAGAGAGGAAATGTCATTGCTGGCTATGCAGGCATCACTGAGCCATCGGATTTCAACAAGGTTCAACAAGGTCTTACGGGTGTGGAACGGCATGAGGGTGAGTAATTAATGACATTATTTTCATTTTTGGGCGAACTAACCCTTTAAACAAATTAGATATTTCCATGCCAAATTATGCCTGTTAAAATGTATTGTAGGAGCTACTGTTACTTTCACTGTTCATATTATTGCTCTATTATATTTTATCTTTAATTTTAATAGCACAGAGAATATTTAGAGCTGCTCCAGCAGGGCTCAACTAGTTAAGAGCAGTGAGTGATTTTCTCTTTGTCTTTTGTTGTTAGATTAAAGGCCGGGACACACCAACCCAACATCAAAGAACTAGCGGCAACGAAAGCCAACGGTGTTGTCGCCTCACGTCGGCTGCATTGGGGGAAAAAATGTGTGCTTGAACACACCGAAAAAACTTCAGCCGACTGTCAACTAGCACGCGCATTCTGCGCCTGCGTATAAAGGAGATAACTGTCCATTTAAGCAGATATATTTGTCTGTATTCGTCATTCAAAAAGGGAAAGCGAAACTAAGACTGCATGTACACAAACCATAAACAAAGCAGCGCTTGCTTACCGTTTTGAATATCAATCATGCTGATCACGTTCTTTATTCCACTCCACTCATGTTATTATGAAAATATTTGTGCATTCGAGTGCTCAAGTAAGATGACGTAAAATTAGAACACCTTCTGTCTGTGCCTTCATAACTTATTTGCTTGCTTTCATAACTTTTGCTTATATTCTTGTGAACTGACTCGTTTGCTATATCTCTCTCTCTGACAGCCCGACGCCGATTTAACATGTCGAATTGTCCGAAAAAAGGCCGACAAGGGCCAACTTCAGCCAACGGTGTGGAACACACTGAGAAAACGTAGTCGGCTGACGCACAAAAACTGCCCGACGGCAGACCATCGGCTTGGTGTGTTCTGGGCTTAACATTGAGGACAAAGACAGCAGTAGGTTTATTATAGGCTTTGCTATTGCCATATCCGACCGAACTACAAACTTCCCAGTGATGTCTGTGAAAAAGGGATGTGCGCTCAACAAGCTTGTGCATCTATGCCACTGCGAGCTCAATCCACGCTGCATTTCACATATAGGCAGCTATAGCGGTATCAGTGCATCCCTAGTAGTAATGAAATCTACAATATAAATTTATAATAAACATTTTTGCAAACAAAATAATGAAATATCTAGTAGGGCTGGACGATTATGACCTAAAATCAAAACCTCGATTAATTGAACATTTTACCTAGATTACG
This sequence comes from Hypophthalmichthys molitrix, assembly GCA_037950675.1. Classification (NCBI taxonomy): domain Eukaryota; kingdom Metazoa; phylum Chordata; class Actinopteri; order Cypriniformes; family Xenocyprididae; genus Hypophthalmichthys; species Hypophthalmichthys molitrix. The sequence continues at coordinate 17,199,938 of CM075507.1, forward strand.
ATTAATGAACGATTATTTTGTTTCTGGGTTTGTGTTTTTTTTTTTGCCCGCATAGTTCACTTACAAGGTTTGTACTGTAAATATGCTTGACTATTAAAAGGTGGGATATTTTTTCCTATTGAAAGAGTGATCTGACATCATAGCTCACTTTCAGCAGTTATTTTATCTATGGTTCCTAACATTTCTTACAGATTTCTGCTTGTTATAAATCAGATACAGATAAATTAGCACAGTACCAGTAACGTTACGTAATAAGAGTGATTGCGTGTGTGAATTAGTCATACCGTCTCACTATTAATTGTGAAGCTGTGGGTTGTAAATTGTTACTTTAAAAGTAGAAAAATATATGCTATAATAACTTCTGAGTTTCTAAGCCACTTTAGTGATAAATCACAGGACAGCACTGACAACTAGTTTCTGCGTTCCTCTCATTTTAGAGTGGCCTTTTATTGTGGCCAGCCTAAGGCACACCTGTGCAATAATCATGCGGTCTAATCAGCATCTTGATATGCCACATTTGTGAGGTGGATGGATTATCTAAGCAAAGGAAAAGTGCTCACTAACACAGATTTAGACAGATTTGTGAACAATATTTGAGAGAAATAGGCCTTTTGTGTACATAGAAAAAGTCTTAGATCTTTGAGCTCAGCTCATGAAAAATGGGGGCAAAAACAAAAGTGTTGCGTTTATAATTTTGTTCATTGTAATAATACACATCCGATCGTCTAATCGCTTGAATGTCCAAGCTGGCAAACCTTAAAACACATACAATGGGGCGGAGTCACGTGGCTACTCATGGCTACCTAGTGTGTTTTTAAGGGAGAAGTATTAAGAGAATTAAAAAAACAAAATAACCGACATGGGAAAATTACTTCGGTTAGAGGTTCTAAATTTCAGTTTCGATAACTTTTCGATTAATCGTCCAGCCCTAATATCTAGTATCAGCTGCAAAGAGATAATGCCGTTATAGGCCTCTTAATTGGCTTAATTATTATGGTGATGCTGGATACCTTTGCAACAGCTCTGACGTGGTGAACTTTGATGGTTGCTGATTTCTCCTCAAAGGCCTTCACCTTGGACTCCTCTGCTAGACGATGCAAGACAACCAGGAGGTTGAGCTGGGCCTGTGGACACAAAAGAGAAAGACCAATAACTAGTTCATTAATTTGTTATTTAGCTGACACTTATGTGAAGTAAATTACAGTACACTTAAAGAGTCTAAGCCCATGGAGCAATCAAGGATTAAAGGATTAGTTCACTTCAGAATTAAAATTTCCTGATAATTTACTCACCCCCATGTCATCTAAGATGTTTATGTCTTTCTTTCTTCAGTCGAAAAGAAATTAAGGTTTTTGAGGAAAACATTCCAGGAATTTTCTCCATATAGTGGACTTCACTAGGGTACAACGGGTTAAAGATACAAACTGCAGTTTCAGTGCAGCTTCAAAGCGGTCATTTTCTAAAAAAAATAATAAAAATGTATATACTTTTTAACCACAAATATTCGTCTTCCACTAGCTCTGCGACGCGCCACGCATTATTGTAATCATGTTGGAAAGGTCACGTGTGATGTAGGTAGAAGTACCAATGATCGGATGATTTTGAAGTTGGAGGAGAAAATGAAATGGAGTTTTCCGCGGTACTTTCACTTACATCATGCGTGACCTTTCCAACGTGATAACGTCTTTTTCGACTGAAGAAAGAAAGACATGAACATCTTGGATGACATAGGGGTGAGTAAATTATCAGGAAATTTTAATTCTGAAGTGAACCAATCCTTTAAGTGTCTTTCTCAGGGACCACAGCATGTGAATGGAATACACTGAGGACAACTGTTAATTGCTAATTAATTGTTAATTAAATTATGTTGTAATTTGTCAAGATGTATGAAATAATGTTAGCAGAATTTCCAGACTGCAAATTATTGTACAAATTACCTTTATAACTCAAGATAAACAAGCAAAGGCAGAAAACATATCAGTTTCCTTTAACCAAAAACGCTAGAACCACAATGCTTGAGTGATGGGCAGCCATGTAATCACTTCAAGAGACTCTTAGTGACTTGCCACACAAAAGGCCAAACGCTTGGAGTCAAGAGGACCATTCGATGTTTTGAGCAACTCAAGTGAATATCATACTCTGTTGTCCCACCAGGTGTAGTATGCAGCAGCATGCCCTATACCTGTGCATGGATCAACAGATAAGTACCACAGTAAAGGAGGATTATGTTACAGGAACTGCTAGACAGGTCCAACAGGAGAAGGGGGGTGTCCGAGAAAGATAAATCTTCCAGCCCTCCCCAAAGTCAAGGGCCCTTGTGCAACCTTGTCGGATTAGACCAGGAAATTGTTTCATTTTCAGCACTTCATCAGTCTTAGTGCATCTTGTCACGAGATGCTGAAAGGAGGTCTGCACTTGGGGATTGATTTAGATCAGCCTTGAGCTCAAATTGGGTTTACGTATAATCGGCACTACTTGTGCAGGAAAATGTGCTAACATGACAACATTGTACAACATATTCTACATACAACAATATGATCCAAAGAAATAAATGAAAGAGAATGTCACTAAAATAAAAGAAATGTAATTTCACTCAGTGAATCTAGTTCAACATACAGATGTGTCTTCATTGTGTAACTTTGTGTGTCAATGTACAGATGTGTCCTTATTTTGCCAGGGTTTCGTTTTTATGACCAATATAACCAATAAATGGCTCGTTAAAAATTATTTTAAAAAGCACAATAAAACATAAAATATTTTTACATTAATGTGAATTTAGACAACACAACTTGTTACAGGTCATGTCATGCTTGCCATTTGTCTTTAAATTACTGCTGAATGATGGCAAAAGTAATCTAAATATTAGTCTATTAAATAGTAGTCTAAACAGGCCATTAAACATACAACGTCAATAATAAATATCCAATATCTGCCAATAACATAATACGTTTTCGACTCTCCAACTGACCCTTAGAATTTAACTGACTGTTTTTGCTACTGCACCTTTAAGACTTCTAACATCACAATATTGATGATTTCTGGCCTGTTTTTACAGCTTAGTTTTCATAAACTGACTGAGTGAACTGGGGAAGGAGCTTCATAATAACAAAATTCATAATAGAAAGACATTTATAATAACAAAATGTGAAATCTATTTCCTGCACCTTTACCTCCACTGTGGTCTGTGTACTGCAACAAGCTGCTAGAGAAAAAGTTTCGCTCTGTCTCAAAAACAATACACAAATGAAACAAGTTACTAGATCCGCTGAACCATATCCAGCTAGTTTTCCTAATGATTTTAGCTGAAAAAAGGCAGCACTCCTTGTGCATCTACACGACAGCCATTTGGATGTAATTTAAATCTATTAATACCTCATTTTCATAATTGTGGGTCATCTCTGGGGCGTCTGAATACTTCTCCAACAGCTGGTCTTGAGAGCATTTTCGAGAAGGAAACTGAGATGACCAGGTTTCCCCTGTGCCAGAGGCTTTGCCAAAACATAACGACCGGGCTGAACTGATTACAGCGGAGGCCGTTTCTACTGCCTCGCGCAGACACGAAAAGCACATGGAATCCTCACCGAGGGCAAAGGAGTGCAGAGAAAACCAGTCTGAGCAGCATTAGGAACATTAAACAGATTCCTTAGAGTGTGCAGAGCAGACGTCACACTATCCAACGATCTGTCCAAATGTCATCTTGTTCTTGTAAAAGAAAGCATTATAAGAACAAGATGAATCTGGATTTGCAGTTCCTGAAGGAAATCTCTTTGCTTAGACACTGACAGCAGCAAAAGAATAGTGTTAAAGCTTCAAGTAAGCAAAAGTTTTTAGGCTATAGTCCACACTGCCCCAAAAACACTAGACAGGTTAACACTCTGATCCAATAAAACCAACAACTATTAGCTATCAGGGATGCACTGAGATTAAAATTCTGGCTGATACCGATAGTTATGCAGGTTATGGCTGATAAACCGATATTAAAAAAAGGCCTCTAATATATATATATATATATATATATATATATATATATATATATATATATATATATATATATATATATATATATATACACATTTTGTCTAAATAATATCTAAAATCAATCATTTTGAAGTTTACACGTAATTTTGGACATCACAGTATTATAATTTAGAGAATAATGGATATTCATTTTGAGATTTGCTAAAAATTTCCATTTAACAGTGGCAATAAATTATTAGTATTTTTAAAGATTAAATAATAGAATAAATAAGCACCCACAATTCAATCCAGTGCTGAGTCTGCTGACAAATATAGGTGTAACAATATATCATGTCACAATATATCACAAAATGCAACATGTATCGTGGATAGTGACAATATGTATTGTGTATAGTTCACCCAAACTGAAAATGACTGAGAAAAATTCAAGATTTACAGAGTTTTACTGTCAGTAAACTACTTGATAAAATGTTAAATATAACATATAATAATGCAGAGGGGGAATTTCTGAGGGTCCCGAAAATGCTAAATGTCTTGTTACCAGTAAAAAGTGGCCTACATATTAAATATATCAAGTAAGTGACAGAGTGCAAATATATTCGTCTAAAATAATTCTGTATTTTCAGCTTCAGAATCATGAATATTTTTATTCTGGTGTCACTGTACATTGGGTTACCAGCACCAAGTCCAAGCCTATTCATTTCCACCCCAATGTAATACCAAATTTAGCATTTTAATCAACAGTACATTTTTTATTAACCTTTTACCGAAACAATATTGTATCGCGTGTTCAGTATCGTGATATCGAATCGTGACATGAAGGTATCATTACACCCCTACTGACAAAAAAAAAAAAAAAAAAACTGAATTAAAATGCACCCCTAATAGATAATTAATAAATTCAACAAAGAAAAGTCCAATCTCAATTCAGTATTCAAATAAATGCAACAAAGAAGACCAACGGCAACTTGTGCCGAAACTTCTAGAGACATAAATCAATGTTAGCAATGCAAGATTTTCAAATTTCTTAAGTTTAAAACAAAAACTAAAAATGGCACACCTAAAGTGAAATTATCTAAAAAAAAAAAAATGTTACACATTGTGAGACAAACAACTGCAGAGCACAAATTCGAAATATTCACCTCACCAGATTCAACAGACCATAATTTGCATTTATCAGCTCTTAAATAAACACTTTTGAATAACCTGCAACCACAAACTTCAGCTCAGTCGCTCTCAGGAACCCATCATCCAATTACAGTACACAAGCCAGGCACAACATCTAATGACTTTGTGTGAAAATGCCACGAGCTCTTGGCCTGGGCCTCCAAAAAAAGACCCTTGATTTTCCACACTTTCCCAGAGTTCCTTAACACTAGGGAGGAAATGTTGCTGTCAGGGGGCAAAAGTGGGTCTACAGTTTAGGGGGAGGACTGGAAAAAGAAAACAGACACTTTCACAGCTTCCTTGCAGGATGCAGCTGATTATTTTCGTGTCCAATCAACCATCAAATGCAGCATAGGCTATCTCAGTTCAGCAGGGGGAACAAAGCGCTGTCTTAAGCCACTGCTCCACCCAGCAGGACACACTTATAAACAGGAGAGATGAAACCGTATGAATGGGATAATCTCACAAGCTGTTTCGGTGCTTATGGAGTAAGATTTGATGGAGGAGACAGAAAACTTGAGTCTAAGCAAATTTGATAGGGCACAGAATAATTCAGGAAAAAGCCGTCAAGGTGATTGCTGTGGTTTACTGGAAATCTGCAAATTTCTGAGGAAAGTGAACAATTATTCCTGTTATTGTTTAACAGTTCAAATCAGTATACTAGGTGTAAACACCTCTGTACACATTATTCAGTTTCCTACAGAATGATTGTTTTGCATATGACTTCAATTTCAGTCTGTTCCTCAGAAACACACCAAGCTATCAAACGGCTTCAGAAGACTTATATAGAATCAGATTTTAATAAAAGGGTTAGTTTACCCAAAAATGAAAATTCTGTCATTAATTACTTACCCTCATGTTGTTCCACACCCATAAGACCTTCGTTCATCTTTGGAACACAAATTAAGATATTTTTGATGAAATCCCAGAGCTTTCTGACCTCCTTATACTAAGCAATGTCATAAATTTCAAGGCCCAGAAAAGTAGTAAAAACGTTGTTAAAATAGTCCACGTGACTATATTGGTTCAACCTTAATGTTATAAAGCGACAAGAATACGTTTTGTGTGCAAAAACAAATCAAAACAAAAACGACTTTATTCAACAATTTCTTCTCTTCTCTGTCAGTCTCCTACGCTGTTGATGTAGTGAACGCAGTGCAGGCTTCCAGGTTCTACGTCAGAACGGCGACTCATTATTAGCCGACGCTGTTCACGTGGGCACGTTGGCTAATAATGAGTGCATGTGATGCTGATGCAGGAAATGGACAGTAATGAGCCAGCGTTCTGACATAGAATCTGGAAGTGCTGCATTATGTTTACAACTTGAACAGCGTAGGAGACTGACAGGTAACGGACAAGTAACTATGCGATTTCGGACGCAGCCAAACTGTCTAGTTTGTCTTTTGGTGTGATTCAATAAATTAACTGGTTCGTAAGAGTCATTTGTTTGTGAATCAGACTACACTGGTCATGTTGCATGTTTTTGAGTGAAGCCAGAAATTTTTTGTTAACCTTTTACCAAAACAATATCGTATCATGTGTTCAGTATCGTGATATCGAATCGTGACATGAAGGTATCATTACACCCCTACTGACAAATTAAAAAAAAACTGAATTAAAATGCACCTCTAATAGATAATTAATAAATGCAACAAAGAAGACCAACAGCAACTTGTGCCGAAACTTCTAGAGACATAAATCAATGTTAACAATGCAAGATTTTCAAATTTCTTAAAAAGTTTAAAACAAAAACTAAAAATGGCACACCTACAGTGAAAGTATCTAAAAAAAAAAAAAAAAAAAAAGTTTTGAATGAGCCTGTATGTTACACGTTGTGAGACAAACAACTGCAGAGCACAAATTCGAAATATTCACCTCACCAGATTCAACAGACCATAATTTGCATTTATCAGCTCTTAAATAAACACTTTTGAATAACCTGCAACCACAAACTTCAGCTCAGTCGCTCTCAGGAACCCATCATCCAATTACAGTACACAAGCCAGGCACAACATCTAATGACTTTGTGTGAAAATGCCACGAGCTCTTGGCCTGGGCCTCCAAAAAAGACCCTTGATTTTCCACACTTTCCTAGAGTTCCTTAACACTAGGGAGGAAATGTTGCTGTCAGGGGGCAAAAGTGGGTCTACGGTTTAGGTAAAATTCTTATCACAGTCCATTCAGAATTCAATCTCACAATTTGATAAAAAAAAATTTCCCCCCGTAAGGCTATAGATTCAATATCAGAGCCAGAAATACTTGTAGGTCTATAGAGAACCAAGACTAACAGCTTCATGGGAAAGCCAAAAATTCAATCATAGCTTGACCAACAATTACAAGCAAAATGCGAAGGGCCCTTATTAGAAATTTTGCCATTAAAAGCCCAGGAAACCAGATCAAACCGGTGCATATTCATAGGACGGTAAAAAAGGGAGCCTTTCTTTCATTTTTTCCTGCATTTTCCTTTTAGTTTAATGGCTGGATTAGACCCCTGTAAAGCAGAGCACCTTTCAGGCGGCTTTTACATCCCCACCTCCAGTCTCCATAAAGTGAGACCAGCTGCAATGGACCTTTAATTAGGACCCTGTTAGTGCAGGGACATCCTACACACACATACACAGGCACGCGCACAGACACACACACACAGTACAATCAACCATGTACAGTGCCTCTTAACTTAAAAACAACGGATAAGCAATTCCCCTATTCCCATGAAAAACACTAGGCAAACTTGCCGAGAGGCAAACCTCAATCAACCTAAACCACCAGACTCCCCTTTTGAAAATAGAAGTTCCTTTTAATCATCATGAGCTATGAAGTGGTCAGTATCAAGCAATCAAAGAGGCAGCATGTGACATTGCTATACATCTATTGCATATAACAGCATTTACAGTGGCCACTTCACGTGATGATGCATAAAACAAATTGGTTTCATCAGGGCTGCTCGGATATAAAACATTAAACAAATGTAAACATCTGGGGCCAAATTCCTTAAAATAAAACCAACTTCAAAAGTCACAACACGGTGGTTTGGTTTAATGGCTTGTCTGCCCATTTGTGGTTTCCTGATCCTAGAATAAGATCTAAGTGACAAGATGGGCAAGACCTTTACACTAGTGGCAAACAAGTCATTACTGTCAGAGCCTTGGTCTTGCAGTTGCAAATGCTCTGACATATGGAGGTCATGGAGACGATGTGAGAATGAATATGGCTGGCGTCATTTCCCAGTCCCACTCCACATAATAAAGGATAATAATAACTATCAAAAAGATTATTATTAGTAGTACCTAAAAACTAAACAAAAAGCTTTAGAAACTAAGTGATAAATAACTTTTGCAGCTTATTATCTGCTTAAAGAGAAAAGTGTATAGACTACACAAGTTACAATTTTCATATGACTAGTTGGAAGAAAGCAGTGCTTCCTTATTTATACATAATGCAAATGAGCAATAAAATGAATCAGACTAATGTTGCATTAAACATTTTAATTCACCTCCATATAAAAAAAGCACTACTTTGGGAAACACTACTTTATGAGCTTCGTCATAATGAGGTCTGCAAAAAGACAACATGAAAGGAGCCCACGGCGCCACATGTATCCAGTTCATTCACATTAGCTGGATTCCTTTCCTTTAACAGACTAACCCATGCTATAAACTATATATAAAGTGTTTGTTCCAAATCAGTAAGTATTTTACCCACTAATGTCTGGTAAAATCTACTGGCAGATCTGAGAGGGAAACTCTCAGGGAAAAAAGAAGAAAAAAAATCTCGCTATACTGCATTACAATGCTCACTTACATCACGTCTGAATAGATCTTACTCCTTCAACATAACAGAATACTCAAAAGAAAAAAAAAATATCAAAACAAACATTTCTCTGTAACGTGTAAACGTTTATTGTAATATACAATGTTATAAAGATGTTTTTAATCGAAAGACAAAAACAACAAAACTGTTTCTACTTAATGACAACCTATGGATGTTTCTCAAAATCTACGGAGCTCCCTACCTAGACAGCATTTCTAGGCTTCATAAGGGCGTTTGAAACGTTCCGAGCGTCCTAAAATGCTGCCTACGTAGACAGCTTACTAGATTTGAAACACAGACCTAGATAACACGAACATACAACTCTACCCAAATAAGTAGCCTACATAAGAAACAGGCAATATTCTGACTACACAACAACTGCATAATAGTACACGTGACAGCTGAATTACTCATTTGACTTATCTGTAATCATATTTTCAGGTGAATATGACACGCGCATTTGTACGGAGCAAACTGGTGTGGTTCATTTTCATCAACTTACCATCAAGTCCGCGTTTTTTCCTATCCGTATACTAGCATTCTTCTTCATATGGAGCTTCAGGGCTGCTCTCGGTGCTTTCTTTGACATGTTTTGGCTGCTTGAAGGCGTTAGTTTACGAATTTGAAGATCGAAAGTAAAGCTAGCGTCAGTTTGTTTTTGGTTGTATTCAAAATAGCGCGCGTTTAATTTCCGGCTCCTGATGATGACGTATAAAGAGCTCAATGGTCCCTCTCGCCAGCACGTGCTTTCTGCGTGTTTACAGGGAGAAATTGGATCACTTGAGCTGAAAGTGATCCAAGATAGGAAGATAGGAAGATAGGAAGTTTCTTTGAAAGTTGAGAATGCAATTCAGGTTTATATGATATTTTACACACTTTTTATTTTATTAATCTAATTCTGTTTTTTTTTGTTTGCCTAATGAAGTGTAAATTTAGTAAAAGTCAGTCTTGTTTTAACCTTTTTGTTAGATCAATCTTTTAGTAGGTGTTATAGCTATTTAATTTGAGAGTGTAACAAGAGTGTCATTATGAACTTTTATTACTCAAATAATTGCAAATTACTTTATTGCCTAGCTACAAAACAATGGCAGAAAAAGGCCAGTAATTGTGATAAAAAATAATAGCCTACCAATAAAACATATCAAGAAATTAACAATATAAAATACAATACAATACAGGATAATAAAATAAACATTGGACAAGACATAACAAAGTATCTGTAGATCAGACTTTAATTCCCTTTTTTTCAGGTGTAGGCTACTTTCTTTTTTGTCCCCTGAGCTCAAAGAATGTAAAACAGCTGCAAAGCATTTGTTGAATTAAAAATAAATTAATATATAAGATGGAGCTGAACCATTGCCAGAACTTTGAGTCCATTTTAATGGCAATGTTTTATGGTTTCTATTAATTGCTCTGGGCTTTGGCATTTGGCTGAGTTTAAAATGAAAGAGAATAGCCCTAGGCTTTATTCATCTTATTCACTAATAAAATGTATCAGCTCGACCCACTCATTTTTCTCCATTCTCACTACAGGTTTGTAATACAAATAAGAAAGCATGGCCATTACTTGCCTTTAATGGAACAAAAAAATTGTTTTTAAATCATATTTGCATATCTGTTTAATTTATCTATGCTTAAGATCTTTCTTAACTGATAAACTATGATGCAAAACAACTGAGCTTTTAAGAAACAGTGTGGTTTCTGTAATTGAAAACTTATTTTTAAGTGTTTATCGAATGTATATATATTTTTAATTTTACTCTAACCTCAGAATGCCACTAAAACAACAATTTGTAAGCGTGGGATTTTCTACAGAATAACAAGGAGTGGAGCAACACTTCAAAGGACTGATTAGTGGTAGTTCTTGTTCTGGTATTTCATGTGGAGTTCATTTACAGATTGCAAAAATCTTTTGGATCAAGACGTTTTAATACACAATCAGATACTTTCAGCTGGAGGGTTCTTGTAATTACACGGATGAGTGCACAAGTAATTTCACCCAGAACTAAATGAAAATATCTAACTTAATACTTGCCATATTTTGATAAAAGAATATTTGATATTGTTCCCAAGTCCTTAAAACATCTTGAGAAGTATGTACATTAAAATATTGGCATTGGTTCACACTGGCTAAACAGAGACACGTCAATCTCAAAACTATTGTTTCAAAAGGAGGAAACACATATAAACATAAGAGATCCATTTGGAAATGTTTTTACTTTTTTATGCACCATGACCAATTCTCATCAGCATGCTACAACAGATTTTTCCACTTCCTGTTTGGATGGAAAGTGCTGGCAGTCTCCGTCAAAGCTTCATACATCATTTACAACTCTTGGAAATAAAGCTTTATCACACTCATCTTCACACAGCTACTAACACCACCATTTCCATACCTTATTCTATCAGGCCCAACCAATCCATTTCCTACATTCTTATGAAGTTGAGTCTCATTCACAGAAAGCAGCACAGTTACAGAGATGATGAGCTTTCATTCAGTTTTCCCCTCCACACTGCAGCCTTTGTTCACCAGACACATGTTTCAAAGGCTGACAGACATAATGCTACACAAACGCAGACTGTCACTGGTGAAATACTTCAGTTTTAGATGTGTGCTGCATCACTCCCAACCACTTAAGAAGCCACAGATTTATAATATTATGTGGACATCACCATTTTGGTAAATCAAGCAGAGTAGACAGATAGATCAAGGGGTCTAAGAAGGGGCCGTATATTAGAACAAGTGAATTACCTTGTCTAAACATTGTCCCAATGTGCATCTAATTTATCAGCTCCTCAGTCAGTGATAGGAACTCATTGAAATGCTACCTAAGAAGGTTCATTTGTGTTGCGCTCGGTTCAGTATTCACATAAAGCACAGAGCGGGTCAACAGAACAAGTAATGTGAGTCATGAAATTGTTTTATCATAGCTGATAAATGTAGCAACCAGGTGCTCAAAAAAGTCCTACTGAATCCAATGTTTGAAGTTTTGCTACAATGGATAATTTAAACCAGAGCAAATGGATTATAAATCTTCAGACAGCCTTTAAGTACTTTGTTGCAAGACTTTGATAAAGAACAAGCTTTTTTTAAACAGGTGGTCTACAGATATCACCTATGGTCCACACAGATACTAATCTGAACATGCATGTAAACAACACCCTAATATCTAACATCCAAAGCTTTTCCACTGAAATGGATGTCAGTGCACAGATCCAGACAATTGTGCATCAAAGTTTAGGCAACAAAGCAGCTAATGGACCAATCAGATTGGCTAAAATAACTAATAATCTAGATTGCAACACCTATCTTGGTGAAAAGACTTTTTTGTGGAAATGCAGTAATATAAAGAAAACAAAGAGTTTGGACCTCCAGCATTGATTTCCTAATTAAAACAGGTGCTTAAATGCTGCAATGCGTCAGACACATTTGCAGGGGAAACGTGTTAAGGGTTTTCTCAGCTCCTGCTGAATGTCATAACACCTTGGTAAATATGCTTCACATACGGATTTGTGAACAGGTGCAAAATAAGGATTTCAATATGTTCTCATTGTGCCCAGTAATTTATTAAATATTTAAATAAAGAGTATGGATTGCAGTAAAATATTTAATTATTAATCTTTAATATTTATTATTTTGAAAGTGACATGTGAATACTCGGAATTTGTCCTCTGAATTTAACCCATCCAAGTTAGTGCACAAATATTAAGAGTAGTTAGTAGTAAACACACACACAATGCAAAACTTGGACACACACCCGGAGCAGTGGGCAGCCTTTTTGCTGTGGCACCAAGGGACTGATTGGGGGTTAGGTGCCTTGCTCAAGGGCACCTCAGTCAATTCCTGCCAGTATTGAGAACTGAACCCACAACCTTTGGGTTACCAGTCTGACTCTCTAACCATTAGGCCACGACTGCATTTGGCAGACACTTTTATCCAAAACGACTTACAGTAGATTCAAGCTATACATTTCATTAGTATGCACATTACTCGGAATGTGTTATTAACAAAGAAACACACAGATCCATTATGACATTATTTAAAAATCAAATATCTTAAAGGGTTAGTTCACCCAAAAATGAAAATTCTGTCATTAATAACCTGTCGTTTCAAACCTGTAAGACCTTTGTTCATCTTCGGAACACAAATTAAGATATTTTTGATGAAATCCGAGAGGTGGTGTTATAGTCAAGACCACCTAAACCGAGACCAAGTCGAGACCAAGACCAGTGTGTGTCGAGACCAAGACAAGACCAAGACTTTGGGGGGGGTTGAGATCAAGACAAGACCAAGACCAAGGCAAGTCGAGACCAAATCAAGACCAAGACCAGACGAGCACTCCTCAAATAAATCTAAAAGATCCACATTTACTGACTGAGAAATGTCTTATTTTTAATCAAAAAGTACAACTAGAATAATAAGACACTGTTACCAATCAGTTTAAATCACTATCAACAAAGTTCATCTTTACACTGCAGAGGTGGAACAGAAGTTGCATCTGAATTGGTACAATTACAAATGCATAAATGATGTTGAGATTAATGTTTTAAAAATAATATTTGTTTATTGAACATTTGTAAAAAATCAATATCACATTTGCAATTGTGCTCATGTTTGTGAAAACAGCCCTCTTTCTTGTGATATTGCTTAATTATATCATATGTTATAATATAAATGTCAAGATCTTATACAAGTACTTTTTTGCAATCATATATTAAATTTTGTGGGCATCTGTATTAATTTTGGTGACATTTTTGACCCAGAACAACAGTAATAAATGAAATTAGAAATAAGTTATTGATTGCATTTGAAGCAGGAAGTTTTACATCCAATCAAATGAATGATGTTAACAAAGAAATGCAGCGACAATTTAGCAATATCCCTGCAGTTGTGGTCTTGACCGGGCTTGAAATAAAATCCAGAGTCCTTTTAGTCTGATACCAAGACAAGACCGAGACCAAAACCTTCAAAAAATGGTCTTAAGACCGGTCTCGACACCAAGACCCGTCTCGAGTACTACAACACTACTGAGAGGTATATGACTCGTCCATAGACAGCAATATAATCAACATTTTCAAAGTCCAGAAAGGTGTCTTTAGTCAACGTGACTGCAGTGGTTCAACCTTAATTTTATGAAGCAACAAGAATACTTTTTGTGCGCAAAAACAAAACAAAAGTAACGACTTTATTCAACAATATCTTCTCTACTGTGTCATTCTCATACGTTTTTTACGTCCAGCGATTCCAGGTTCTATGTCATTATTGCCCGGCTCCTGTGTCAGCATCACACACATGCGTCGTGCTGCTCACATGTGGCCAATATTGAGCTGGCATTCGGAAACACGGAAGCCTTCACTGTGCTTACTCTGTCACCTGCGTAAGGTTAATGATAATGAAGAGAAGAGATTGTTCAATAAAGTCATTATTTTGTTTTGTTTTTGCGCACAAAAAGTATTCTCATCGCTTCATAAAATTAAGGTTGAACCACTGTAGTCACGTCGACGGTTTTAACGATGTCTTTAATACCTTTCTGGACTTTGGAAGTGTTGATTATATTGTTGTCTATGGATGAGTCATTTACCTCTCGGATTTCATCAAAAAGATCTTCATTTGTGTTCCAAAAATGAATGAAAATCTTATGGGTGTGGAACGACATGAGGGTGAGTAATTAATGACGGAAATTTCATTTTTGGTTGAACTAACCCTTTAAGCTTAACACTTAAACATAGTTCTATTCGAAACATGTGTCTGCTTGACCTAAGAGATGAAAGGAACATCCTCCTCATGGAAGATGGAAGATGATGGGATTAATAACCTTGACAACATGGTTGTGGGCAACTGAAACTTATTCCATATGATTAAAGCAAATAACATGTTGGCATGTTTAACTCTGGCACTGGTGGAGATGAAGATGCTACCATGGAAAATCTTAGTATTGGCTAATACATTTCCTGCAGCATCATGGGAGTCTTTGATTCCTGGCTGTATTAGATCATGTGTGTATGTTTCGTGGACAGGAACTGCGTTTATGGCTGTTTTCTCCACAGGAGGTCTGTGAAGGTATTTCCAGAATCTTTTTTGCAAGTATGATCAGTCAGTCATAGATCCATAAACTCTGGAATTCTGCGAGTAAAACTTCAAAGGGACGACTCTGGATATAAACTCATATTCCATGGGGTAAAAGAGAAGGGCAGATATATTTCCATTTCATCAGAATTATTTAATCTGCTTGGAAAATATCATGTGTTCTGCAACTCATATTATATAGAGATTTTTTATTTTTTTTATTGTACTTTTATTTAGCAAGGACACATTGTTTTCAACAGCAACTGTCAGCATTGATAATAATAAGAAATGTTTCTTGAGCACCAAATCATTATTAGAATGATTTCTTAAGGATTATGTGACACTGAAGACTGGAGTAATGATGCAGAAATTTAGCTTTGCCATCACAGGAATACATTTAATTTTAAAATATATTAAATAATATATTTAATATAATAAAGTATAAATATTTTTACTGTATTTTGGGTCAAATAAATGCAGCCTTGGTGAGCATAAGAGACTAAACAAGAGAGCAAAAACATGAAAAAATCGTACAGACCCCAAACTATATATATATATATATATATATATATATATATATATATATATATATATATATATATATATATATATATATATATAGAGAGAGAGAGAGAGAGAGAGTGTATATATATATATATTTCTGAGACCAATGGTGTTCATTCAGCATAAGTCTCATCCCTGGAGAAGAATAAAGATTAGAGAGGGAGTTTCATAACTTTGACAGAAACATTTTTCTCACTGGCTTCCTGTCTTTGTTTAAATTATGAACCTGCATGTGAAATATTATGTCAGCATTATGTATCTGATAGTAATGCTGTGTGTATTAAATATGTGCTTCCAAAAGTTTTTTCTTAAAGTAACAAAATGGGAATAAAAACAGCATCAGCGTTTCATGAACATTTTAGTCAATCACCTGAGCAGTAAATGCCACATGACTGATCACTCTGGAACTGCGGGATGATGTCATGACAGTACTAATTGGCTGCTTTATTTCCTGCCTGGTCTATGTCTGTCTCCTACTTCTCCGTTGTGCCATTAAATAACTAAATTGCCTAGTTGCAATCTCAATCCATCAAGTCTATGCTTATTTAACCAGCATTTTCATGCCTCCAATCCATTCATGAGAGCTGTGTCTAAGATGCCTTTTTGAAATGCAACCACTTGTGGAAGTGAGATTTTGAGAGTGAGTGTGAGTGAAAGCGGAAATGGGAAGCGGGGTTGTTTGCATTCCCACCTTATGTTTATGTCCACTGCGGTACAGTGCATGACGGCGGGCCTGACTGAAGTCGTGTGAACAGGGGACACTGGAACTCCCTGCATTTACCGTGACAAATAACAACAAAATTATGGATTAAACGGGCCGCAAAACACAGCAAACCGATTCTGATGAAAGAAAAACAAAGAGACTATCAGAGAATGGACCATTTGTTATGGGAATGAAGCAGCAGTTATGTTAAAGAATGCTGGCAATGTACATTGGTGGTACTTTATTTATTGGCACTTTTGTCTATTTTACAATTTTGTAAAATTAAACCTTTTCGAACTGTGTTTTATCTATGTTAAAACTTTATTTCTTGTCCTGGAATAAAGATCTGATCATCGCATTGAACCTTCAAATGGATTTTGATATCCAGTGCAACATAGCCAGACATGCTAGAGAAAAACGCAGTGTTTGCAGTGTTTTTTCCCACATCTATGCTTCTTCTGACCATTCATCCATACTTTCTCACTCATTCTTTCTCTTTCTCCTTCCTCACTGTGTATCTCTAGTGACTTACACTCCTGTCTCACTTCATATGGCTTGTTATCTGATGACATTCCTAGGCGTCAGAGACACAGTGGATATTCCAACTAGCTTACTGTCTTATCAGAACATCGCAAGCTCCCACCACTGTATAACGGCAGTGTTTCAACATACAGTGCTAGGAGGCCTCAAGCACTTTAGAAACATTAATTCCAATCCTGTATTATATTCTCTTTTCCTGGAAGTAAAAAAGGAGTGAAAAATTGGATGAACCTCTGCCTTAATTCTGACTAGGGAATTGCATTAACCCCCCTAAAATGCTGTGCCGAGAGAAAGTATGCATTTGAAAAAGGAAAACATAAACAGGCTTGACTGCTCAAGCAAACCCAAAGCAGCACAATATCTGTCAAGCAGAGGAGGTCAAAGGTCAAGAGAGGTGTGATCAGAGCAAATAGCAAATAAAATTGATTTACGGCAACTTTTCAGAGTGTACTCAACTATATAAAACTGTCTAAACTTGAGTTACCACCCCTGTGCAATGAACACCCACAAACATCCACAAATACACATTCGCTCGCTGTTCTCCCTTTTCTGGTCCTCCCTGAATTCAGGAGACAAGAAAAAGATCATGAGCACTTGGGCTGAAAACTATTCCATTTTTAAAAAAGAAAAGAAAAAAAAAATACAAAAAACCAAATTATTTACATAATGTATGGTCACGTAGACCTATTCACATAAGAATCGCTTTTTCGAGATGGTTCTTTTTAATGAATGGGTTAAAATTAATCATTGAATCAACTGGAAGGGTTACTAAAGTTACTCAAGATACACATTAGGTGTTTTTGTTGTAATAAATGCTGCTTTCATTGCCCTAATTTTGTTCTAAACCCATATGACTTTCTTTCTGCTGTAAAAGGATGCAAAATAACCATAAAGCTATCATATATATATATATATATATATATATATATATATATATATATATATATATATATATATATATATATATACACACACACAGCATGTGTGTGTGTTTGTGTGTGTGTATATACATATAATTAATAAATAGTGATAAAGATATTTTAAATGTTACAAAATATTTCTATTTCAAATAAACTTTTTCTTTTTAGCTTTTTATTCATCAAGGAATCCTGTTTTTAAAATTGATAATAATAAATGTTTTTTGAGCATCAAATCAGCATATTAGAATGATTTCTGAAGGATCATGTGACACTGAAGACTGGAGTAATGATGCTGAAAATTCAGCTTTGTCATCAAGGAATAAATTACATATAAAATATATTGAAATAGAAAAAAAATATATAATAATATATAATAATATAATATATAATAATAGAAAAAATAATATATAATATACAGTAATTTCACAATATTACTGTTTTTAGTGTATTTTTTTTAACAGGAGGCTTTTGAGTTTTCTCAACTTGTTGTAAACTGAAGTTGTTATACAACAAGTTGAGAAAACTCAAAAATCTCCTCCAGCTGGTTGCCTTAAACTTTTAAGTTTTCTCAACTTTATTTTTTTTTTTACAGTGCACAAACTTTTAAACAGTAGTAGCATTGTCAGTTAGTAGTAGTGATAGTATTGTCAATTACATTAATTAACAGTATCAAATTGAATCAGAAACAGAGTCAGAATTGTTAAATTGCCTAATAAGCAGGATTTCTTTCTTTGATGAAGCATGTTTGTATTTGTCTCTTTGTGTGTGTGTGTGTGTGTGTGTGTGTGTGTATCCGGTCGGCTGTGCCATGCTCCAGAGTGTTGTGTAAGAGCGCATCTCTCTGTGCTGAGGGGGCAGTGCTCAGGGAGTGCAGAGCTTATGTTATCAGGCTGATGCTGCACCGAGACCCCCAGATAACAATGCAGCCACACTCTTCCCTCCCATCAACAAGCCCTGTCTGAATCCAATTAACCACAGGGCACCAGGGTGAAGGGGCACAGAGGGTGGGAGCACACACCCTGACACAGACAAACACGCATACAGAAGAGCATTAAAACTAGGGATGGGCAATTCGGTTATTTTGCCTACTTGAATACTCAAAAGATAAATCAACCGGATATTTGAATACTCTCAATGCGATTAATCACATCTTTGTGAGTAACTGCATCTTGCGCTTTTTTTATTTTAAATATGTTAGGTTACACTTTCATTCAATAGTTCACTTTAGACATTCTACTAACTATAAGTAACTTTGCAACTACATGTTGCAAAACTCTCATTAATTTGCAACTACATGTTAACTAACTTTCACAGTAGTAGACTGTTACTGTAGGTTAGGGTTAGTACAATAAGCTGGCATGTACTTGCAAAACTTGCTTATAGTCAGTAGAATGTCTGTTGGGAGAGCATCAAAATAAAGTGTTACTTATAAAGTTACTTATAGTACTAGTAGAATGTCTAAAGTGGAATATTGAAATAAAGTGCTCCCATATGTTATGAGAATATAATGATGCAAACACAACATACTATCTAACCAAGCTAATGTGCAAATCTTTGCAGTCTCCTTGACTTTGGTAAATCATGCTGTAAAAAAAACGCATCCACCAGTCTGGTTCTGTGAGCCATGAGATCTCCCACTGACAAGAATGCATGTGCAGTGATGCATGGCGCCCTCTGTTAGCTTAACGGTTTGTTTTACTCTCAGGTTCACTGACCTCAGCCTGTGAACATATGAGTGTACAGAGCTGAGATGCCTCTCATGACTGGAGTCCCCAACCCCCCCCCAACCCTCTCCTTTACTGGTGTCTTAGGGTATTTCCTCATGCGACATGTTTCCATTGTGCTAGATCTTATCTTTACCGACCATCGGACACCAGAAGTTTAGCCTTCGGTTTGCGTGTTTTTCCTATGTATGCTTCTCACAGTCCAACAGACGCAAAACAGAGCGATCACCCATGGGTTTAAATCAGCATGGCTAATAAATCCTCCCTCTCGGTAATTCATTCTCTGACTTGCCACAAGGGAAGTGAAATTAAGCAGATGCGAGTAGTTTTTCATGGTTAGAGAGCTACTGATTCTGACACCACTCCGCTCCGGTGCGAGTGCTATATCTGGATGAGCCTGTGTCAGCTATGGAGAACTAAATTCTTTAAGATACCATGCAAGAAACATCCCCTCACTTCAATTCAAGCAGTTTTTGTCAAACTCATCTGAACCGAATTAGATTCGAACCTTCTTTTGCTTTCATCTTACATAGCAAAAAGTATTAGCAATGCTGTAATTTTATGGTCTTCCTTGATGTATCATGCAAATATTATGGTTTATGAATATGGCAATGATTCAGTACCATATCAGATTGTAGATCTAATATTTCACTTTAATATGTTAATATGATGCGTTCTGCAAGACCAACAAAATAATCTAAATATGAGCTCAGATCAATACATGCACACACAATGTGATTTACACTGCAAAAAAAATTCTAAATTTATATTTTTCATTAAAAATATGTAAATCTTATGACAAAATAAATGTACTTGCGAAATAAAACTGCAAAAGATGTTCAGTCTTGTTTTCTTTACCTCTTTAAATTGTTAAATACATCACCGTTCAAAAGTTTGGGGTCAGTCAATATTATATTATATTTATATTATTATTATTATTATTATTATTATTTAATATTCAGCAATGATGCATTACTTTGCTCAAAAATTAATTTTACAATGTTACAAAACATCTTTTTAAAATAAATGCTGTTTTTGAACTTTATTAATCAAAAAAATGTCACAAAAATATTAAGCTCCACAACTGTTTTTAATACTGGTAATAAAAAGAAATGTTTCTTGAGCACCATATCAGCAGATTAGAATGATTTCTGAAGGATCATGTGACATTGAAGACTGATATTCAATGATATTGAAAAATTAATTACAATTTAAAATATATTAAAACAGTTATTGTAATAATATTTCACAATGATATTGTTTTACTGCATTTTTGATCAAATTAATGCAACCTTTGTGAGATATAGGAGACTTATTTCTAAAACATTAAATTATCTTACTGAAAATGTGAATAACAGCTAAAAAATTCATATCATACAGTTTTCAGAACGTGGAATATACTGTTATAGTACTTCTGTGGCCATTTTTGGAGCATGAGAGTCTCGCTAACATTTACTTTCTTCATATGCAAGATAGCTCCATCTACATTCAGCTTTCTCCTTTTGTGTTCCACAGAAAAAAGAAAGTCATACAGGTTTGGAACAACATGAGGCTGAGTGTAAATAATGACAGAATGTTCATTTTTGGGTGAACTATCCCTTTAAGGACACACCTGAGTACCAAAATGTGCCTTTTCCAACTTTCATTAATTAGGGCTGAAAATATGACATCAGTTCTAATAAAGATGTTTCATGTATAACGCTGTGTGGTTCTGTACCCAAATGAAAAGAGGAGATTCCTGGAGCTCTGTCCCACTGATCCACACTTGTGTCCCCATGGGGGAAAAGTGATCCTGGGGATTAGGCTGGTGTTGGTTCAGGCTGGTCCGGGAGAGACAGACAGGGGCTGTCACCCTGCCAGAGCCTCGAGTCATTCAGAGGTGAATGCTGCTGGAAAAGAGGACGACGAGGAGAAGAGGACAGACACAAGAGGAGGTGAGGGTCATAGAGGTTGCAGCAGGGAATTATGGGTGATGAGTAACAGAGAGACCAGATTCATGTGGTCATTAATTCCAGATGGAAATAGGATAGGACTTTGAGAGTGACACAAAACTGCAAAGAGAAAGAATAAAATGTCATCACTTTGCAGTTTAAGTGGGTGACACGTTACCCCACTTCTCTCTAAATAATATGCATGCATACATTTGCATTTCTCTTACAGAATATATAATATCTGACATAAATATACACAGTCAAATGTTTGCACACACCTACTCATTCTATTTTCCACATTTTAAAATTCACAGAAAAGTCATTAAAACTTTTAAATAACGAAATGGAATTATAAGGAGATTATCATTTAGAATTTTTATAATTAAAAAAAATCTAATTACATTTAAATATTAATAAATAATATTCAAAAATAAAATAAAGTTAAGTGTCAAATAAAATAAATTTAAATAACAGTATTGAAGTTCTCATATACACTTACACAACTCGTCTATTTAAAAATTAATTCAAATTTTAGTTTTGTAAAGAAATACATAGGCACAATTTAAGTCTACAAATCTACTTTCAAGCATTCATGAAAAAGATCAAAAGGTTTTTCAGTCAAGTCTGTCCAAACCTATGACTGGTAGTGTAAATATAGATCAATATTTGATGATGCTGGATCTTTGTCAGGTGCATGGCCTATACTGTTTCAGAAAAGGGCCCCTGTGACCCTACCAGAGGGGGACAGAAGCCATCAGCACTTCGCTGCACTAACAAAGAGCTCCCTTTGCCAAGCCAAATAGGTGTGTGTGGTTGATGCGGTATTACCTCATGCAGAGTCACTTATCTGTCTTCTGCTTGATGACCTTGTGCTGACCTACAGAAGTATCTTTTTCACCTGTCTGCACATGAACTGTTGCCATTGGCTATAGTTGCTTTGATTCACACTGGCTCCTCTGGTTTGGCTGTAGAGCATCCTACAACAAGAGTATCTGTTAGTACAGTAAAATAACAAAGCTGGAAAATGTTCTTGACCCTCCGACTCCCTCCTGTGGCCATGTCAGGGTTAGAGGTGCCTGTCTGATCAGTGAAGTTTTTCCAATTCTATTAGAAATCAAACATTAAAAATAGGGCTGGGCGATATGACCTAAAATCAAAATCTTGATTAATTGAACATTTTACCATTTTTTTTTCCTTCATAGTTCACTGACAATGTTTGTACTGTAAATATGCTTAAAGATGGGATATTTTTTTCCTAATGAAAAAGTGCATAACAGCTCACTTTCAGCAGTTATTTTATCAATGGTTTCTGCTCACTGTAAATCAGATACAGATAAATTAGCACAGTAGCCTACCAGTACATTTATTTTAATGCATTAATGAGAGAGCAATTGCGTCTCTCTCTATTAATTGTGAAGCTGTGGGTTGTAAGTAGTTACTTCAAAAGTAGAAAAATATATGCTATAGCTTTTGAGTTTCTAACCTACTTTTAGTGATAAATCACAGGACAGCTTTGAAAACTAGCTTCTGAGCTCCTCTCTGTGCGCGCGATCTTCACGTGATGTGCATATGAGTGTTCATGTGCCACAATGCATCAGCATAGTAGCTCAATATAATGATACACATTCAATGGTCTAAAATCACTTGAATCTCCAAACTGGCAGGCCTTCAGACACATACAATTGACAAACTTTCGTGAGGACGTAAGCGAAAGTGATCTCATTTCGGGGATCACGCGCTGTCTGTGTGTGTGTGTTGACTAGGCGTTTGATTTTGCTTCCGTGTTGCTCCCATGCCACTGACTGGAGGGGGCGGAATCACGTGACTACAGATGGTAGTATGTTTTTAAAGGATTAGTTCACTGAAATGAAAATTAGCCCAAGCTTTACTCACCATCAAGCCATCCTAGGTGTATATGACTTTCTTCTTTCTGATGAACATAATCTGAGAAATATTAATAAATATCCTGATGCATCAGAGCTTTATAATGGCAGTGATAGGGATCAATGAGTAAGCTGAATAAAGTGCATCCACATCCATCCATCATAAACATGTGCTCCAGGGGGTTAATAAAGGCCTTCTGAAACAAAGCCATGCATTTGTGTAAAAAAAAAAAAAAAAGTATTTAAACAAGTTATGAAGTAAAATATCTAGCTTCCACCAGACTGCCTTCCGTATTCAACGTACGAACAAAGTGTAAAACTCTTGCAGCTCTCAAAGCTTACGCTATGTCCTACGCCTTCCATATTCAACTTACGGAAAAAGTGTAACTGACGTGACGCCAGTTTGCACTTTCTTCGTAACTTCAATACGGAAGGCGGTCTGGCGGAAGCTAGATATTTAACTTCATAACTTGTTAAATATGGATATGTTTTTTGCTACACAAACACATCGCTTCGCTTCAGAAGGCCTTTATTAACCCCTCAGAGCCATGTGGAATACACGTTTATGATGGCTGGATGTAGATGGAAGCACTTTCTTCAGCTCATTCTCATTGATCCCTATCACAGCCATTATAAAGCTTGGATGCGTCAGGATATTTATTAATATTTCTCAGATTATGTTCATCAGAAAGAAGAAAGTCATATACGCCTAGGATGGCTTGAGGGTGAGTAAAGCTTGGGCTAATTTTCATTTCAAAGTGAACTAATCCTTTAAGGGGAAAGAATTTACAGGATTAAAAAAACGAAATATCCGAGGTTAAATATTAGAGGTTCTGAATTTCGGTTTCAAATACTTTTCGATTAATCGTTCAGCCCTACATTAAAATGTATTCATGTCTCCAAGAACTGCTTTATAGGGCCAGCCAGCACTCTGCAAAAATTTTTAACATGACTTATAGGCTGAATAAGAAAACTGTCAAATAAAAAGTAAAGAATAGAAAAGAAAAGAAACATAATAGCCTGTGCAAATCAACTGAACTCTGGATATGGCTTTGTTTTGCTTATTATGAAAGTTTATTATTCACATAATTTTATTTTCAACTAAATTAATATGTAATCAATTCATTCTACTATTTCTAAGCAGTCACACTTACAATTTTAACCTTATAAAACAAGAAGAAAAAAACAATATATATGTCTTGAGGCAGAAGGAAACCACCCAGAATGGCAAATGCATAGCAACACCCTAGCAACCACCCAGACAAAATTAAAAATGGCATAAGCTGCATCCCAATTCAGAGGCTGCATCCTTCGAAGGCTGCATTTGAAGGCCGATTGCTTCCCAATGGCACAATGAAGGCTGTCCCATTTCGAAGGCTCCTTCAAATGTGGCCTCGAAATGAGTCCTTCATTTCCCGGGCAATGAAGGATACAACAGATGGACCCCAGAATTCATTGTGCACTAATGCTTGGTCCGACCTTCGAAGAATGCAGCCTCTGAATTGGGACACAGCTATAGTAACACTGTACAATACCCTAGCAGCCAAGTGCAACAAAACCTTAGCAACCTACAAGCTACATCCTAGCAACCACAACATACTAAAAAATACAATAAATTAAATTGGATTTAGCATTTTTTTTTTGCCTGCTGTTTGCACTGATACGAAGCTCATGTACTTGTACTTGTACTCTAAAAATACCCCCGATACCAACGACCGATACCTCACGTGACGTAACTGACAGAATTTTCCGTGCACAGAGACACTGGCGGCAGCAGCAGAAACAATGTCAGCCTCAGAGGTGTGGAAATACTTAAAAATTAATGATGACAACACACACATTGTGAACTGCATGCTTTCAATCACAATTCGTTATCGATTAGTGAAGGCGGGATTGGCGGAATCGCGCTGAATGACAGACCAGAAGCTTTCTCTCTCTCTTGCGCGCAATCCCAGTTCTCTCAGACAGCGCACGATCGGTTCTCCTTGCGCCTGAGCTTGCATCACGTGCAACAGCTGCAAGTCTATACCTAAGGCAAATTTTGAGACGTGACAGTATTTTATAGATAAAAGGGCAGGTCACAGTTGCAGAGGTAAGTTGTGAGAAACCGTCCTGGAAAGAGAATCTAGCTGGAGAATTGGTCAGTGCAGGAGGTGACCCTCAAGGTTCACTGACATACAGAGGCTGAGCGATTGATGCTGATTGGGCCATGGAGCAGGTTGACACCGGGTCTCATCCTGAACAAGAGCCGTTGTAACCAGAGTGCTGAGAAACACACGGCCACAAAGACTTCGGGAGTAGTTTGACTAGTGCACTCAAAACAAGAAAGAAAGAAAAAGGGCCCATAAATGTCTGTGGATCCTCTGATGGAGATGTCCTAGGCATGCTTGGATCTTCAAAGGGTGCAGGTGAGAGAGTCATTGTGCTCCCTGACGTCTCACATTACCCTTTTAGCTCCCAGAGGGGGGCAGGACATCAAAGAAGAGGCTTAAAAAGCCTGTCATTGCTCACCTCCACATACCTGCAGTCCGTAGACTCACTCCCGTCCACTCGGGCCAACAGCTGCAACTCAAAGGAAGAGCTCTTAACTGTGTCAAATCAAACAATGGGGCTCTTCCAGAGGGCTCACCCCTCAGCTGAGTGATTGGCATATATAAGAATATGATGGGATTATTCAATTTAGCTGTGACAAAAGGGTTTAGATGCTTTAATGCATTTTCATGACACACAAACAACTGTCATATCTCAAAATTTCTTGTCTGAACCCATAGGGCCAAGGTTATGCTGGTTAGCATGGCTTCATTAGCCCCTGCTGTGCTGTAACCCCCATTTGGCAGCAAATAGCATATTTCTCCACTAATAACAGCCATACTCTTAAGAATTTTTTTTAATTTGCAAGCAACATATAATATTGCAATATATAAATTATATTTAATTGTATAGTAGATATTTTACCAGTGCCAAATTTTTTGGAGGCCTCTCAAAAGTGTAAAATTTACTGTTTTTTGCATGTCCTTGTTGTAAGCAAATAAAAGTGTATAGTCACAGGACATTTATTGCCAAAAAACCTTGCTTTTGGGGTCCTGTACTGGCTGAGCAACTGCATTCAGGTATTACAGATCACCATGATTGCTGATAATTACAAAAATTAGCTCATTTCAAAGGGTTTATATGCAAATAAACAAATGGACAATGCAAGTTCTTCTACTACGCTCTTGATGTCAAAATGTAAACAGGCAAGTGCACTTTGAAGAACCAGAGTGAAATGAGGGTAATGAGCAAAAATCAATCACTTCATGTCAAATTTTTGAAACACATTGAGTAAGCAGAACGATTTGCAAAGGCAAAAAACAGATATTACTAAACCATTGATACGGAGCCCCTAAAGGGACACAAATATGAGATGGAAGTTATTCGTCAATGATTTTGTGTTTTCTCGCAAATGTTTTGCATTCCCCCGAGAAACTTTGCGTTCACTCACAAGAGACGCGTTTCCACCGCAGGAACTTCACCCAGGAACTAGGAACTTTGGGGTGGTACTCGGTGTGTTTCGACCACAGGAACCAGGGTCTAAATGAAGTTCCGGGTAAAAAAATTCCCCCTCAGAAAGTCCCTGCTCTACTTTCTCAAAGTTCCGGAACTTTCAGGGGTGCTGACCATGCTGATTGGTTGAGTTCACACAGCATTTTATTTCAACCATCGTTTTCAAAATCTGTTGCGGTGCGTGCAGTAAGAGTTGTTTGCTATTCAAATCAACAATAGAGTTTAAAAAATACGACCTATGGACTGACAATGAGGTTCAGGTTTTATTAAGCTTATATGCGGAGGACGAAATACAGCGGGAACTGGACACAAATTTTCTTTGGGGAATGCAAATCATTTGCGAGCGAACACAAAGTTTCTAAGGGGAACACAAAAGCATTGAAATATTTTATTCCCCTTCCATCTCATATTTTTTCCAAAACCATGTCCATTTAGTGGCTTTTATATTGACAACCCCTCTGAGATAAAATAATACAATTTAAGTCGTTTACATTGCACATTGGCTACTTAAGCATATTTGGTAGAAGATATACCAACATCTCTCAAATTAATTCTGTTAGTGAGTGATACAAAAGTTATTTGGTGACAATATGGAAAGAACAAACATTGCGTAATGGTCTAATAATAGATATATTGTTCAAAAAAATGAAGGTTCAGCATTATACTAAAATCAATAATCAATGTATGTAGTTGTATTTAACAACAATATTCTTGTGCTGCATCAAAATTCCCATGAAACATTTCTGTTGTGTCTGTCTAATTTCATTTCTGCAGAAACTAAATCTCAAAGAAAACAGAAAATCCCTCAACCACTTTCATACTGAACAGGCATTGTCATAAAAAATGTCAGATTTCATGCCGTTTTATGGACTAGTATAATGTCCAAAAGAATAATTGCCACTTTTCTTTATACCCTGGCCAGTAAGCCAAAGCTCGTCCAGCACTCTGAAGTTCAGACCAGAGCTCGGAGATGCTAACAAGCAGAACATCTGTCAGCGCACATTTGAAGCTGGATACAAAGACCAAGAAGTGAAAGGTGAAATAATGCTTGGAGATGACTTTCAGCTAATGTTTAGTGCCTAGGTGAATACAGTTTTCAAATATCACTCACTGACATCAACAAATAATCAAAAAAATTTTCTAGTGCTTTAATGGTCTCATGTTTAGACGTCATCTGAAGTAGGTGATGAAAATGATGCAGATTTACTGCCATGCTTTCAAGTTCCGGACATCATTCAGCATTCAACACTCTGCGTTTGATCCTTAGATAGTGTATGACCACATTCTTGACCTATTAAGTATAATGTATGATATACAGGGATTTCAACATCACAAAACATACTATACAGTGCATTGTTTGCAGATTCAGTCATGTGTTCCAACATTACGTAGTTGCAATTTTGCTGCATTTAAGGCTAAGTCATTTGTTCATATTTCAGTCTTGTTAACAGGATCAAGGGGAAGGGTTTATTAGTAACCAGACACAGCACCTGCTACTTATTACAAGGTAATCATATTTTCCTGCCTATATCAGCCATTCTGTTGCTCTTTGGACATTAAGTATTGCTGATAACTTGGAAGCACCAATCTTTTTTTCTTTTTCTTTTACAAAAGCATGCTCACTAGGGTTAGGAACAAATTCCAGAACCGAATGATGTTCAGTTTTGTTAATGGTTCTCCTAGAAGCATTCTTCTGTGAGAAAAATGGATTAAAACACTCTGAAAGAAAAGGTTATTCAACACTACAGCAACACTGCTAGAGTAGTGAATCTACAGCGTGACCAGTGTAGTCTGATTTTAGAACGAAAGACTCTTATGAACCGGTTCTTTTAAGTGAATCAAAAGCATACTGCACAACTAGTTTAGTCACAGGTTGCATCTGAAAGCTTTGGCAGCTGAGCTGCCTCACTGCCCTATCAAGCAATGACTTTGCAGACAGCATTTTGCACCAAGGTACCTCACGAAACTGATTTCAGACAGACTTCCGAGTTGTTTAATGACAACAAAATGAAGAGAGCTTTGGTGATCAGCAAATATTTAATTACTACAATACAAATTTCTCACTAGAATTGACATCAAAAGTGGAAAACGTTGGTCAAAACTGACCACCAACTGCAACTTTCAGATGCCATCTTTCTTTTTAACTTAACAGAATGGAAGGATTGCGGGATATCAAAGGCTGATCACCGTGATTTTGCCAAGTAAGTCATGTTCCTGGATCAAAATATTACGTTGATCCTGGAATAACTTTCCTGTCTGAAAATTTTGTACTAACCCTATCCCTAAAAATAACCCTACCCCTAAACATAAACCTTACCCATAATTTATCCCTAAAATCAGAGGGAGATTGATAGGTGAATAACACTGATGTAAAAGTAGCTAACCCTGGTTAAGAGTAAGCCTAAATTTTGACAAACTGTAAACTTGTTCCTCGAATCTGATTGGTTGATTGGAATGTTGTTCCAATCTAGGAACATGTTGCACTTGGGGAAATCACATTCACAATCAAAGGATACCTCTACAGTATGCTGCCTTCACAAATTGATCAGATGAAGGTATCTCGAAATGCTGGATTAAAAAAAACAACCCAGTTCGGGTTATTTGGAAACCCAGCACTGGGTAAATATTGGACAGAACACATGGCAATCTTATTCATTTTTGAAGTTACATAAAATAAGTGTTATCTAAAAACAGCATGCTCTGCCATCTCATCTGTCAGGCATTTCGGTTTCAACCGTCAAACGCGTAGCGTGACCGCAGCTGCAATTCTAGCGCACTGGATCCACAGCGCTCCTATTATAGCCAGTGTAACTTTGTTACATATGACAGCGATGTCACGTCGTGATTCAGCCCTGGTCGCGCATTCGTTTGACGGCCGTGAAACTTCAATGGTGGCGCAGGCGCGTCGTTCGCTTTGAGTGTAGATCCGGTGTGTGCTGCGTTTGTAGAAGGCTATCGTTCCAAGCAGACTGTGGAGTACATGTAAACAACAACAACAACAACAAAAAAAAGGTAAAATGTGAGACTACAGATGTTTTCCTCTTTGTACAGTAATAATTTTAATAGGAATACAATGTAATACAAACCTTAATTTCATTCAGGAATTTCCCCTCAGGAAGTTTTCTCTCAGAACAGGAAACAAAATGACCGTTAAGTTCCAGTTTTAACCGGTTTGGCACAGACTTGGGTTACATTTACCCAGGAGCTGGGTAGGTATGTGAAGAGGTTCATTGACATAAAAAATGACCCAGCAGCTGAGATACAGAAAAACTACCCAGCACCTGGGTAAAAATATTAAAAATAACCCAATAAAAATTACCCAATAGGCTGAACACAGCATTTGGGTAAAAAAATAAAATAAAAACAACCAAATAAAATTAGCCAGCAGGCTGAACCCAGCATTTTTTAGAGTGGTGAAGCTAACATTGGATTCGGATGTGCCCCGATGACTTCCTACCTTGGAATGCATCCTCAGAAAGCAGCATTTTTAGGCTTTCGGACACAGCCATTTTCCAGAATGCATGACTCTAATGAATTGGTTCTTTTTAGTGAATCAGACACATACAGCTTACAACTAAATGTGAGACTTTAACAGAAGCAGAAAAAAGTAAGTAATTACTTTACATAAAATTAATAATGCAAAGTTATTAGTTACTTTAACTAGAAGTAATGCAATAATGTAACATGTAACATTAAATGTGATTCCTACCACTGCAATAGGTTCTGATGTGTGGAACAGCAGGCTGTGATCTGTTGTGTAAATATCAGCTCTGCTCCAAGTGTTGCGGGCGAGGCTCTAGATCTTTACAGCTGCATCTGGGGAAGTATGATGAGGTGCTAAGTGTGTCATAAAGGCAGATCCGCACTCTCTAAATCAGGTGAGGGCTCTTTTATTCTTCAGCTTTCAAAAACCTTGAGCTAACTGAGGCTTAAATAATTACACAGTGCACTGATGTTTAACTGCATCGTCAGAGGTGCTGATAAAAAAATAATTTGCCATTACTCGCTTGGTGAATTTCTTCTTTCTTCATAAGCCAAGAAAACTGTTGAAAGAGCGAGCTACTACAATTTACATTATACTACTAAAGGCTTTACTGTTCCAACCAATGCTGTCACAACTACTTATTATTTTACCAACTAAGACTGGTGATTTTTGGGGGGTTCTGTCTCTTTTAAAAAATTCTGTCTCTTTTAAATCTCTTATAGAAAAAATTAAAAAATATTTCCCCACGTCATTCCAAACAGCATGCTGTTATTTTTCAGTTTAAAGTGCTGTTTATAGTTGATTATAGTGATCAGGGTTATATATATTTATAAATGAAATCAGCAGTTGAAATGTCTATAGTCAGCAACACCAATGTCTATAGTAACATTCTAAATTGTAAAATGAATGTAAAAAATACAATTTAAACAGTAAAACAATTTTACAGTTCAAAACATAATAGTTTTGACAAAACAATAAACTTCATATTTCAGTCTTTAAACTGAAGCTGCCTTTAAGCAAAAACTGTGTAAATTCCATGTTGTTTGTCAGAAATATAACAGCATATGGATTTGGAATGACTTGAGGGTGAGTAAATAATAATGGCAGAATTTCATTTTGGCTAAACTGTTCCTTTAAATTTATTCACCAAACCTATAATAATTCGACTTTTCTTTATCGTAATTCAACAAGGTGGAATTTTTAAAGCATTTAAGACCTGAAGATTTAGTACCAAGGGTGTAAAAACCCCTATAAAATAATTGTTTAGAAAATGGAAACTTGGACCTGTTGGATCTCCACAGATGAGGAAATGAAGTGCATGCAGGAAGCCAAATTCAATAAAGCTGAGGTTCAACAAACTTTCAAAAGGAAACAGAATGGAAAAGCCTATGATGTTGTCCCCTGATGGCATAACACTGCATGAGTGTGAACAGCACACCCAGAGAAATTAGGTTCATCTTTCCATCACTATGGTGCTAGCAACCAAGCAACATAAAGCTTGCCAAGTTAAGCCACATGCTATACTTTATTGCATTTTTAAATGTTCCTGTTTCATTTATTTTCCTCCTGTTTACCTGGAGACAATAAAAATATGAGTTCTGACATGTTTTTGCCTACCTTTGAAAGACCTGGACTGGATTTTCAATGTGGTTCCAGACTATTCGACATCATTGTATACAAGTCTGTCTTCTTGTGGATATGACACATGGAAAAACTTATGATAAATGCACATTGATTTATGGTTTCTTGATGGTCTAAAGGCTGTATCATGTATATTTCTTTGAATAATCTAAATAAACACTTACATCACGGTCTGGAAATATTGGTTACAAACATGGAATTCGCACATCAAACCCATAACTGCATTTATGCTGAAATACACAAACCCTTTCAATATAGAATACTGTGCTGTTTATTGTGTCATTAAACAATGACACAATAAACAAAAAAAAAAAAAAAAAAGAAAACAGATCGCTATCACACATTCATTCATGCAACCAGTTCCATATCTGGCATTAACCTGCATGCAAAAACCCACTAATCATTTCCAAATCAAATAGCCCCCATGAGAGAAAGTTCTGAGTGTAATTTTGTCTCACTGAGGGACTGGTGACCAAGCTGTACCGCTTTGTGGTTTATTTGCAGCTGCAAAGCAGGGGGAAAAAAAGCCTTACGGCAAGATTAACTACAATGAAACTAAAACAAGCACAATGAAAATGCACAACTGTCAACATTGTCAAGTACATGAATCAAAAGAAGCATGGTAAGATCTAAATAAAAAAATATTTACAAAGAACTTTTTGAAATTCATGGTACATCCATCTTTCTTTGAGCCTCTGACACAATATTAAAATCACAATCAATTATTTAAAGTGGGAAGCATCTATCTGGTGTTATTCAAAAGTTTTGCCACAGCAAGTCATGTAGCAAACAAATAAGACTCTTGTTTTCTCACCTGTGTATTCTTCTTTGCTCTCTTTAATGCACTTTACTCTCCCATATCTGTCATTGAAAAGAAAAGAAAGAGTTATGGTTAACACAGTCTATTGCTAGAGTAAAGAAATGTTCTAAATCTCTACATCGATTACAAGACACTTATTCTGATTTACGTAAGTTTTTTATAGAAATAAATGTAATGTTAAAATCCTTAAAAATTCATTTGAAGTCACAGATTAACATTGATCAGAGAACATATACCGAAGGTCAACCAAATCTGCTTGACGCACGAGAACAAACCTCTTGTGGAAGCTCAAACGTGCTGCTTGACACACAAGAATGAACCTCACTGGTTCTTATGTCAAGCAAACATGCTTGAGCTTCCGTTTACCACAACTGATATGTGAGTTGATGAATGTTTACATGTAAATATATAGCCTAAATTAAATCTGTTCATCATATAACATGATTGTGTCTCTTTATAAACATTTGGACAAAACCGCTCAATTCATATGGATTAGTTTTATGATCTCTTTATGAACTTTTTGAAGTGTCAAAGTTTCAGTTGTGTAGTCGTCTATGGAGGGACAGAAAGCTCTCAGATTTCATCAAAAAGATCTTCATTTGTGTTCCAAAAATGAATGAAAATCTTATGGGTTTGGAATGACATGAGGGTGAGTAATTAATGACAGAATTTTTGGGTGAACTAACCCTTTAAGCTCATTCTTATCCACAAAGTTAATTGATCTACATAACAGAATATCTACCTTAGAAATGAGCAGGTGCTGAATGAATACTGAACTTTCTGATTTGTTCACACCACACTAACTCAAAGTAAACACTTCAGTAAAAGAAAAGCATACACCCTTAAAATAAAGGTCCCAAATGGGGATTTCCAAAGAACCATTCAGTTCTTAAAAGAACAATTTTTCTTAATGCGAAGAACATTTAATTTGATCCCAAGGTAAACCTTCTGTGCAAGGGAAAGGTTCTGTGGATATTCAAGGTTCTTCATGGAACCATTAATACCAATAAAGAACCTTTATTTTTGAGAGTGCAGATTTCATCAGAAAATTTAATTTACCCAGACTCTGTGTGGATACAGTACATCACCCAAGATCCCCAGCTGCATTATAACTCTTCTTTTACTGATGTTCTTCAGATATAAAATGCATCTGGTGTGCCCAGCATACAACATCCATAAAACCACAGGGTTCACAGAGGACAGGAACTTTCCTGGCTAGGGTTTTCAGGAGCCTGGAAGCTCCGGGCTGAGGCTGTTATCCAGCAGGCCCTTCACCTGTGGGCCATAGACAGGTGTGATGCTGCCGCAGCCAAGGTGAGCCTCCAGGGGCCAAGTTTACCTGCACAAATTTGCCTGCCTCGATAGGGGTGATGGTCTTTGAGGAATCATGGGGGAGAAAGCAAGAATTCAGACTCTTGCGTATTTCCTGGCTTTGGTTAACGTAGACCCACATGTACTGTACATTCCACGGCGCAAGTCAGACGTGAGAGCCTGGTGTTGGCGGCTCGACACCCCCAATTACACACCCTCACACTGCAATCACATCCTCCCTGTGAGCACTTAAGCATATCACAGAAATACAAACCTAATGACCCAGAGGGGAAAAAATGAATTCCTAAATACTTTATATTTTCCTGACAGTGCACTAATGTTCATTTGGGATTTTCTCAGTAAACAATTATATATGTGATGATTATTTGATTTTTTTTATTAATTAATTGGCATTTCAAGTTATTTTCATTGTTATTATTATGTATAAATACACTACGTCCAAAAGTCTTGGGTCGGTAAGATGCTTTATACTTCTAAAAGAAGTCTCTTATGCTCACAAGGCTGAATTTATTTGGTTAAAACACAGTGAAAACAGTAGTACTGTAAAATTAATACAATTTAAAATAACCTTTTTAAATAGATTTTCAAATGTAAATTATTCCTGTGATGGTAAAGCTGAATTTTCAGCACCATTACTCCAGTCTTTAGTGTCACATGATCCTTCAGAAATCATTCTAATATGCTGATTTGTTGCTCAAGAAGCATTTCTTTTTTTATCAATATTCAAAACCGAACAGTTCTGCTTAATATTTTTGTGGAAACCATAATACAATTATTTTTCAGGATTTTTTAATGTTCAAAAGAAGAGCATTCTTTAATGTCACTTTTGATCAATTTAATGCATCTTTGCTCAAAAAAGTATTTTCTTAAAAAAATCTTAAAGGTTAGGCAAAGACAAACAGCAAGGACAGATTTTAATTAGAAGTCTGTTTTTGGTAGAATTTTTGTGCGGTCCAACATTTAATATAATAATGAATCTATAAAAAAAAAATATAAGGATAATGAAGAGAATTACCCCAAATTTTCCAGTATTGAACCTCTGCTTTCTCCCTCTGTTGAAACTGATCAGACTTGTTTATGCCTATTGGAATGGAAAGGAAAAACAAGCAGAGGATGGTGTCATTGTAACCACATTTGCCACTTGGCACCCACGAGTCATTAAAATGTGGTGGGATGAACCCGTTAGAGGTTCCCCTCATTGAGGATAATTATGTCGGCCCATTGTTAAGCCATTTTTTCCGCTAATGCCCCGTGCAGATGTTTTAGGGACTTCCGACTCCATTATTAGTGTCAGCGACACATTTTTTCAGTGTTTGTCAACTTCGCCTCATAATGGGGTTAAAGGGAAGTTTGTGGCATACCTCTGAAATTCTAGAGGTATTAAAATGCAGTTTGACCGACAGGTTGAAAACAGATTTTTGTTTTTAACAAAGTTAGAATGCAAGACTTATGTAAGTTGTAGGTCACGCCAGGTCACATGGAAACGGACGCGATAAAGGAAGAGATTCTGTGACAGGCCGGTCAGTGACTTTCAATTTCCACTTTTTCAAAGTATGGCGTGCGTTCTAGACTCGTCTGGGTTTTCTCAAGAAGCAAGTCATAATCAAAGCGGGTTTATTGCATCCCAGCCACTCCACTGAAGTGAGAAAAGGTCGACACAGTAGTGGAATGTCCAGTGGGAGGAAGTGAGATGATAATTTAAGCAGCTGGAATGAGTAGAGTCTTCCTTGCGGTCAAAACAGAACAGCCCACACCGAAGTAGTAAAGATTTTTTGTCATATATTTATGGAAATGTATTAAAAGCTTAAGAGTCATTGACCATTGCTATCATTCGCAGAGGCCCCTCTTAGCTTTTAAAGTCAAAACAACCATAGTTACACTCAATAGGTCAAGGTTTGGATGACACTCTTTAAAAAAAAAAAGGGTTTTGTGCATTGATGCCATAGAAGAACAATTTTGGGTTTTCCAAAGAACCTTTTATGTAACAGTTCTTAAAATATATATATAAAATAAATATATATATATATTTTTTTTTTAAATGTGAAGAACATTTTAATAATCTACACAACCTTTTTCCACTATAAAGAACCTTTTGTGCAGTGGAAAGTTTCCATGGATGTTAAAGGTTCTTCAAGGAACCAGATGCCAATAAAGAACCTTTATTTTTAAGAGTGTAACACTTGCTGATAGATTCTGTAACTACAATATCTGGCTTTAAATATTAATTACATTTTAATATCTCAATATAACCTAATTAATATTCATGAACAATCCCTTAGTCTCACGAAGCCAGACCTTCAGACTGATGGCAGAAGCTTTTATTGGCCAAGGACCACCAAGAGGCCATCTGACTGACATGTAAAACAACCAGTCACAGTTCGTTTTATTCAGTGTCATGTTTAGAAGCCTGAAAATGTAACGTCGATGTCCCTACAATAACAGACCGGCATATTTTAAAGAGTCTATGCCGTGAACTTCACATACTTCTGAAAATCCAGAGTTTAGTTGATCCTGATAAGTGCTCATTGTCACAGTTGTAAACACAATGGCTTTCTTTTTCCATGAGGGGGGTTGGCATCACAGCAGCTTTGTTTCCAGGCAGACCATTAAAAGAACATGACACACACTTCTCCTGAAAATCCTGTAGAATTCAACCAATCAGATGATGACTTCGAAACTCCTGAAGTGTTTCCCATTTTGTGTGCCTTATGCATCAGACATTCAGCCAATGGTCCATAGGTGTGACATCTGAGGCTGAGACTGCCAGAGGCTTAAAGGGTTAGTTCATCCAAAAATAAAAATTATCCCATAATTTACTCACCCTCAAGCCATCCTAGGTGTATATGACTTTCTTATTTCCGTCAAATACAATTGGAGTTATATTAAAAAAATATTCTGGCTCTTCCAAGCTTTATAATAGGAGTGAATAGTAACCTAGATTTTGAAGCCCAAAAAAGCACATCCATCCATCATAAAAGTAATCCTTATGGCTCCAGGGTTTTAATAAAGGCCTTCTGAAGCGAAACGATACATTTATGTAAGAAAAATATTCGCGTTCATCAATACGTCTTGCATCAGGTCAAAGTTCACTCTTCCTCCGGAATTGACTAAATATGGATATTTTTCTTACAAAAATGCTTCGTTCGCTTCAGGCCTTTATTATCCCCCTGGAGCTGTATGGATTACTTTTATGATGGATAATAATTTTCATTTTGGGTGAACTAACCCTTTAACTAAAGTCTCAAAGTCCTTGCTATAATAGCAGTACCTCTACATTGCTTATGTGACAAAAAATATTAATACAAAATTAACTTTAAAGTTAATGTAAAATCAAAACTGATTCACTTACTATGAACGTTATTTTTTTTAAAAGAAGAAAAATGGCCACTTAGGTGGATAATAGCCATTTTCGCAAACTTGTTTTCAGTCTGGCTTCATTCTGGCATGTAATGCCCACTTTCCAAGATACAATCAATTCCTAAACAATAAAATTAAGTCCAGCCTTATACTTGTTGAACATGCTGTAGTACTATGAAAAGTCGCACTGCGGAAGTAAAATGGATTACAAATAGCAGTTCATGTCTTATTTAAATAAATAGTATGT
Organism: Hypophthalmichthys molitrix; assembly: GCA_037950675.1. Taxonomy (NCBI): domain Eukaryota; kingdom Metazoa; phylum Chordata; class Actinopteri; order Cypriniformes; family Xenocyprididae; genus Hypophthalmichthys; species Hypophthalmichthys molitrix. The sequence continues at coordinate 17,237,649 of CM075507.1, forward strand.
CATGTAAAAACGGTCCAAAGAACAAAACAAAACTTTTGTCATTTAGACAGAGAGGGCGAGAATCGCAAGACAGCTTAACAAGACACAGCTGAAAACGTAAGGAATCACAGAGCCAGAATAACAAACTCCTAACACCAGAGTTTGTGAGTAAACATACAAGGGCCACAAAATGGCTGAGTTCCAGAGAGAAATTAATGAAGCACAACAAGCTTAGACTCATCTGTTCCTCTGAAAGGTTTGTTTGTTTAGGTCGGAGAAGGTAAAGGGGAGACGGAGGTGAGGTGGGGCTCGAGTAGATCATCACAGGGAACCTGAAACAACACAAATCACAAAAAAGTGCACAATAATGTCATTCACTTTCTGTTCTGCAGGATGATACCCCACACAAATCAAAGTGTTGATGAAAAATGACACTAGCACATGTAAACCATCTGAACACACAAAAGCTAAACCTAACTATGAAGAATTGTTGATTGTTATTTGGTCTTTTGTTCCTCTTTTTCCTAAACATCCTTTGGTGCGTGTGGGTGAATGAGCAGTATTTGTTTTGCTGCCATATGTACCTAATAAAACTGACTCAAAGATCTCTTAAGGCTCTGTGCTGGTGAGAGCGGTGTGGTTATTGTTTTTGCTGGTTATTAGTTTTATTGGCTGTTCGTGAGCACCCTAATTATACGGCACAGCTCATTTAAAAAACAAAAGGGAAATGTTGGGTATTAGAGTCAATTTAGATATTTTTAAGGACTTATAACTGAAAACATCCAGCCCTGACAGAACACTTACACCGAGATAAATAATATTAAAGGCACAGTATGTAAGTTTTGCCTCTAGAGGTCACTTATTCAAAACAATAACAAAGGCAGAGCTTGATGGCGGCGTGAATGAGCGTGGAATCATGGGAGTTGTCGTCTTCACCTCCACAGCCGATGGAAAGCAAACCGACGAGACTAGCAGAAATCATGTTCATGGATGAGTTAATGTATTAAAGTTTTATAACATTACTGTGGTGTGAAGCAGGGAGGGGGCTGATTTTATTATGCTTATATGCTGCTCCTTTTGTTTTGTTGTTTATGCTTATTTTATGATTGAAGTTATATTTAACAATTGCCTGAATTACTACTCACAGAGGTCACTTTATGGGACATATTGAAATTGTGGGGTAACACAGTGCTGTTTTACTTGGTCAAAACAATCATACAAAAAATACATTTGAGTGTGTTGAAAGTTATGTTAACAATACTCGGTGGTTATGTTCGCTCGGTGGCTGGTATGAGACACTTGTTTCTCAGTAAGCTAGATCAGCTAATAAGCTAATAAAAATACATTTTAGACACCTTTCCATATTTTGGAACATATTTTTCCCCCCCTAGCCTGGAACAGTGATGATAGGATGGTCTCTATATTCCTTTAACAGAAATAAGACGAATTTCAATATCATTCAACTAATGAACACTCGGGCTCAATGGGAACAATGGAAAGAAACTCCAATGACATGAACGCAACTCTGCTACAACTTGATTTGTTAGCTTGTTCGCAACAGTTTGCAGTCTATTTTTCATTCATAACCCCTTTTATGTAAAACGAAACTAATGTCAGCTCATCTTGTAATGGAAAGTGGGTTTCGGCCTGGAATAGTTGAAGGCTACGCAGACAGTTCTGTGGCTTTTCACTTCATCAATCCTCTACAGGGGAGAGTTGAGGAATGGAAGGATGCTTATCTCCTTGATCCATTTCATTTCTGCTTACTCTAAAGAATGCCTGAATGAGAGAGAAAAAAAAAGACAGGGAAACCAGAAATAGGAATTGTGCCAGAACAGAATATCACTGTTTTTAAAGTTTGGGATCAGACTCAGGGTTTAGTAATGCAAAATGAAGACAGTTCACAGCTCTATCCTAATATCACATGACATCACATGTTAAATTTCTGCCCAAGATCCCCCTTTATTTTCATAGGAGATCTTAATTATGTTGAACTAGACGGCTCTCTTTGAGGTGAATTTAAGTCTAAGACAGATTCATTAGTCAGATGTCAAACTGACCTGGTATAAACTCATAAGGGAGTTTAGATAGCAGGCCCAGCGCTCCATCTTCCTCTGCAAACGTCCAGTAGGCACATTACATTACACCCCTACATCTTCCCACTTCGCAAGCACTTGGAGAAACGGGTATTACACTAATCCCTGTCGCCAATTTATCTTCAACACATATTGCTAATGCTGCAATAAATTCAATCGAGTCTGTAGGGCTCGCTTTAGAGAGAAAGATAAAAAGAAGAGGAGCAAACTGATAAAACAAAGTTTTTTATTGAAACAACATATTTACATGTGACAATTAAGTTATAAAAAGTAATTAAAAAAGTATCAAAACAAAAATACAACTTAAAACCGTTTCTCCCCCATGTTTTAATCTTCATTTCTTGGGGTGGCTTTACTGTCCTTTCCGTTCTTCTTAGTGAGACCACTGAAGTATTTCTCTCTGAATGAGTTGTGACCCTGGTATGGGGTGAAGCGAGGGTCAGCAAGGTGCACTAGTTTGTCGGAATCCTGCAAGAAAGCATTTTAAACAGTTTAAATTAAAAAAAAAAAAACATCAAACAGAAAGTGCAGGATTCAAACAGTTCTTCAATGGTGGGGAGTTGAAATGGTGCAAAGAAGTTCATATTCAGTTTTAAATAATACAATACTAATGTTTTAATTTCATAAGAATGATTCTGTCCAATCGAAATCAGGGTTATTCCACCAAACTCTTCTGAAGTTAAAAAATTAATAAGAACTTTGTTACTTTGCATTATCTGAGAACGAAAAACATCACATCTTTTATGAATATAAATGTTTCTTGAGCAACAAATCATATTAGAATGATTTCTGAAGGATCATGTGACACTGAAAACTGGAGTAATGATAAAAATTCAGCTTTGCCATTTCAGGAATAAATTACATTTTTAAACATATTTAAAAAAAGTTTTAAATTGTAATAATATTTCACAATATTACAGATTTTACTGTATTTTTGACTAAATAAATGCAGCCTTGGTGAACATAAAAGACTTCAAAAACATTAAAATATCTAAATTGTAATGTTTTCAAACTTTTGACTGGTAGTGTACACTAAAAACAAAAGGGACAGTAAAGAAAAAAAAGGAAGAAACGGGCATAAATCTTTGGCTGAATAAAGCACACTTTTAAGTTTTCCCTTCTCAAACTCACAGTCAAGTGCCTAATGACAGACAGCAGAGTGTTAAGTTCCTCAGATTTTCCTGCTCAGAGTCGAGGCCAGGATCTTAAGCAGAACCTGCTGGAGGAGGGCAGTTGGGAAGCACACTGCGCCACAGGCTAACGAGGTGGCAGAAAGACTGTGAGCTAAAAGTGATGACTCTAGATCTGGGCCTGCAAACCATCAACGGCACCTTCTACAACACACTCCCTTCTGCCAGTCAGCAAGGACTCAGTTCAGGTCACACGCGCCAGGCCCTTAGTTTACAATGCAACTTACGCAACACAGACCACACAAGCCACAGGAACAGACCCTAGTGTCTGTAGCAGCCTAAGTGGGCTGTAATGTCAATCAGAATTAAAGGATGAACAAATGAAGATAAAAAGAACAGTGAATCTCATGCAAACAGTCACAAAATGTCCAAGTCATATTTCACTCCAAAAAAAAAAGGAAAAAAAAAATTATGCCTATTTAAAGACAATAAAATGGATTTTTCAATGACAATTATGCACATTTAACCCCATCTTTCTCTATTCTTACTACCATACTGTAATATGAACAATAATCTCTTCTGACTGTAATGCAAATATATAAACTAAGTAGATATTTTTAAAAGAAATTATCCTATTATTCAGCAAGGATACATTCAATTGATTAAATGTGAAGTAAAGGCTTTTACATTATTACAAATGATTTCTATTACAAATAAATGCTGTTCTTTTGAACTTTCTATTCATCAAAGAATTCTACAAAGTGAAAAAAAAAAAGCAGCACAAAACTGTTTTCCACATTGATAATAATAAGATATGTTTCTTGAGCACCAAATCAGCATATTAGAATCATTTCTGAAGGATCATGTGACACTGAAGACTGGCGTATCCAAATTAACTTTACTGCATCACATTAATGTGAATAACTGTCAAGAATTGTCAAAAAACAAGGTATATTATAAGGTATAATATTATTGCTTTTGGTTTTAGTTTGTTAGTATGGCTTGGACATTACTTTGTGAGATTTAACCAGGAAGATAAACAGACCTTTGGTGTAGATACTTTACAAGGGGAGATGAGGACACACAGATTCTGTGTGCCAAAAAGCAAGATGTAAAGAGAAACAACAGAGCAAGAGATGGAAACAGAGAGAAAGCGAAGGAGACAAGGCAGAAACAGGGCCTCATCTGGACACAGAGTTGTTTGACAGCACTAGACTAATGCTAGATCTGATAAGCTCCTGAAAGTCCAGCGTTCTGTTCTAAAAATAAGCTTCACTGGGTAATATTTATCCCATAATGTAACAAGACATGTTCCTTCTGTTCTCAAACAAAAGCAACAGAACCCATGTGAAGAGCATTGTAGAACAAGTCTAACACAGCCGATCAAGGACATTAGGATAAACATCCATAAACAATAAGCAGCGGACACTATTCAGATGTTTTTTCAGCTACTGCTGGACATGAGGAGAAGTTTAGCAGAGATCTCCATAATCGCATTGAGGGATCCGATGCCAAGATCACATACTTGAGCTTTGGGAAATGGGCCAGTTTTTCCACAGAAGAGACACATTTGATAGTCATTTTTTGTCTTTGGGGTTTGAAGCAAGTTCAGGAGGAAGACAGGGACATGACATCTATAGGTAACATATTCGTTCCAGGTTTGGAGCACATGTCAGAGGAGACACATGTCAGTCTGGGTAGATATTCGTGAGTGTGTTTCAGGAAAGCTTTTATGGGAACAATTTGGGGTTTTGAAGTGAAGTGGCTGTCAAATCCAAAGATGGATTATTTTCCATACAATGTGTGATTAAGTCATTGAAGCAGCTTAAAAACAGCAAGTCAACCACAGCCAGATGGCAGGTTATTTTCAGAGCATTCAATGTGGCGCCATAAAAGACTTAAGACCGTATTAAACATATTCAGGAGCACACGCCGACAAGTTTGCATAAATCAAGCTCATCTTAAGAGCAACGGGTCTCCACCTCAAAAAAGCCTCACATACCTCAGGCTCCTTGGTCTTCTCCATGGTGATGAGTCTTCGTGACGTGTGGCTGGACAGAGTTTGTTCGCAGTTGCTGATGAGAGTCAAACAGGGGTGAAGAGGCACCATCTCCTCACAGTACCTGCAGAGCACAGTACAATTTTAGATCAGCCAGCTGCCCACTTATCAAATGAAACACCGTGATAGTGGTAGGGTATGTCACAACTATCAACAGTTGTTGTCAAAATTGCGCCACTGCTCACTTGTGTGCGTCACATCATGCACTGCACAGCAATGGAAAAGGGGTGATCAATTAAATGAGTGGCTGAACTTTTTCACAGATATTCCCTTCTCACTTTAGAAGCCAAACAACGTTGAAGGTTACCAAAATGAACACAGAAGCAATGCATGAATGTAGCCACATTTGGTAGACGTTTTTATCTGGTGTGCGAACCCCTTTACATTGCACTCAAGGTGCACATTTTATCAGTTCTTACTTTCCCTGGGAATCGAAAGCATGACCTTGCCGTTGCTAGCACTGTGCTCTACTGTTTCAGCTAAAGGAAGCCTCTAACCAATCTTCAAGGACAACATTTGACATCTTTGTGTAGCAATTAATTAAATTAATCTGCCTTTGTGTTCATTATGGGAAAAGACAACATATATATTGGTGAAATTGCGACCCCATTTGTTGAGTTACAGACAAAACTAGGGATGGGACAATAAATCGATTTTGGATTCACGATACAATGATTCTACTCGCAATACTTAAATGGTTAATTCACCCAAAAATGAAATTTCTGTCATTAATTACTCACCCTCATGTCGTTCCAAACCCTTAAGTCCTTTGTTTATCTTTGGAACAATAAGATATTTTTGAGGAAATCCGAGAGCTTTCTGACCTCCCTATAGATAGCAACGTCATAACCAATTTCAAGACCCAGAAAGGTAGTAAAGACATTGTTAAAATAGTCCACATGACAGTGGTTCAACCTTAATGTTATGAAGCAATAATAGTTTTTGTAACTCTTGGATATCATCGAAAATATCTTAATTTGTGTTCCGAAGATGAACAAAGGTCTTACGGGTGTGGAACGACATGAGGGTGAGTAATTAATGACAGAAATTTACTTTTTGGGTGAACTAACCCTTTAAGTATTGCAAGTAAATTACTTGATATCCTGCGATTGGTTTACAACAAATCTACCAAACCAGATGTCTTAGTAAAGCCATGAAAATCATTACAGATCATTGACACCCAGTGTCTCAAGAGTTTGAGCTTTTACCTTTGGGTCAGAAATTTAGGATTTCAGTGTTTTAAAAAAAAAAAAAAAAAAAAAAAAAATCACATCCATCATTTTATTGATTTGTGTACAATGTTTGTGTGAACACATGTTGAAATGTTGCCATGTGCAAGAAAACCGGTGTGCACTTTAAAGACCGATTTAAAGAAATAATAACCGACAAAACATTTATCGCAAATTGTGACTAGACCATTCTGACCATTTTTATCACAATCTGAAGCCATGCCGAAACTATGAGAAACACTGAGAACATCCAAACTATTCATTGTTCCCGGAGACTGTGAAGACAGTTAGTAGGGACATTAACTCAGCAGGGAGTTGAGCTGGTAGGCTGTTAACATTCACGTGCTGACAGACGCATTCGCACGCACCGACTCCCTTCATTTTTCAGACGATTACGTAAATACGACTAGTGCCTGAAATCAATGAAAAAATCGTTTTGAGGGCTGCTAGCTGTAGCTGAACCTCATCCACACAAAGCCACTGATCCACAAACCATTGCGCACACGCAGTTAGCTCCATTTCAAACAAATCATAAATTATGTGCCCTCTTTTCAACGGACCTGACAAAGCAAAACAAGGAGGCATACGAAGCATACATATTCTCCATCGTACTGTTTACACAGAGCTACTCCTGTCACCTTGGAGAAATGTCTAACAAATGTCAGCTTTCCAGTAAAGGGCCCTCTGGAGAACTCCATCCACAGAAATCACCTGACAGAATCACATTTCTGAATATAGGGCAATGAGTCAGAACAGACTAGAGCATTATAGGGTACTAATGACTGACTAACGTCCCATGTGGGACATTACACTCATCTTTGCCTTCACTTCATGACGTCCATGTCCTGTAAGAGAGATTACTCTTCTGTTTGCAACAATATGCAGTGGTAACAAAACAACTGAATCAAAAGACTCACTTTTCACCGTCATGCTGACGTCTACATCATTGTGGACGCCATTCAAAATACATTAGGATATGTTATTCTATCATCCCTCCTTTAATTTTATTTGTTGACCTGTTGCGTCACCAGAAATTGGGAAATCCCGCCATTTACTATGGCAGATGTGTTTTCATCTGGTCTGGGGCTTGATTGCGAACTTTCTCCACAGGATGAAGTGGATGAATCGAATACTGAGGGCTGTTTCCACTTCTAACTGTTACAAGGGTAATCAACATTGAAGCCCCAGATTCCAGCGGCAGTCATCCGCTCCTCTGACACCAAAGTTTATAAACACAAGTGTTGCTATACTAACGCCGGCTCTAAAGATGCGGTCGTAAAGTTCCTTCCTGACGCCAGCGCCTCCTTGTGGTGGATGTTACTGATTGTTCTAAGTTAAATCCTTTCTGTAAACTCTAACATATTCAGATCAGGGGTCAGTATGTCATCTTCTGACCCATCGGCCAGATATGCTAGAGTTCATTTCTGTCAAGTTTGGCACTCTAGTTTGGGGTCGGCAAGATTTTATTTTAAATGTTTTTGAAAGAAGTCTCGTGCTCACCAATGATGTATTTATTTAATCAAAAATAAAGTACTATTGTGAAATATTATTACAAATTAAAAGAACTGTTTTCTATTTTAATGCATTTTAAAATGTAATTTTTTCCTGTGATGGAAAAGCTGAATTTTCAGCATCATTACTGAAGTCTACAGTGTCACATGATCCTTCTGAAATCATTCTAATATGCTGATTTGCTGCTCAAGAATAATTTATTATTATTATTATTATTATCATTGTTGAAAACAGATGTGCTGCTTAATATTTTGTGTAAACCGTGATACATTTTTAGACTTCTTTGATGAATAGTAAGATCAAGAACAGCATTTATTTGAAATAGAAATCTTTTGTAACAGTAACATTATAAATGTCCTTACTGTCACTTTTGATCAATTTAACATGTCCTTGCTTAATCAAAATATAAAAAATTACTAACCCCAAATTTTCAAATGGCAGTGTGAATCAAACAAGTGTTTTGTTAATATAGTGCCAGACAGAATTTGAAAAGAATGAATAATAAATAAATAAAAAATAATGAGAAAAAGAATTGTGATACACGATTGTATTGGCACAGACGACGCAAGCTAAATTCATAATTGTTGGCATCAGCAATCCTGAGGGAGTGAATCCCGTAACTACATAATGAAAAATCTGTCTACAAGTGAGATGGAGGTGAGGTAAAGGTGTAGATCACAAGCAGCGGGTCCCTCCTTTGAGTCACTACTCTTCCCGGGCCCTGTAATCAGTGGATAGCATGATCTGTGGACACTGCTGTTTGTGGTCAGTGGAAAATACCCCACGGCTTCACACCTGCTCCATTGCTGGGCTGACCGCAGGTCAACAAGCCTGAGCAGGTTTAACATCCTCCACTGAAACAGGGGGCTTGAGTACTGATATGCTTTGAGCTCATATCTACAGACACAAGGTGGTACAAGATAGCCCCCTAGTGACTGATACAGTACACATATGCTGGAGGAATACATGTACAGTGAATATGAACATTCAGTCTGATTAGATTTACTTACTCTGGTCTGTAGATTGGTAGCCAGTAGACAAGACGTCCACCTACAACCAAGTGGTGGGCTGCAAAATTCAAGAGGTCAGCAAAGATATCGCTCAGATGATAAGCCATTGAAACAGGGACGTGACTCTCTCCAGCGCTGCATTGGGATATGAAACACAAGAAAATATAATCAAGAGAAGAAACTCAAGAGGGATAGTTCACCAAAAAAAATGGAAAGCCTGTCATCATTTACTCGCCCTCAAGTTGTTCCGAACTTGTTTCTTCCATGAAACAGAAAACGAGAAATTGAGATACATTTTTTTATTGTGCTGGTCGCTCTTTTTCATGCAATTACAGTAAATCGGGACTGTAGATTTCAAGCTTCAAAAAGAACACAAGCACCATAAAAGTACTATTAAGTAGTCCATGGCATTTGTGCACTATTTGTGTGAGTATTGACAAGCGAGCACAAACGGATCGAGTCAGTCTGATTTGTAAACAAATCATTCACAGGTTTTGTGAAGCAGATCAACTGATTCATTGAAAAGATCTGTCTTAAAAGAATATCCCGGTTACAATCACACATCACCTATAAAGTCTTAGGAACATATGAGTTTAAACTGTGGTCTGTTGTGTCCTTTTTGAAAAATGTACAGTTCCTATGTGAATGCAATGAACGGAAAAGGGTGACTGATATTTTCTACACTGCCTTTTGTGTTCCATGGCAAAAAGAAAATCATATGCATTTAAAACAACACAAGTAAATGATAACAATTGCACGGAACCATCCTTGCATTTTCCATTGATAATCAAATGTCTCCAAAGACATTATTATTTGTTTTCTCGGGCCTGAATTAATATTAGTAATTAGTATATGTTCTAACTTTCAAACAAAATGTTCTAACTACCATTCAAAAGTTGTTTTGGGTTTCATAAATTCATAAAACAAAACTGAACAATGTGACAGCATAGACATTTATAATGTTACAAACTATTTCTCTTTCAAATAAATGCTGTTTTTAAACATTCTATTCATCAAAGAATCCTGGGGGTGGGGAAATCATAGTGTGTACACACACTACCAGTCAAAAGTTTGGACACGGTAAGATTTTTAATGTTTTTAAAAGAAGTTTCGCCTGCTCACCAAGGCTTATATTTCAAATAAATGCTGTTCTTTTGAACTTTCTATTCATCAAAGAATCCTGAAAAAAAAATATTGTACACAATAAATGTTTCTTGAGCAGCAGATCAGAATATTAGAATGATTTCTGAAGGATCATGTGACACTGAAGACTGGAGTAATGATGCTGAAAATTCAGCTTTGATCACAGGAATAAATTACTTTATAAAATATATTCAAACAGAAAACAGTTATTTTAAATTGTAATAATATTTCACAGTATTACTGTTTTTACTGTATTTTTAATTAAATAAATGCAGCCTTAGTGAGCAGACCAAACTTCTTTTAAAAACATTAAAAATCTTACCGATTCAAAACTTTTGACCGGCAGTGTGTGTGTATATATGATGTAATCAGTTTGTTAAAAAAAAAAAAAAAAAAAATTAAGCAGCACAACTGTAATAATAATAAGAAGAAGAAGAAGAAGAAATGTTTCTTGAGCAACAAATCAGCATATTAGAATGATTTCTGAAGGATCATGTGACACTGAAAATTCAGCTTTGCCATCACAGAAATAAATTGCATTCTAAATGTTTTTTTTTGTGTTTTTTTTTTTTTTTTTTTAAATCAAATAAATGCAATGAACATAAGAGACTCTTTCAAAATCTTTTGAATGGTAGTGTAATTGTATAGTCTTGTACCACTTGTTGTGCTAGTTGTGAGGCAGTAGACTTATTTGATGACTGGCTCACATCTAAAGAGTGTTTCAAGTGGATCCATTAAAAATGCAGGTGGATAAAAGTGATAGGCTTACAAATCCTCAGGAGGTTTGATGATATCTTTATGAGATCCCGTTCTCCTCGTGGACTCACGAATGCCATATGGAGCTGCACAAGGGAAAAGAAAAACACTTGAAGCTTCAAAAAAACAGTTAATAGTAACAAATAAAAACTTTTTGGTGAAGACTTTAATGGTGAAGTGTGTCATTTCTACACCACTAAACGTAATTGAACAATGTTTACATACAAACAGTATTCCCAGCTTAAGCTACAGTACAAGCAATGTTTTGGAACATGGTAGCTGTTTTTTTTGCTTTCAGGTAGATCGTATTTTAACATGAAAAAAAAAAAAAAATGACACCCTTCACCTTTAAAGGCCTTCAGTTTCTAGGAACGTACGGTCTGTAACAATGGCATCAAACTGTGCGTTTTTTCTCCAAACAGGTTTGGAAGCATCGGACACCATGACATCCACGTAGAGACTCTCAGCCCCATACTGCCGCAGATTTGCTCGGATGTTCTCATCTGGTCCTCTCCATTTCTGATTCTTCCTGCTGGCTTTTCCTGCAACAGGTTTAAATGCTCAAAGGTGCAAATATACTGACTAAACCTACATTATGTGGAATACTCGAAGGAGAATGATCGTAATGCCTTCAAAAAAACATACCTATTCCATGGATGGTGTTATAATCGATGTCTGTCCCACATACATAAGCCCCAAAGTGCGAACATGCTACCAAAAGACTACCTGGAAAAACAAAACAGGAAAAAAATGATCATCATGAGAGAATATAAAAAAATTATACAAGTGGTCTCTGGAATGTAGATCTTCATATACACTTGGCACTTTAAAATTACGCTTATATAAAGGATTTCCAGCCATCCAGAGAGTATTCAACTAAATAAGCACATCTGGCCTGCAGATCAGCGCATGTGGTGACAACAGACTTATGATAAAGCCTGGCAACATCATGGCACGCTACAAACTCACGCTTCAGCAAAAAAGCATGAGAGAGAGAGAGAAATGCAACCCCATGCTGTTTAGAAAGCCAGAAATCCTTCGTTTGACTAATGACACTCGAAAGTGGGACTTTCAAAGTCAAAAGAAAGAGTAAAAGTGGGCCAAATGAGATGGAAAAGTGAGAATTCTTGTGAGCCATCACAAAACATTATAGAGAGATCTGCTCCTGGTTCCCGTTAGACACAAATAAGAAACAGAAGACGATGGTACAAATCCTCAATCACCCTGACAAGCTGTCAGATGTGATTTCACTCAGAACGAGACACAAACACAAACACCTGCTTCAGTTTGGCCTAAAATGAAGAGTCTAAACTGTTTTGATTAACAACATGCCAAACAAACAATCTGCAAGACTAAATGAATTCACTTGCAGAATAAAGATATCTGATTTCATAGATGTGCTGGATGAGAAACTTATATGCAGTCACTGACAACTAGTTTAAAAAGACAAAGAACCTCAAATATAGTCAATAAATAATTAAATAAAAAAATTAAATAGAACTAAATTGATAAAATAATTCTTCCGCCAAACGATATAGTTAATTAGCTGTAGTCTCTTTAGGATTGCCAAGCAACATTACGAATTTTTTTTTTCTAGTATTCTGAAAAATATTCAATTAATGATGCCTGGGTTAATATAGAATTTAAGTGATGGTAAGTTCAGATATTAATTTAAATAAATTAATACAGTGAGGATGCATTAAATTGATCAAAAGTTACAGTAAACACTTTAATATTACAAAAATTCTATTTTTGTATAAATGTTTCGAATAAATTTTATTTTGAACTTGTTTTCAACACTGATAATAATACGAAATGTTACACCGAATCAGCGTATTAGAATGATTTCTGAAGGACCTTGTGACACTGAAGACTGGAGTAATGATGCTGAAATTTCTGCTTTGCCATCACAGGAATAAATGACATTTTAAAATATATTAAAACAAAAAAACAGTTATTTTAATATTTCACAGCATTACTGTTTTACTGTGTTTTTGAACAAAATGAATGGTCAGCATTATAGATTCTATCTGCACAAAGATTTCCTCACCTGTTCCAACAAAAGGATCGTAAACCAAATCATCAGCCTTTACTTTGGCATGATTGGCCATGATGAAAGAGAGGCCAGCGTCCATACTAGTGTTCCCAATGAAATGTCTCTTCTTCACACTGTAAGAGCGAATTAATTCTCTCTGACCATCTGCAATCTGAAGAGAAAACTTATTTAACATTTAAGAGTTGATACAGTATGTTACCTTATATTTTAAGGACATCATTCAGCTTTAGTATCCAGGGCACAAATCAAGCATTTTACAAATCCATACAGTTGTCAAATGTGAAGCCCTGTAAACCAGCACAGAAACATTCTGAACAATTATATATCTGGAAAGAGCTGCTCACCCATCTCCCAAAGTACAAATGGAAAGGCTCCTCTGGGATGTCATTAGGATCAGAGCCATAATCCTCCAGCAAACAGAAAATATGTTCTGGATCCTTCAGATTGACTTTCCCTTCAAATGGCAGGAAGTCTAGAGCCTGTGGCAAAAATGCATTAAGTTAAAGGGTTAATTCACCCAAAAAATTCTGTCATCATTTACTCACTCTCATGTCGTTCAAAACCCTTAAAGGGTGATGCAACTACATTTCCTCTCTCAAGATCCATAAATGTACTAAAAACATATTTAAATCAGTTCATGTGATACAGTGGTTCAAAAAACAAAATAACGACTTATATAGTGATGGCCGATTTCAAAACACTGCTTCAGGAAGCTTCGGAGCATTATGAATCTTTTGTGTCGAATCAGCGGTTCGGATTGCCAAAGTCAAGTGATTTCAGCAGTTTTGCAGTTTGACACGCGATCCGAATCATGATTCGTCACAAAAGATTCATAACGCTCCGAAGCTTCCTGAAGCAGTGTTTTATAATCGGCCATCACTATATAAGTCGTTATTTTGTTTTTTTGGCGCACCAAAAATATTCTTGTCGCTTTATAATATTAATATTGAACCACTGTACTCACATGAACTGATTTAAATATGTTTTTAGTACATTAATGGATCTTGAGAGATGAAATGTCATTGCTGGCTATGCAGTCCTCACTGAGCCATCAGATTTCAACAAAAATATCTTAATTTGTGTTCCGAAGTTGAATGAAGGTCTTACGGGTGTAGAACAGCATGAGGGTGAGTAATAAATGACGTTATTTTAATTTTTGGGTGAACTAACCCTTTAAAACTTTCCTTCATCTTCTGAACACAAATGAAGATATAATGAAATCTGAGAGCTTCCACTTTGACGCTTCAAAAAATTCATAAAATGATCATAGATTTCATTTAAAATATCTTAATTTGTGTTCCGATAATGAACAAAAGTCATGGTTTGGAACGACATGAGAGTGAGTAATTAATGACAGGATTTTCAGTTTTGGGTGATCTAACCCTTTAAGACATTAAACATTTTCAGTTGACGTTGATACTAAATTAACACCAATTATGGATTGTAAGCCACAGAATCAGGTATTCAAAACATACAAACATGTAAAATACAGCAAAATACTTACATCAATCTTTTTGATTCTGTCCTTAAACTCTAATGTTTTGTTGAAAGTGTAGACATTGATCTTATAAGTTGAATTCTGTTGTAGATATGGAGCCTGTGAAAAATTAATACAAGAGACAGTTTATTCAGAAATACACCCTGTAAATCTCAAGGACACATTTTACTTTATTGAGAGGGAAACATGAACAAACCATGTTTTCTGCTGGATACTCCAACAGTGACCTCCTCAACTCGTCTGTTGTTTTTCCATGACCCCAAAGTTCAAAAGCAGACCTGGAAATCAATAGTAAACTTTACATAAATCCAGTAATTTTCATAATTATCACTGTATTTTTTTTTAAATTATGGCTTATTTTAGTAACACTTTACAATAAGGTTTCATTTGTCAATGTCAGTTAATGCGTTAGCTAACATAAACTAACAATAAGCATTATATTTTTTTGCAGTATTTATTAATCTTTGTTAATAAAAATACAATTGTTCACTCTTTGTTCATGCAGGTTTACAGTGCCTTAAAAGGATATTTCACCTAAAAATGAAAATTCTGTCATCATTTACTCATCCTCAAGTTGTTCTAGACCTGTATGAATTTCTTTCTTCTGCTGAAAACAAAAGAAGATATTTTGAAGAATATTGGTAACCAAACAGTTGATGGGCCCCACTGACTTTCATAGCATGGAGGGAAAAAAAATACTATGGAAGTCCATGGGGTCCATCAACTGTTTGGTTTCTGACATTCTTCAAAATATCATCTTTTGTGTTCAGCAGAAGAAAGAAATTCATAATGTTTTGGAACAACTACTTTTGATTTTAAAAGTGTAGTAAATGGTGAAATTAACATTAGGATAATTAAATGATGTAGAAATATAGTTCTTTGTTAGTTCATGTTAACTAAAGTTAATAGCAAATGAAACCTTATTATAATATTATATTATACTTATTATAACAATTATAATATTGATCTTTAGCCAATCATTGACTACATTCAAATATGTCCTGATTAGTCAGTATTGGGTCATAGGGTCAAGGAATCATATGCAAAGTAACTCAAAATTTCGGTATAAATATCGCCGAATAAATGCAGTTAGATTAATATTTATAATAGTTTGTCATCCTGAGCATTTTACATGCACCTTAAATAATAAAATATTACAACCTACTTGCCACAAACCGTCCTGGACATGACACTCCGTATATCATCTTCTGATAAGCCATTTAGTTGCCAAAAGGGAGACTTATGAGGAAAAAGTTAGAATTGTTAGAAATTAAATTATTTATGACAATTACTTGTGTCAAGTGAAAAACAATTTTGGCATTACCTTTTCAATGAATGTTTCTGATGTATCAAATGGCTGGTTCCTTAGAGACAGCAATGCTTTTATTTCCTGCAAACAATAATTCAAATAGCGATTTATGAATGTGTACCAAATATAGTTCGATCTTAGACTCAAATTAAAATAATTAACTCTACAATACTGAATTGAGCTGTGCAAAATAATGTATGAATAATGAGCTCTTTAGTTCAAAACACACTCTTGACAGATTAATCCAATAAAATAAACATTTTGACACGAAGGTCTGAGTGTACTGAAGGTTTACAATTTGTACCGGTAATCTAAAATCGACGTTATCATGTGCCAGATGAAGTAAATATTGTCTGCACGCCCGACCACAGTGGAGCGCCATGTTTGTGTGCAACATTCAACATCATCCGATGGGCATATTGTGCTCGTAACAACAGTTCCAATTTGGCATCCCCGTACGTAAATCGCCTAAGCGAAAATCTCCTAAAGGGATTAGATATTTGTAGTTTTCAATGCCTGTTTTAACTAAGTAAAATTAAGTAAATTGCCTGTGTGCTCGAAAGAACTGTCTGTTCGTGAAAGCCGAATCATTTCCCTTATGTTTTATGTGTATAGTCTTTACGATTTAGTGTCACCTGATAATATCTTTTAATCTTATTTACACACTCATTAACTTCTTAAGGGGATGAAATCGTCCCTGTCATTGGTTCATTATCTCGTACAGTGACATGATTCTCATGCTCTCATTGGTTAGTTTACACATCAATCACTCTCACAAGAGGTCAGAAAAGTATCCACTGCACAACTTGTAATGTATCCACTTCCATCGGAGTTACAGCATGACAGCCACCTACAAGAACCCAAACAAGGGCGGTAAGGTTTTATTATAGTACACTTAACGTGTGATGTATATATTTAGATGTCTAATAAATCTTTGTAAAGTCGACTGCATCGTTAAACTGCGCTGTCATAGACTGTCTCTATCAATTTTACACTGTGTTGTGTTCTATGTAAGTTTCGTATTGTTGTATAGCCTATATGTTTTGTATATTGTGCGACTTTTAAAATATAATTGGAAAAAAAATCTCATAATTCTACTTTATAAATCCTTCTGTATTTTGAGAATGAATTGTTATTGAGAACAAATTCAGTTTCTCAATTTGAATTGAATTCGAATTTAGGTTGCACTGCAGAATTGTAATTCAAATTTGACGACGTATTATTAAAATGGAATAAAATATCTCCAGTTTTTTATAATGATAATAAAGAAAAAAATCAGTATGAATATGGGATATTTCCATAAACAGTTAATGTTAATTGATACATGTAATTAAACATAGTAATAATAAGCAATGTTTTAAATGTCGCTAATAAAAATGTGAATTTAATTTACATATATATCCGGTTATTTATCATTTTTCCAGAAAGCATTATTTTACCCCTAGGCCTAGGTCTTTTTATATTTTAGGTTTTCATTTTATTTTTTAATACATTTTTGTTTTTTGTAATTTTTAATGTGCTTTTGACATTTTTATTCTATTTTTTTTTTTACTTTATTTGTATTCATTTTAATTTTAATTCAGTTTTAGTTTTTATTTACCTCCAGTTAGTAATTTTAGTTGCTTCATCTTAAACATATTTCAGTTATAAACCACTTAATTTTTGTTTAGTTGAAGTTTTTCATCTAATATTTATATTTTATTTTATTTCAGCCTTATTTCAATGAACAAAAATGTTTTTAGGTTTAGTTAACGATAATACCGTGTCCTGGAAGATTTTTTCTTAAATTTCAAAATGACAGTAGAACACTTGTGTGGTTCTACCTCAAATTTTGAGATCAGTATTTATTTTATAGTCTATAAATTAATATATCTTTATGATATAGTTTAGTTTAAGTGCACAGACTAGTATTGATTACATTGGGTCAGTCTTACTTGTAGACTTCATGAGGCTTTAAGTTATTTAAAGCCTGTACGACATGCAATCTTCTCACTCGCAGCCTTTGTTGTGCCAACAGTAAAGCATGCTGAAAACTAGAGCCGTCCTGTGAGCCAAAGGTCACCATGGAGACGGATGAAGCACCTGTGCAGCATAAAGACGACAGGGAAGAGACCTGCACCGTGTCTGTCAAAGGTCTGACAGAGAACTGGCAGAAATGGTCCAATGACCATTGTGAGTATCAGAAACAAAATCCCTTCAGCAACGGCAAGGTGATTCCTCCGCAGATCCAGCGAGGACAGGAGGGCTACGGTAGGCCTTTAGAGGGCTCCAAAACAGAGCAGAGAGGAAAAGACGCCCACTCCCATATCAGCAGAGAGGTCACAGAGCTCTGCCAGGTCATTAAGGAGATCGGAGAGAGCGGAAATGAAGGCAGGACGTCCGTGCGGTTCGGGATGCTGTTTGAGAGATACGTCACCATCTCTGATAAACTAGTGGGAGTTCTGCTGCGGGCGCGTAAGCAAGGGCTGGTGCACTTTGAAGGAGAGATGCTGTGGCAGGGGAGAGATGATGAAGTCCTCATTACCTTGTTATAGTGATTTAGAGCATTGATGGACACCATGTGCCTGCCTCAAAGTCAATATAGTGTGGCGCAGGTATGACATCAGAACCCGGAAGTCTAATTCGCCCCTGGTTCCTTCAAGATTTTCCCATGGGGTTTTATAATGGGGTTTTTCAGTTTCTGAGTGAAATAAAGCCTGTGGTAAACATAAGTTGATGATACTTCGATGTTTTGTTCTACAACTTACACTGCATACACTCAAACCCCAAGCTGTCTTATCTAGTTACTTATTAAATACGCATGACTTCCTGGTTCTGACGTCATACCTGCACCACTCAATTTCTGTCCTACATTGCTTTATAGGCATCCATTTTACTTGAACATGGGTTAGGAGTCAGTTTCCCGGCCAAAGAAACTATTGCTAATGAGATTTAAACTGCGTGTATTGAAGCTAAATGTGTCATTTCTGTACCATGACATGGAACTGGAAAAATAATGTTTTCAAAGAAGATTTCAAAACAGTCTTGTCTTCATTGGTCAACCAAACAAGTAGCCTCGCCTCCGTCTTATACTATTGGTTATGAGGGGCTGCTAAAAAACATAGCAACAACTTACACTTTTCACATGTTACTGCTGAAAAAAAAAAAACTTAAACAAGCCTAAAATGGTTTGCTGCTCTTTATTGGTTTATATTTGCTGGTTTTATTAAGGTTTTGAGTACTCTTCGGCTAGAGGTCAAGTTGGGAGAGCATCTTAGATTGGTTTAAGTTTTTTTTTTTCCCGCAGCAGGAAACCCTACAAATGACTCATTTCTGGATATCTCTAGACACTAAACTGTGATGGGATAAAATTTATCTTGGAAAATTACAAACATTCATCTTTAAGTGAATGCCTACAATAACATTGTAGTGTTGACAGGCCATATTACTCAAACCATAATCACAGTTTTGCCATCACTTTGATGCACAGTGTTAAGTCCCATTAACACCAAGAACGATAATGATAAAGATAACCATAATGATAAATATTAGGGCTGTCAAACGATTAATCGCATACAAAACGAAAGTTTGAGTTTGCCTAATATATGTGGGTGTACTGTGTGTAATTATTATGTATATATAAATACACATTCATGTATATATTTGAGAAATATTTACAAGTATATGTATAATTTATATTATATATATAAATAAAATATTTTGTACATAACTTATTTCTCTTAAATATATACATTAATTTGTGTTTATTTATATATACATATTAATTATACACAGTACTCACACATATATTATGCAAACTCAAACTTTTATTTTGTATGCGATTAATCGTTTGACAGCCCTAATAAATATATAAACAGATATATACACCAACGAATGATAAAGGTGTTTGCTCGAATTGTGAGCTCTTTAAATCAGGATGGATTCTGATTGGTTGTCGATGTTATCTTTTTATCAGCTGGAAAAAAATTAGTTCTGAAAGTAATTCCAAAGATACCATTTCTCTGTACATTTATCGTTGTGGTGTGGACTCTGCTATTGTTTTATATTTAAAATGATTTTTAGAACTATATCTTTATCATTATCGTTCTTGGTGTGAATGGGCCTTTAAGGTACACAATGAATTACTATTGAAACTTTTAAAAATGTTTTCTATTTATAATAGAATATTTTTTTTCGTATAACGAATTACAAGGAAATTACAAGTATTGTCTATAAAATACATATTGAATTGTTTGTATGGGGTTGCTTTGAATTTATTATAAACATAATTATGGTCAAATTAAAGTGATCATGTATTAGTTTCGAAGCACAAACTATTAAAAAGCAGACAACACATGTAGGTTATAATTTATTTTGTTTACGGACATCATACAGTGCAAATACAACTTTACATCAATCAATAATTAAATACATCAGAGGCATACAGGCCTTATATCTATACAGTACAATCTATGTCATAGCATAAACTGAGTTAAAACATTTCATTTAGTTTTATATGAAGGAAAACAGACTTGCTCATCACTGATGCAGTACAGAATGACAAAACACTGCCGTATTCTGATGCTGAAATCATTCAGTAGTGGATTTGGCCAATGCTAAATCCAATTATTGAGATTAATTGCCATTTTCAGTTTGTTCATATTTCTTTGTCATTACTTTGCATCCTTAAAAATCATATTATTTGAGTAAAACTGAAAGAAGCCCAACTGTTCACCATAAAAGATTAATGATTCTGTCAAATGTATCAATGTCATTACTATTCAGCATGCTTTTTCCCCCCAAATCAATTCAAAAGTAGCTCCAAATTTGATTGGCCCGTCTAGCCAACAATATAACTAACTAATGAATGTAGCATTAATGAGTATTATAACCCCGGAGCACTCCTCTGTGGCCTTTTGTCATCACAAACAGATTGACTTGGACTGTTGTTATGAGTAAGGCTCTGGGCATCTCGAACATTAATGTATTTTGAGTTCCTCTCACTTCCTGTACATTTAGCTCATAGAGTTCAGCCTTTGGAGTAACTGGTCTGCCTGAAAAATGAAAACAAGAGTTAGCTATACATTTGCATTCTCCAAAGCAAGGACAATTCTACAATTCTTCTATTACTTAAAATATAAAGAAAAATGTTATAGTGTTAGAATTGGTAATTTCTCCACACAGATCCATCCAGCAGTATCTGCTAGAGCTGGTAAAAGGTTTTCATTCCCCTGCCACTGTAGCTTGTCCATTTTAATTTAATACAATTTGCTTGTTCCAATTACATGACAAAAGGTCTCATTCAACAGGCGTAATAAATGGCAACGTCTTGCTATGCTCAGAAAACATTTTGTTTGTTAATGCATCAATAACCTGCTCCAAGGGAATGTGATTATTAGTTTTAGTGGATGTAATTTACTTAGAAGATAAGGGGAATAGTGGATTGTATTGTTGGGTGGTTAATTTGATTGCTTACTGTAATGAACCAATACGAGTTTAGCCTGTAGACCAAGCGTGACATGAAGCCCATCTGACTGACGGGTGCGAGAACATGGAGATGCAGATGTGTGACAGAGCAGAATGGAGGCCAGTGGAAACCAAACCTTGGAAATACGATTAACATGTCAAAATTGGTGTGCTG
Organism: Hypophthalmichthys molitrix; assembly: GCA_037950675.1. Classification (NCBI taxonomy): domain Eukaryota; kingdom Metazoa; phylum Chordata; class Actinopteri; order Cypriniformes; family Xenocyprididae; genus Hypophthalmichthys; species Hypophthalmichthys molitrix. The sequence continues at coordinate 17,259,046 of CM075507.1, forward strand.
CATGATTTTACTATAACTGGCAAAGTATTCAATGTTTTATCCATTACCTAACATCATTTAAATCAGTTACATTGTTCTTCTGAAGCATCTCTTTCCCCATCTCCACCATCTTCTCCACTAAAAAACACAAAAATAGAGTTTACATAGATGACTGCGTAGTCAAACATGCTGTGTAACTAAATTGGGAATTTTGACTATTTGTAAATGGTAAAACTGACTCATTACTTCTGATTGTTACTGTAAAAAGGCTCCAGAATAGCTACTGTCAAAAATGTCTAAACATTTACACCAGTCTCTGATAAATCACAGCGTTTTTACCTAATGGTACATGCTCTTTTCTGAGAGATTTACAATTGCCAACATGTTTACTTGGCACAACCAGATAGTGATGAGGAGCTCCAGGGTGGATATCTCTGAAACAGGAAATAGTCTCATCCTGAAAAGAGAAAGGTTTTATTTAAAATAAATAACAGTGATGGAGTCTAATCATTTTTGTTAAAAGTTAGGCTATTTGTAATTATTTTGAAAGCACTTTTGCAATTTCTGATGTTTTTAAATGTGCTTAACATAAACGTGACTTAATAAACAACAAAACATTGAATTATTGAAATACCATATCAAATGCATATTAATATGCACAATTTCTTTATTAGTATTAGTAATAATTTACTATGCGATGAGGACGGCTGTGCAAATTAATCACATAGCTATTTTTTGTAGTAAAAATATTCTTTAGTAACTATGGAACTACAGTAACCTTGATACTTTTTTTTTTTTTTTTTTTTTTGACAAAGTAAAAATGAAAGGAAATACATGCATTACAGAGTCGGTGTATTACTTCACGCAAAAACTGATTTCATGTAACATTTCGCATTGTGATCTTTAGCTTCGTCTTATCGTCATACATTATCTTCACTTATCTTAGATAAAACACTGACAGCACACTCACGTTGTGCAGGAGCTCAGTTCCCATCTCCCCCTTCACGATTTTACAGAAAATACATTTTTTGTCATATCCAACATCATCAGTGTGATTCGATGTGCCGATCTCAGGTGTCGGCGTGTTTATTTCGGCCGCCATCTTCAAAGCGTGAAGTCAGCGCTAATTACATCACGAGCACGAGCTTCACGTCATTTCAACATACAAGTCCTCTGAAGAAGAAATATGCTGATCCTTTGTGTAAAATTACATTATTAAGACAAATTGTTGTTTTTTGATATTTTGTATACAAAACATTAATATTAAGATATTACATGGAAAAAATATAGTTTTTATTAAATCAATATCTTTTTTTTAACCATTATTAGAATATAGCCTACAATAAATATTTTTATTCGGTTTACTTCAGTCAGCAAACTAAATATTCTTACAAAGCAGTTTTACAGACAATATTGTCATCCAACCAGTGAGCAAGTGACAATGGTGCATGAGGAGAAAATACATAATAATTGGACAATTTGAAATATTTATAAATAGGCCTATCAATCATTATGCCTATCAATATTTTTTTTTCCCCTCATTACCTGATGTGGATGTCAAAATCAAACCCTGCAGTGAATACAAAAGAAACACTGAATATTTTATAGGTTTAACATCATGTTCCTGTTGCTTCATCTAATGCTAGACATTTATTCAGTTCATAGTCCTTATGAATTTATATTCTGAAAAATCAGAAGAATTTCTTGAAATATTATTTCTGATTATATGAAATATTTTCCATTCAGCTGTGCAGTATTACATATTTCTATGCTTCTAGCCGTTTCAGAATATTTTTTCATATAATATTGTCAGAACCTATAGAGGTTCTTTAGCTTTGGTTTTACATTTATTTTGTTTTAATGGTTCAAAAAATCCTTACATTTCCTCTTGTTCTTGTATTTTGTTCTCACAAAACTTAAAGCCTAAAATAGTCTCACCAAAAAGGGATGATTTAGACAAATAACAAACTCACACAATAGTCACACAATATTTCCCATTCAGCTCTGTGCAATATTACATATTTCTAAGCCTCTAGCAGTTTAAAATTTTTCATATGATATTGATGATATTGTCAGAACCTGGAGAAATGTATTCATTCGCTTTGGTTTCACCAGTATTTATTTTAATGGTTAAAAAAAAAAATCCTTATAGCCCCTTTTGTTCTTTTTGTTTTTAAAAGTATAACCTAAAAAACTACAGTCTTACCAAAACATGTAAAAATGCAAGTCGAATTTGAAGAGTCATATTCATTTCTGTAGTAACCGACAGCATGTCACCAATGTTTTTTATAGAGCTTAAGATGTATAAGCTGAAAAAATTAGATTAATTTATAAAATTGTATTTGATTAGTTGGGCATCTCAAACAGCAATGGCAGAGACACAGCTGTGTTATTTTTTATTTACGGCCTATGTCTATGAAATTCTATTACACTGTCTTCTTGCAGCCAGTGCAGCAGTTTTTGAGAAAAATCTCCCTGCAGAATAACTCAGACGAAGCTCCCGACCGGTTAAAGGTTACTAATCAAGAGAGGCAGAAAGGATAAGTGAGTGACAACACACAATGTTAAACTGCTCTGTTTAGCGGGTCAGCCGAGCAATTAATCCTGAGCACTCCAATATGTCAGGACGCCACATTTACCACCTTAATGTATGCAAATTATGTCATTAAAATGCATGTTCATGTTTAGTCTCTAAATTAAGAGCTCATTTGCACTCCCAACAATCCAGAGATTCATTATTACAAATTACAAAAATAATAATGACTCAAGACATCAAATTTACTCTCCTTGTACACCCTCCCCTATTTACATTATGAATGTGAAAATAATTTATGTGACAATCAACAATTTGCAGCCACTGTATTGGAGGTTGTCAGCTGGCCAAAGCTATTATGTTATCTCTTGTTCTGCGGCTCCATATGATAAATAATGTGCCAGAAGATAACTGTATGCAATTACAGTCTGCTATGGTATTGTAGGAATGCAAAGGATTGGGAAAAAAAAACAAAAAAAAAAAACAACAAAAAACATAATTACTGATAACTGAGAGAACTGGCAAATGTGGGATGTAGAAGATGATCGTGATGTGAATGGAAAATACAAACGCCTTAGAAATAACTGGGAAAATATGAAGTTAAGCGCTGGCAACAAACAACGTCTCTAAATGATTCATGACCAAAATATCAACTCCAGCATTGAGGAAGTCGATGTTTTGTCCTGAAGAGGTTGTAGAATTATTCATGAGGCATCGGCTTTGTAAATAGATCCTGTTGATTAAAATGGAGGAAGTTGGGGGGTGGTGACAACTGCAAATCATGAATCTCTGGAGAGAGAGAGAGCTATACATGAAGGGAAAATATTTCTTTAATCATGTTCTGCCCTACTTCCAACTTCCTCTTTCATTCCATACATCCCGCTGAGAAGACTGCCATTGCCACTGGTCACCGTCACACATGGCTTTATGAATCTGAAATCGGCCTGTGTATCCGAATGAAATTAAATGGCCAAACCTTGACAAATAACATGCTTGAGAGGTTAAGAGGCATTTTATGAGAAATATAATCTGCTTTCTTTGACTTTTCACCTCTGCTTGTTTCTGCAGTATATTCAAAGTCAATGTGAATTGCTGTTCGCAATCCAACTTCCGTAATGTGATGTATTGCAAATGCAAACAAATAGTTTGCCAAAATAATGCTTATAAAATAGCTATTTGGATTTTGGTTAACATTATCTGACAGTCTGTGTGGAGGTTAATATATATATTGTACACAATAAATCTTTCTTGAGCAGCAAATCAGCATATTAGAATGATTTCTGAAGGATCATGTGACACTGAAGACTGGAGTAATGATGCTGAAAATTCGGCTTTGATCACGAATAAATTACTTTCTAATATATATTCAAACAGAAAACAGTTAAAAACTGTTTTAAATTGTAATAATATTTCACAATATTACTGTTTTTACTGTATTTTTAATTAAATAAATGCAGCCTTGGTGAGAAGACGAAACTTCTTTTAAAAACATTAAAAATCTTACCGTATCCAAACTTTTGACTGGTATATATATATATATATATATATATATATATATATATATATATATATATATATATATATATAACTGAAATTAACACTGTTAAAAGAAAATGCTTAATAAACTGCTGCATAGGAGCGTCGCGCGCTGTGACTCTGTGTTGCTTCAAGCGCATCATTCTACACACGGGATGCGCAAGTGCTTTGTGCCGCTGTGTATTGGAGCCTTTATAATATTTTTGCAGAATGAAAGAATATTAATAGCCTGTCTTGTTCTCTCCTACCTATAATATGTTGCTGCTTCATTAAAAAGCTGCGCTATACATTTAAAAGAAATGTCTTTTAATTTTATTGAATATAGGCCTATATACAAAATATACACAATATATACAACATTTCCTTGTTTATCAGTTTTTTGACATTACACGTTTTAGCACAGAAGCCTTAAATTCCTCAACTGTTGTCATGTCATAAGCTGTCATTAGATTACTGTGTGATTTTTTTATTTGTGGATGTTCCAGTCAGGGTGCAGGATGTAACATTCTGAAATAATTGTTTATGTTATATAATTTGGTTGCAGTTGTGAGTTTAAAAAAATGTAATTGGTAGTGTAAAATAGGCACATAATATCATAATATTGAAATATTGACTTATATACCCCTGAATCAAATCGAATCGTATTGTATCTCAGAACTTTTTTGAGGTATCGGAAAATATCATATCGCTGACTATGAGAATCGATATTGTATCGAATCATGACGAACTGTCCGATTTACATCCCTAATATCTAACAAAATAATTATATTTCAAATAAATGCCGTTTTTTTTTTTACTTTCTATTTATCAATAAATGAAAAGTATCATGGTTTTCACAAAAAAATTAAGCAGCACAGCTGTTTTCTACATTGATAATAATAAGTAACGCTTTTTGAACACCAAATCAGTAAATTTTAATGATTTCTGAAGGATCATGTGACACTAAAGACTGGAGTAATGGTGCTGAAAATTCAGCTTTGCAATTACAGGAATAAATAATATCTTAAAATACATTAAAATAGAAAACTGTAATTTTAAATTGTAATAATATTTCAGAATATTACTGTTTTTTTTATCAAATAAATGCAGCCATGGTGAGCTATATATAGGCTATATAACTTTTTAATTACTTTGTAACATCATGCACTGATGAATCATTCACAATGTGACTGGAATAAGTAGAAGTAAACGGGGTCATATTTATTTCAAGTTGACTTAAATCGTTAAAAAAAAAAAAAAAAAAAAAAAAACTCGGTGCCATCAGCAATTAGTATTGTCGTCAGGATGTCATTTTCCTGTGGCTCTAGAGTGAGTCACTTGGCATTTACGGCTAACGTTATTGTCTCAATACAACTTTTCTTCAGCAAAGATGGCAGAATCATGCACCAGCTGAGTATTTTATGTTAAAGTATTTTAACATCAAAAAAATACCTGCAACACGAACAGGTTAGGTCAGTATTGCCAAATTCTGCCAACAGGAGGCAGTGTTATAACATCCTTCAGCTCAACCTTTGAAGTGTGAACAGCGTCTCACTCTCAGCTGTTTCATCCTGTTTGTTCTTTTCAAACACTTGCACTGCTAATTCTTTCCGTCAAGTATGCATGTCAGATAAACCATGGTAGATGTACTAGACCCACATCTGAGGTCATGACGTGTTTTTAAGCAGCAGTAGCGCTATCAACACATTAACTGAATTTACATAGCTGAAATGAATGCACTGTTGATGGTTATTTCTTGCATGTAGCTTCATCTGTGTCTGCTTTTACCAGACAGATATATCATGGAAATGTTAGCATAATTAAAGAGAGCAGTACCATGAAACTCTCTGTTTACTCAGCTGTCTCACTCTTTCAGGCATTTTCTCCTTCTTTTCGTTTCTCTCTGCACAGTCCATTTACTGTGGGTTTGCACATGCACCTGGTGTTCATTTCTCTCCTTCAGATCCAACACATACCACGTTTTCCTCTGAATTAATCATTGCTCTCTTTCGATTGGTTGATTGCAGCTTATGTTTGCCCAGTAATGCTGAGTGACAGTGTTGCTGATACACATGCCATATTAGGATGCCATATGTCTGTCATAAAATCAGGGTCATGAATGTGCTTTACTGTCACATGTAGGCATAAATCACCTGTCTGTTTGCCTGAAAGTTTTATAATACCTGGAGAAAGTGAATCCGTTTAGCATTCCCCACTCATCTTAACTAGTTATGCAATTAATCTGTCATTTGAAATGAAACCCTTTTGATCTAATATTCTAAAAACAAATGCATTTTACCTGCAGAATGATGTATCTGGTTAACAAAAATGTTCTAGGAATGTTATTCTAACGTTCCCATTAAATTATGAAAACATTATTTGATTTCAGTATAATATCTGAACATTCTAAATATGCTTTTTCTTGGTTATGTGAACGTTAAGGAAACGTTCCATTTTATCATTCTTCAAACAACTTTTGAAAATTCTTTGAATATTCAGAAACAATTATTATAATTTAAAAAAAAATGTTAGGTAACATTTCAGGAAATAAAGCTTCATGTAACATATAAATAAAGTTTTTGTGCTAACGTTTTTAGAACATTATTATAACTTTGAAGGAACATTCTATTAATGTTACTGGATGAACGTCTGTTCAGAACTTTGAGAGACCCTTCAGAATGTTAGCTAAATTTCTGAGAACGTTCTCTGTTAGCTGGGTATCTACCAGCAGTGGCTAAACCCTGCTTGCCTCATAGTACTGAAATATAGTTGTTTATAAGGTATGGATTTCAGTCACATGGCCAGATATCAGCCATACTTATCATGCATGACTGTATTTTCATTTTGCAAAGGGCAATCTATCATAGAACGACAGGAGATTGACAGAATACAACTTTTCTGTGCCGACAGCCCCAGTTGAGTTCCCAGCACAGAGAAGAGAGTGAAACCAAACCCTTAAAATTGAAATACTTAAAAAGTAGAACTGTATCTTGAATGTTAAAATGTAATTCCATTATACCACCAAACAGAAAATTAATGCATAATATTGACCTGGAGTTATTCCAACACTGTTGAGATGAGAGAAAAGCCTCTTATCTAGAATTGTAATTAAAAAAATATTGCCCTTTCCCAGTTTTATTGGGACTTTCTGTGCTCATTGTACGTAAAACCATTCTTACCTAAATTCAATGGGACAATTTACATAAAAATGTTTTTATGAATGATTTACACATAATTTGTTCTGCTAAAACATTTCAGCTCAATACAACTGAGAATGTACATTTGCTGCATCAGATCCAAATGCCTTAGACTTTGATGAGTTTATTGCACTGTTTCAACCACTTTGAATTGAATTACAGATGTAGAAAATTGTGAAACTTGAGCAGAAATTGTGACAAATTAAATGAATGGAGACAAAAATGTTTGTTTTGTGTGGAATATCCGGGATTCAGGATGATCCAGAATCATATTGTGCCTCACAAACATAACCTTAAATGAAAATAAATTGAACACATACACACTTATTATATCTGGCTGTATGAAGACCGATGAGCATGTTTATATGCAAAGCAGTTTGTTCAATAACATTTGGTTATGCTGCAGGATTGCACCAGTAGTTTACCAAGTGCACAGGAGTGATGTAGGACATTCAGAGTGCTGCTTCTCTTCACACTGTTCAAGGTTATCACACATCACAGTGAAATTCTCACATTCTCAATCGAAGTGAATCCCCTTGAAAAAGACCTGGATCACACACACAAGACATCTGCTACCACTTAGAGGGGTAGCACTACTAGAACTTGACATGGAACCAGAGAACAGAACTTTCAGAAACAAAAAGTCAAGGTGAACTGTGGTTAGCAAACAGTTTTAATTCCATAATGTGACATATTTCTGAGTGAAACAGGGTATTTAATATGAAAAAAGTTGGGTGGGGCTTGATTTTAACCCATTGAGAATTGATTGGATGCTGAAGATTGGAATGGAGCCAGATTAAGCTCCATTCCAATAATGATTAAGTGGTGATTGGTTAAAGGGGACCTATAATGCCCCTTTTACAAGATGTAATATAAGTCTCTGGTCTGTGAAGTTTCAGCTCAAAATACCCCACAGATCATTTATTATAGCTTGGCAAATTTGTCCCTGTATGGGTGTGAGCAAAACACACAGTTTTTGTGTGTCCCTTTAAATGCAAATGAGCTGCTGCTCCCGGCCCACTTTCCAAAAGAGGGTGGAGCTTTAACAACTCAACAACAACAAAGCTGGAGAATTTCACACAGCCAAAACAATTGTAAGAAACAGTGTTCAGCCCTTCATTGTTCAAACTGAGTCGGACACTGATGGAGAGACTCAGGAAGAAGTTACAACTTTTAGAATGCAACTAGATGTTTCTGAATGGTTAGTGGATAAATTTATGTAGTTACTGTGAAGTTGATTCAACTCATCGACTAGCACAGGGGTCTCCAAACTTGGTCCTGGAGGGCCACTGTCCTGCAGAGTTTAGCTCCAACCAGCCTTAACACACCTGCTTGAAAGTTTCTTTTATGCCTAGTAAGACCTTGATTAGCTGGTTCAGGTGTGTTTAATTGGGGTTGGAGCTAAACTTTGCAGGACAGTTTGGAGACCTCCGGACTAGCATGTGCCGTCATGTTAATCTTTTGTGCAAATCCAGTGTTGAATTGACCCTCGTTTGTGAAGCAATTTGCGAAAAATGACGGCAGGGTAACAACAATCTACTACAACAACTCTTCCTCTTCTCTAAAGCAGCCCAACATGGCCTCACCCCCTTTGTTGCATGTTCCTGGGGTCAGGGTTTATGTAAATGTTAAGGTTTGTGATGTCACAAACCCGGGAAGAAGCTCGTTGTAGTCCCTACCAGCCGTTTGTTGTAGTCCTTAAAAAGCGATTTCTGTAAAAGAAAATATCTCCCTTTGCATTGAACTAACTTTGCAGATGTTGTTTATGCTTAAGCAGCAACATTACACACTAGCTAAAGTTTAAAAAAGTGAAGCTATATATGTATATGTGTGTATGTGTATGTGTGTGTAATCATACTTTGCACAAAAAAAAACAATAATTACAAACTGTAATGTTGCTGTTCATGACTATGAGTACACATGCAGGACGTTTCACACTTTTCTCCTTCCTTCTCTATGTTTTTCAACTGTAAAATCAGCTAATGGCTCTAGCAGTTGTGTCTGCACAGGATGGCTATGGAAACACCTTAATTGTTACAATAACAAGAAACCTCAGTACAGTGGGGAAATCCACTATGTTGAAAACCGAGCTCCGTTCAGCCGGTCAAATCTGTGTTGCCAACCGAAGGCCTGTTTGAAGACTACTCATGCTTTTTTGTATTACAGCTTCGCTCCGAATGATAAAAAACTGATATGTTGTGTCAGAACAAGCAGAGCTGGAGGAAGTTGAATGTCTGGACTGCTAATTGCTTCAGAGGGCTGTCAGTGAGGTCTGTATGATTGTTATTGGTGCTCTGGGCTAAAGGCTGTGTACTGCTCCTGTGGGCCAGGCATTCCATCCTCTTGCTTTGTTTTTGCTGAGCCAATTAGCGAGCGTGATAACATCTGGTGCAAGAGGACAATGCGACTCCGTTCACATCCCCTAAGTGAGTGTCTCTCCCTGAAGCGCCGAGGGCTTGAGCAGGCATGCTGGGAAACTGGAGAAGGAATAGCATATGGCCCCAGCTACTCTGATACAGCTGAATGACTTTCTCTTTTGCTCACACACTCTCTCTTGCTCTCCAATTCTCTCACTCGCATCCTCTACCTCTTTCTATATCTGAACGCGCACACACACTTCACAGAAACACACACAGCCTGACTAAACAGGATTACTGGGAGATTTGAGAGGGGCATGGGGAGATGATGGAGGATAGCAAAAATCAGATTGAAATGCTATTTAGTCTTACGAATGCAGGAGGACATGGAGTTTTTAACGGAACCAAATGCTCGGTGCGGTATTTAACTGAGCTCTCAGTGAGGATGGAGAAAAAACAGGCTGAGAAACACGCTTCTGTCAGTTTGCTGTGTGAAAAGGAAAAATTGCTATGAGAAATGGGTGCAAATTATATGTCATTGATCAACAGTTCATAATTTAGGATGGATTATGTTCATACACCTGTGTGGTGTCAGACTGTGAAAGCACCTTTAGAGACACTGTAACAATGGATCCTAACCAGATGCGAAGCAGCAACAAGCAATTCAAAAAAATAATCTTTTCTATGTTTTTGTCCTAACCAACTGTGGCCGCAATATGCAATAAGAAACAGGGGATCCTGTTTTAGAAACGGTGTTCCATTTCTGTGACGTCACAGCTGGAACAACAACATAAAAAACTAGGCAAAAATAAAAACTCAAGCTGTTGACAGAAATGCAATATAATACACATTTTCAGTGGTGTATAAAGACCTTACATAATAACCCGTTATGTTTTCATTACTTTAGAATGAGCTATTTCTATCTACATACACACGGGTCCCCTTACGTGTTAAGTCGCCATTTTGCGCCGGCATATTTTTACAGTAGCCCTAAATGCTGTATAGAGCACGTTTCGTCACAATGTTGTTGTTCTTCTTCTTTGTTGGTGTTTTTAGAGGCAGCTTGCATCGTCACTATGTTGAATACACACGAAGAAGAAGTAGTAGTAGTCATCTGGTTTATTAGAAGCAGAGACCATTCTTTTTTAGTTAGAAGTAATAAGAATCCTCATTGCTTGACTGGCTACTCTCTGCTGTCTCAGACGACAACATCTTTGTCCTGTGTTTACGCACTGCACATTTAATAAATCCTTATTTTAAGCAAAATAAGCAAGCTGACATTCAGTACAATCTATGTCTTTCATGGTGAATATATACAAATGTCATTTACGTCATTTAGTTTGTCGAGAGATTTAAAGTACCGTTTTTGAAGTGAGTGTGCATGTGCGTACGTGCTCCGGTACGTATAAGAATGAGCCTATAATTGAATCTGGAAATAAAGCAAAATAACTGAGAAAAAAAGAGAATTAGTTCTCAGATGCCATATCTGAAATTTTTAGCAAAAAATCTAGCATTATTTTGGTCTCAAACAGATTCATTAAAATAAGTTATTACTCTACCATCTGTGTGATATCATTAACCAATGTCGTTGAACGGTTTCAGGAAACAGCCGTGACTAGCTAGTAGATTTCTTCAACGATGCATCGTACTATGGTAGTGAAGCAGCGAGTTACGTCATTGTACGGTAAACGCACCCCTGGTTAGGATACAGTTGAACTCATTCTGCAACATTGGAAGATTTATAAAACAGGTTTTGTCACTGGTTTCATTCCTGAATTAATCAGTGATTTGAACTTATCGACTGAGCACATTTTTTAACTACACAGTAACTTCTTTCTTTCTTTTTTTTAATGAATCAGTTGAATAAATGTTTTCGATGACTCACTCATAAAGTCAGTCACTTGTCTCCACCTACTGGTGTATCAATGTAACCTGCAGAAAATCACTGTAAAATCTCCACTGTCTGTCAGAAACAGGCAAACACTAGAACTAACTGTTGTAGGACCTATAATGATTTAGGCTATTTAATGACTTATACATTTCTGAAACTTTGCATATCCAGTATTATATGAAACTTGTAGTGGTCAGTGTGTCATTAACTGGCATTTCTTAGTAAAATCTTTTTTTTTAATTAGTGTAAAAAACACTGATGCATGATAGCCTATGGCTTTGAAAAAGCATTGACTCTGCAATACCACACTTTAATTTGCATTCAGCGACTGTACTGAAATAAAACAAGCGAGTATGAATTTGAAATATGAGTGACTCTGCTCGGTTATTTGCGTAATTATAGCACAGAGAGGCTTTGCCCTGATTAGACCTCAGGCTCTCTTCCCTACAAGCTCGCTGTCTGTCTTTTCTCTGTTATCAATTTGTTGGAGCAGAGTGGCGTTAAACATGCGCAGCTATCTGGGTAATTTGATCAGATCGGTAATTTAGGAATCAATCACAAATTGGATGAAAAAGGTAAACCGTTACCCATGTGACGTGTGCGCTGTCGATGTGCTGATTCGGTCACTCACGGCTGAGTGAACAAATCGTTCTTTAATTGACATTGCACTAGCTCCAAACTGTTAAAGAGCATCCGATGGGATTCTTCTGGATCTATGCACTGCATCTACACTACTAATCAAAAGTTTGGACTCACTTGACTGAATTTATGTTTCTTATAATGTTTTAGACAAATATACATTGGGGCTACATGTGCTTCTTTACACAAATTAACTATACAAAAATAATTAAAATTATTAAACCATGAGGCCACAGGAAAGGATTTGTGAATGGCATGTGAAGCAAACTGACGCTGGTAGGTCACATGATATTGACAACATGGCGAATATAGTATGTCCAGATTACATTCATACACACATTCATACTATATAGAACATACTTTTATCCAAGTAAGTACTCAGAGTATGCGATTTCGGATGCAGACATTTTGTAAATAGCCAATAAGCTTTAGTTACATATCAGCCATGAACCGTGATTAACTATTTTGTAGTCAGTTGCAAATATTCTAATTTTAGAGCACTGTAAACCTGAATAAGTTGGGCTAACTAAAAAAATTTGAGGTAATCACTCATCACTCATGCATGTTAACTACTCCTAACTTGAAGTGCTGAGTTAGCTAACTCATACATTTTGATACCAATTAAAATAAAAGATTTAGTTAATTAACTTTTTCATTTTGAGTTCTTGCAAATCAAATGAGTTATTTACTTCACTGTAAACCCTAATAAGTTGTCAGAACTCAAAAAAGTTGAATGAGAATTTTTTAAGAAACTCAAAGTTTAAGTAAGTAATTTGTTTAAGTTTGTCCTACTCAAACCAGTGCAACGAGTCATCGATATTTTTGATTCTGAGATTGATTTCTCAGTAAAGAAAGACTGAAATTTAAAAATGTATATCTTTTAGGAGAACATTAGCATATAGATGGCTTCAGAGCCAATAGGCATGGACTAAAATCCACAAAACTTCAAAACTTAAAATGCCAATGTGAGCAGTTTTTAATCTAAAAAAAGCTAAAATCTAAGATATTTAATTAACATTTTTGGGTCATTACATACTTCCTATCCTTACATTTGTGTTATATTATCATTTTGATGACTCCACTATTATTCCAAAATATGCAAAATAGTTAGATAAATATAGAATAAAGATTGAGTATGTGTGTCCAAATATTTGACTGGTGTAAGTTCTGAAGCACCGAGGCAGTAAAATCATGCACTTTAGATTCATACTATAATCTCCCAGAGTTTTGCCATGCGTTACCCATACCTCACTAATGCCTCATGGGATTGTCCACCATTTGTTATCGCCTAGATTTCATACTGACTACTGGGCTTTCACAGGAAATGATCCAGCAGTGCAACGAAACACTGAAAGAAGTGAATAGTGTAGCTTGAAACGAAGCAAATTAGGCTGTATAACATTGGCAGGTAATGTAAAGAAAAGGCCTTGACAGTTCACAAAAACCCTTCTTGAACTGTATAGTCTATCTGAACTGTAATGCAGAATTTCTGCAGGGTGAATGAAGGTCACATCTTCTTCCTGCTGTTCATGAACCTACAGTGCGTGATCACTTCTTTACCTCTGCTAAATGCTAAAAGAAAATTGTGCGCTTGATTTCGGCAGGCTGTTTGACCATATGGCCACATTCATCATGTATCAGTGCTCATTAAAAGAGCCGTCATTAGGCACCAGTGCTCGGCTGGGTGCAGCTGCCCACACCTGACAACACCCCTGATTCTCTCACCTGAAATCTGCTGTTCAGTCAGGACACTCTGTGCGTACTGCATAACAAGCCATACAGACACACACATTCACCCTGAACTGAGATCAGTTGCTTTCCTGAGTGCTCGCATAACAGCTTTACACATTCAGTGCGAAACTGCCGATGCAATGTAACGTGAGATCATAATGGGGTGGTGTGATGTAATGGTCGCTGATCTGAGGTGGTAACTGAAAGGTTGGAGGTTCAAACCCCTTAAGCAGTGCACTTAACCTTGGGTTGCTCCTATAATATGTGTGCTGTAAGAGATTTTGGATAACAGTAATGCTTTAATACTCATCACGTGTGGGTAGTATTTCTAGAGCAATATAAAGGGGGTTGTTAGGTATTCTGGGTCGTTTCTTGGTAGTCACTGGGTATTATGGGTGATTGTTAGGGCATTGCTAGGTATTCTGGTTGGTTGCTAGGGCATTTATAGGTGGTTGTTAGGGTGTTGCTATGTGGTTGCTAGGTATTCTGGGTCGTTGCATGTGTTCTGGTTGGTTACTAGGGCATTGCCTGGTGGTTGCTAGGGTGTTCTGGGTGGTTGGTAGGTAATGCTGGGGGTTGCTAGGGCATTGCTTGGCGGTTGCTAAGCATTCTGGTTGGTTACTAGGGCATTTCTAAGTGTTTGCTAGATATTCTTTGTGGTTGCTAGGGCATTGCTAGTTTGTTTCTATTTATTGCTAGGAACATTTTCTAGGTGGTTGCTAGTGTTGCTCTGTGGTTGTTAGATATTTTGATTGGTTGTTAGGACATTGCTAGGGCATTGCTAGATGTTTTGTTAGGTATTCTAGTTGGTTGCTAGGACAATTCTAGGTGGTTGTTAGCTATTTTGATTGGTTGTTAGGACATTTATAGGTTTTTTCCTCTGTAGGTATTCTGGTTGGTTGCTAGGGCATTGCTAGGTGGTTGTTAGGTATTCTGATTGGTTGCTAGGGCATTGCAAGGTGGTTGGTAGGTATTCTAGTTGGTTGCTAGGACAATTCTAGGTGGTTGTTAGGTATTTTGATTGGCTGTTAGGACATTTATAGGTTGCTACTAGGTATTTTGGGTGATTGCTAAGATATTCTAGATCATTGCTAGGGCATTGCTAGGGATTCTGGCCATTACTAGGGCATTTATAGGTTGTTTCCTCTGTAGGTATTCTGGTTGGTTGCTAGGGCATTGCTAGGTGGTTGTTACAGTAGGTATTCTGATTTGTTGCTAGGGCATTTTTAGCTGGCTGCTAGGTGGTAGTTTACTGGCCCAGGGCAGTAGAGCATACCCCAAGAACAGATCTTCCTGTCTAAAATTGCGCATGGATACAATATATGCACTTCTTTTTGTTTTTCGTAAGATCAGTGCTCGAAGTGGGCATAAAAGAAGTCAGAATTGTGATAAACTTGCAATTGCGAGAACAAAGTCAAATTGTTTATATCCCACTATTTTGATTTTATAACTCACATTTGTGAGAAAACAAGTCTGAATTGCGAGATGTAAGCTCACAATTGTGAAATACAAAAAAAGTAAAGAAGTATTTTTACAGTGTCTCATCAAAATGCCTGGCTAACATAGATAATACAGTAGGAAATAGTAAGCCATGGATTGTGATTCACAACAGACAGTGGCTTTAGGCAAGTTGCTTCTTGAAACGTATTTTACCTGATCCTGTCCCAGAGAGAGATACAACATAGGGGCCAAACCTAAAGCTAATCTCAAGAATGTATCACATGTCGGAGCTCTGCTTGTTTAGTCTCGTCCATCTCCAGCCCACACTGTTTAACTTGTGCGGTTCTCTGCATCTCACACACTGCCTCAGACGGAGAGGGAGCGCTAACATAAGGCATGTTAAATGTCTTCAGCACCAAAGCCTTGTCCCAGATGGCTGCTGGAGTATTGTTTGATTTTCCTTGTCATCAGAATGTTAACACGCATCAGTCTCACCCGACTCTTGGCATCGAATGAAGCTTGAAAGTGGATTTTCCCATCCATATACCAAACCATTATAACAGACTGACAGTGTGTGGTGTTTACAGTTGCACATTCTCACCTGTTCTTTGAATCTTCTGTCTTGTTTCATGTTTTTGAAATTCTCTTATGCTCAATAAGGCTGCATTTGTTTGACAAAAAAATACAGTAAAAACAGTAATATTGTAAAATATTTTTAATTTAAAATAACTGTTTTCTATTTTAATATACTTTAAAATGTCATTTATTCCTGTGATGACAAAGCTGAATTTTCAGATTCATTACTCCAGTCTTCAGTGTCACATGATCCTTCAGAAATTATTCTAATATGCTGATTTGGTGCTCAAGAAACATTTCTTATTATTATCAATGTTGAAAATAGTTGCTTAAAATTTTTGCTGAAACGGTGATACTTTTTTGTCAGGATTAAATTTTCTTTTTAAATTGTTAAATTACAAATGAATAATAAAAAATAATAATAATTGATTGTTACTTTTGACAGTTTAATGCATCTTTGCTGAATAAAAATATAATTTCTAAAAATAAATAAATAAAAAAAAATCCCTGACGAGGTCATCAGTAGACCAAAGATTTACCTGTCTCTATGTCTGTTTGCTTAAAGGGTTAGTTCACCCAAAAATGAAAATTCTGTCATTAACTACTCACTCTCATGTCATTCCAATACCGTAAGACCTTCGTTCATCTTTGGAACACAAATTAAGATCGTTTTAATGAAATCTCCAACGTGCATTAACAATTCTGCTCTCGCATCAACACAACATGTATGCATCATGGTGCTCCCATGAACGTGTGTTGGAGAATAATATTTTGTAAATAAAGTGGTAAATTATGTTTTTTGCGCAAAGTACTCACATTGCTTCATAAAATTGAGGTTAAACCACTAGAGTCACATGAGGGCTTTTCACACTTGATATAGTTAACCCTGGGTCATTCTAAATCATTTCATACGGCTCATACTATAATTAATCCTGGGAATTCATAAGCTACTGTTTTACACAGCATATTCCTAAACCCTGGGTTAAAGTCCTTATCTGCATATTTGCAGTGTTAGTGTTACTGACTGGACAAACGCAGCATGTGACCTGTTTACATAAAGGCTCTAGCATTGCACGTCCTCATATTACACTGACTGTAATATCAAGTGCCCAAAGCGCATGAATATAAGGCACGCGATTGGTTGTCGGTTGCTAAGCATCTAGTTGTAACATTCTAACACTGCATCATTTCACACTGTACAAGTTTGGCACCACAATGCGGAGTTAACATCGCAAAAGCGGTGCTAACCAGAGCAGGGTTTCATAACCCTGGGTAAAAAGAGGTGCTAACCCCACATCTAAATTACAAGTGTGAAATGCTCCTGTACCCGGGGTTAAAAGCGGTGTTTAGAACGACGATAACCCGGGGTTAAGTGCAGTGTGAAAAGCCCTATGGATCACTTTAATGATGTCTTTACTATGTTCCTGGGGCTTGAAAGTGGTAGTTGCGTTGCTGTCAATGGAGGAACAGAAAGCTCTAGGATTTCATTAAAAAGATCTTAATTTGTGTTCCGAAGATGAACGAATGTCTTACGGAATTGGAACAACATGAGGGTGAGTAATTAATGACAGAATTTTCATTTTTAGGTGAACTAACCCTTTAACGTGCAGGGGAAACCCTTCAAATGATCTCTATTACCATGTCTAGACCCTGAAGGTGTGAAGACAATGCTTCATTACTCATCTTGAGTATAAGCTGTGTTCATACTAGCAATGACACTCCATATATGCGTTGCATTATGCTTATCATAAGCTAACTGCAGCGAGTCGCCATAACAACAAAGTGGTGCGAAATGCAAATGTTGTGATCGAAGAGAGTCCAGTTATCCCATAAATATTTCCATAAATTACCAGGAAAGCATCAGCACCCTTAAGTAAGTTAATTAATCAAGGACTCACTAATCAGCTGCAAGAAGTAATGAGGTAAATTAAGCAAAACATGCAGAGTGGCTGGGATTTTCTCCAAAGAAGCTTGAGAATCAGTGCTAAAACACTGAACGGCTTATTATAAACATCTTCAGAATCTTCAACAAAGCTCTTTCCCATCCCGAGCCTCTTAGACTACAATGACGTGGTGTGTTATTTTACGACATGAGCTAATTGTCTCAGGGACTTGTCTTGGCAGTAGCTTCAGGTTTGTGATTGAGCTGGTATTGAGGGAAACGGTGGCTGTTGGCTGCCAGGAGGAGGTAGATTTTGGGCTGGAGCCTGAGGCCAAGACTGGTCTGTGTCTGCCCATAGTGTGCTGTTTTCTGGCAGCATCCATACAACAGAACTCCAGACATGTGGTGTTATCTGTTGAGGAGAAATATTTAATGAAGATCTGTACAATAATGTGCTCTGATCAAATCTCAGCCCATCTGAGCATCATCTAATAAGTATCTGCAGAAAATAAAAATAAGAATTAGGGGCTGTTTTTCCAAATGTAAAATCAACGTATATCTACGAGTCAAGTAATCTTAATCTTAATACATCATCAGTTCGTGACACGTTCAGTGATGTGAACTGGATTAAAATGGTGCCTAGAAAACAAAAACAATCTCTAGCCTTAATTTTAATCATGGCTTATCTAGAATAGAAAAATGAATAATAATAATAAAAAAAAAACTAAGACGATGTGTGTGGAGCAAGTGGTGGCTTGTTGTTGTCTCGCTAATTACGCCATCAGATTCAGGACTCCTACTGGTTTTAGATTTAACGTTGTTGTAGGAGAAGTCAAATCTGTGTGTTTTGATTGCAATGGTCATTAATTGGCTGCTGATGTCAAACTAACGATCAAAGACTTCAGATTTTGGCCTAGGATTCAAGGAATCTTTTAGGATTCACAAAAATGTCTCAGACGGCAAATTGTAGCCAAAATTGTACAGTGTGAATCTGGCTTTAGAGTGCAAAATTCATTTCCCACCAAATGACAAAATTATAAAATTAAAAAAAAAAAAAAAAAAGCCCCATTGAAGTTCCAATCAAGAACAGACAAGACACTTAAGTTGCCATGAAACTGCATACATGACAACCCACTGTTACCATTACTATGATGTTAAAAGTAGTTGCCTATAAATAGACTAGACACACTGCTGGCATTTTATGAATTTTGGAAATGATGGGTGTCTGCTGAAGGTAACACAGATCTTTCAGTTTGTGTTTGTAACATCCACCACGTCTCCCCTCAAAGCTGTCATGATTTAACCCAGATGAATGCAAATGATTGTAGAACCTGAAAGGCTTAAATTCTCAAGCACACGTTTACACACAAATACATACACACACCTTGACAGGTACGCAGAGGGAGCATTCTCAAAAAGTTCATTGCCACACAATATCTTTGAGAAATAAAACCCAGACAAAACTCTCTCTCCTTTATAATACATCACTTTATGCTGAATGACACTCCATTCTTTTAAAATAGAACCCAAGAATGCATGAAGCAGTTTAAATGAAAGCTAGCAATAACTCATCACCTCTGAAATGCATGGCTGATTCATATCATACATTTTTAAAGGATTTGGGGCTCTTTGGGGATTTTAAAATGTTTGGTAAGTCATTGACAAAACAATTAAAGAGTGGCCAGAAATGTACTCTTTTAATAAATATATTGAATTAACATAATGGTTGTTCTAAGGTAATTCTGAGGATGCCTGTTAATATTAGACACAATCTATGTGTGTTTAGTTTAATTTTCATGGACATTTAGTTTGTATTCCTCAGTTACCTGTGTCCCTTTGTCCTAATTTCCTGCCAGTCCTTAGTTGCCATAGCAGTTCATTCAATCTGTACACCTGGGGCCATATTCACAAAACATTTTATCTAACCAATAAGAGTTCTCCTAAATAGCAGTAAAAGTTTTCTCTTAAAACCTTCACAAAGCTGCTGAGACAAACTTTTACTAAGGAATAGACAGAAGTCTTAAGCTAAGAGTAAGGGCGGGGTTGACTTCGTTGCTATGGATGATGTGAACACGCTTACTAACTATGTCCACGGTGATTGGCTGATGGGGGAGGGGTCTCTGTCAGCGATTTAATCATAGAAATATTGTAGAATGAGGTATCATGTTGCCATATTTTCCTGGGACCCGGGAATAGACTTCTGTCCTCTGTAGTGGACATTATATTTTAGTGATTTTCTCTGACATCATACATGTCACAGTTTTAAGTCTGGATGTCCTGTAAAGAGCACATTCGGGGCTTTGCAGAGATACCAAATTTTTAGAGGTTTCGCCATGACAACAACAACTTCTTGGTCTTTAAATATGACTGAAAATGAAAATTAGCACTCTTATGGAAATATGATAATATTTTGTAATTATCATTTAAATCGGATTAATTTTCAAATTGTTTGTTATAAATCAACATCGCAGGAAAATGTTATGGGGTTTCAAATCAAAATATGACTTTCTGTTACGGACATTGATTTCATACATGACCTCTGTAGAGGACACCAGGACTTAAATTATGTTTATCAGGCATTTTAGGAGATACAAGTGAATAGGGAAAGAAATTATATATCAATATTCCTATTAATTATTAGATATTATAATGAAAATGTTGCCAATTATTACTCCCATTATTACACTTCTTTTTTCATTACATTGCTGCTCCAAGAACACATTAATATGCAAATTAGATACAGTGTATAGATGCATTGTATTGAATGGGAAAATCCATGTATGACTATTTTACCCACACATTGCATAAAGTAAAATGGTATATCGATTCATTCCGTTATATCTTTCATAACATAGTTGATAATCATCTTTATACAAAGTTTGGTTAAAAACAATCCTGAAGCCTAAATATTGATTGGTGCTTAAAAAAGATCCCACTGTTTTTGCCTATACATGTCATTTCATGCCATGTTATTTTTTAAACAACTTAGTCCTGGTGTCCACTACAGAGGACATAGCGTAACATATGAATAAAATATAATTTTTCAAAAATGTTATTTTTTAATTTGTTTTTTATGCTCTAAACAATATAATGACGTGAAAAAGGAGAATATTCAAATAAAGGTTTTAAAATGTATGCTAAGTGTCACTAATTAAAACTAGTATATATTCAGCTATTGTACATGTCACGTGAGAGAGAATGCAGAATTCAAACTACAAATGAAGTTTCATAAAGTTTGGGAAGAGCGCGTTCAAATGGTCTATCTAATCAGCTCGAGAAAGCTGACTCACCAATAGTTTTCTGCATCCATCCGCCACCCCTTTCCTCACTCTTGGCTGGGGATACAGGGGAGAACTCTGGGTTTGGGCTAAATTCCAAGCTCGGAATCATCCCCTCGGAAAGCACGCCAAATACGCTTATTATATAGATTTTTTACTCTATTAGATCATTTGTAAGTGTGAACTCATGAAAAGAACTGCCACAGGTAATCAGACATTATTTATTTATTTATTAAAGATTTATTTTTGGCATTTTATCGTAGATTCAAATGTATAAATCACAATATGTATTGCATATATGAAAAAAGGTTCAGCACCCAAGGTTCTATCGCTATTGCCTCAATGCTGTAGAGTGTCTTTGGGTGGATTGCTGAGGCAGATTGGCTGCAACGGCCATTAGGACTGTTTGTGATTTTGTCTTGGTGACTTAGACAAAAGTCCTCTTGACTACTAACGTTTCACAGATTTAGGAGCTAGTTTTAGTGCTAAAATGCTTTGCGAAATACTCTTAAGGGGCTTTCACACTGGCAGTTTAGTTTGAAACGGGGCGCGGTTCGCATGAAAAATCGCTAATTTGCGCTTTGTGAGTGCAATCAGAGCGGCAAATGAATGGTAATCAGGTCTCCTCAAAATAGTCTCCTCAAAATGGTCTCCTCAAAATAGTCTACAAGCAGCGGAAAACCGTCTACATGCGACCACCTTGGCTCCTCCCTCCATCACTGCCACCAAGGGTCGCCTCCTTCATGGCCGTCTCCTGGGTTGCTCTGGAATCTCGTCAGCCATCCATTCCTTCTTGGATCCTGCCACCATCCACTCCTCCATGGGCCTCCTCCTGTATTCCTCAGTTACCTCTTCCTTTGTCCTAATTTCCCGCCAGTCCTTAGTTGCCATAGCAGTTCATTCAATCTGTACACCTGTTCATCATTTAGTTCATTATCCTTGTACATTTAAGTTCCTCTTTGTGGTCCATTCAGTTGCCCGGTATTGTTGTGTAAAGTGTTACATGCTGTCACGTTATCTGTAAATCATCTGTGGATTACCTGAGTTTGTTTTATTTAAAAACCCCTTTTTGTTATTTAAACTCATTTGGACTTTTTTCATCTGGACTAAACGTTACAATATTTCACTCCATATATATGTATATATGTATATGTATATATATAAATGTATGTATGTATGTATGTATGTGTGTGTGTGTTTAAACAGTTAAAGTGGAACAGTGTTTTAAGGCATTATGGGAGACTTTTTTGCTTGAGAGTGCTGTGGTCTGTAATTAAGACTTCAAAGACAGATGTGGGCAAGACGTAGACCACATGGTGGCAAATCAGACAGGAATTGTAGTGAAGCATTTCTTAGAGGGGAGTGATCCTTCAAGTGGCGGTATGATCGGAGAGAAAGTAGAGAGATAAATGGAAGGGGACTCCCAAGACCAAAGCTGTGATTGGGACAAATTAGTTTGGATTCTGAGGACCAGCTGCAGGGGTCTTTTTCACACTCACACACACACATTTTTCACACACAGACACATACGCAACAAAATTGCTGAGAGCTGCTGCTGCTGAAAAGGCAAGTGGAGCAGGAAGCCGGTCTATGAGGCGAGAGATTTTGGCAGAGATTGTGTATTATTCAGGTTTTGATTGTGACATCTGCGGCAATGGTGACTTAATCTTTGCTGCTCTTCGCTTCAAAATCGCTGGCTGCTCAACGCCTTTTCAAAGTTGCGTTAGATCCCATCTGAAGAGAAAAATGTGACAGCTGCTAACCCCCCCTTCCTTTCCCATGGAGAGTCTGTTGCATGATGGAATGAAGAAGAGGTAAGGAGGAGAGATGGAGAGTCAATCTAATTAACTTACTCCTGATCGCTCATTGTGTTACACTTAGGGGAGACACCTGCTTCACATTTACGAAGTATGTTTTGTCTTCCACCCCTTTGCTCTTTTTCATCCTCTTCATCCACTTTTCTCGTGCTTCCCTCTGGCCTGACTTTTCACTGTTGTGAACCCCCTTTTTTATGCTTTTCTCCATGGCCTTCCGGTTCTTAGATGTATAAGTGTGAGAAAATGAACCTTAATGAGAATTTCATTTTGTGCTCCTTGACGATTGTGCATTAATTATGAGGCATTTTCTGAAACATCAACGTCCACCTTTGGGAAATTCGAACTTATTCATTCATCTGCGGCATAACATTATTTTCAGTTCTTTGCCTCTTATGAAAAAGGATGTGCAGGATCCAACAAGTTCTCCGCCATTCTCAATGAAATTAATTACCGTTGCTCATGGGCATGGAATCCAATTTACATTTTCACATAACTTATGTCATTAAGTTTTCTTCCCAGCTTGCCGTCATGTCATTGCACAAATATCTATTATGAAAGAGCTGTTGCGCAAATTAATGTAGAAAATGAGGAAACCTGGAGGACACAATGGTTTTCCCTATAGGACACTGTGCGGGAGGTGGTCTGTCTAAAGGCGCGGGTACACTTAAAGGGTTAGTTCACCCAAAAATGAAAATTCTGTCATTAATTACTCACCCTCATGTCGTTCCAAACACAAATTAAGATATTTTTTATGAAATCCGAGAAGTTTCTGAACTACACAGGCAGCAATGTCATTGCAACTTTCAAGGCCCAGAAAGGTAATAAAAACATTGTTAAAATAGTCAATGTGACTACAGTGGTTCAACATTAATGATATGAAGCGACAAGAATACTTTTTGTTTGCAAAAACAAAACAAAAATAGTGACTTTATTCAACAATTTCTTCTCTTTCCTGCCAGTAGACGCTGTACACATGAGCACTACGACGTATGCGTGTGATGCTGACGCAAGAGCTGGCCAATAATGAGACTGCATTCTGAAGTATACTGCGTTACAGACAAATTGGAATTTGGAATTTTCCCACCTCCTAGAAAATAACATCTGGAATGCCACTCAAAGTTGGACATTCGGCGCGTAAACTCAGGGTACATTGATCAAACCCGACCTCAGCGAGACGCGTCTTTTGACGTCACTTCCAAGATGTCGGCAAGTCATGCTTCAAATGAGCATAAACGTAAAAACAAACATTAACATTAGACATTAATTTTATGTGATGATACCTTCGTTTTTGCTTTTTGTCAGCTGTTTTCAAAGCAATTTTGTTATTTTTGTTCTGTTTTTAAACAATTGACACAAAAACACGATATGCTCTCGTTGTGTCGTGCCGACATCATGTGGTCAACATGTGACTAGAACTCACTGAGGTCTAAAATGGGACATTTAATTTGGGATCCAACCTTACAGGTAAAACTCTTCTTTCTCAACATTCACTTTGTGTATGCGCTGTTGTATGTGCACTATCCGTGCGGACACAGAAATTGGGCTGCACACAGATAGTGTGCGTGTATGTTCCCGGAACCTCCAGATGGCGAAAATTATGCTACACGGACAATGTGTGGACCATCGCAAGAGGCAGACAGCTGAAGATTACTTTGGGCTTAAGTGCTACATTTAATACATGTTATCTGTAAAAGAGATAATATACAGTCAGATGGTCATTATTGATACCAAATAAATATGTGGACATTAAGAACTGATTTAAGTTCATTACAAGAATGTAAAAACAAACCTTTTATAGCAACAAGACAAACACTGCAACGATAAACAGTAATATTAATATGGAAGTCCTCCTCAATATAGCGGCATTGTGTTTGTATGTAACGAGAGTATGAGTCTGCAATATACTATGAAACACATGAACATAGTGCAGGGCTGTATTCGAAATTGCCCCCTATACTTAAATTCACTCCATTACCCACACACTACATTACTCCACTAATATAGTCCACTGAATGAGTGAATGAAAACGAGTGAGCGAATGCGCCAAACGTTTTATTAACACAAATACATCAGTAATACTCTAACAATATTTCTTAAAGCTTTTACTTGAAAAAGACGTTTGCTAACTAGTTGCTAAAATGAGACTACAGAGGTTGTTGGTGTCATTTGCTGTTGTACCAATAACCTAAACTTTCAGGGATTTTATTTATTTATTTTTTAAATAAAGACTTAAAAGGTTGTCGGAAGCTTAACGTGGTGACATTTAAGTCATGCGACTCTGATGTAGTTCGTTTATAGCCTACGTTTAGCTTTTTCCTTCTGCCAATTGTTTTTAGGCTTCAAAATTCATAATTGTTCATTTGTGAAGATTATTATCATGAAAAAACATTTGTTTGTCACAGAGCTTATTTTATGCAATAATCCAAAAGCCAAGATAAAAACCCTATTTTAAGTTTACCAGGGTCAATCTAACATAAAATACAGTATGTCACCACTGCAGCGCTCTATTTTTTAGCAGCCAGCAGTTGGGTGTACATGAACTCGTTATTGAGGTGCATTATGGGATTGAATGAGTGCACTCAATAATGTCCACTATGGCTTTGGACACCACTATAAATGACTGTTCCCTCAAATAGTTCACTATATAAGAATATACACTGTAAAAAATTATTTCCATGATTTGTTATCACAACATTTTTTCTTTTGTCAAATCAACTTAGATAATTAATGTGGTTCAGATAACATAATATTTTGAGTTTCTGTTGATTAAACCAATCACCTTCATTGTATTAACTCAAATTTTTAATTTCAATGAACTCAAAATGTTAAGGCAACCAGGTAACTTACTTTTTTAAGTTAAACCAACATTTCTTTTTTTACAGTGTAGGGGGCGATTTTGAACACAGTCCCAATTTCAGTTTCTAGATGAGTGCAATGATATACACAGCATTGTTATGCATGTCAGCAAATTTTAGGAAATAATCTGACCACTGAATGCCAAGGATGACCAATCAAAATTAAATATTTCAGAGAGCCATATAATAAATATGTGATACATTAATGTTTTATATATTTTTCAATTTTTCTACAAAGTTGAGAGAACTCAATGGGCCGTTGGTTATTTTTTATATAAAACTAAAAATGTCATGGCTAAATGGTCACTTTCTTTATTCAATTCTAATTGTGCTGGGTTCAGTTGCTGTGTACCAGTTATTTTTTTTTAACAGTTTTAAAAGGGCAGTTCTCAGGAATTCCTTGGCCACCTACTTTGATAATTGCCTGTTACACAATATATCCACTTTATTGGAAATCACTTTGGTCCAAAAGTGTCTGCAAATTTAATGCATTCAGAGCAGAATTTGTCTTTTTGTGAGCATTTGGAGAACCAGCGGATACTTTGCCCTTCCTCTACTCTGATAAAGGACTTTAAAGTTTAAGCACTCCATCTCAAGGACTTCATGAAGAAGATAATATACTGTTGTTTGTGTTTATTGTCACTCCAAAAGTAGGCGAAAGCTCCGATGAAAAAGCCTCAGGCGTTCTTCCAAACATGCTAAACAATAAATAAACTCTCTTTATGTCTTTGACAGTGCTATTGTTTCGTATACCAAAGCTGTGTTAAACTGAAAGATGTCAGATGTGGAAAACAAGACAACAACAACAACAAAAAAAAAAGACAAAAAAAGAAAAAAAGAAAAAAAAAAGAACGAAAATGTTCCCTGTTGATTGTCAGCTCATGGAAGGTCTCTGGTCTAGAAGAGAGAGGTGTCTTAGCCATCTAATTGAGAAAAATTGCAGACCGGCAGCCTTTTCAAAATCACTTAGACATTGGATATAATGGTACAGTTCATTCTTTCACAAGTTTCTCCGGTTCTGTGCACATAAATACAATGGTGCGTGCCAGGCTGTACTTTGAAACCCTGATTGCAATTAACATTGAGAAGATGCTGGGGGAGGAGAAGAATCAAGTGACTTTTTTTTAAGAAGCTGTGGGCAGGTTGATGGTTTTGCCTTAACACATGAGATGTTTCTAAATGGTTCCACATTTAAAACGGCGCATAAGATTTGACAACATGGATAGAATTCCTGTGATAGAAAATATGAATTTTCGGCCGTCATCAGTGTCACTCAATCCTTCAGAAATCATTCTAATATGCTCATTTGTGCTCAAGAAAATCTTCATTTCTTATTATCAATGTTGAAAACAGTTGTGCTGCATAATATTTTAGAAAGTTAAAAAGAACAGAATTTATTTGAATGCCTCCATTTAGTTAGCCTCACCTAATTTCCTACGATCTAATTAATTCCAGAGGGTGAAATCCAGTCCCGACCTACATTTTTTTCTCATTCCAGAAGACGTTTCACTTAGATATACGTCATAATGGGGAAGAAAAGACTATTGCAACTTCTGTTTCATGGCGATTTTAAATGCATCTAAATCATACAATGAAAATTAACTGCACATAATTTATTAAACTTTGTTATTTTGATTTTATTGCTGTATGTGTATTAAAATCAGGTCTGGGCTTGATGTGTCCAAAAATCTGGACCATTAGATGTGGATATATTTCACTCTTCTCAAAAAAATGCACCTGTGGTTTTCAGCATTTGGCAGGAGTAGAGCCAGATGCTGTGCATGTGAATTTATGATGTAGAATGAGTCACATGGCCCACTTAGAAAAACTCCATCTAAAGTGTGAGAAAGCCATGCCAGTTTTGTTCACTGCAAAAGTTCAAGCTTTGTACCTGGACTCTGCAGTTCACAAGTTCAGCAGTTATATTTAGGGACTGATTTCAGTGCTACTCTATCTGCCTGTCTGCCTATGGCTCTTAAACCTAGAGTTTTGTTCCTTTTAGCTTCGCCATATTTCCATGAAGAAGTTTTGATTGGTCACACGCTTACACACATTGGCGGTAAAACAAGCTCTACACATTTCACTTGTTAACAAGAGACAGCGTATGAAGTGGAAAATGTGAACAGTGTCTGACTGTGTCGTGTCTAGCCCTGACGTCTGTGCTCAGACACCATTAACCCTCTTTGGCTGTCGCGCACTCTGAGGAGAAATACATTACAGTAGCATACTTCTAGAAACACAAGCACCATCTTTTGTTGGCCAATCCTTTTTGTCTTTTGTTGTTTGATCAACATTAAAATGCAAACAGCAGCACAGCAGGAATATCAGATTATGCAACAGACATTATACAGCTCAGTGCCTTTACACAGTTAATTAATAAACCAATCAAAAATCGGCTGATAAATATTGGCGGCCAATACATCGGTGCATCTCTAGTTCAAATGGTCACTTATGAGATCTCAACGATGTTTTTTTTTTTTTTTTTTCCATTACAAGATTACAAAGATGGCCAGTTTTGTTATGTTATGAGAGTTCAATAATGGTCGGTTTTATTTCCTTATGAGATCTCAATGACGGATTGTTTTGTTCTTTTGGTCCTTTACTAGATCTCAATGACAGTCAGTTTTGTTCCTTTACAAGATCTCAATGGTTGACGGTTTTGTTTTGTTATGAGATTTCAATGATGGTTGGTTCTGTTCAATTGCGAGATCTTAATGACAGTCGGTATTGTTCAGTTGTGAGATTTCAATGATGGTCTGTTTTGTTCGGTTACGAGATTTCAAAGACAGTCGGTTTTGGTTCATTATGAGATTTCAATGATGGTCAGTTTCATTCCTTTACAAGATTTCAATCACGGTCGGTTTTGTTCTTTTGCAAGATCTCAATGACAGTCGGTCTTGTTCCTTTACAAATTTCAATGTCAGTCAGTTTTGTTCCTTTACGAGATTTCAATGACGATTAGGTTTGCTAAATTATGAGATTTCAACAAAGATCGGTTTTGTTTCGTCGATTTCAGTGATGGTCAGTTTTGTTCGGTTACAAGATTTCAGTGATGGTTAGTTTTCAATGACAGTCGGTTTTGTTCATTTACAAGATTTCAATGACAGTTGGTTTTACTCCTTTACGAGATTTCAGTGACGGTCGGTTTTGTTTGGTTACGAGATTTCAATGACTGTCAGTTTTCAATGACATTCGGGTTTGTTCATTTACAAGATTTCAATGACAGTTGGTTTTATTCAATTATGAGATTTCGTTGACAGTCGAGTTTGAAACTATTCAAACTGTTGGTTTTGCTTTGTGACAAGATTTCAATGACGGTCGGTTTTCAGTATCAGTTTTGTTCCATTAGGAGATTTCAATGACAGTCTTTTTTGTTTGATTACGAGATTTCAATTCTTTGTTCTTTCACAAGATTTCAAATACAGTTGATTTTGTTTCATTATGAGATTTCAATGAAAGGTGGCTTTGTTCCTTAAGTAGATCTGAATAGTTCTATAGTCGAGTCAAGTTTTATTCCATTATAAGATTTTAATGTCAGTTGAGTTTGAAACAATTCAAACTGTTGGTTTTGTTTTGTGATGAGATTTCGATGACGGTCGGTTTTTAGTGTCAGTTTTGTTCCATTACGAGATTTCAATGACAGTCGTTTTGGGTTCATTATGAGATTTCAATGACGAACGGTTTTGTTCCTATGCAACATCTCAATGACAGTAGGTTTTGTTCCTTTACAAGATTTCAATGACGGTTGGTTATGTTCCGTTACGAGATTTCAATGACGATCAGCTTTGCTCCATTATGAGATTTCAACAAAGATCGGTTTTGTTTTGTTGATTTCAGTGACGGTGTGTTTTGTTCCTTCACAAGATTTCATTGACAGTAGGTATTGTTCCTTTATGAGATTTCAGTGACGGTCAATTTTGTTCGGTTACAAGATCTCAATGACGGTTGGTGTTGTTCCTTTACAAGATTTTAGTGATGGTCGATTTTGTTCCTTTACAAGTTTTCGATGATGGTTGGTTATGTTCCGTTACGACATTTCAATGACGATCAGCTTTGCTCCATTATGAGATTTCAACAAAGATTGGTTTTGTTTCATTGATTTCAGTGACGGTTGGTTTTGTTCCTTTACAAGATTTCAATGACGGTTGGTGTCATTCCTTTACAAGATTTTAGTGACGGTCGATTTTGTTCCTTTACAAGTTTTC
Organism: Hypophthalmichthys molitrix; assembly: GCA_037950675.1. NCBI lineage: Eukaryota > Metazoa > Chordata > Actinopteri > Cypriniformes > Xenocyprididae > Hypophthalmichthys > Hypophthalmichthys molitrix. The sequence goes on from CM075507.1 coordinate 17,288,941, forward strand.
GATGACGGTCGGTTTTGTTCCTTTGCAAGATCTCAATGACGGTCGGTTTTCAATGATGGTCAGTTTTCTTTCATTACAAGATTTTAACGACGGTTGGTTTTCAGTGTCAGTTTTACTTGGATACACGATTTCAAGGACAGTTCATTTTTTTCGATCACAAGATTTCATTGACGATCAGCTTTATTAAGAGATAATGAGATTTCAACAACGGTCGATTTTAATGACGGTCAGTTTTGTTCCTTTAAAAGATTTCAATGACAGTTGCTTTTGTTCTTTTACGAGATTTCAGTGGTGTTCGGTTTCGTTTCGTCGATTTTAGTGATGGTCGGTTTTGTTTCTTTACGAGATTTCAGTGGTGGTCGGTTTTGTTCGGTTACGAGATTGCAATGACTATCAGATTTTTTTAATAATGGTTGTTTTGTTCCTCTAAGGAGAGCTCAATAGCAGTCAGTTTCATTCCTTTATGAGATCTCAATGACTGTCAGTTTTGTTTCATTATAACATTTTGATGACGGTCGGTTTTGTTCCTTTGCAAGATCTCAATGATGGTCGGTTTTCAATGATGGTTTTCTTTCGTTACAAGATTTTAACGATGGTTGGTTTTCAGTGTCAGTTTTACTTGGATACATGATTTCAAGGACACGAGCCAACAGCAGTCAGTTTCGTTCCTTTACGAGATTTCATTGACAATCAGCTTTGCTCTATTATGAGATTTCAACGACGGTCGGTTTTGTTTCGTCGATTTTAGTGATGGTCGGTTTTATTTTGTTATGAGATTTCAATGACAGTCAAGTTTGAAATGATTCAAACTGTTGGTTTTGTTTTGTTATGAGATTTCAATGATGGTCGGTTTTCAGTGTCAGTTTTGTTCCATTACGGGATTTCAATAACGGTCAGTTTTCAGTGGTCGGTTTCAATTGGTTACATGATTTCAATGACAGCCGGTTTTGTTCTTTTACGAGATTTCATTCATGGTCTGATTCGTTTAATCGATTTTAGTGATGGTCGATATTGTTCGGTTAGGAAATTTCAGTGACTCTCAGTTTTCAATGACGGTTGGTTTTGTTCAGTTAGGAGATTTCAGTGATGGTCTGTTTTGTTCGGTAATGAGATTTCAGTGACTGTCAGTTCTCAATGGTGGTTGGTTTTCTTCTATTACAAGATTTTGAAAGACAGTCAGTTTTGTTTCTTTACGAGTTTTATTCAGTTATGAGATTTCAATGACAGCCGAGTTTGAAACGATTCAAACTGTTGGTTTTGTTTTGTTACGAGATTTCAATGACGGTCGGTTTTCAGTGTCAGTTTTATTTGGTTACGAGATTTCAATGACGGTTCATTTTTTCCATTACGAGATTTCAATGACCATCAGCTTTACTCCATTATGAATTTTTCAACGACGGTCAATTTTAGTAATGGTTGGTTTTGTTCCTTTACAAGATTTCAATGACAGTTGATTCAGTTCTTTTACAAGATTTCAGTCATGGTCTGATTCGTTTCATCGATTTTAGTGATGGTTGGTTTTGTTCCTTTACGAGATTTCAGTGAAAGTCAGTTTTGTTCGGTTATGAGATTTCAATGACTGTCAGTTCTCAATGGTGGCTGGTTTTCTTCTGTTACGAGATTTCGAAAGACAGTTTTGTTTTGTTATGAGTTTTATTCCGTTATGAGATTTCAATGACAGTCGAGTTTGAAACGATTCAAACGGTTGATTTTGTTTTGTTACAAGATTTCAAAAAAGGTCAATTTTCTGTTTTTAGTTGAAAACGGTGTCATGTAAACAGCCCTTTAGTCAAGAGTCAAACCGCACAACTAAAGCAAACACTGATCACAATGATGGTGACTTCAAACTAAACATTTTCAACAGAACATCATCATACCTCTTTTAATTCTCAATAATAAATTCTGTAGATATCTGACAGAAATAAAGTGAATCTGGTTAATAATTGCTGTCTTCTTTTATCTTCAGTTGATTCCATCTAAGGCTGTGGCTGAAGTCAGTTGTAACGTCTTCAATCGTTAGTTCCATTAATGGTAAACGTTTGTCACATTGTACTGCCATGGATTTCACAGTTTTTTCTTTTTTTTTTATTCCAACCAAAATTCAACATCCGCCTAACGTTGGACCTTGACATCAAACAAACGCTGAGTTAAGACATCAACCTGATTTTCATTTTCAACCAAAATTCAATGTCTGATCGGTGTTGGAGTCTACATCCTGTGCCTGCTGGGTAAAGGTGGAGATGGAGTGATGCTGGAAGAATATTCTCACTGGAGTGACGTAAGCAGTTATGATTGACAGGTGATGAACATGCACAACCCAACTTCTTTTTACAGCTAAATTTATTAAAATTTTGTGATCATGTTTTGATTTTCAGTCATCTAAAAAAAAAAAAATCTCTTTATATTTGTTGAATCTCTTTATATTTGTTGAATGAGTGTCTGTTGTTGAGTGTGTGTGATGATTGTTGAGTGTTTGAGCAGCTGCAGTATCTGTCAGTGTATGCTCAGCTAAAAGAACATTATGGAAATGATCTGTAATGGATTCAGAAATCATTCTAATATGCTGATTTGGTGCTTAAGAAAGATTTCTTATCATTATTAGCAATGTTTCCATCCAAAGTTGCGAATTTAACTTCGTGTGATATGCTGGGAGGGAATTAAACCAAATCATTTTGATGACAGACTTCGGCTCAGGCATTTTAGAACAATCAAACTAACATTAGAGCTGCTGTGCAATGAAATCGGTCCGCTGTTTAGTCCAGTTATCCACTGTTGAGTCAAAGTCATGTGGGTTTTTTTGTTGTGCTTTGAGGGATTTAATTGGTAAATGTGTTTCCATCATAGTTTATGCATATGACTTCTTATTGAATAAAAATGTATCCGCTACAATTGAGCGTGATGTTTTTTATGCATATTTTTAGAATTTAAACATTTAGATTTTAGGCATTTCCATCCAACATTTTTTATGCGATATCCCAAAAAACATGTAAAAATAGGTGGATGGAAACATAACTGTTAAAAACAGTTGTGCTGCTTAATATTTTGAGGAAAATCATGATATTTTTTTATTTTAGGATTCTTTGATGAAGAAAGTTCAAAAGAACCACATTTACTTAAAATAAACAAAACTTTTGTAACATTATAAAAATTATAAAACTTTACTATGCCTCTTTATCAGTTTAATGCATAATTTCTGAATAAAAGGATTGTTTTTTAATCTTGCTGACCCAAACTTTTGAATGGTAGTGTATTTACTTATTTATATGTATTTTTGACAAATTTTTTAAAGGGTTAGTTCACCCAAAAATGAAAATTCTGTCTTTAATTACTCACCCTAATGTCATTACTCACGCAACTACCACTTTGAGCTTCAAAAAGCTCATAAAGAGATTGTAAAACTAATCCAAATGAATTGAGCAATTTTCTGAAGAGACTTGATTGCTTTATATGATGAACAGATTTAATTTAGGCTTTAATTTATATATAAACACTGATCAGTGAACATAAACAGAAGCTCAGCAAAACCTGCTTGTTGCGTGAGAACAAACCTCTTCCGGAAGCGTAACACAAGAATGAACCTCACTGGTTCTCGCACATCAAGCAAACATGTTTTTATGCTTCTGTTTGCCACAACTGATGTGTGAGTTGTGTTTATATGTGAATATTAGCCTAAATTCAATCTGTTCATCATATAAAACAATCATGTCTGGACTATACCACTCAATTCACATGGATTAGTTTTACGATCTCTTTATGAACTTTTTGAAGCGTCAAAGCTTGGGTGAACTATGCCTTTAAGTCGACTTTTAAAGGTACAGTATATGTAATTTTTGGCCCTCTCTTTTTACCAGCAGACTCTCCTCTATTCTGTGTCTTTTTAAAATAAGTGATTCTTCGGAGGTTCATAATTTAGCGTACTCCATGTTAACCTTTCTCGCTTGTTGTGACAACTAACCTATACCACTCCCACACCATACACGAGTCAAAGTAGCCGGAGCAACTTTTCTCTATTTACGGATATGACGAGACATGCACGAGTGAGTGACGTAAGACATTTCCCCTGAAAATCATCCTGCTAGGTCTAAAAACATTTACCATAGTGAATTGGGGTAAGAAAAAAAAAAAAAACACACATTTTAAGAAGAAGAGATGATGATGTTTTGACTCGTTATTTAAATTTTGTTAATTTTGGAAAAAAAAAGTTACGAAGTGTACCTTTAAGTAAATGTTCTGCATGAAAATGAGGCTTGGACATATTAGCCTCCTACTCTCACATCCTTAATCACTTGTGATCCCATGCATGTTCATCTCTGATGTTAATTCTGATCCAGCTGGCTGATAGAAAGGCGCAAGTCAAACGTCTTCAGTATTCCTCTGCACTCCCATCACTCCTCCCCCCCTCGCTCTCTTTTGGGTTCGTGTCATGGTGATGGATTTAACCCAAATAAACTAATTTATCTTTCAATTAGTGCCAGGCCCATAATATGCTGTGGATTATGAAGTAATCCAGGCGCTGAGCTCTGTGAGGAGGAGTGGGACCGCACCTATTTAAACACTGTCATGGAAATTGCTCACTGCCATCAACACAGCCAAATGCGTACGTCACTGTTGGTGCTTTCATGGACCGTTTCCTCCGGCTGATTTGAATTTTGACTATTATCATTATTCTGATTTATTTGTTTGGCTGTGGATGAGTTATGCGGTCAGGAGGTGACAGGGTGTGTGTTTCAACTCCAAATGTAGCAGGTACTGGGCCACTGTGCCTGGCTATCAATTGTAGTCATCTGTTGGGAAAAAAGAGCAATATCTTACCGGGTTATATTTTCTAGCTTAAGTTCAGAATAAATAAAATGTGCATGTTTTCAAAACAAAACATTATTTCAATCAAGGCAGTCTATCAAAGTTCCTTTAAGTCAAGTCAGTTTCACGTAGGTCTAATACCTGGAAAGAGCCATTCAATAGTGTTCCCATTCATCTTCATGGAAGTTTATGGTGTAGGTGCCCCTGAAAGTACGTGATTAGTGTGGTATTGCTTTTATACAACAGTTCAATGAACAAGAAGTCAATATTGAGAAACTTACATTTTAAAAACAATATTGCCCAACCTATTGGAAAAACGTGCCTTTGCCTATGGTTTAGCAAAACTCAAAAAATGCCTCTAGAATTCACCACAGTTTCTAGCTGAAATTGCCACTAGTTTCAGTAAAATAGCAACAACTTTAATTCCTTTTCACACAAATTTTAATTACAGGGGCAGATTATCGATTAATAAAGAGTTATTTTCATGGTTTCTTACAAAATACTATGTTATGACCTCAAAAAACTTTTATCATATAGTGCAAAATTTGTAAACTAATACATTTTGATGCTTGTATTACATAACCAGCTCTATATGTATGGCTTTTGGCTTTGCTCAGTAGTTCACCTGGTGCAGCATTGCATTTGTGATGCGGAGCGCTTGAGTGTGAGTCCTGTGTACAACCAATGTAATAAAACATTGCCAGATTCAAGTTCATCTGTTGTGGATAAAACGAAATATGCTTTTAGCACTACTCACTGGACATTTCACAGTGAAAGTGTTGTGAAATGTGCAAGAAGGAATATAATATAATTTTGCTGAAATGTTTTTCCAGTTTTTCCAATGAGCCTGGGCTGTAATTGAAGTTACTTTGTGTGTTTTTGCTCTGCCTATGAAAAGGACCCTTTTTACTTTTTCTGGTTTGAAACACAGAAGAAACTCTAGCAGGATATTTATATATACATGGGAGACATAGACATGCAATTTTTGCATTCCCAGTTGTTCCCAGGAGCAAAAGCAAAAAATAATTTAAAAAATTGGAGATAATTGCAGTCAGAAGAGACGATCCCTAAGCAGATGTATTAGCAACACCCTCGCAGCAGTGTTTTTGTAATTTAATGACAGGATAAAATAACACAAAGTACACTGTACACTTATTTTAATTTTTTTTAAAGTGGAAATTTAATAAAACACTGCCAGATTTATAATGTTAATTATTATAGATGCTTAAACACATTCCGTAAAAAGGGTCCATCCAAACAAAGCCATAGCCTAGTAGTGGCATTCCTGAATGTGAAAGTGCTTTTGAGTGACCAGTTTAGTAAATGATTCAATGACTCACTCATAAAGACAGTCACTTGTTACGTTCCTAAATGAATCAGTGTGTTTGAACGAATTGGTTCAATGATTCATTGACTCGCTTATAAAGTCAGTCACTTGCTGCCAGTGGTACAACCTGCACTGAAAATCAAAGAAAGACAGACAGGCGGAGTGAGAAGTCCCAGTGTTAACAATCTTCGGAGAGTTGCTCTACCAATCAAATTCGAGTACAGAAACTAACTGTCGTATGTAAAAAAAAAAGCATCAGCTAATCACCTTCTTGGTCATAACACTGCATGCTTACGAATCTGACACAAGTTTCATAATGTATAGAAAGAAGAAACACTCTTTCATAACATTATTCTTTAACAAATGAAAAAAAATACACCAATTATTAACCTAATTTGGGCTGTCACTCAAAGTTAGTTTCCAGAATGCTGAAGGCGCACGTGAACTTGTTACTTTAACAGGGAAATTCCATTCGACAACTCGCGAAAGCCTCTAATGAATTTGAATGAGGACTCTATTTGTTTTCCATGTTTTATTTATTTTTTTGCTTTTCCCAGTAAATTAAATCGACCTCACCAATGCCTATATTAATCCTGAGTAATACATCGGCCTGCCATTCTGATTATGTTCTTGTTGCGGAGCTGTTTCGTTATTGATTTCACCCCTCCCTTTTTTTCCCTCTCCATCTTTTTACATCTCCCCTCCCCTTCCTCCCTTGTTTAAAGGAGTAGTTCACCGAAAAATAAATTCTTTGATCATGTTCCAAACCCATATTTTTACCCCAATGACTTAGGCTCCAAACTCTTCGATATGATAGCATTGTGTGAAGAACAGACTCATATTTGAGTGGTTTTCGCTTTATATCTTGAGCTTCACTCTGCAAGATCATGAGAGGTAGCGAAATCTGATTCGTGAATGAATCGTTCTTTTGATTTGAACAATTTAAATTAATCATATTTGCTCATGAATCGGACTAATTTGGTTCTCTAGAAGCGAAATGACTAAATGAGCTGGTTGCAGCTGTTAACAGCTATCAAATGTACATTTAAATGTCAGTACGTTCCTCACACATTCTGTTGTATGCTTTATACTATGTATTTATGGCACTTTATGGTGTTTTTGCATGTTTTTTGGTCCTTAAAAGCTCCCATTCATGACATTGGCAGTGAGAGAAGAGATGAGCAAATTATTCAATATGTCTCTTGCTTGTGGGTTTGGAACAACAGGGTGAATAAATGATGACAGAATTTCATTTTTGGGGTGAACTATCGCTTTAAGGCGTCTCTGTTATTTTGTGCTCTTAGCTCAAATCCTATTAGAGTCTTCTGGTGGGTGGCACACAGGTCTTTAAGAGAGACTGACAAGAGCTGCAATACAGGGTGACTGTGACCTTTTAGACTGTGCCCTCCTCCTCTGCCGGTCTCACAGCCTCCCATTTAATGGTCTCCACTTTTCTCTGACCTGTGGCTTTACTTTGACGTTTTTCATATTGGTTCATTACACCAAGTCTGCAGAAGTGTTATTTTCCCCTTGCCCTGCATAGCTCAAATTCCTGACTCTCATCCGAGTGGGCTGGAGATCCTTGTGGCAAAGATAGCACTTGTTCGGCAGAGTGATCTCAAAATATACTAGTCTCCCTGCCATTTTTTTTTTTTTCTGGATAGTGAGATTACAGTATCTCTGAGACATGGCCTTTCAGCTGTGGTTAAAAAAAAAAGAGCCTCCACCCTCTGTCAACATGGTGGGAGTGAATGTGATATTTAGACAAATGCGGGCAATGCTTTTAAGTGGATCAGATTAATTTTAAAAGTCTGTGTGAAAGTCACAGAGAAGGAATTTGGAAAGAATCGACTGCAGCGATGTTCAGATTGGCCAGATCATTTTGTTCCAGAAATATCTTGTCAGAGAGATTTTCTGGTGAAAGTCTTAACCTAGTGAAAGTCCTTTGTATTTTTAGTAGGGCTTTAAATTTATTGTTATTTTATTATTAATATATTTAATTAATAAATAAAAACATACAATAAAAATTATTAACATCATTAATCATGCCTAAGCCCCTATGCAAAAATCACATAATCACACAATAATTACTAAATTATATAATGACTTAAAAAGCCTATTTTTGTTGTTAAATGCTTTTATATGCTACAATCATGTACATTTTTTTTTTATCAATACACTGTTAAAAATAATTTTAATGATTCATCACAACATTTTTTTCTTTTGTCAAATCAACTTCAATAATTAATGTGGTTCAGATAACAATATTTTGAGTTTTTGTTGATTAAACCAATGGCCTTCATTGTATTAACTCAAATTTTTTATTTCAATGAACTCAAAATGTTTAAGGCAACCAGGTAACTAACTTTTTAAAGTTCAACAAACAATTCTTTTTTACAGTGTATCTGTGTCTGTAGTTTATAGTACTTGTCCATTCCAAATAAGTGAATTGGACTTTCGGGAAAGTCTGGAATGTTCTGGGCATCTGTCCTATAAAATAAAAAAAAAACATAACATGTAAATGTGTGTTGAATCACATTTGACGTAAAAAGCCGCTTGGAGCCATGATGTCCTATGATTCACTGCTGGTGTGTTTTTGGCCGTCACTCTCCCCATGTGACTGTGATTTTTCCTAATATGACAAGATGGAAAAGTATGCAAGTTAGGACTATCTTAAAAAGGGGTTTGGAAACTTCTGAATTTGAATGACACAATCTTTTCAAATTGAACAAGACAAAGATGTTTTACTTACTATTTGTAGCTGTTGGGTCAGGCCTTGAAGAACTCAATGGATTGCTTTTAGATATATCAAAGCTGAGAAAAAAGAGCAGAAGGACATAAACTCTGAAGGGCAACACAATGTGAAGAGAATAAAGACTTTGTCAGTAAAATTCATCCTCAAGGATGGTGTCACTGCAGAGACACTGGCACAGATATATGTTGTGGTATAGAGTCCTTTGTGCTATGAAGCACTTTGTTAAATGTCCTGCAGATAACAAGAAATATTGCAGTTTATTAATAGTCATGTTTCTAAATCATTTTATCAGTATAGTAACCCCAATTTGTTAGATAAGCATTAAAATATATAGCATAGCAACATTGCTTTTGAACTTCAGCACAATACAAAACTCGGCCAATACAATTTGTTCTATGAAGATAAATTATATTTGTTCTATTACTTTTCTAGGCAAATGAACCATTTTTGCCTGACAGACAATAACACATAAAATCATATAAGGGAACCGAACAATATCTCACAACCAAACCAAATACTGTTAAATGCATAACAAATCCATTAAATCCATTAAATCCATTTTTTGCAGTAAAAAGAACACATCATCTCATACACATTACATTTACAGTGAAAAGCTGTAATGTGATATTCCCAGAATTCTCTTTTTTAAGTAGCAACATGGCCTTGCTTATTCAGCAGAAAAAGGCTGTTGAATTTACTGGTTATTTTTTTTAACTGTACAAATTTACAGGTTGTTCTGTAATTTTTACTGTATTTTTACTGTTTTATTCTGGCAACCACAGTTTCCATTTTGTGTGTGTGTGTGTGTGTATATATATATATATATAAACAACTGACTTTTTTTACAGTGTACTTTTTTAATATTTTTTCTTTTAATTCAGTTAACGTTTATTTCATTTAAGTAACAATTTTTTTAAATGGTTTTTGTTTTAGTTTACTATATAATAACCCTGCTCTCAAGTGCATCAAGGTGTGAGCATGTACTACACACTTCATGGGAAATTAGCACTGGAGTTAGGTCATTTCATGCTGCATGGCTCTTCAGGAAGTGAGTAAGGTATCTAACATTCATGCTTTCATGGGGAGCCAAAAAGGCTCTGAGCAGCAGGAGCATTTTCGGGAAGACAATACGGAGTAAAAGATGACTCACTCTGAGGAATTTAGAGTGACCACAATACTGAACAAAATACAGAGATGGAGAAAGTGAGGGAGAGAGAGAACAATTCCACAATTGCATCCCAATCCCAATCTCGCAGACAATTCCTTTGGAGGCATTTTACTTACTCTAGTGCAGGGCAAGATTGTGACCTTTGTAACGCCACAGTTCCTGGTTCACGTACAGCCCTGTAATCACATTCTTCATTTTTCAGCCAGCATGCCAGATCTGTAACCAACCTCTATTAGTCCCTTGTGGGTGCATGTACATGACAGCAATTTTCTCCAGTGTCAATAAATCAATATGTGCTCTATCCAGGATTCATGTGACTCTGCAGTTACTGCAAGTAATGCTTTGCATTATTTTCCTGTCGCAAAGAAACAGCTCACATGTACAGTATAGGCTATGTCTGAATTCCTGTACATTAATAGCATGTACTAAATTGGATACAGAACTAACTGCAATTGAGCCACAAGGAACGGTTTTCTTGGTACCTATATATACTGTAGGTACCAAAGAATCAAGTATATACTTGAAAAAAGAGCTGCCTGACTCATTGATTTTTTTCTTTTTTTTTTCCAGTGGGTCTAGTAGATTTTCATTGATTTATGAAGGATCATATGTGTCATGTGTCTGAAGACTGCAGTAATGGCTACGTTTACAACTACATTTTAAAATATATTTAAATAGAAACAGCTATTTTAAATGTTAACATATGTCATATGTTAGCCAGCTAGATAATATTATTTTGGTGACAAAATATAATATTATCAAGTTAGGATACATCACAGAAAACTAAAGGTTTAAGTAAAACACGAAAAACTAATATAGATCAATTAATGATTTTCAGTGGCAATGCAGCACTGGCCCGAATGTTCGTGACAGTTCTGTCCTGTAAAACATAATGTCAACAACTGGAATATGATCAACATATGAATCAGAGTTAATTGTGGCTCTCTATAATAATGTCTGACATTTACGACCAACTCCCAAAACATTTTGTGGAAACGTGCTGCCCTCAGAGGCGTAAAAGTGTATCTCCCTTTCCTTTACAGATAAAACTTCCTGTCTGGCTTGATACATAAGCCGCTGTGGATGGCTCTGTAAATAACTTCACCTAATGTCTTTACTGACATTCAGTAGTGAGAGAATACTTGAATTGTTTGAGGCTCTGCCAACAATAACAGAGAATAATCTAGGTCCAAATACAGTTACCGGAAATTGGCCAGCCCAACAGGAAGCAGGGGAAGAGGAGTTGCCTTACCCTGCGGAAGCCCTGTTGACTCTTCTGGCAACAGGACTGTGTCTACTAAAAACTCTGCAGGTCATGGAACAGCATTTGTTACTGCATGCCAGTTTTGAGGGAGTAATTCTGACACTGAAGCCTCCAAAGCTACAAGCTACTCATAATTTACAGCAGACAGAAATAATTTAGATTATTTGACAAGATCAAAGGATATTTTAATGTGAGAATAGCCTACTACTCGACACAGTTTTGAAAACATCAATAGGCTACTGTCCATCCATAGACAGCATTAAACTTGATACATTAAACAAATACAAGCATAAAATATAACTTACACTAATCCAACAAAAACACCCTACCAACAATAATGCCGGAATTAGTGAATTAGTTTTTGTACTGCTTCACTGGAATGAACAGTTCCAGCAAACTGACTCAGTAAAATGAATCACTAAGTAAAGTCGCTACTTTCTTCAACACTAGCTTTCCATTACGCATTTTGAACTATCACATCAGAAACGAGTGATAAATGCCAAATTTCAAATAAAAATCCCTTAATTTGCAGAAAAGTTTTTACGCTCGCTTGAGGTGGTTTTTGACTTAAGCGAAAAAGAGTTCATGTGAATATTTGGAGATGGAAACTGTCATAGCAAACATTAAACCCATGTGACTAATCGTAATCTGCCGTTTCTGCTGATGGTGTTATAACAGAAAACTTTACGTTTGATTCTGTTATGATGCATGTCCTTTTACATGTGTATGATGTTTAATAAAGTCGAGAAGAGTTCATTGAGTTTATTGTTTTCTTATTCATAAGTGTTTAGGCGAACCCTTCACTAATGCTCGGTCACTAACATTCGCTTCACATTTGGATGGAAACCCAGATACTGTCTGTATGTGTTCAAAATGCTTCATTTAAAACCATTGAGGACAACTCCGCAGATTCACTGACAATGGATAGAGCATGTGGGTCTGTCCATTTGACTGCTCATACTTCAAAGTAATGATCATGTTTATGTCTCAATGTGCTCGGAGCTTGTTCCATTTATAAAGCACAAATTAGTCAGAGAGAATGGGGAGTGGCGGGAAAGTGCTGACTAATGCGGCAGGCAGCCCGTCCAAACTCTCTGAGTGACTGAACGACCTTGTGTCGGTCAGGAAGAGACCCCTCCAGCGCACCGGCAGACAGGTGATCTGTCAGCTTCGTGCCGGTATAGCAGAGCCAGGGCAGAGCGAAGAGACGCAGCAGACACTGGAGGACACACTCTCACACGTGTGCTCCTCACTGCAGTTTAATCTATCACACAAGGACAGTGGTCCTCTAATTCATCATGTGTTTTATTTTGCACAGGGCTTAAATCTCTCCCGTTCACGGCGGGAAGGAAGAGGAGAAGCCGAACTGCTTAACGAGTGAAAAATGGGCTCGATGCGCGTTCATCCTGCGGCAGGTCTCGAGTTTTAATCTGAGCGTGGTGGAAGCAGCTCAAGTTTGACTTCAGGTTGAACTTTCAGATTAATCCACAAAGCAGTTTATTATTTAAATGTGCGAAAGGGATTTTAGGGGACCGAAATTGAAACATTACTCTTAATGATGTCCTGAAATGCGGTTACATTATTTATCCCTGTAGTGGAGCTGTCGGTTCAAATTTATCCTAAAACTTCAACAAAAGGCAGTAGGGGCAAATCTGCAGTCTCTTTTGGGAGCTTGATCTGTGTATTTGGAACCTAACATGGTGGACAAGAAGACACAGAATGTCTGTTACTCAGGATTGCATCAGATGCTTTGATGCTGATGTCATGTGTTTTCATATCAATTTCTATTGCAGTATGAAAGAGAACATTACCTCCATTTACATGCATTGTTTAGATTAGGAGACTGTTGCTTTCAGGATTGACTTTGCCTTGTCCTCTCTCACTTTACACATAATCATTCACAGTGATTTGGATCATTTCCTCCATAGCCTCCAATGAGTAGCCAAAATGCTAATGCTATTTCTTTGGTCTTATTATTCCTGTTGTATCAGTAACAGATACCAGGGCTCAAAAATATGTAGTTTACATAAAAATACACCATCCAATCTGAACTTTTACCCTCAAATATAACCGCACTCTCAGAAACTGACCACTCAGAAAACGTGATTTAATTTATTTCAAGAGAAATGTGACCCTACACCAACAATCTTATTGGAACTTTTCAGTTTAACAAAATATAAATTTTTCTTGGATGTAAACTCAAAGGGATAGTTCATCCAAAAATGAAAAGTGTGTCATCATATACTTACCCCTTTGAGGATCTTATGTGAATCAAAAAAGAAGAAATTTTTAGGAATATACTGTTAGTTTTACAATAAATACATGTACAATAAATGGACATACAGTAAAAGCACCCATTACCCAGCATGCTTTGCAACTGGTTTTAACATATATAAAAGTCTTTGATTAAGGTGTCTGAATTTTCAATATTAAAAAAAATAGTCCATATGAGTATGTGCCTATAGTTTTAAAACATGTCCATATGAGTCCATATGAGTATGTGCCTATTAAGACACCAAAATTTAAGTTGTGATTCATTGATAATTGTTTCCTTCTAGTGAGCTGTTCAAGTTAGTGAGTTGAACCGAATCAGTGAGATTTTTGGAATAATCAAAATTTTGTGAACCGGATCAAAAGATTTTGAAAAGGTGTGACCAAAATTCATCTATGGATTGAAAATTGTTACTTAAATTGTGAACTCTTTTTGTAATTGACTACAAAAGGTCTTTGAACAAAAATTAAAGTACTTAGTGAGCAAAGCTATGAGTCACTAACAAGTCTCTAATGCCACAAAAAACAGATTAAACTGCCCAAGATCAGCATGGCTGAGGTGGCAGGTGTGGGCCATCAAACAACTTTAGGCTGAGAGGATTGCGCAGTGCCAGGATCACATGTCCAACACACAGCGGGGGCTGTGAGAGGAGCCCAGCAAGATTCACGGCTTCTACGCTCGACTCTCTCGCATTCAGACTGTTCTGGGTAGTTTAATTAACACCTTCTCTAGCTAAAATGAGCCCAGGCCAAAGTGTTCCCCAACATAGGAGAGGAGGACAGGCTGGCCAGGCCTCCGGGTGAGGCCACCCTCTCTGCGTTTGATGAATGAGCTGCTTGACAGCAGGACTTTTTTTGGGCCCCTCTTCAGTCTGGCTGCCAGCATCCTCCCCCCAGCCCTCTTCCTTTGAATTCTGATTTATACATCTGGTCCACTTCTTCCTGTGTGAGCAACCAGACCAGAGGAACCGCAGACTTACTGTATCAGCCTCAATTGCGATGCAAAACCCAGGACCCTGCTTAACTGGCCTCGGTTTTCAACCGTCCCTCATGTAATGGATCATGACAGGGTTCCATTCTCATGTTCATCATGGCATGATTGAATTGGCAGAGCTAAACTAGCATGTAAATGACGACTATGGTTCCTGCGCCATGATAGAGCAATTGTAGAGTGACTCTGAGGGACAGCAGGAACTCCCATGACATTCATTGTGCTTGACATTCCTGACGTGCACCTAAATCTCTCTCTACTTTCTTTTATCTCTTCATCCTTCTCCTGTCAGTACATCTTTCCATCCGTTCATCACTCTTTTCACATTTCTCCGAAACCAGCTCTTTTTGCCTTCAGGATGGTTGTGAGCTAGTCGAGTTTAAAGTGCTTCTGCTGTTAATAATCTTCTTACCTAATTTTTTCCTATAGGAAATAAAGACTTCCACACACGTCTTTGTTCTTTCTGGTTTTTACATCTATCCTTTAGTCCTATGTTTAGATGTTGAGCTTTAAAGTGTGTGTCAGGGTTATTTTTCAGCCTCTCTGTAAAAAGTTAAAGCTAGCGAACAGCTATTGTTGGAAGGATCACAAAATAAGACACAATGAATCCTACCTTGGAAATGCATTGATGAGGGCTGCAAATTATAAGACTGACTAAGGATAAACACTTTGTACTCTGAGTCACTTCAGAAATATGCTTTGTTGACATTGTTTTTTTTAGAAACTGGGAAGTACTGTGCATAAAGAGTGCCTCATTATCTACTGTATGGCAAGTCATTTGCTTTGTTCCAAAACCTAGTGAGCTGCCTATGTAGGCAGCATCCTAAGGCGTGTGAAGATTAAAATTATGCTTGTTGAAAATTATGCTTAATTATGCTGCCTCCTAAAATACTTAGTTTTGGCCAAAATCTAAAAGCATCACTGAATGTATTAATGTATCACTGAATATTACTTAATATTTCTGTGCACTTTGAACATTTGTGCTTTTTAGACATTTGTGTATGTTAGCCTATCATCACACTAACATAAAACTCTACTAAAATCAATTGCGAGATGTACAAAACACTATTTGTATGAGTTGCTGCATTTGTAATCTAACTTGAGTTTCCATGATGGTTAAGATGCTGCCTCAGAAGGGAGCTGCCTATGAAGGTAGCAGACAGAGAGGAAGCTCACTAGGTTTTGGAACAGAGCTATTTGAGTGGTATTGCTATCAGTTTTCTTTAAAATGCAGCTGAAACCAGCCTTTAATTCAGTTTAATTGCTCTCCCAGCCTGGCCAAGCTCATGTTTAGCTGGTTTAAATGGCCATCCAACTGGTTTCCCAGTCCAAAACCAGCCTGACCAGGCTGGGAGACCAAGGTCACTGTGATTTTGCCAAGTAAGACATGTTCCTGGATCAACATACATTTTCGGACAGGAATGTTGTTCCGGGATCAACAATTTTGTTGATCCTGGAACAACATTCCTGTCCAAAAATTTAGTCTTAACCCTATTCCTACTCCTAAACCTAATCCTACCCATAACTTATCCCTAAAATCAGAGGGGAAAGATATGTGAATAACACTGATGTAGAAGCACCTAACCCTGGTTGCAAGCCTAAACTTGACATAAATGGTAAACTTGTCCCTCAAATCTGACTGGTTGATTGGAATGTTGTTCCAGGATCAACAAAGATGTTGATCCAGGAACATGTCGTTCTTGGTGAAATCACATTAACCGGGAGACCAACTAAGACCAGCAAACCAGCTTAGGCTGGTTTAAGATTTTCAGCAAGGTTCATTCAGATTAACTACTTTTGGATATACCTGATAATATGGTCATGGAATAAGAGAAAAGAATATATATTTGGACCAACTTCAAAAGCCTGGTGTTTCTTATTTACTTAAAAATATATTGTTTTTATTTTTGTTATGTGACGTGGCTAATGTTTTATATCAAAAACACTGTTTTAATCAAGTTTGACATTTTATGAGGGTTTTAGAGCTGATGTCAGCCTGCTGGTTCTGGCATTTACAAAGCTCACAAAACTTACCTTTTTACAAGGGCACAAAATGCAGTGGTGTGTTTAGGTTATTGGGGGCCCTAAGCAAATCTCCGGGAGGGGTCCCCAGTGAGCGTGTTTCGCGTGTTATTATTATTATAATTATTTACTATATTAATATAATTTATTACAATTTATTACAAGCAACACAAGACTTTAACAGTTAATGACATTTACAGCTGGAGAGACTGGACTGATTTTCTACAGTTTATTGTCAATCACCATCTAACTCAGCCAGTTAAGATCTACATTTAGCCTTAGTTGTTATATGAATATGGTCCCTGGAGCACAGGTTTTATCATCTGGCAATTTTCAATGCACATTTGCACAAGAGTGCAAGTTGCAACTATTATTAACATTAATGGAAAGATGAGGCATTTCAGTATGTCACAATATCACCCTGTTTGCACTCTCTTTTGCACTATTTCCTGCCAGTCTGTCATCATAGTTATGCATTTGGATTCACAAGCTTGAATTGAGTCAATATCAGTTACTTTGGATAAACTGTATATCAGGTAGGCTACAGTAGGCTACATGGCAAATGTTCTCAAGAAAAAAAATCTCTCAAGTAATGTTGTATAATATACATGGGAATCAGTTGGTACATTAATATTGAAGGTTAAATGAACCAATTTGTATACAAACCTAAATTACACTTCGGTAATAATTTTTTTTTAAATAATGAAGTTATAATAGGCCTACTAACTTTAAAATTATTTCTAATCTAATTCTTTTTTTTTTTTTAAATATAAAGATTTACATGGTGGCTGTCAACTTGATGGATTTATTCAAACATGCATTATATAGGCTATTGAAGAATATTAAAAAGTGTATATATATATATATATATATATATATATATATATATATATATACACATTTGGTGCATATATTTAGCTAAATGCTCCTCTCTATCCACTTTATTCCTACGCCCCATGACGCTTTGCGCGAATTATGGGTGTAACTTCCGTTAAGCTGTAAACAGTCAGTGAAAGGCTCCCTCTATGAACGCAATAATAAGTTTTTTTTTTAAAAACTGGGTACAATGAGATAACAATATTCTGCTCACCCTTCAGCTACTGAACATTAAAAAATAAATAAAATAAAAGTGTAAAAGCATCAACAAGGTATTTTCAACACGCCATGAAAAAGCGCAATTATTTCCACAGCAATAACGGACACTGCGATCTGTTGCGTCACATTAAAGAGCGGCAAATCCGTATTCTCGCGCTTTTTTAAGTGGATATAAAATGTATAAGCAAAATAAATTATATGACAAAAGGTTCAACTCAAAATGATGCCAATATAATCAATAATTATTTCAACATACGGCAGATTTTAAACACGAGAGCTGTGAGGCATTTCTGTCACTTCAAAGCAAATGAGACCTGCTGGGGAGAGTTGAAAACATTTGGGGCACAAAATAGAGATGTAAACAGATCAGTGCATATCTGCAAGAGAAAAAAAAAAGCCATCAGCCTAACCTTCTTTACACACTTCTGCCTGCTTCTCATCACAGATCCAGAGGAAAATGAGAATCCTCAGGCTTGGAACATGAAAGACATCAGTGCTGAGCTTTCTCCCCAGAGGTTTGGTCACACCAGTGTTTTGAGATGAAAATGAGGCCGGAAGCAGTTCTGATTGTGTACTTCAATGCTGCTAGTGTCTTCATCAAAAGGAAAACTGTTTAGCTAAAGCAGAAATGGATAAGTTAGGAATAATTCACCCAAAAATGAAAATTCTGTCATTATTTACTCACCCTCATGTCGTTCCAAACACTTCTGTGCAACACAAAGGGAGATATCATTCAGGACCTGTCAAGCACCAAAAAAGACTAAAAAAAGTAACGTAAAAATAATCCATACAATGCAAGCCTGCTGACATTGCAAATTTATACAAGAAACAGAAATTTAAGATATTAGCCACTAGAAATCTTCCCCTTGGTCATTTGCATTTCCACATATTCAAACTTGCGGAGACACAGGAGAACATTTTCATGCAGCAAATCCGAAAATATGTAAGATTTGAATGACAGAAATGATGACGAAATGTTAATTTTTGTCTGAATATTCCTTTACCCACACTATTTGGAAAGTTAGGATACTGGTCTATATATAGATTGGAGAGGAACAGGAAAGAGAGAGTGTGTGGGAAGAGGATGTTACATATTGTAAGGCAAAATGAAACTTGTGCTGAATAAGTACTTTCTATCCATCTCCATTTCAACCTGAAACTTTGTTCTATCACTTTTGAGAACTGTGGTTTCTCTTCAAATCCAAAGCATATTCTGTGGACTTGCACTGTCAGACAACACAGGAACTCAACCAGTAACCGCTCACACTGAATTCCCAGAGCTCTAACTTTAAAAAAAAAAAAAAGTGTAGTAATCTTTACAGAAACAGAAGGTAAGAATGTATTAACCAGTAAAAACCTGTTCACTTGTTAACTTTAAAGGGGACCTATTATGATAAAATTCACTTTTGCATGGTGTTTGGACATAAATGTGTGTTGGCAGTGTGTGTTAGCACCCTATAGTTTTAAAAATCCACCCACCCCTTTTTTTTTAATCCCCATAAATCATAAGCAGTGTCTCAGAACAAGCCGTTTCCAGGAGTGCTACTCAAGGATATATAAGTAAAAACTGTTCGTGATCCAACTTAAAGTCTCCAGAGTGATACTGGATACGACAGTAATGAAGGTGAGAGCACTTTATTACAGTTCATCGGAGTTGATTTATGGATATAAAATGTACCAGTTTATTAAGCACCACCCGAAAAGGCATAAGGTCTTTATATATTTGTTTACTGTTAGTTGTAACGAGTGTTTCTGTGTACTTCGCTATGTATGTTGGTGATAATACAAGGGAAAGAAAGAGAGTTTATGGATAATATTTTAATACACACTTGCACTGTGTTTTATTAAGCTCTTACAGTGATTTTCTAGAGTGAAAACGGACGCTTCATCTTTTGTGTGAAGTACAATAAACGTCATAAAACTCATCTGTATAGTTTTGGCCATCATTCGGACGGTACAACAGGCTTGTAGTAATATAGTGGATAAAAACAAGAAGACAATATAAGTTATAACCGTAATTAAACTAAACTATACCTGTTTTATTCTCCATGCAGCATATATTCGCAGTTTCTGACATTATTGTGCGTCCTGACTGAATCCTGACAGGGGAGAACGAGCTCTTGAAGCTCCGCCCTCTTAAACCGAACACAGCAGCTCATTTGCATTTAAAGGGAACACACAGCAATAAACCAACAATTCTTTTTTACGTTCGTTTTTACGTATCACCACAGTTCTGAATTGAAATGTGCGGTGAGTGGCGCTAAAAGCTTAATGCTCCATGTAATCATAATTGTGTGTGAAAACGATTAAAAGTACTTGCTGTTTTACTGCCTGTAGTGTTCATTTCAACTGAAGTGATATTTAGCCTACGTATTGGTACGTATTTTGCATTTTGCAAAAATGTTGACACAGGTATGTTTTTCCAATGAGTCTGTGTCGCAACCACAGCTACCTCTTCTAAAACATAAATGTAACAAGATTTTAAATTTTTTTTTATAATGATTATAGTGTAAAACTTTACCGCCAGATTGTCCCTTTAACAAAAGGTAATTGCAGGTGCAAGTTTCATTCCCAGTTGTTTTCTTAGGTGGACCGGCCTAACCACAATGTGTGACACATGTTTAATGAGGAAGATAAGGATTAAGACATTGATGAAATAGATACTGCCATTCTCCGCCCTGCAGTGCAAACATGAAGGGAAGTGGGTGAATTACGACACCCAATGTCTGCCTGCAGTGATTTTGTAATTACAGTGGAAGTCACCATATTTTTTACCATTAATATGGCATGAAAATCCCTAGGGGAGCTGTCAAATTCCCACAAAACAAAGCATCATGGGTAGGTGGCGCTGATGATAATCTTAAACCTTTCTTCTCTAACTGGAAAATGTATTCTGAAAGATCCAAAAAAAAAAAAAAAAGCAGCACTGTTACATCTTCTGAAAAGCAAGCTACTAACTTACAAATGTACCGTGAGGTACAGTACATGCTGAATCGGTTATTTGAAACTATAAAATAATGTTGACGTGCCCTTTAAAGGATCAGCAATATTATTTACATGTAAATTGACAATAAGATTGTTTTCAGGATGGATGCTATTTTATACATCCTCGCAACCATGCTGAGTCAGAGAACAGAGAGTGCTTGAGCAGGAGCTGTGGATTATGTAAACCAGACAATTTAATGTTATTGCAGGACAAGGATGTTTAAGTTCATGGCATCCTTTATGGGAGCAGCTCGTTCCCTCGTTCCCTGATCTGCTGCACTCTGGAGTCTCTCCTGTCATTAAACTCACCATGTGGAAAAACAGAAACCATCATGGCAAAGAGCTTTTCACAGCTGCTTCCAGGGAGACAATCCTCTAAACGGCCATCTTCCTAATATAACACCTGATAGAACAACTGTGCAAGGAACACAACATTAGGACATGCAATTGATAACGGATTCCCAGTTACATTCTTATAACTGTATGTTTATCAGAGATGCCAAATTATTAAAAAGATTTCGTTTAATTACATGAAATGCTGATTAACTTAACATAAAAAAGCCTCAAATGAAGATAATATATGACATTACTGAACAGACATTACAATGAATGAATATATTGTTTGTTTCAAGTCCAAAACCTTTATTTTTATTGCACATTTTCATAATAAAATTTAATGCTAATAAATTAGTATTAAATTAACACTTATTAACTTTAATCAGCCTTAATTCATTAATTATATTTATTGTATGCAACAAATAATGTGTAAACACAATTTTTAAGTAAAGCATTAATATGCAAATACATAAATGTTTAAATTGTAGTCTATATATTTTTATATATATATATATATATTTTTTTTTTTTTTTAAATATTTTAGAATTTGTTATAATATTTTCATTTAATTTTAATATTATAATATTTATTTTAAAGAAGACTATAAAATGATAATCAGCTCCAAACAATATAAATAAATAAATACTTAAATATACGGATAAAAAAAATATATGAATCTGAATGATAAAAGCTTCTGTGCACTTTATTAATTGTTAATGCAGCGACAAAAAAAGAGAGAATCCATTAGCCTTTACTCCGGCTCTCTAAGATAGACTGAACAGCATATAGTTGTATGATGGCACTCAGCCAGTGTCCCATCAAAGGACCATTTTCATTCAAAGGTTTATTTTTGGAAAGAAAGACGTCTTTTTTATCCTCCTTCCATCTTCTTACATCCCTTTGTCTGGTTAATGCAGAGAAATAATGGGGTGGTTTAAGCTCTCAAGCTCTATATGTTCTGAATAAAGTCGCCTTTTCCACAGTGGTAAGCTGTGTTACTGTATATACAGTCTGTATCTCTATTTGTCTCACTGACCAGGAGTTGGGGGGTCTTTTCCAGTGGTACGCAGGCAGTCTGCACTCCGCTGCTCTGTAATCAGCAGTGAAAACACATTTCACGGGCCTGATTACCCAGGGCGCCTGCACAAGTACAGAGGCAGGACCTGGAGTCTGCCTTACACACTCCCGCTTAAAACAAACTGATGTGTGATCCCTTCATCAAAGCTCTCTCTCCAGCAGGTGTGAGAGGACTGGGAAAAAGGCTTTGGACCTCTAGGGTTCATGGGAACATGGCGGTGGTGATGGCTTTGGGAAATTCTCTCTGTGTCTCTCGCCTGCTGTTTGACAGGCCCGGTGGAAGCCTTTCAAGTTAAGCTTAAGCAACCAAAAACCATATTTGTTAGAGAAATACAATTTGGGATCCGGAAAATGGCAATGGGTCCTCGTTGGAATCTACAGTCAATCTTGTTTTCATTTCCGAGGCCTTGTGTGCCACTTTTCTCAGTATCGCAGTCTGAAAATTGCACCTCCATTTTGTAATTATTTCTGCATGGGCCCGGTGTGAGGAATGACATTAGAGGAGATGATTACGACCTAGTGGATGTGGAGCTCAGATGAGGAAACATTAATTCCCGGGCACATGCACACGTTTCAACACACATTCTTGAATATTGCACACATCTTTTTCAAAAGCTCTTTGTGCCAAATGTGACTGCTTAGACACCAGTGTTTAGGAGGTGGGGGGGGGGGGGGGTTCTAAAAGTAGTGTCACTAATAAATTAACTACATTTTTTAGTAGTGTGCAGCTCTCAGCTAGTCTGTCACGGATCCAAACAATCAATTCTCAAAGAGGGAAAACATTCTAAATGCAAGGGGTAACTTCCGTTAAGCTGTAAACAATCAGTGAAAGGCTCGCTCTATGAAAGCAATAATACTTTTTTTTTTTTTAAACTGGGTCCAATGAGATGACATTATAGCCTACTACTCGCCCTTTAATCATCAAACATTAAAAGGATATTTAAAAGTGTAATAGCATCAGCAAGGTACTTTCAACAGACCATGAATAACCCCAAAAGTGCGATTCTTTAAGTTAAGTATCACTGTTGTAATATATATATCTGTATTATGTAACATATGTTGCCTTAATAAAAAATGTTCATTAACTTCAGCATTGCATGATACTACACGATAAGTGATTTCCGTCATTTTGACAGATAATAAATTGTATTTACCTGTGAAAACAAACCTGGAAAGAGATGTGAGGATTTGAGAAGGAAAATAAGATATTCTTCGTGCATTCCAGTGAATTATTAATGGGATATAACGTAAATTAAAACGGGAGAACAGACCCCAAATGAGCAGCATATGTTGTCCTTTTTCATACTATCACAGTGGAATCCAAAAGGGGAAAAAGAAAATAATCATGAGGAAAAGAATGCAGCGACTGAAAAGAGCTCTTGCCATAGATATTCGTATTATTACACGTCACATTAAAATACCAAGCGGAACGTTCTCATGATATGACATGAGACGAAATCATATTTTGTGTCATGGCAATCATCTCATGATATGACATGACATAAAATAAAACATGAAGGAAAATTGACAGCTCATTCAGTCAAACTGACAGATAAGCTTTATTTATTGCGCAACTGTATGATTTAAAATTATTCGCTTTTTGAAAGGAAGTTCTTAAATAAAATGAAATATTAAATTTTATTTAAATACTCTTAAGTTAAAATAAAATACTAAAATCATTTTAAATGATACAAGTGAATGTTAGCATCAAAAAATCTTTAATTTTGAAAGAGCTGGTCGATGAGTCAAAGATACAATGACACTCACCATTTTTTCATACCAGAATGAATCAGTAAACATCAGGTACGAAAGAAGTGAAAAAACTGCCATTGAATCATTTGTCCAAAAACAATGACTCATTAAGACAGACACTGGTTTCATGCATGAATAAATCTGTATTATTGAGCGAATTGGCTTAATGAATGATTATTTGTCGCCACCTCTGGCATAACGATGTAACCTGCAACCACAAATGCACATTCTAACAATCTGCCTGGATCATGCAAACGCCACCATGTTGGACTGTTATATCAGCACTTTTGGAATGAGGCTCAATCTGCCAATCAGATTTAATGACCAAAAATGTTGTGAAATTACATGTTTCTTTAATATTCAAAAAACGAATGCCTTCATAAATCGCTTCAATTAGCCAGTTTTTTTTAGTAGTTAGTAGTGTAGCTAAGTATGTTTTCAAAAGTCTAGCTTGACTTTAAATTATGAGTAACCCACAGTTTGACAAGCTACAGTTTCAAAGTAGCTTCCCAATGGTGTCACCCACAGAGTAACTGGTTAAACAGAATCACAAAAACGTTGCCTCAGCCTGAAATTCAATAAATGCATTACATATGCACAGAATGATTTCTTGACTGTCCCACAGTGCTTTGGGGGAAGTTAATCATTTGTATGATATGTTTCCTGTACGTCTGTGCAATGTGAAAACATTGGAGAGTAGAGTTATGGCAGACTGGGGCTCACATTCCACTTGTCTGCCGTATAAAGTCACAAAAGAAACTCACAAATGTCACTTTCCACATGGGTTGTACCACTGTGTGACTATCATGGGGTAGGCAAGATTCGTAGGATGATTTATAACGATTATGTGACAGCTGAACGGTGGCCATATCAAGAGATAAGAGCTCATTTCAAACTGCAAGTGCGGGTCTATTCACATGGTCAGCGGTTTGCGTTGATTTCTCTCGCTCTTTCTCTCTCTGTCTCTGTTCCACTTGTCTCTGTCAGCTCCCCTCAATGGGGCTGGTTAAATCGTCCATAACACATAAACGCTCGTTTATAAAAGCTGACAGACATGGCAGTCGTTTACAGAAATTAATTACCTTCCACTGGTGCTTCATGCGTCAGTCACGCTAGACCAGTCTCAACTACCTCCATTAGAGACACCTCCACCTGCTGAGAGACAGACAGAGAGAGGGAGACCCATAAAACACATCTTTTCTTGCCAATAATTTCACTCATGATGGAATTCCAGACAGAAAGCCAAATTGTTTTGCTCTTTTTTTGGTTGTTTTTTTTTTTTTTTTTAAAAGGCAGCGACTTTCATTAATTTGTGGTTGGTTAATGGAGCCAATCTGTTGAATGTTCATACGCCGCCGCCATGACTCTCTAATTACGGACACAGATCAGTTGAGCTTGGTTAGCTTTTAGCTTAATGAATGCAACATGGTAGAAAGTGCTACATCTCAGCTCTATTAACAGAATAATAATTTATCCATTGCTGCTTTTGAAGAGATTAAAATAAACTGGTATTTTTAGTGCCGTTCCTCCAGCTCTACGGCAGTGAGAAGTGGCGTATTAATGTAAACTTGTCAGCCATAATCTTTGCATGGTGTGATTTTCTGAGAAAACCCTCTACATCACTTGTTTATCAGGGTATACGCTAAATGGAAAAACAGGAACTAGTTTAATATCCCCCCAGTTCAACATGAAACGGCATTTGCAACCAATTTTACTTCAGCAATTTGATGTATTTCTGAGCGAAACAGGATGTTCAATGAGATAAAAATGTAGAGCGGGAAATTACGAAGACAAATAGGCTATATATTTCTTTGGAATAGCATGCACAATAAGACCAAGAATGTGTTTTAAAGGAATTGGACATTTTGGAAAATGTCAACTGTTTTTTTTTTCTTACTATTAAAGTTGAAGTTGTTTTTAAAACTCAATGATTTTTATTATATGGACAAAAACATTTGAAACATTCTTTAAAATATCATCTTTTGTGTTCCAACAAAGAAAGTCATACAGGTTTGGAACAACATGAGGGTGAATAAATGAAAAGTAAACTGGGTTCATTTTGATTCTCTCCCCTCCCAGCTCTTTTTCATCTCTCTCTAACACTAACAATTCTTCTAAAGCCTCTAAAACCCAACCTCATCCTCACACACTCAGAAATATTCACACACATATACACAAATGCCCATTCCGCCCTCCTCTCCAGGCCAGCTAACTGTAGTACCTCCAGTTACTCAAATGACACACTTAAAGAAACGTAGGATGAAATCAGTCATTTGAAGAGCAGAAGATTGCGCCGCGTTTCTGGTGTGAATCTGTGGCCGCTCTTTGCCGGCAGAGGATCTAATAAGTGTGCCGCTGTGCTGTGGGTCGCCCAGTGTGAGATTAGAGGAACTCTATTAAACTTTATGGCTTCGAGTCGAAGCGTGGGGAACAAAGCTGTGTGAAATGAACCTCAAACTACCCCGGGACTTAACAAGGCGCTCATGAGTGATAAAACACACTGGGACGTTTTCTTGGAGATGGGTGGGTTGGTTTCAAGCCCACCTGCATCACCAATATTTCAAAACATAGTGTGTTCTCTCGCCCGTTTGAATACTGCTTTGGGAGGAAATTAAAATAATGCTGGTGTTACTAGTCTAACATTTCAAATGTTTTTACTAAAGAGTGCCTTTTAACCCTTCTGTACTACAACAACTTGGAAACGCATACTCATATTATCGCTGCAGTATATAATATGTATTATTATTCTGTGCACTGTATGCAAATTTCCTGAATGAACAGAATACCTGAATGACCTACTACATTTGTCAAAATGAGCAGTATACCGTTTCCCACAATGCATGTGTTCAATTTGACCTTTCATTGTGATGGATGAACCGGAAGTAATATCAGCTGCGATTTTTAACATCTGCAGTGTTCAGAATTGCATACTAGCATACTATTTCTGCCATATCTATATACTATATTGCAGAAATAATTAGAGCAGTATGCTATTCTGAATATAGCTATCCATTTCTTAACTCATTATTTGATTGTGCTGTCAAATGTTACTTTTACTAGGGCTGCTTATCATTTAAACATTAAAGTAATTAACTCTAGTTTTTTTGCAGTTAATACTGAATTACTTTACCTGCCGTGTGCACTTAGACAAGCATGTGTTACTGGAAGATAAAACAGGTAGGCAAATGGAGGTGGGTATGCAGGTGTCCTACACTTCTAGGGCACATGCAGCCATTATTGGCCTGGAAAAACATGCTTTGCAGGGCCTGGGGAAAGCATCTAGATGAGAGCATGTAGCTAGCACAAGTGGGTAAAAAATATTATAGCTTTAAGCTGAAAATGGATGTTGCATTGAACGTGTGTTTTTTATATGTTAATTAGTCCATATTAAGCACAGAACATTAACATATTAAATCTCCCAGATCAAATTTTTTGTATACAAAATTGAACTTAAAATGCTAAATAATTTTTTTTTTACCAAGATGATAAATGGACACTACTCACATTCACAAAAGTAGTGAGGTTACGTGACCACAATAAAGTAGCACAGTGTTTCTAAACTGGTGGGTCGCGGAGTGTGCAGTCAAAGAAACGACAACAAGCGTAATTCTAATATAGCTGAATCTCATTTTGGAGGCCACATTTGAAGGCTGCATACATCATCAAGGTTGTCTCATTTAAGAAAAGTAACCATAATAAAATTGATGGTTATTCCTCGTGAGGTTACGAAATAAAAGGTCTCCCACCTCAGAAAAACAAACTTTCATGTCCTGTCAGCGGCAGCCGTTATACTGTGCTGATGATAGCGCGCACTCTTCAGTTGCACGCGCAAATGCGGCGGCGCGCCAGTGTTTGGACTTGAACTGCTTTTACACTGTTGCTACGGGTGGAAGAGACTGGTAGTTCGTGTGTTAGCTGGGAAGGATTTGCATGCAGGTATGATGCTCATTCTATTCATCAGAAGCAGTTTCCATATGTTTCATGACAGTTCATGTTAGAATTGTGTATTTACCCATGGTAACTTGGTTTCCGTAACCCAAAATGCCACTTTATTTTCACTTTCTGTTATTTCGTATATTCTTAAATGACTGCTCATACAAACTTACTAACTATAACAAAAACTAGTTTGGGACTGCTATTTAATAGCCTTATCTTATACTGTTTATTCATCAGTATAAGATTGTTTTCTGTTCCAAACATAATAACAAATTGTGTTTCTTGAGATATGATTTGACATGCAAGGTCAATCCGACCCCATAACAGCTACTCTGGATCTTTAAATGGTAACAGCAAGAAAGAGCCTAGCCCAAAAGAAGTAAGCCAAAGGTAGAGCTCAGGGCTGCACTTAGGAATGTACTCCTACTACGTGCCTGGTACTGTGATCAACCCCATGCACTCCATGATCAGATTGTATGGATTCCCAACTTTAGATTGTTTCCATTCTATTGTTTGCAAACAATGAGCCATAGATAAGAAATTAATATTAATATAGCCAAAGATTGCTGTGATAAATTGTGTCGGTGAGGTGTAATCGCAAATTGATTATGCATGTGTGTTCGATGTGCTCTATTTCTATCCGTTTCTTGTTCGTTTTCTCACACACTTTGTCCAACACTCTCGTTCTCACCCTCCCTCCCCCTCTCTATGACTGATGGCATTGCAGCTTTTATCTCAGGTAAGCCTGTGCTGTTACTTATCTAGCCCGACTGTCACTGGACGAGAAAGGTGTTTGCTAGCACCACTCAAACAGCAGATTGGCTGGTCCAGAACCAGTTGGGATAAACCCCCAGGTAGCGGGACAGTGGCCGATGGAGCTGTGCTGAAGTGTACATGCAAAACTACATTTTCACATTGTTTGAAGAAAATGAGTGGTGCTTGCCTGTGCAATACATGGCACCACAGTGCTGTGGCTGGTTGCCAGGGTGTTGCTATGTGGTTGCTTTATTGCCAGCAGCCATATCACCCTGTAGCCCAAGACTGGTTACCCACTGAAGCTAACCAGGGCTGAGCCTGGTTAGTACCTGGATGGGAGACCTCCTGGGAAAACTAGGTTGCTGCTGGAAGAGGTGTTAGTGAGGCCAGCAGGGGGTGCTCACCCTGTGGTCTGTGTGGGTCCTAACGCCCCAGTATAGTGATGGAGAGACTATACTGTCAAAAAGCACCGTCCTTCGGATGAGACGTTAAACCGAGGTCCTGACTCTCTGTGGTCATTAAAAATCCCAGGATGTCCTGCGAAAAGAGTAGGGGTGTAACCCCGACATCCTAGCCAAATTTGCCCATTGGCTTCTGTCCATCATGGCCTTCTAATCAGAGAGAGAAACCACTGTTTGGCTTCATCACTCTGTCTCCTCTCCACCAATAAGCTGGTGTGTGGTGGGCGTTCTGGCGCAATATGGCTGCCGTCGCATCATCCAGGTGGATGCTGCACATTGGTGGTGGTTGAGGAGATTCCACCTTCAATATGTAAAGTGCTTTGAGTGCCCAGAAAAGCACTATATAAATGTAAGGAATTATTATAAGAGTCCACCTCCAAGCTATAAGTTATCTTACTATCAAAACTATCATAGTAACCATTATGCTTTAATATTACATGTGTTAGAGACTTGTGTGATGGAATAGCACATTTGTGGGAGATTTCCATCTACTGGAAAAGAATATGTCTACCATAATATATTCTTAATATAGTGATATTTTCCATGTCACAGTCTCTGATTTTCAATACTGAATACTAAACCAAAACTTAACACTTCAAGCAAACAGTAGAGGCCTGTTTCTCCTTTTACGCATTAAACAGGCGTTCGAATGACATTACAGCATTACATCCCTCCTTGCATCCAAGGGACACAATTATCCCATGTTTTTTCTATCGGCCCACAAATGAGAGCAGCCGACTCTTATTTTCCCAGCTGTGCAGCAGTCCAGATGAGAGCATTTTTTCTTCTTTGGCTTTTTGAGAATAGTACCCCTTAGTTGCAGGGAGCGTGTCCAGCTCCATTTGCAGAGTTCTTTGAAGACCGTAGCAAGAACAATTACGGCGTCATGGCATCGGCCTCATCCTGTGAGCGTGTACTCACGCTAACCCTGCACAATCACTCCAGAAAAGCCCCAAAACATTAGGCAGAGTAAGGAAATAAAAAGACTATTAATTTCTACTCCTTTACTCCTCGAAAAACATCTGACTACCCTTCAAACAATGCTATGTGGAGCAATATGAAAGTAGTGAGGATCAAAAAAAAAAAAAAAAAAAACTTTGTTTCCAAAAAGGAACATTCTGAACAAGAAGTAACATGGAAATATGAGAAGATAATGCAGTGTTTACCAGCTGCTGGAGAAGAGTGCATACACTCGTGAGTCTGTCCAGTCCTCAGCATGCTGGACGAAAACATCCTGAAGACGGTTGAAGTACAACGATTCGCTAGGAATCCCACACACAAGTCGTGGAGTAACTGCTTGGGACCGCCCTTATTAACCTATGAGAGATTGACGTTTTCACAGGTGGAAAATATTCAGCTGATTCCAAGCCCAGAACTTGTATGTGAAACATTGTGCATTTTAGGAAAAATCATATATTTTCCACATATATTTCATTTAATATAGAATATGTTTTGTTTAAATTGTTATATTGAAAAATGAATGACAAAATGTACTACAGGGGCAAGAAAATAGCCAAACAATTGGGATAAAGGAATGAATTTAATTGTTACATTTTTTTTTGTTTCACTTTATTGTTGGAATTTCTTTTAAAAATTGTCTCGCATCCTAGCGTTTACGGTCTCACGTCAATCCACATCAATTAATACATCACAGTACACTAAACAACACTTAATACAAAAGCAATACATAAATACGTAAATGCATGACTGGCTGCAGTGCATCAATTTAGTAATAACTACTGCCTATACATGCATAAAAATTTTAGAAAAATATATATTTTATATATTTATATAACATAAATATTTGAATATTTAAATATTTATATAACATAAATACAGAATATAACATTTAACACAATATTTACTATATATACATCCATATTTGTATTAAATTGTAAATGTACAAAGATGGTTATAATATATAAAAACAAAACATATTCAAAATACTTTTGCATAAATAAATTTTACAGTGTGTATCAAGCAATGAATGTATTAAAAGGAATCCAATTTGCCTTGATCCTTTGAGATAGAAGAGTTTGATGTACTATGAAAACTTTCAGAACTCAAACCTCTCCAGACCAAAATGACCACAGAACCTAGGCTGCAAAACCAGCTTGAGTAAAGTGGTTTAAAAAAAAAAGTTTTATTTAGGACAGACAGTTAAAAACTATATTGGACCCAACAGCAAACTCGCATGTTGTGTGTAAGCACAACAAAACGCTGTTGCTCAAAAAAACAGTGTTCACAAAAGGGCTTTTCACACTTGAAATACTTTACACGGGGTCATTCTAAACCCCGGGTAAACGGAATCCTGGGTTATCTTGCTTCACGTTTCACATTGCTCATAATTTACCCGGGGTTAACAATTAATCCTGGGTTTTCATAAGATGGCGTTTCACATTGAACATTCCTAAACCCTGGGTTAACATTCTTATTTGCATATTTGTGGTGTTAGTGTCACTGATTGGATAAACGCAGCACGCGACCTGTTTACATAGCTTTAGCATTGCGCATCCTGTATTGCTGACTGTACTATGAAGTTTATACTGAATGGACATTTCAAACTATAAAGGTAAGAATGAAACAGCCTCTTCTTCACTTTTGTTGCGTTTTCTGTCAGCATTTGACATTTTTCCTCTCAAACGCTGAATTTACTGTTTATATATAATGCACAGTTTCTATGACTGTCTACAGCACGTGAAAATGAGGCATGCTATTGGTTAAACGTTGCTAAGCATCTAGTTGTAACATTCTAACACCGCATCTTTTCTCACTGTACAAGTTGGCACCGCAATGTGCTAACCCTGCTCCGGAGCAGTGCTAACCCCGCTTCTAAATTACAAGTGTAAAATTTTCCTTTATCCGGGGTTAAAAGCGGTGTTTAGAATGACGATGACCCGGGGTTAAGCGTGGTGTGAAAAGCCCTACAGAGTCTTAAAGGCAACAAAAAATGGATGTGTAGTTCTAAGGATCAGAGCCAGTGTGGAAATAACTCATAAATAACTATGAATGTCCTAAAAACATTTCTAACATTATAAGAGAGTCTCCGGGAAAAAAATAATAATAAAAAATATATGAAATGACCCCTTTAATAGTGTTTCTATTGTCAACTCTTGAAAAGCTGCTCCATTTGTGTTTCTATTGCTGCTTTGACTTTTAGTGGCCATGCACTTGGTGTGCTGTGGATTATTTGAACCCCTTCCACTGGCTTCTCATCTCTCTCATTCTCTCTCCCTTCCTCCCTCTGTGCCTCAGCATTCCAATCATAGTGATGAGAGAGCTAGACTCATACACCTCTCTCTCTTTCTCTCTCTCTCCCGCACTGCAGACTTCTATGAGAGTCTGTCCTAATGAAAATGTATTGTTGTTTTTCCCAATAGCTTTTTGTTTATTAGGTCTCACATTCCTTTCACTTCACTGCAGTCTTTGGACAAAAAAATTGCTATAGCTCTCATAATTACTGCCGTCAGTCTGCAAACACTTAAAGCTCGCTTTTTTTTTAGTGCTAATTTGTCACGCCCTGAAACTGTCTCTTATGAACAGCCCTATCTGCATGTGAACTTCTATTAAAAAAGCACTGCGGATACTGAGAAAAAAATACCACAATGTCAAAACAACGATCAAAGTGCAAACTCAAACAAAGAAAGAGGGTATAGGAATGTTTAGGGACTATTTCTCTGCTGCAAATAATTGGCCACTGCAACAAATATTATTGCAGAGGTTGTGGGGGGAAAAAATCATCTGCTATAAAACTGCGCTCTTTCCCAGCACAGCATTTCACTTCCTGGATCCACTACTTTAGGCTAATGGTAGAACGCAATTCATGCCCATTTGTGCACTGCACTTATTTACTAGTATTAATGTCAGTGTGTCAGTATGTCAGTGTATCAGCGGATGCAAAGCTACCAGCATGTGTCATACAAGAGCAAAGAAACATCTTACGGTTATTCATGTTTTATTTATTTAGAAAGTGAAGGTTAAAATACACTCTGGAGATAAAAAGAGAAAAAAAAAAGCTTGGGGAAAAAGGAGATTGGATGAGGTACAGGCTGTGGTTGACCATTAGGGGGCCTCGGCTCCTTGCTGTGTCGTCTTCAGTCTCCTCCCCCAGAGTGTGGGAGTAAGAGTAAGTCTTCCCCTTCTGCACTAGTGAAGCCGTGCAGTGGGCGGCAGCTCTCCCATGAGGACAAACAGAGATAGGCTGCTTAAGACACTCCCCTGGCTGGGAGTGGTGCAGCCAGCCCTTAGACCCACCCACTAGGCTGTGGAGGAGGAGAAACACGGCAGTGCCAAAGCTGATCGCTTCAATCTTCCCCACAGTGTGGAGCAGCCGGCAGCGCGCACACACACTCACACACTCTCACACAGCCACACACACTCACACTCACTCTCGCACACACACTCTCGCGCGCAACAAAGCAGGCAGACAAGGGAGGCGGGTAATAAAGAAAAGAACATCACAGAGGAAAAACAGTGGTGCTGCACTTGGAGTTTTCGGATACTGCAGTCTGCCTGGAGTTTGTGCCGTTTCCTGTGTGCCTCGTAACCTCGCGGCTCACATCTGGTCCTTCCTGCGGAGGGTTTGAGTCCCGTCAGCTGTGCGCACAGAGATCCAAATCCAACGACTGTGTACATTGCCGCTTTGTGCATCCGCCAGACGGGAACAAAGTGTGCGACTGGGATATCTGACAAGCTCCTCTGGGAACCAACGCTGCACCGACTGTCAGAGAGAGAGTGAGAGAGAGAGTGAGAAAGAAAGAGCAAGATAGATAGAAAGAGGGGAGTCAAGGCATGAGCAGGAGACTAGAAGCCGGTTTTCCAGAGAAGTGATCGCCACAGTGCCCCCTCCTCTTCCCTCACCTCCTTCCTTCCTTTTCTCCTCTCTCCTGTGCCGCTGCTCTTTCTTTCTTCGCGCACACCTCCGCTGCTATCCCATCCTCGTACCTCCGCTGTCCTTCCATCACCTCCTCCTCCCCTGCTCCAGAAGACGCGTGAAGAGGAGAAGCACGGCGCACACACGCTCGCTCGTGTCTGTATCATCTCATTCTCTCTCTCCATCCTTCCTCTGGCTCCGCTCCTCACACGGATCTAGCCTCTAGCTGCGGAACCACAAGCGGAGGCTTTTTGAGTTGTTGGATCCCACACGCGAGTCTCTGTATCCAGCCACAGCCAGAAGGATTCCAGCTACATGGGCAAACGTTTGGAACAGCAACCAATGTACCCCCAGTACACTTACTATTACCCTCACTACCTTCAGACTAAGGTAAGGCACCTTGGTTATCTGTTTTTGTGATGTTCTGATTTTCTGCCTCACACACTTCTTGCGTCCATATCATTCTGACAGATTTCTGACACACAAACCACATGACTGATACTTGACATGGGCCGCTCTCTGGAGGTGCAAGAGTGCCCATTTATCAAGCATGCACGCGCACACTCTCGCACACAAACTCGCGATCCAGAGATTCTGTCCTCTCAGCTGTGTAGCCTGTGGTGGTAGGACTTGAATAATTGCATCCATCTCTCTAAGCCCCTACACCACCCGGACGTGGAGAATTGATTACCACAGGCTGATCGATAGTGCCGAGATGCTATCGGGGGTACTGGTGATCTTGGCCTCCCTCTGTGATTCATGAATGTTTTTATGCGCCGCACCCCATAAGAGGCCGGCACTTGCGTTACATGTTTGAGTGAATGAAAGTGGAGAGAGAGCTATGATTGGATCAGAGTTTAAAAAATAGCTGTTAGAACAAAGGGTGTGAAGATGCATTTTTGTGATCAACTTGGGGTGGGTAAATTACGAAGTGCAAAAGATGAATGTGAGGGAAGAAAATTTATGGAAAGTCTTTTGGAGGAGTTGCTTGCTCAACGTTGGCCAAATATGCAAGCGTTCCCAAAAGACACATGATAAACGGCAGTGGCCAAGTCGTTCTCCATCAGCAAGTGTTTACGACCTTTCTCTTTCCGCCCTTCTACCCGTGTTACTCTTTACAAAAATTTAGTAAGAGCTTGGCAAATCTCAACCTTCAAAATCTCAGAGGAGCTTGCAGAAACAGCTTGATTGACGCCCTTCATCACTAGTCTATACATGATACTAGCAACAGGCACCGAATTACCCATCAATACACACGCACACACACTCCCTACTCCTTGTAGCTGCCTTCAAGGTCACGTCAAATTGGATCTTACCCACTTCCGCTGTCTAATGAGTTTCTCAGAGTGTCTCCAAGGGATGTGGGGGCTCGTCCAGAGCATAATGTCTTTGTCCTTCTCTCTTGTCACAACTAGAAGTCCTCACAACAATAACTCACCTCGCTAAATAGGGCCTGTCAAGGAGAATGCATGCATATTCAAAAGGTTCAGAATTGCGCAAAGTATGTCGGTGATCCTTAGTAGTGCACTATGGCAAACACTGGAGCATCATGGGTAATGGTCAAATGGGCCAGTCTGGGAATAATTATTGATCTGTAGAATATTAAAGGAGATGGAGGAGGTTTTTTGGCACTCGGAGAGAGTTTCAGATTTCAGATATTCGGTCTCGCCTGTGAAGGATGGAGACCTCATGTGAGCACGGGTCAGCGTGAGTGCGATTGCGTGTGTGTGCGTGATTGGGGATGTAAATGGCCTGTTATTAATCTTGATTCTAGCGTGCTCTCTGAGTGGAGGCATTCCTCCGGGGGAAATCAATCATGAGGGGGAAGAGGGGCAACTGACACACAATCACTGCCCTCGCTCTCTCCCTCTCTCTCTTTGCCCCAATAATGCTCTGTGCTCAATGAGAGGCAAATGTTAAGCAGGGAGAAATTATGATGCTACAGTAAGCTGTTAATGTCGAGAATCAGTAATTCAGCTAAATTATATAAAGACCCTGGTATCAATTACATGTAAATGACTTATTTTCATTGAAGTAGGTTCAAAAGAAAATTAAATGTGACTCAAAATCCATCCATTGTTTTATAATGTGGGTCATAGATATCACTGAACATGAAATTTGGTGCAAACAGTATCATGCCTTGGGGCAAGATGATGTTACATAAAGTGAACAGTGAATCTGTAAACCTTTAAACTTCAATGCTTTTTAAACTTTCTTCAAAGCTTTGTCAAGCCAACATTTAAAGTTGTTTTTTTTTTTTTTTGAAAAACTTGTTTAAAATTAGTCGTGTGAATTGTATTCATTTTTATTCTACTTCCTTACAGTCATATTTGAGTTGAAATTATTCATCCCTCAATTCAAAGTCAAGAATGGCATACAACCCAAATTGATGGATTCACAAATCTCACAATGTAACTGTAATCCCCTCCCCTAATGTGCATGTCTATACTCTAAAAAATGCTGGGTTAAAAACAACCCAAGTTGGGTTGAAAATGGACAAACCCAGCAATTGGGTTGTTTTAACCCAGTGGTTGGGTTAAATGTTTGCCCAACCTGCTGGATGGTTTTATTTAACTCATCTATTGTTTATAAATTACTGTATTGCTTGTTTAAAATGAACCCAAAATATGTTGGAAATTAAAATGTATTAATATGTTTAATAAATGAACATTTATTAATATGTTTAATGAATAATAATTAAACAATACACATTTATTAAATTGCTTATTAATAAATGTTCACCTTTTGATTATTATTGTTGCCTCTAGTAATTATGTGTCTGATTTTTATTTTTTCCAACCTATTTTGGGTTTATTTGAAGCCAGCCATATATAAATTTTTAAACAATAGTTGGGTTAAATAAAACTGAGTTTGTCCATTTTCAACCCAGCTTGGGTTGTTTTTAACCCTTTTTTTTTTTTTTTTTTTTTTTTTTGGAGTGTACAGTACAAATTCACACCACCGTTTCCCCTCTCAGGTTTTAGCAGAAAATGGGTGGATGTATAAACGTGAGTAGTGTGTGGGCTGAGGTATCCTTGACAGAAGCCATACACCAGTGGGATATAAAATAGAATTTAAGGGAGGTAATTCCCCCCTGGTATTGTGTCAGCAGAGGCCAGTGGGGCCCCGTCTTCCATTCAATCAGCAGCAAGGAGTCAGAGCTTTATGGTGTGTGTGTGTGTGTGTGTGTGTGTGTGTCTGTGCATTGATGTTTCGAAAGAGGGATAAGAGGAAGAGAGCCAGAGCGAGCACTCAAATCCAGAGCCATGAGATTGCATATGCGAGCAAGTGTGTGTGTATGTATGTATACGTGTGTGTGTGTGGTGTTCGGTTACACTCTGTGGGGTCAGCTTTATGTACAGCAGAAATAACATCCAGTCGGCCGTTTAAACCTCTCCTCTCAGTGGGAGTGCACACTAACTGCCCTGCAGTGAGGTGACACGCGGCTTGCCAGCAACGTTCCTGCTGCATTATGGGAACGATGCATATATGTGGCTCATTATATTTCTGCTGCTCTCAATGTCATTTAGGATTATTACGTTGTGATATTTACTCCGCTTGCGGATAATTACCAGACTGATGCTTCATTTTCCTCCAGCGGCACCTATTTTTTTTTTTTACCACAATGGAGAAAATGCTCTCATCTCCCCTCCTCCAGACAACCTTCATCTAAATAATTAAACTCATTAATGGACAAGCAATTTTCAGGTATCAACGACAATTTGATTTTTGGTATTCATTACCAACACTGCCATTAAACAGGTGAAAGGATAGATTAAAATCCACAAGCACACTCAGCCGTTTTATACGCAAATGACTCACCGCGACAAATTGAGTAATTTATGCTTAACATTTTAAATAATTGTCTGGTTGTTATTTAAAAAAAAAAAATGTGGTTATTCGTTCCATCAGATATTGTTGGAAGACAAATCCTGAGTCTTTATCACTTGCCCTGTCCAGCGTTCTCCCTCCGAGAGTATAATAATAGCATTACGTGATGTTAGGCTATAATACGATTTCTAAAAATTCCAAAAATAAAAAAACCCCAATAAAAAATATTTGGGTTGTTCATGCTCGAAAGTTTTTTTTGGTATGCATCTTGTTGGAAGTGAGCCATAATGACATACACAGATACATGAACATACAAGAGTGCAGGCTTTGTATGCATGTGTGAATTATACATGTGAACACTTCCGTTGGGAAAGCCTGCACTATAAAATGCTTGCTGTAAGCGTCTGCCTGTAACCGTCGAGCTGGGGATGTCAGATCTGTGAGAGTGCTAAATTATGCCTGTCCGTGTGTAATTTTTCTGTTAGTAACTGAATGCGCATCTAAACCACAGATAGGGCCCTATGAAATACCTTTTATTTTCCCCCAAATTCTGTGTTTTTATTTTTCTGTTTTAATGGTTTAATTAAATTGTAATAATCAAAAATGATTTTTAAAATGGAATAATGTATAATCTATCTATCTCTCGAATTTGCAACAGTTCTGAATGTCTTTTCACTCTGATGTTTCTATTTATTGTTGAACATCAGTAGAGTGTTTCGTGACCTCATTTAGTTGGAAAGCATGCATATTAAACTACATCACTAAGTGGTCTAATATTCACAAAAGAGATGGTTTTAAATACAACAAACGCTCATATTTTTAGTCCATCAATGTCCTTCTCGTTTCCTCTGTCTTTCTCTCCTCTTCCCTCCCTTTTCCTATCTCTCTCCCTCTCCTACTGTGTCCTGGGCATTCACTCCAGCCATCTGTTCAGAGGGGTGGGGTTCACTCTGAAAAGAGGAACATACTTGGCAAACATACCCTCATAGGTGGATAAAATTTTATGCCCAAGATGGGGGTGAAACGCTCTGCATTAGTCATGAACATACAGTAGAAAAAAGAAAGAATACAAAGCGCACAGAAGAGCTGTTTGTAGCAGCACTTCAATATTTTCTGGCCCGTTCTGAAGGTGAAATTTGTTCTAGATTTTCACATCTTACATCAGAGAGTAATAACTCTGATGCGCATCCA
Source organism: Hypophthalmichthys molitrix (assembly GCA_037950675.1). NCBI lineage: Eukaryota > Metazoa > Chordata > Actinopteri > Cypriniformes > Xenocyprididae > Hypophthalmichthys > Hypophthalmichthys molitrix. The sequence goes on from CM075507.1 coordinate 17,327,832, forward strand.
GTCACACAAAACCAATATAAGAATGTGCAAGAAAAAAACTTTCATTGTCACTCACACGCTGCTGAGTTAAAGTACTAGTACAATAGCATTGATAAAACTAATAGTTCTGGCTGTAAAATCTGATCCGATGAGACGTAAATATACAAACAAAAGACCATACTTCAATTTCTTTATATTAATACACCAGACTATTAGAAAAAAAGCTTATTGCTCAAAGGTTGCTCTTTCATAGCTTCTGACACTTAATGGAGTTCTTAGTCATGTTTTATTTATGGCTCCATGTCTTTTTGACCAACTTTTTTCACCCCCCCTTCTCATCATTTGTGATTACTGGATAAGGATCTTTAAAACATATTTTGATTCTGAAAAGCAGGATACCTAACCAAAGTCTCTATTTGCTTTCTCCTTCATTTCATTGCCAAGTATAACAAGCGAGAAATTAAACAGATCTCATTTGTGATTATTTTTTCTATACTCAAAAGAACAAAAACAAATGTTCATTGGACTTCATTGGAATAATGACACATTTCTAAAGTTGAGTAGATTTATTTGAACTTAAACTAAAAATGAATTGTACTAATGATTAAAATTCATCTTAATTCAAGCAGATCACATTAATTTTACTTTACTTATGTTAATTTCACCTGAAAAAAAAGAAAATTGATTGATCCAATTAATCTTAAAGGTGCAGTATGTAATATTGACTGCTAGTGGTTGAAATGGGTACTGCAGTCTAAATTCAAAATAATTGGAGGGAGTTGTTTCCCTCGCCCCTCCTTGTCAGATTCGATGCTCACGCTGTAAGTTAATGAGTTGGTTGCCATTTTAATATGGTCCCGTTCATAGAGATTTTTAGATGGAATCCGAGGCTTTTTAGGTCGGGTAGAATCTGCGATCTTGTTTGTTGGCTTCCATGGCTGCAATACACTGTGTTTTCTGCCAACTGGCAACCTGGGGTGCTGAAATAGTATTGGGTAAATTGGCAATGGGCGGAAACGCACAGACCAAAACAAAAACACATTCCGACACGGAGCGCACATTTCAAAGTAAAATAACTGGCTGTAACATTGTTTTTCAGAGAAACGAGTATGTGAACTTACCACGTTTCCTAAATATTTGCAAACATATTATGGTATTTTTTATGCTTTAGTACAGTCAAAAAATTACATACAGCACCTTTAACTGCTTCAGTAAATAAAAACACTCATTACAGGGCATGTTCACATGCTAAGAATAGCTTTTTTTACAACATATAACTTATGGGAGGGGAAAAAAGAGACTGCACTTGTGTTAGCACAGCTGTTTCTCATTGAGTGACAAAACACACACCACAGCCTTCATGTGGCCACCACAACTTAAGCTCCACAGTGGTAACCACAAAAATTTAACAAATACTCTTCTAAAATCACCAATCAAACTGCACATTTACCACAAGTATGTCTTTCAAATATGTCAGTTCAAAAATACTTAATTTTCACTTGATTTCAACATTTACTCTCCTGATCGAGTCTCATGCAAAACATGCTGGGAATTTAAAATCCACTGTCCAGTTTCAATTAATGTCATCACAGATTATTTACAATATGTAGTTCCAACACAAATGAATTGAGAGTAACATAAACATTTAACAAATTCGAGTGAATTGAAAGTAATCAAATTAAGTTGTGACAAAATGTTTCAGAATTTAGCTAATTTTAATTAAAGGCATAGTTCACTCAAAAATAAAAATTCTGTCATCATTTACTCATCCTCACAAAAGAAGATATTTTGAAATGGCTTCAACTGTTTTTGTCCATCCAATTAAAAAACAACAACATTTGTCCCCATTAACTTTCATTGTATGGACAAAAGATTTTTCAATATATCTTCTTTTGGGTTCCACGAAATAAAAAAGTAATACAGGTTTGGAATGTCAATTTCATTTTTTGGGTGGAGTATCCATTTATATAAATTGAACAAGCAGCAAAAAGTCATTTTTTGAGTGTGTGGGATACACATGGACTTTACAAGGTGCAATACTTTTATATAAAAAGTCTTTTTCTTGTGCATCTGGTCAGTGTCACTTTTAAGTACTTTCAGGATTCATCCATGACCAGCATTCATGTGTGGTCCAGACTGTAATGGGGTGATCTGAGCTAGCTAGTTGGTTTCTGTGGGCTTGAGAGAACCAGAGGAGAAAGGCACTGGTCCTGGGGTAATGGCCCTGCTGAATTTTTAATAGAGGACCACTTTGTAACAACCCGAGCCTGATGTATTCTCCCCTTTTAAGGGTCCTGCCATTTCTTTTTTACACACAGCTTGCTTTTAGGCCACTGGCGTAAGTGCTCGACAAAGCCTGTGTTCAGGGATAAATGGCTGAGGAAGAACAAGCCAAAGCTGTGGAAGGCTGCGGCAACACAGGGACTCATTGATGTTTTACCATCGGCGTCCGAACCAGTTCCTCATTGGCACTGTCGCTGGTGGGCTTTGTGTCTTTGCTTCTCTGAGATAAACAAGGAACAAGATTTTAGTTAGAGGGTCAGTGTTTAGCTGTACATATAAATCACTGTGGATTCTGTAAAGGGATAGTGTTTTCTTAGGAAGCAGGGATGTGCTTGAATTGGGATTTTGGAATGGATAAATCATCTAGATGTAAAGGACTGATGAATGACGCCATCGTCAGCGGTCGCACATGCATGTGTGTGTATAAAACTGGTGGTTAATGAGCTTCAAGTTGTAATTAGTGGTTCGGAAAGCTGCTTTTGCTATGAATTCACACAGATAGCAGAGAGGAACAGCATGTGCAGTTTGGCTTTAGTCACAAACGATAACCACTCGATTTCAAGAAAAAGAGGAGGGATGTTGGCGGCAGCCCGCTCCTCCTTCACAGTGTAGTGCCTTTGAACCATTCCTGTCATCTTCTCTTCCGCCCCTCCCGTGCGTTTTCATCTAGAGACTCATTGGAAAGCGTTTCCCCCTGAAAGCAACCAAGGACATGGTAGGCGAAGTAAGGTGTCATAAATCCTTGAGAAGGTGCTACTCATTCCACGGACCCCACCCCCACGCACTCATCTACCACTCCAACCTTTTCCATGTCATGAAAAGTACACGCAAGGACTATGCACACACCTTTTGAGTGTTAAAAGAGCCTCCTATAATAGGATACAGCTACAGCGATTTTAACCCACCATAACTGTATCCAATTCTCCACGGTCTGGCTCAAAATCAGGCCCCAAAAACGTATGTTAAGGACCGCTCTGGGAAAGGCCATTTGTTTTGGCCCTGATTTCAAACCACTGAAGACCGTAAAGATGCCATCTGAAAGGACTCGTTCCTTCCTTCACTTCCCCAGTTGGATAAAGACACTTTGGGGTCTCAAAAGTGCCCAGGGACAGGGTGATGATTCAATAAAGATTTCCCCATGCCTGCAGAGGCTGCTCTGGGTTGGCATGGTGGCTAGCACGCTGCCTGGGATTAGCTTATGTAAACAGTGCTTTTGTTGGGTTTCGGTTGAATTAATTTGCTCGCCCCATGTGCTTTTATCAGGATAATTTGTGCGGCAGACACTCAAAGACTTGTCCAAACATTTCCCCAGGCTCAAGGCTAAATACAGAGCAAGTAATGACACTCAAACGTGCGGCGTGCTCTTTCTCTAGACTTTCCATCATGCTAAATGTGGCCGCTGAGGTCATATGTTTTCTATTGAATGTCAAGGTGAATCACAGCTTTAATGTATACCAGGGTTTCTGAGCTTTAGAATTGGCATCCTTCAAAATTATGAATGTGAATTTGAATTAAATTGGCCATACCCCACAGGAAGCTGAATTGGAATTACAGGAAGTAGAGTTTACTCAATTTTTATTTAGAGAAATTAAAAAGTTTATTGCATTCTGGGAAATGAAGTACATAAATGTATTAAAGTCCCCCTGTGGTGAAAATCAAGTTTCTAAAATTCTATTTTTGTTTTAATAATTCTTTGATTTAAGAAAACATATCTAAAAATCTTGAAAACTGAATAATCGAAACTGGTTAAATTTATAAAAAACTTTGCATATTAAATATTTATAGGGAATGAATGAAAATTATGTCATCATTTACTTTAGTAACCAAACCCCTTTGGGACCCCTTTGACTTCCATAGTATTTTTTTCCATACTATGGAAGTCAATGGGGCCCATCAACTGTTTAGCTAATGACATTTTTCAAAATATCTTTTGTGTTCAGCAAAAGAAGCAAAACCTTCAAGCTTTCAGACAAGGCTTTGTTTGAATTTCAATCATTTTGTTTTATCCAATTCAAATCTGAACTGGAATTTAAAACACATTCTCAATTCAATTCTGAATGGTGCAAAAACCCTGTTAAATTCAAAAAATGAAAATTTTCACCTGAGGTGAAGTCTATTGTGAAAACGGCGATGATTACTCCACGCTCTCTTTTATCCATTTGTTTTTACATGACTAATATATCCTCAGCTGGTCTGTGGTGGGTTCAGTGAACAGCTGTGCTTGTTAGCCATGGTAAGCTTGAAGGCAGGAGCCTCTGCTTTTGATGGTTCAGTTCACTTGAGTGCGTGGCTGCTAGAGGTGCTAGGTGGTGAAGAAATCAAGCCTGGACTTATTAGCCGAGCTATCTGTCACACGACAGCACCCTTGATTGCAACTTCTAACGCTCCCTCAAACTGCTGTGTGAAACATAATGAGGGAAAGAAGTATAGAGAGGTCAGACCCGTGGCTTAGGGGTTAGCGCACACACTCTGGGCAACTGAAGTTCAAGTTTTATGTTATTTCCTGATACCATTCCAGAGAATAATGTCAATACTTTTTATGGCTCTGGAAATTTAACGTTCTCAGATAGGTGTCATAGAAATATAAACTTTGTCTCAGAAGTTTTCTTACTGACAAAACTTATGAACAGTAACATATAAAACATCTTAATAGAGAAATGATTGCGTTTATAATCAATTCTCTAAATTTTGATTGCAGAATTTTGAATGCTTAAGTCCAGTTTGAGAAATTTCTGAGATCTCTTCTGAAACACCAGAGGAAAAAGCTACAAACATCAGCTCAGAAGCTCAGAAAGCTCAGAAACATCTGAGAAGGAAGTCTCCATTTGATGTCTGTTTAATCTCATTGCTAGGAAAACAATGGAGATGTTACAGAAATCTCATAGAAATCTCATTTGTGATTGCTACTTCCTGTGGCTCACTCCCTTATCATTTCCAGTCTTCTTGCACACTGTCCCCATTAGTAAAGTAGCAAAAATGCAAAGAATGAACAAGACAAGTGCATAAAAAGGTGAAGAAGACAGAAATTAGAGGATGCAGTCCTGACAGGATCAGCCCTAGAGATGTTACAAACAATGTGACCTCTTCCTTTCAGCCCCAGCTGTATGCGCACACACAATTGGTATACGCGCACACAATAGTTATGCGTCGTTGATTCAATGTGTCTTTTTAAAAGTTTAGGCAGCACCGGAGCACTTTGCTGTTCGCCGGATTCATGTGCTGCATATTTTATTAGCCTCTCCAGTTTTATGAATGATTAAGTTCCTTTGTGTGTACCACTCGGCTGCAGCCAGGTCTCACCCTCAACTAGAGCATGTGTGTGAACCGCTTGTTCTGCGCATGTGTATCTCTTCATAATGCTCTTTCAAAAACAATGGGCCCCTAAGGGCCTACACTGCCCAGTGTCCCAGGGCTTTACCCTTCTCGTCTTTTTGTGCTAGCGTGCCTTTGTTTGAAATGCTGGCCCAGACTTTCCCCTCTGCACCGAGATTGTATTTCCCAATGCTAGTCGCTGGGATGAGATGCATTTAGCTGGCTAAAGTGGTGCTAGGCACAAAAAAAATAAGTCTTTTGTAGAAGCACAAACGCTTTCATCTCGCACTGCGGTAGCCAGAAAGCAGAAGGGCCTTTTGGGGGAGGATGTTAAACTTTAAAACGCCTTTTAAACTTTCCGACGCCCGCATCTATATTCCGCTACAGTCTGTCTGACTTCCATCAGCTTCCTTTTCTGTCAAAAAAAACTATCTTGCACTTCAAAAAATAAGGTTAGACACACACTAGTTGCAGTCTCTGATTGGGGTGTCATTATTTCTACAAGAAATGGTGGGCGGTTTGACAAATAGGTGTGAGAGGAGAGAGGACACGGGGCATGTCAGGGACGGCGTGCTAATGGCTGTGCGGACACATTCCATAAGAGGACGTGTGTATCGGCGCACCGCACACCAGCTTCACACTAATCATCTCACTCACAGCTTAATGGCCAACATTTGTTTAAAGAAAACAGGGATGCCTGTACGAGCCAATTAGAGTCCATATTGACATTCATGAAGGGATGTCTTTCTCCTTTGTGTGGGTGTTTGTGTGTCTCTATGAATGACCATGTTTGTGGGGTTCGGATTGAACTCGCAGACGCCGGCAGGCAGGTCAGAACGAGAGGTCGGAGAGAGTCTTGGGTCACAGTCACTCTAACTGTCCGATGATAATTAGACTGCAAACGTGTGCACACATCCACACACACACACACACACACACACACAAATGCAGTACATCCTAGCCTTACTAATGAGCCTATCACTGTCTAAGAGCAGCATCACATATCTCTCTCACACACACACTCAGAGCCTAATGGGCCTGCTCACTTTCTGGCCTCTTCTCCCTGATACACAACACTCTCAAACCATCAAGCACTGAAGATGGCCTGCTAGAGGAATTCACAGAAAAAACTCACTGCAGCTCAACTTTGCCATTACACAGAACAGGAATTAACTGATGGATATTTTTTTGGAGGAAGATACTGAAACAGGTTATTGTCAGTCTTGACATCCATCCTAGCTCTTTATTGCATAGATTCATAAAGACTGTTTTTGTGAAGCGGATCTTTCAAATCCAAAAAGATTAATAATGATTCACATCAAAAGACTGATTTGTAAAACTGATTCAGAACCAAAAAGACCCATAAATCATACATTGTTTATTTGATTTGGATCTTTATGGATCTAATAAGCTGATCCAGTTCACAAAACCAATCTGGGGTGCATTTCCCGAAGCGAACTATGGTCGCAAGCTTGTCGTTACCAACAGATGGCTAATGATGCATTTGAGAAACGCTCCCCTGAATGATTTGTTATTGAATTGGACTGATCTAGTTCTCTAATTCAATGATCAGATTCCAATGGTTAACAACTCACTGACTTTGCTAAACTTTTGGCCTGTTCATTACACAAAGCCATCGTATGTCTTCATAACTATTTTTATGATTTACATTGAATAAATGATGACAGAATTTTTCAAGATGAACTATTCATTTGAAACACTGTTGTCCAGGAATACAGTACCTTTACAAAATATACATTGGTACTCTGATACAATGGCACTAAATAAGGGCACTTGTCCAGAAAATCTTTGCACAGACAGACAGATAGATAGATAGATAGATAGATAGAAAGACGGATGAATAGACAGATAGATAGACAGACAGACGGACAGACAGACAGACAGACAGATGGATAGACAGACAGACAGATGGACGGATAGACAGACAGATATAGATAGATAGATAGATAGATAGACAGAAAGAAAGACAGACGGATAGATAGATAGACAGACGGATAGACAGACGGACGGATAGACAGACAGATATAGATAGATAGACAGACAGACGGATAGACAGACAGACAGACAGATAGATAGATAGATAAATAGACAGACAGACGGATAGATAGATAGATAGATAAAAGAAAGAATGAAACTGATATAACAAACTCTTGTCTTTTCTAAAAGAAAGGCTACAAGCTGTCTATCTCCCACTGCCAGCCCAGTTAAACTCCTCATGCCTGAGCTGAGCTGGGTTTGCATAATTCAGCAGGGTGGGCAAATCCAGATTTACAGATTATCATGGTTAACAGCACAAAGGCACACGAGAGCTAGAGTAGAGATGAAAAGATAAGCACACACATAGACATACAAACACACACACAGTATTGCCATGTCGGTATCTTCTATATTGATTACGTCCTTTTATAGCCACCAACAGTGCTGTTCACACACCGTGCACACAAATTACAGCAATTAGGTCTGTACTGAGCCACACTTCAGATTTCATACAGCTTTCAAACTGCACCAACGCACTATTTGACTTGACTCTCTGTCATACCGACTTGATATTCTGTCATCTCGTAGCACACGCTGCCAATCCTTTTTTCCGCTGCCTTTTAGCTTTTCAAGCAATTCAATTTTATCTCAGCTTTGCCAAAGGATCGTCGTGCTATTTTTTTCCCTAGAGAATTTTATTAAAGGTCCTAATGGAAGATGTGGTGCTGCTGTTGATTATAGGAAAGAACCTGTGTTACCTGAGGCATATCTAGTATCCAGAGCAGGTTTTAGCGTAATAGGACAGAGAATCTTCAAAGCCGAGAGTTCTCACAGGCAGCAGCTCTGGTTTTTGCACAAAAGGAAAAGCTTCCTCTGGTCTCCACAGATGTTATCTGGTCAAATTGGCTCTGGACTTTGTCAAGAGTGTGTTCCTTTTTGAATATACGGCGGGTGTCTGTTGTAAATACCTCACTGTTTCCATTGTGAAACTGGTTCGTGTAGAACATTGATTTAGGAATTAATCCAATATGAGAAGAAGGTCAGATCATGGACGGCACGCTGTACAGAACAGATTTCAGATTTTGTGGGACTGCAGCTTTTTGTAACAGTCAACATTTTAATAAGAATAATTATCGCATACAATGTTCCAGTCTTAAAGGAACAGATCATTCCACACCTGTATGCTGTTGTCATTAAATGGAGAATGTTTGAAGAATCATCATGCTATGACTAGTCCATAGTTACCACATCTGTTTTGTCTCACAAAAAAGACAAAAATTACAACAACAAAAAACACCGGAAAAGTAGCCCATATGACTTGTGATCTACATTCGCAGTCATATGATAGTGATATGTGTGGAAGAGACTTAAAGGATTAGTTCACTTCAGAATTAAAATTTCCTGATAATTTACTCACCCCCATGTCATCCAAGATGTGTATGTCTTTCTTTCTTCAGTCAAAAATACATTTAGGTTTTTGAGGAAAACATTCCAGGATTTTTCTCCATATAGTGGACTTCAACAGTTATCAACGGGTTGAAGGTCCAAAGTTTGGTTATTTAAAAAAAAATTATTATAAATATTAATAAAGCAAGATGCTCCATTGAATTATGATATTGAGAAGCACCCCTGGAATGTTTTCCTCAAAAACCTTAATTTCTTTTCGACTGAAGAAAGAAAGACATAAACATCTTGGATGACATGGGGGTAAGAAAATTATCAGGAAATTTTAATTCTGAAGTGAACTAATCCTTTAAATGTATGTCCTTATTCATTGATTATCATCCCTTCCAGTGGATTGTTACCTCAAAAACTGCTTTCTGAAGACTTAGAATATAGACATAAGTAACTGTATTTTACTTTTACTTGTTTTCCAGTAAGAATATCCTTAAAACAATATAATATATGATGATACATTCACTTGAGAAACAAGACTGCACAGGATAGAGGCACAGGATTTTTTCATAGATCTTGAATACTACGTGTCTTTTACACTTGTTTTGACCTTGTTTATAAAAATTCTGCCAGTGTAGTAAGATAAAATACACTAAAAATAAATTCTTCAAAGATACGTTCTTGGAAAACAAGTCTTAATATCCTATGCTGTGTTGCCTCTCAAGTATATTAATTATATTTCAAGGATTTTTGGATATTTTAACTGGAAATACTTTATTTTATTAAGAATACGTTTTTTTGGAAGGGGGGTTATGCGTTGTCACTATGAAAAGCAGTCGTAAAGAGCTTATTCAGTCATACAGGTTTGGAAACACATAAGAGTGAGTAAATAATGACAGCGTTTTCATTTTTGGCTAAATTATTCCATGAATGGGTTTATAAAATGAAATACATCTGCAGTGGTAGTCAAAGCAAATCATGTTGGTTGTGGCCTCTGGTTCAGGTACAACAGTATGAAAGCTGTCTGATATGGAAAGGTGTGTGCTTTCCAGCGCTTTGGACTGAATTCCTTGCAGACTGCAGACACAGCTCGAGTCGTTCCAGGTAGGTTTCAATTTCAAATGCATTCTCTCTCTCTCCCTCTCTCGGGTGGAGCGCTGATCCCTCGCCCTCACGTTGAGTCTGCGTTACTGGAAACCAGCTGCAGAGAGACTCCCAGAGGTGTGTGTGTGCCAGGATCACCCCTTACCACCAATTAAACCGCACAGTCTTTATAAAGAATCAATTATTAATAACAAGAGGTACTTCACAGGGGCCTGCCTCTCATGTGCTCTCTCTCTCTCCCTCATGTCCTTTTTGGGTCTTTTATCCCTCTTTCTTTCACTTCATCACCGTTCCGAATCGTTTATGCATCCCTCCCTCTCTCCACCCCGCCTCCTCGCCGTACGCAGCCTTTTCTCAGGTAACACTGCTGCATTCCAGAAGAGGACAGTGATACGACCGCATTGTGCTAGACACGCAGAGCTGTAGGAAAATCCCCACCCTTGCTTTAATGATGTTGCAAGGGAACAGCGTGCCATCTACTTCGGTAACCTGATCAGCGCAAGCATGCATGTGTGTACTGCGAGCTGGTGCACTGGAGCAGCGTACAGCTCTTATGGTGCAGTGTTCAGCTAAACAGCACTATCATGCTCGGTGCAACTCCTAATGGGTCTAGTGGAAAGAGGCCTGGCTCAAGCGGATGTCCGCTGCCTGTACCATAATTGGCACTTAGACAGTAGGGGAGACAGCGAGGGCTGGGTTAGTATGTGCTGGCAATCGCCCGCATATACCGCACGATTGTTATTATGCACGAATAATTGGATTTTTCTTTTTTTGTCATTCTATTCCCTTCACCCCCACGCTTTTCCATCAAGTGTTTAAAGCAGGCGAGCCATGCTGACATTACACCGAGACTCAACCCTGATTATTTGTATGAATGATCACATTGTGTCCGGCAAACACAAATATCTCAAGAGATAATTACATTGAGTGGGTGGACAAACAACACAGAATTGAAAACAGAAAGAACACTGTCTGTCCGACATTAGACTTGTTCACAGGTTGAAAAAACACAAGCGGTAGGGGAAGAGGTCACTAAAAAAAATCTGTCATTATGTACTCACCCTCAAGTCAGGTCAAACTTGCATGGCTTTTCTTTTTTCAGTGGAACACAAAATAACTTTCCTGGCCACTGTTTTCAAAGTAATAAAAAAGTAAATGAGGACTGGAGCTGTGAAGTCTTCTGAACAGATATGACAGTTTTATGTGACAAACCACAATTTAGAGGGTTAGTTCACCCAAAAATGAAAATTCTGTCATTAATTACTCACCCTCATGTCGTTCCAAACCCGTAAGACTTACATTCATCAATATCTTTTTGATGAAATCGGAGAGCTTTCTGTCCCTCGATAGACAGCTACATAACTTACACTTTGACGCTTTAAAAAGTTTATAAAGAGATTGTAAAACTAATCCATATGAATTGAGCGGTTTGAATTCAGGCTTTTATTCACATATAAACATTCATCAACTCAGAGATCAGTTATGGTAAACAGAAGCTCAAGTATGTGTGCTTGACGTACGAGAACCAATGAGGTTCATTATCGTGTTACGCAGCACATTCCACAAGAACCAGTGAGGTTTGTTCTCCTTTGAGCTTCCACAAGAACCAATGAAGTTCATTCTTATGTTACGCAGCACTTTTGAGCTTCAACAAGAACCAATGAGGTTTATTCTCCTTTGAGCTTCCACAAGAACCAATGTGGTTCATTCTCGTGTTATGCAGCACGTTTGAGCTTCCAAAAGAGCCAATGATGTTCATTCTCGTATTAAGCAGTACGTTTGAGCTTCCACAAGAACCAGTGCGGTTCATTCTAGTGTTATGCAGCACATTTGAGCTTCCAAAAGAGCCAATGATGTTCATTCTCGTATTAAGCAGCACATTTGAGCTTCCACAAGAACCATTGAGATTCATGCTCGTGTTACGCAGCACGTTTGAGCTTCCAAAAGAGCCAATGAGGTTTGTTCTCCTTTGAGCTTCCACAAGAATCAGTGAGGTTCATTCTCGTGTTACGCAGCACGTTTGAGCTTTCACATGAACCATTGAGATTCATTCTCGTGTTATTCAGCACGTTTGAGCTTCCACAGGAACCAATGAAGTTCATTCTCGTGTTACGCAGCGCGTTTGAGCTTCCACAAGAACCAATGAGGTTCGTTCTCATTTGAGCTTCCACAAGAACCAATGAGGTTCGTTCTCGTGTGTTACGCAGCACGTTTGAGCTTTCTCAAGAGGTTTGTTCTCTTGCGTCAAGCAGGTTCGATTGAGCTTCTATTTATGTTCATTGATCAATGTTTATTTGTGAATAAAAGCCTAAATTAAATCTGTTCATCATACAAAGTGATCAAGTCTCTTCAGAAAAAAAACAAAAATCATTTTTGGGTGAACTATCCCTTTAAGTCATGATCTCAGTGAATATTCTCCAGTAGGCTGTTGCAAGCGATTGACTGAATCAGAGTTGAACTTGCGGACTGTATGAATCATTAAGAATGGTTCTGTGAACTGGATCAACTAATGCATTTAAAGATCTGACTCAAAATAATTATTCAGTCTTGAAATGTACATCACTAATGCTCACATGAACATGGCAAGAAGAGCTTGGAGAGATTTTCAGAGAATAACAAATTACATTTCAGTCTGTTCTTCACACAAAGTTATTGTAAGAATTGGAAAAACACAGCAGACTTGAAATATAGTGCAGAAATCATATGGACCACTTTTATGGTGCTTTTTGCCATATGAAAATAAAAAAATAAAGTTTGGAATGACATGATGGTTAATAGGGTTTAAAAATAAATTTAAATCATGACAGAATTTAAATTTATGGGTGAACTACTTTAAGGCTGTAATCATGCATTATTTACAAAATCTCCTAGACACATAACAGGTCATGTGTGCTGCCATATAAATCAGGTTATCTTGAGTTATGACAATGAATTAGACAAGGACAGGAAGGTTGAGGTAGAGCTAATTATTTGTATTCCACAATCTAATAATCGTGCACATGATATCTTGTAACATGACATCCTGTTTGGCTTTATACTACGCATCCGTTGTACATGTGTTTAACGCGTGGACTCCACATGGGCTAAAAGATCATCTTAGCTTGCTCACGTCCTACGCCTGGACCACAGCCACGTCCTTGAGTGAGCGCTCTGACACAGCAGCACCCTTGTGGATCTCCTGTCAGCTCCCCCGAACAGTGGCCGCACACCCACGCAACATAACATGCGTCACACCATAGAGCCTCAGGACATGCACGCATCTATGAGGCTGGACTGTAATGCAGCCTTTTGTAAGAACTGAAATCATTTAATGTAATTATAAATATACAAAAATAATGACTTTAAAAACTGCCACTGGTCACCCCAATATGTGTCAGGCTGGTCAGAATGCTCAAACCAATGGGTCAAGGATTGGCTGGTTAGCATGACCCTGTAAGCCTCTGTTGGTAGATGCTGTAACTACACCATCTGGGACAAAAAGCATCTTTCTGCAATAAATGATATTCGAAAGAAGTCATGTATTGCATATACAAGCAACATTTAAATACAGATATGTATACCCACATTTAAACTATACAGAACCCTTTCATTTGGTACAATACTATAATATTCGAGGTTACTCTGCTATTCTGCTAAACTGCTATTTATTTTCAGCTATAATAATTACACTTAAATAAAAACTTAAACATAAAGTAGTTTTCATAAACACTTGTATTCATGGCAAATTTATTCAAACATACACATAGAATTAGAAGTAAAGAAGCTCCTCTAGTGTTTCTAGTGTATATGCATATATATAATGAATTATAAAATATAAAATATGCGTATGTATATTTAAATGTTGCATTAACTACAAATATATAAAATATATTTACAGTAACATGCAAATATTGCAATAACCACTTATTATATATTATTATATAATCAATTATTTCTTTTTTGTCTTTTCATAGTAAGCTGGGGTTTAAGAAACAAGAATAATACACTTTCACATGGTACATGTTTAGCGTATCGAATTTCAGCACAGAAAATGGTTGTATACTGTCTAGCCTACAGCATCTCTCATCCCCTTCAATAAAAGAAAGGAAAAAAAAGTTTTAACCTTTCATGGTAATTTGATACGGCCTTTAAATCATTCCTAGCACAGAGTATGTCTTGATCATCATCTGCACGGCCAGCGACTGTTTTGTTCCCCTCTTCCTGTGTTATCGATCAAATCAGGCTCCAGCGTTTAGTGAACTGATGAAGGACTAGGTATGAAAATTGATTAATGGCTTCTTCAATGTCACTCGTATTCAGTGACCATTTGAGGGAATATAATACTCTGTCCATGGACTGGCTATCTCTCTCCATCTCAATGTCAGCATCGAGCTTAGCTGAGGTTTCTGTAACACCCAGAGAGGGTGACATTGAGACATAGATCTGTGCCTTTTTATCATTTATTTATTTATTTATTTACGTCCGAAAGAGCATGGAAGCGCAAGGCTGTATGAGGGCCTTAACATAAAGATTGCATTTCGAGACCACACACACATACTCTCTCTCTCTTTACTAACATGATGTGACAACATTTGATGATGTGTGATTAATGGAGTGCAGAGCTGATGACTCAATGTGGAGGGAGGCACAAGGACACGCGCCATGTAAGACTCTTTATCATCTGTGTGTGTGTGTATATATGTGTGTGTGTGTGTGTGTGTGTGTGTGTGTGTGTTTGTGTGTGTGTGTGTTCTGGTACATCAGCTCTAGAGAGAGGCCAAGAACTGCAGTGCACAATTTGATTCTATATCTTTGAAGTGCTATAGCTTAATATAGTATCATAAAGTATAGATAAATTATAATGTATAAATTATATTGTATTATTTAGTGGGGTCCAAAAGTTTGAGATCACTAGAGAAAATGCTTCTATTATCTAATTGAATACATTTTTTCCCCCATTTCAAATGATCTTATTAGTATAATTTGCGGAAAAGTCAGATAAAAGATGCAAATTGCATTAAATTTATATGAACTTTATATACAGTATATTAATCATTTTATTTGAATTTTAAATGAAAGTCATATATTTTGTCTTCACCGAATAGTAAAATATTACTACTATGGTACTGACAAAAAAAAAAAAAAAAAGGTATTTTCATGGTATTTCTTCTATGGTCATATCGTCATATCACACTGAAAAAATATACCATGGCATATATTTGATATGTAATGGTGTAATTTGTACTCTCTAAAAAATGCTGGGTTAAAAACAACCCAAGTTGGGTTGAAAATAGACAAACCCAGCAATTGGGTTAAATGTTTGCCCAGTTTTATTTAACTCAACTGTTGTTTAAAAATTGCTGTATTGCTCGCTTAAAATGTACCCCAAATATGTTGGAAATTACATTAAGTTTAATGCATAGTAATTAAACAATAAACATTTATTATATTGCTTATTAATAAATGTTCACCTTTTCATTATTATTGTTGCTTTTATTAATTATGTGTCTGATTTTTAATTTCTAGCCTATTTTGGGTTAAGCCAGCCATATAGTCATTTTTAAACAATAGTTGGGTTAAATAAAACTGCTCAGCATGCTGGGTAAACATTGAACCCAAACGCTGGGTTAAAACAACCCAATTGCTGGGTTTGTCCATTTTCAACCCAGCTTTTTTAGAGTGTCCAGTTTTGTGTATTGGAACATTTTCAATTGATTGTAGATTTGTTTTGTTTGTTAAATTAATCCCATACCAGTCCAGTGGGATAGACCCTGATACTGTATTTCAACATATGCATATCATTGTCAGTAATGCCATAATAAACAAAAAAACATGGTATATTTTTGTGGCATTTTTAAAGATGTATGAGCTGAGATCTGGGGGAAAAAAAAGTGGTCTAAAAATATTTCAGTGCAGAAAATTTCACATTTTTATTTTACTCAAATTCTAGATGTTTGCTTTTTTGAATAAAGAAACAGAACTTTTAGCCTGATACTTCACCATGTGCACTTCACTGTCAGTGCTGAATAAAGCAATGATTTAATTTAGCTTCCCTCCATCAAATCACTGAAACATGGATGTGACCCCTAAACCCACCCAGCTGTCATGTGATGCCAATTAACAGTAGCTGATTCTCAGACAGCTTCTGGGAATGAAAAAACGATTTTGGAAAGAGGAACTCCCTTGAATGGGTCTAGTCCGGAGTTCTTGGAAGCACTTCTGCAAAAGCTTTTTAATGAAGGCAGAGGAAGTGAGCTCTTCTCAAGCCAAATGAATTGTGTATGACTCTTGAACAAAAAAAAAAAAAAAAGGTAATTGACTTCCTCTAAATTTCTTTCTCTGTGCATCCTGTATTCTCTTAAAAAAAACGTTTTACATTTTAATTTGAACACTGTGTTTTATAAACTTAAATGGAGTTTGATTATATCGGTCCAGTAATTAGCATAAAGGAAATGCAGAAGATTGGTCTATAAAATTACATAAGAAAACACTCTGCTGACTGAGGTGACAGACATTTAAAATAACTTTTTTTTGAACAGCAGTATGGCTCTGGCAAGGGCCCTAATGAATTTGACAAACTGTAGAGAAATCATGACCCAGTGGCTCAATGCTTCTAGTGAACAGAGACGTTTCTAATTGATTGATAAGACCTCACCATGTCCTCCACTTTGTTGCCGGGGCAACAGAGGTTGGCGGACTGCTACCGTCTGCACGGCTCTCCGAGCGGTCTGGTCCGAAGCGAACGGCACATTCGGATGTTAATTTCAGCAGGAAGATTGGGAGCCGAGAGGAGAGAATGCTATCAGACTGTTTCTTGTAACAATACAAGAGGAAGTCATTCTCAGATTAAAATGGACTGCCGCGGATTTGCGGGCTTCCATCTCCCGTTCATATGCAAATAAGCACACTCTGATTGTTTCCTCGTATTTGAATGTGCCGTGCTTGCCCCTGAGGGGACAGGGATTTTACGGGTCACGAAGGAAGGGGGTATTTAAATAGAGAGACATCCGCTAATGTAGTGTATGAATTAACTCAGAATTTGGCCTAAATTCCAGATGCGTTTAAATCCAGGCAAACTTTATTTGAAGTTTTCTGCCCCTTTGGAAAAAAAAACAGACAATTAAAACCTGAGCCACTCAGCATTTGCAGTTTCATACATGCTAACTTAGTTAAACCTTGACCTCGGCAAGGAAAGAGGCGGGGTGCTTCCTGAATATACTTAAGAGAAATTAGCATATATCTGCATAATAAGAAGGTGGTGATGATTATTCATGCATCGCAAATACTCGAGAGGTCGAACAATTGTGGTGAATAATCCTTTAGTGTCATCACAGCGGAGCCACAGATGTGAGCCAATTCTGTGCGGAATGAGGCGCAGATTGTCATATGTTGCGTAGGCGCATGAGTTTGATTGCAAACTGAGTGTGAACCTTTGCTTGCTGTGCTGTCGTGAGAGAGGCCGGTGAGGAAGATGTTGTTAGTGCTGTCTGGGCGAATGTTTGTGCAACTCGTTCATGACATTAACGGTGCGTGGGCCTGACGTTAACAAGCTGGAGTGTGGTTGAGCGTCTGGAACAGAGTGTTTCTCAAATTAAAGCCAGCTTATTTGTCCTTACATTCCTGCTGACAGAAAGAATTATGAAAGATATGGACTGGTGCTCTGGTACCTGTTTAGTCTGCGTGTGGTCCAATTCCGCTTTGTAGTTTCTCAGAGGGTCAAACACATGAAAGATGTAGGTAAAAGTGTCTAGGAGGGAAGTGAACATCATTATTCGTTTTAGACCTCAGAAAACACATCTTCATAAATGGTGAACATTTTCAAACAGGTTTCCCCATTAAATAGATAATCCCGCTGCCAAACTCACGCTATTGGTTGAGCCAGTGTTGGTTGGGTCAGCAGGATGCTAAAACAAGCACAACAAAGTTCTGAAAGGACCAGAGAGCCACAGTGTTTAAAATGTTCATATAGTAATAAAACTGAGATAGGAAAGTACCTTACCATTCAAAAAAATGACAAACTTCAGCTTTAATTTGACAAAACTTAGTGTTTGCTAAAACCATGTCACTTACAGAGTTTTTAGATCATTCTGGATATGACCAAATATGGCCATGTTCAATACTCACCCTTTGCTATGCTCAGTTCCCCTTGGTTACTGTAACTAACTCAGACAAACTTTACAGGACATCCAAAAGAAATTAGAGAACAGTACAATTTGCAGATATTTGAATTGTGGCATTGAAAAGCATTTTTATCTGCCTTTGTTTTCTACAGATTTTTTAAAATTACACCATAAAACTGCACAGAAGTAGCATTAATTTACTTGGGAGCAAATGTACTTGTTCTTACAGATGTTATACGTGTTTATTTGGGAATGAGGGCCAAATCCTCTAGCACTTCTCAAGATTAAGGGTGTGTTCACACATGGCATGTTTGGTTCAGTTAAAACGAATGCTGGTGCAATTGCTCTGTTAGTGCAGTTCATTTGAATAAGTGTGAACGCTGCCATCCGAGCCCTGGCGCGCACCAAATAAGCCAACCGAGACTGCTGAAAAGATGGGTCTCGGTTCGCTTCCAAGCGAACTCTGGTGTGGTTGGAATGAAATATGAATGTAACATGGACCAAAGAAATCTAAACAAACCAAAAACAGGACATGATGTCATAAGATGCGACACTAAAAGGACAGAATGCTCAAGCATACCTGTGTTTTCTCGTTTCAATGGCGATGTTGCCCATTACAATTCAGTGCAGGCGTTGGAAGCGCATCCCCTCGCAGCAGATCTTCATTTATGTGTGTGACGGAGGGATTCCTGCCCTTGTTTTGACTTTTTTACACATTTTATAAGCTCTTAAAGAATTCTCAGATGGTTCTCAGCGTTTAGAAATATATGTCATAAAAGCTGACCAATCAGGTTGTGAACTTATCTTTAGATACCAATGTGAACACTAAGCAGACCAGGTCTAAATGTTTTTTTTTTTTTTTTTTTTTGATCTGGACCGAACAAACCAAACTACAAGTGTGAACACACCCTAAAGATTTGGAGAAAGAAAAAAAAACATCTCTGGGTACCTTGTGGTACTATTAGAAGAGCAACAATGCAATTGTTATCCAACTATCCAAACACACAGATCCTCTATAGACATACATTAAAAAACGGCAATGGCAAAAAGATATGGCCAATAGCAACAGTTGCTAAGGTAGTGAAGGGTCAATTAGTCCTTCTGTTTTCACCAGTTTGACCCATTCAGGCCAATTAGTGGAGCAGTTGCAAACATAACAGATGGGTATTATCCAATTCAAAGCCAATCATAGTGCTAAAGAGGCACTGCCTCTTGTCACATGACTTTTAGCCTTTTTTTTCAGTTACTCCAACACATTCATGCCATGATTTAGGATCTTAATGAGAATGCAATAAATTCAAGAAAGGGAAAGGAGACACTGCCTCCCTCTTTATCGTCTTTATCGCTGATATTGCTCTTAAAAAAATATGATATATTATAAGATCCAATATTTACAGGATAATTAGACATTTCTCATATTTTGTGGAGGCATGGTTTCTGGGAAAAGGCCCCTGTTTGCTGACACTGACATAACATTTTTATGATTCATGACACTGATCATTGACACACTCACTTCCTGCAAGTGTACAAGTCATGCCTGCAAAGGAAAACGTTTATCATTTCATCAGTAATGATCGCCTTCCATATCTCCAGCACAAAAGAAAGCTGTAGAAGAAGACCATCCCTTTATTTCATATGAAATTCGCAATTCAAAGAGGCTCTAATGCAGCATGCTATCGACTATGAGCATTAATGGCAGAGAGCACTCAATGCCCGCTTGCACAGAAGGCTTAAAGCTCGCTTGCTCACTCTCCCTCTCCACAAGAAATCTCCCTCCTACCTTTGCTGCAGTAACTCTAACATATAGATCTTCTTGAGAGCCTAATGGGCTAATGCATGCGGTAATATATTTCTGGGTCAGATAGAGTCATGTGTTTATGTGCGCTGGGTGTGTGTGCGCAAAGTGCTCAGTGTAATCTTTGGGGCTTCCTCAGGCCTCCTCTGTCCGGATGCAGGAGATCTCAAACCCTTTCCCTAAATAGCCAGCATTCTTTCCCTCGCCCCAAGGGCCCCGGGGGTAGAGTTGAGGGAAGGAGAGCAATGCTCGCCGTGTCCTGCTCTGGTCCCTGCGACGGCAGGGTCACTGCGTGTACTATCGATCACTACCGTCAGGAGCGAGGCCGAGTGCATGTGTGTCTGTGTGTGTGTGTGCTGTGAACACTGTCTGCAGGAAAATCCAAATTGTTATGGAAAAGCTATGAGACCTTTTCTCCACATTTGGGGTACAATTGTGGCAAAACTCGTGGCATATGGGTCAATGACATTGCACTCTTTTCTTTGTATTATTCAAAAATACATTAAAATGCAATTACATTGCCTGAATAAAACTTTGATATTTTGAGGGGCATAAAGTCAGAAGAAAAAAACTGTCCTGATATGTCATAATGAAGAAAAAGTCTCATTTAAAGAATGACAGTAGTTTGGTTACAATATTTTAACAAAATCACTTAAAAAAAAAAAAAAAAAAAAAATCAGTCATGATTGTGTGTCAAGTCTCTTAAACTAATTAATAATTTAACATTTTTATGACAAGGCAAGGCCAGTTCTATCTGTAAAAAAATGTCCATGTCATGTGGTTTTGTCTCCCCAAAAATTAATAAATCATGATATTTGAAAATTAGTACTTTTTATCCTTGAAATATTGATCTGAAATTATTTTTATCTACACACACACACATACACGATAGATAGAGGGTGAAGCTTTAACAACTCACGCTTTGGTTGCTCAACAACAACAAAGCAGGAGAATCTCACGCAGCCAAAATGACGATTGTCAGTAACGGTGTTCAGTCTTACATTATTCAAACTGAGTTGGACACTGATGGAGAGACTCAGGAAAAAGTTACAACTTTTAGAATGCAACTGGATATTTCTGAATGGTTAGTGGATAAATTTATGTAGTTGCTGTGGAGTTGATTCAACTCATCGACTAGCATGTACCGTCATGTTAATCTTTTGTGCAAATCCAGCGCTGAATTGACCCTCGTTTGTGAAGCAGTCTGGCGTAAAATGACGGCATGGTAACAACACTCTACTACAACAACTCTTCCTCTTCTCTAAAGCAGCCGAACATGGCCTCACCCCCTTTGTTGTGTGTTCTCAGGGGCAGGGTTTATGCAAATTTTAGGGTTAGTGATGTCACCAACCCGGGAATAAGCTCGTCTCTACCAGCCGTTTGTTGTAGTCCTTAAACAGCAAATTCTTTAAAAGAGTTTTTTTCATTTTTTTTTAAATCATGGACACTCTTATGGACCCATATCACATGCAGTGATGCATCAATATGCCGATACAAGGACTATTTTAAATGCATGCATAGAACTGCTCACACACATATACGTTTTCACAGCCTAAGCATAATCACAGTTGGCGGAGGCAGGGGTTAACTCCACATACTCAGCAGGCAGCACAAGAAAGCTGACCTGATAGAGGTCAATCTCTCTCTGCGAAGAACAGCGGAGGAGAAATAATGAGAGAGAGAGAGCGAGGTAAAGGCAGATGGACAGACAGAGGGAGGGAGAGGGTTTGGACTGAGGAGAGGAGAGGCGGCCATTCGAAACCCATTTTCAAGGGCTCTCGAGGAAGTACTAATTGTTTGGTGACTGGAGTACTCTTTAGGGAAATGAAGGCTATCTGGGCTTGCAGCGAGGAGATAATGTGTGTGCACATCACTCACCCTTTAATAAAGAGCAGAGCCCAGCTACGTACCGGCCAACCATGGGATACGGAGGGAAGGTGGGGGAGAGGGAGGGATGGATTTATCCGTAGTAAAGGAGCGGGGCGGGGGAGAGGAGGAGACGTTTACAGAAGCCAGGCTGCGGAAGAAGAGGGGGCCTGAATGGACAGATTACAGTCATTAGAGTGGTAGAAGACAGGGACAAGAGAGAGCAAAAGACAAGGAGAAGAAAGGCAGGAATTGTTTAATTAGCAGACAATAACTGGTTTCCTCTTCTCTGGAAGGCTTTAGCCTTTTTGCCACTTTGATTGAAAGCTACAGAATAGAGATGACTACAAATGATGGAATGAAATTACACAAATGACGCAAGATGAACTCAGACTTACGCAGACTGCATGAGCACCAAAGCTAAACAACACCCTCCAATTACTACATAGATTTGGCTAGGCAATATATTTTTGTGTGTTTATTGTGTGCAAATTGTGTTTATTATATATTTGTCAATATAAATTAAACATATGCAGTGATTTGATGCTGATGATGGAGCCGCATTGGAATCCCCATATCTATTGGATTGAACCATATAAGGCTTTAAAAATTAACATATCAAAAGAAAAGTTATAATGAGATATATTTAATACTTCAAGAGTTACAGGGATGCAAACTTGGGGAAAAGAATATTTATGGCACTCAAACAGGAATGTTCTTTGCAATTGTTTTTAAGAGGGAAACAAGATACATTTCTAGTTCCAAAATTATTTGTATCAGCTGTATGCAAAGTGATCTACATTTAGGCTATTTTTTTTTTTTTTAACACTGAAAATATGTACAGTTTAACAATTTATTCTTGGAGCCATAATGACATCCCAATATCTCTATAATTAAACCATAGTGATTTCAAAATGAAGAGACCAAAAGAAAAGTTTAAGAAACAAAATCTTAAAGGATATTAAATAGTTCACACAAAAATGAAAATTCTGTCATTAATTACTCATCTTCATGTCTTTCCGCACCCATAAGACCTTCGTTCATCTTCGAAACACAAAGATATCAAAGATATCTAAGATATCTTTAATACTTCTTGAGTTACAGGTATGCAAACTTTAGGGGAAAAAAACAATTTTGAACTGTTACCATGGGGGTAGTATAATGCTAAAAAGATTGCTAAATCTTTCCAAAGTCATTTTTATCCCCTTGTAATTTGGCTCCAAATCTCAGGTGAAAATTGTCATTTTGACCCCCTTCTACAAAATGGATTACTCAATAAATATAAATTCATGGCATTTAAAATGTTGGCTTTCATCATATCTAAAAATTAAAAATGTGAGCCTGGGACCTCTTGATTTTACACAGAATGACCCAATAGTCAAAAGGCTGAAAATATATAGGCCTATGTTTCTTCTATATAAAATATGTACAGTATATATAAATTGTGTGTGTGTGTGTGTATATATATATATATATTTAAAGTGCAGTTTATCGGCCTTTATCGATCACCATCATCCAATGTACTGTATACTGTACAAACACTTCTTGCCAAAGCAAAAGCCCAAGTAACTGTTGTTAACTGATAACTTACTGCTAATGGAAACCTTTAAATGTGCTAATGTGTTTCAGACAACATATGTGTAGCATAATAGCACATCTATCATCAGGCAATTTGTCTCCTAGGGTCTCCTCGGTTAAGTTAAGTGCCTCCGCTAAAGCTGCATGCACGACTGAATAGGATTTGTTAGTGTGTGTGGCTATAGAGACGAGAGACGAGAGTATGTGTGTGATTCCTGCTGGAGTCCGTTGTAGAAGCAACATCATCTCTCCCTTTCCCTCTAATCCCGGCCCGTCTGACGGCGAAGTGAACGCCTTTGACGTTTCAAAGGCTTCCCCCATCATGACTCCTGACACACTACACACCCTGACGCGCTATCGCCGTGCCCCTGACAGCTGCACAAATTGGCTGAAAGAGGTGTCTGTGGCGTGCACTTTGATCAGCTGAGCTTTTGCTCTCTTGCGCTCGGTCTGTCTCCATCCCGGCGTCGTGTTGCGGTGGCCAGGCCCCCGATCTGTCGAGGAGAACCGGGCCGGGTGGGTCTGATAAGCTTCCACTCATACAGGAAGCTTTTTGTGCAGTCAGATCATGCGTGTGTGCATGACTGCCTGAAGCCATGTCAGACACGCATATGGTGTGTATAGTTTCTGGGAATTGGGTGTATTTATTATATCCAGATTTCATGTAGGGCTCTGGCACACTAAGACAGCTTGTAGGGCAGTTATCTGTGCATCAGTGCTAGGGAACATTAGGTTTAATAATGCTATAAAATACTGCATTACATACATACTTGAATAGCCTAAATGAATTACAATAAAGGTGACATCAAAAAAAAGAATTCATTAAAACGAATCGAACTTTCGAACGCAACCCACGAGTGAAAGGTCTGTTCAGGACAAACCGATTCACTACAATGAATCAGTCTTTACAACGAACAGATTCAGTAGAATCTGAATAGAATAGAATAGAATTTTTAGGCATACGCATTAAGGAAAATCTTTGAAAATCTTTTATACACATATAAACATGATGCATGTTAGAACACTTACTGAACTTAAAAAAATGTAGCATTTGGTTACAAGAAGCTTGTTACTGGAAATGCTACAATATATCTCCAACACTTGAACGACTCTCACGCGACACCCGTAAGACCTTCGTTATTCTTCAGAACACAAATGAAGATATTTTTGATAAAATCCAATAGCTCAGTGAGGCCTCCATTGCCAGCAAGATAATTAATACTTTCAGATGCCCAGAAAGCTACTAAAGAAATATTTAAACAGTTCATGTGACTACAGTGGTTCAACTGTAATGTTATGAAGCGACGAGAATACTTTTTGTGCACCAAAAAAACGAAATAACGAATATATTCAACAATATGTAGTAATAGGAAATTTCAAAACACTGCTTCATGAAGCTTCGAAGCTTTACGAATCTTCGGAGCGTGTGTCAAGCTGCCAAAGTCACGCCCCCGGTTGGTGAACCATTGAAATTTCTAAACACTTATGACATAACAAAGCCTCGTTTACTGAAATCACGTGACTTTGGCAGTTTGATACACGCTCCGAACCACTGATTAGAAACAAAAGATTCGTAAAGCTATGAAGCTTCATGAAGCAGTGTTTTGAAATCTCCCATCACTGGATATTGTTGAATAAAGTCTTTTTTTTTTTTTTTTTGCCTCACAAAAAATATTCTCGTCGCTTCATAACATTAAGGTTGAACTACTGTAGTCACGCATGAACTGTTGTAAATATGTCTTTAGTAACTTTCTGGGCATCTGAAAGTTCCCCAAGTTGAGTTAGTAGTGTCGTAACTTTCAGTTACAACACTGCTGGTATGTATGTCATTGTTCATGCAATATGTCATCTGCCTATGTAGTAATCTTCTCATATTCATATAAAATCCCCTTCTTTTTCAGAGTAAACATGAGGTTTATATTTCCCTATATGCACATGCGCACAGTATGTTTTGATGGCAGTTTGACATCTTCTGTTCCCTGTTTGTGCGTTGTATTCCTGAGAATTCAATGGGTTCATTCATAACTGTAGCCTGAGGCACAGGGGTGTGTGAATTATATGAATGCAGAATCTATTCTAGCCGCGATAGGCCTGTCTGTCTGTCTGTCTGTCTGTCTGGAGGAAATTGCAGGCTGTGGGGAAGTGCAGGTAATAGATTAATGCCAGGGGAGACTTGCCAGTGTACAGCACAACTGACAGCCAATGATTATCGCAAACACAGAGAAAGCGCGGGCCAGACGCACACACAGTCCATTACATAGACATCATAGGAAAGCGCACGCACACACACATAAATAATAGCTCTCATGCCACAGTCTAACTGTCACAGTGATGTTTCTATATCTGACTGCCGTGTCTGTCAGAAAAATTGAACTGCTCAGTGTGTATGCGGTTCAAAATCTTCAGACGCCTTATATCCCTCACAAGGATAATCCATGTCAATTTATATAAGTACAATCAGTTCAGTAAATTGTGCTGTACCTTGCTGATGATGATTAAGCTGGCATATTCCAATATACATCCAAACCGGTAGAGTTGAAACTGCAGGCAAAGAACTGCAGGTGTACTCACTGCGCGTTCTTTGGACCAATCAGCTGTGAGCATGAGGTCAGACTTCAGTAGCGTTCAATGAAAAAAATCCGCCAAATAGTGATGGGTGGGTTGATATTGAAATATCAATGCAGGTGTTGTATGGAGACTATCAGTCCTCATATAAAATAATTGAACCTAATGCTAATAATTATATTTATTGCTTATTTATATACATCATAAGCCTCGTAAAAATGAAGTTTGTTCGCAGATTATTGCGCACGATAGGAACTAGCTTCCTGTCGCTTTAACGCGAAATCAAGCAGAAATGCAGTCAAGAATATTATTAGCGCTTAAGGAGCAGTGTTTGCAGAGCTTGACAGGGCTATTTCACTTCACTAAATAACGACCAAAGTAAATGTTTGTCATTTATGTTATAGTTATTCATTGTGTGTTAAATTATCACGCTCAATTCTTTTGTTACGCCCCGTCTTTTTGACAGGCATGCACACGCATTTTGAAGTTAGGCCTACCTATTGTTTGAATCAGGTTTGAATCAGTTATACAGGGTTATGTCGACCTGAAAATATAAAATATGCGCATAATTGTAAGTTGCTCTTGGGAAAATGTCGATTTATTAGACAGTAAAGCTCTCTGTCGGCATCTGACACAGTAAGCGTCTCTACGAATATAAGTCCCTTTGAAATTCAAGACAAATTATGTTGTACCCTTTTATTTGCATTGTCTTATTATTCGGAGTGAGATTTACTTGGGTAGCGTGAGACAGAGCCTCTAAGCTTGTGTCAAATGCGTGAGAGTTGCCAACCCTGCTCATAAACTCTTTACCTAAAGGCATGTGTTTAACCACAAAATGGCTTGAGATGTCCTTTACAGATTAATTTTTATTATCTTCTTCATAAATCAGGCGTCCTTGCTGTTCAAAAGTGCATGTAACAGTAATCTTATATAAATCATATACATTTTTAATAACAGCTGCTGCTTTTCTCTGTCTTGCAGCAGTCATATGCCCCGCCCCCTCCTCCCATGGCTCCGCCCAGCCCCAGCACCAATAGCAGCAGCCACAGTGCAGCGGAGCAGCTCAGTAAAACCAACCTGTACATCCGGGGCCTTCCGCCTGGCACCACCGACCAGGACCTCATCAAACTCTGCCAACCGTAAGTGTCTTTTCCCAGTGTCCCCTATCTGTCGCTGCCTGTTATCCTCTTTCTCTCTTTCTGAACAGGATTGTCATCCTATATGAGCAGTTGCACTATACCTATTTATAGTTGCAAAAACACAGGTGCCCACATACAAGAACTCATGCAATCATGTAAATGCATGAACAGAAGGTCACAGGGAAACGGAAGAAGAAAAAAGTCACAGTGCTTAGTTACGGAGAAGAATATGGCCCCATAAATGGTGATGGCAAGTCAGCATCATTAGTGTGTAGGGAGGTCATTGTGAAATGCTGTACAAGAACCAGGGGGCAGCTTGCATAATCTTCTTCTCTGATGACTCATGCAGATGTAAATCCTGTGTTTTACTCCAGCGCCATGACTTTCTGTGAATATTTCTGAATTTCCTAATTTCACCCCTGCGAAGTTGACCATGAGAATATTGATCTGGGGTCAACAGTTTCTAAGCAACGTTTAAACCAAGGACTGCTTTTACATGTGGACCCTACACAGAAGAGTGCAATTACTGGGCTGCAGCTAGTTCCCAGAAGAGAAATGTCACTTTTATTTAAAAAAAAAAAAAGAAACTAAAATGCATGCCACTTATAATGCTTCAAATGTTAACATGTCAAAAACTCAGGGGGTAGAATGATGAAACCTCAAGCCACAATCTCTCAATTCCTCTCAGGGTCTCAGGCTACCACGGTCCAGGTTAGCCCAAGGCCTGGAGTGGGATTGGAATAAAAAATTCATGATTATGAAAGTTTTATTAGCTGCGGCTGCTGTGCCAAATGGGCAGTAACATTTTGGAAAGGTCAAAGGGGTTCGCCTTGGGGCTCACTTTCGGAGCTCAGCAGAAAAAAAGAGTGTCCACAAACACTCTTTGCATTTTTTTTTACATAACACTTCAATGATTTAGATGCCATGCATGCATATCTGCCACCCTAGTGTCGTGATCTAAAGCTTACAGCTGCGTGCATGCATACGCACACATTTCGAGCACATGCACACACAGTTAGTGACCCTTTTCTGTCCTCCAGTGGCTCTGCTGCAGTGGCGGGAAGGGCAGTGAAAAGTGCTTCTGTCAGGCTGACATTTCGGAGATCTTCTTGTGTGATTCCCTGTGGAAGATTGGCAGGGTTTTGAGGCTGAACGTACAATGGGGTTAGACTATAAAGGAGAAAACGTGGCCTCAGCAGATTCCCAAACCTCAGCCATGAAAATGAGCCCTTCTAGTTTTCAGCTTGCTGTGCTCACAGTTTTTTAATTAAATTATCTGTGATAATTGAGGAATGGCATGTTGTCAAGATGCAGATGCAGAATGTTTACCACAACGTAACTTAGAAACAAACATCCAGATTTTAACGTCTCGATGTTACATTAGAAGAGGTGAAAAGGTCAAATTGGAGGAGTGTTACATTTACTGAGACAAAAAAAAAAAAAAAACTGAAAATGTACCAGGGCGTTTTCATAAAAGGCTTGAATATGAATCATGAATTATTAATGAGGGCCTTAGGTGAATGCGTCGTCATCATGTTTATGTGCTTTCATTATGCATCTGCAATTCTGTGTGTGTTGGTAGAAACCAGAGGGCGGAGAATCATGTCTGTGAGCCAGTTCATTACTTTTCCTTTCCATGATTCGATATCATGGAGTATTAACCCTCAGGACAGAGAATTTTACAATACCATTTAAAATAATTGCATTTCAGAACCCCTCATTATGTCTGTGATTGTAATCTAATGCAACAGAGAGAAAGTGAATACAATCCAACTCAATTCTGCTCATACTTGGAGCAAGGTTTTAAGGCATAAATTAGTAATTTCATTCAAACTAAGAAATGTATGTTTTTGGCCAGTTTGTCTGTGCCCAGATTTACATTTTATTGCCCATCCGCAGACCCACACAAAACCTGTGCATGCAGAAATGTTGTATGCATCCCCTAGCTGTTACATTTTTGTTTATTAATATTTTGGCTAGTTTGATATACAAATAAGTAGTAGTACTTGTACATGTTTTTGTTGCCTTGCAGTATTCCACATATTTTCTCTCCAAATCAGTAGAGAAAGTGCAAAAAATTTCACGTGGCTATTCTCATTGGCTTATCTTTCATAGCTCAGGAGTCCTGTAACATTTATTTCTAAAGGAGTAAAATGTCACTAGGAGAAATAAAAATATGGTTACGCTTTGTTTTAAGGTGAGGTAGTTATATTGTACTTACTCCATTAAAGGGTTAGTTCATCCAAAAATGAAAATTCTGTCATTAATTACTCACCCTCATGTCGTTGTACACCCGTAAGACCTTCATTCATCTTCGGAACACAAATTAAGATATTTTTGATGAAATCCGATGGCTCTGAGGCCTCTATTGCCATCAAGTTAATTTACACTTTCAGTGCCCAGAAAGGTGCTAAAAACATATTTAAAACAGTTCATGTGAGTACAGTGGTTCTACCTTAATATTAAAAAGCGACAATAATACTTTTTTTCTGAAAAAATATCTAGTGAGGGCCAATTTCAAAACACTGCTTTGAATCTTTTGTTTCGAATCAGTTGTACAGAGCACCAAAGTCATGTGATTTCAACAGTTCACTAACCGTTTATAACCGAGTAATATTAATTAACTTACAATTACAATGTACTTACAATAAAGTCAAGGTTAGGGTTTTGTTTAGGGTTTGTTACTTGTAATTATGCATAATTTACTGTTATTACTATAGTAAGTACATGTAGTAATGTGTACGTCACCTTAAAATAAAGTGTTACCAAAAATACACACAAATGTTTGACATACAGTTCACAGCTCAAAATATCAGTTTATTTTTATTTTTAAAATCATTTTACCTTATCTTTTATTTAGTGATAAATGTTTCAGTTCATATTGAACTTTAAGTTTAACTTTAATTTTTTTGAATTTGAAACCTTGAGGAGACAGATGCAAGATCGCTTAGATCTATTTTTTCAGGGGAAAAATCTAGGGAGCAGGAGACTTCATTTGCTCTCTGTTTAATCTCATTGCTGTCTAGGAGAAACAACTCAGATATAAAATTGATCTCATTTGTGTTTTTTCCCCTGTGTGTGTGTGTGTGAGCAAGATCAGAATGTTATAATATCGCTTCCAGTAGTAGCTTGACATTCGGCGCTTCTCATTTTCATGGTTTTATTCTATATTCCTCTCCTATGTATTTATGATATCTTATATATTTTATATTCACTGAAAAGCATCCAAGGCTTGCTGCCCAAAATGGCAGCCCCCCACACACCCCCTCCCTTGCTGTCTGTCTCTCAGCCTGATTGACTAACTGAGCCAGTGGAGGAATTGCCCTTGTGTACAGGCCTGCCATATCTACGGGGGCCTCTGGGGTGGGATCTCATTTTCGGTCGGCAGAACCCCCCCCGGGCTTGAATAACTCAGGCATCCAGAGCATGCAAACCATTTCTGAGCCAGTGACAAGGCTAGTAACAGGTCACGGTTTTTATTTCAAAGTGTTGCTTTCTTACAATACATCTGTCGTCTTCTTTCTCATAGTTAGGCTACAGTGTGATTTATGTCTCCTCATTTCTGTAGAAATGTCTAATCACAGGGAGAAAAGCAGGCTAGTATTTCTAATGATTTGAAGACGGATCCATAATTCATATGTTTTAACTCAAGTTTTATTCATGTCGCTGCTTTAGTGCAAAACAGGGTATGGTTCAAAAAGCATTCAGGGACAGTGCCGGAATCAACTCTATATCCAGTGCACTCTCATACGTAAATGTCACTTATCCAGTACCAACAAGTACCACCAGTACCATCTTAAATTATTCCATATTAAAAGGTTTTAATTTTGTTTTAGAGATCAATAGGTTTAAGCCCAAAGTATACTTCACTTTTTATGCCTATGCGACGGTCAGCGTACATTACGCATGACGCAAATTTCGTCAGCAGAAGAGTACTGTATGCGCACCGCTGAATTTTTGTACTCACGCATTCTTGTACACACAGGTCGCACATGCGCATTTAATTTTTTTGCAGTAATTAATTTATTCACAAGGTAGTCAAAGTAAAACTGAATAAACAGAACAGACCAGAACGCATGCAAGCTACAGCGACAATTGAGGCCTACATAGACGAGAGATTGCGCGAAGAGGTTAGAAAGTACCCTCATTTGTGCAACTCTAGCATGAAAGAATACAAAGATGTTTACATGGGTTGTAACTCATGGCGAGAGACTGTTTAAAACTGTATGCGTCGAAACCCCTCCTTTCCGAGAGTCTATTCTGCTCTGATTGGTCAGATGGCCTAGTCTATTGTGATTGGTCTACTGCTTACAGCGCATGTCAAAAACAAAATACCCATTACCATATCTGAATTTCATGTAAAGTGGATTTGCTTTTGCAGCACAGAAAACAGTGTCATTATGCAAATGTGTTACAAACCTGCATAGGTTTGTAACAGGATGTGCGACTTGAATTGCTGATGACTCATTTCGACTGTTCAGAATCGATTCTTTCTTTTAGGAGACAATAAGTTTATTTGATGTGTACTTTAAAAAAAAAATGTTCAAATTTTTTTACAGCACATTCACAAACAGCTATATTACACATTACATGAAAGGAAATATTCGAAAAAGCATAATAGGTGCACTTTAATAGTCTGTTCCTCACTCAAAGCTATCATACAGCTTCAAATGACTTGAGATATAGCACACAAGGCGTATGGACAACAATTAGGGCATTTTTTTTTTTGTCATTTTAAGTTAATTATTGTGATTGTAATGTACACTGCCATTTAAATGTTTGGGGACAGCAACATTTTTCAATGCTTTTTAAAAAGTTACATATGCTCAGTAAAGCAGCATTTATTTGATACAGTGAAAACAGTAATATAGTGATATTATTACAATTTAAAATAACTTGTTTCTATTTCAACATTTTATCTTTCTGCATTTTTTTTATTTTATTGCATTAGGCAGTTCATTATATTAATATTTTTAATATTATTATATTTCATGCTTACTTTTGTAATTTTGGTACTTGATGTGCAAAGAAAAAACATGGTTCCTGAAGAAAATAACGTATTGCAGTTAGACCCACTTCAGGTTTTTGGTGCAGGATAGTGCAGGAAAGTCGCTATAGTGATGGTTCCCTTATGAGACTTCCCTCCATTATTGTATATTATTTCTCACTGCTGTTTTTTTTTTTTTTTTTAACCTGAAAGCAGTAGCATCATTCAGACCATCATTCACCACAGTCTCCATCATTCAGACCTAACCTAAGGTCAGATGAGTGCCCGACTCCTCTTGAAGCTCAACTGTTCTGGGTATGTTCAGAAGAGCGCATGAGGGCCAAAAAGCTGAGAGTCATCTCAAAGTCTTTGTAAAAATCAATCTCTCTCTTTCCCTCAGTATCACACAGCTCTTGTCAATATGTCTGAGGTGGGAGAGGAAGAGGAAGTGGGAAGCTTAGTCAAAAGGTGCCTAAACACTCGGGATAAAGTTCCTTTAGGCTGTTTTATTGATATCAGTTCTGTCTAGTGCCTTCTGAGACAACATAGCCTGGTCTCATTGTTAATATGTTGGTATTAATAATATGTTATATTTACAGGTACATTCTTTGTACATTTGGATTGATGCTGAAATGTATAATGGATGTATTGACAAGACTTATTTGTAAACATTATTACATATTTACAGCTAAAAATGTTTAAATATTTATGAATCATTTATATAATAAAGATATTTTTAAAATATGAATTTTAGATCCCTTGGCCCTACCCCAAAACCTAAACACACAAATTATAGATAATATAAAAAGAATATGTACATCGTAATGGACATAAATGTCCATTTTGTTTGAGTAACAATTGCATTAAAATATATATATATATTGAGCCGCCAATCCCATTCCTACCTCTAAACCTACCCATAACCATTTCTTAAAAAATGTGTAGAGTTATAAAGAAAAACTTAACATAGACAAGTGTGATCACCATAATTTATTCATTGCAAAAATGACAAAAAGTGGTACCAAATTTTACATTTATAATGAGTGCGGAATTTGACATTTACTGTCACTGTTGAGAATGGAGATTAGATCGCTGATTCAAGGTTTGAATTTCGGTCTGTTCCACACAATCGTTTGGATTCTTTTAGAATGGAATTTGGATTATAGCGCATTAATAAAATTGATTGTTTTTGTGAATTTATGTTACATTTTTGGTGTATTTTATGGTTCTATTGTAAGTCACAGCATAGGACTATACTGAGAAAATGCCTTTTGTTTCCCACGGCAAACAAAATAAATATTACATAATAAACGATTACAGAAATCCTATGAAATTTTAAGGTGTTAAAGTGTAGTAATCCTTCAAAATGAGTTTGCAGCAAAAGTCAACACTGAAATACTGAATACATTAATATGACAGTTGAATACAATAGAGTCAAAATATTAATGCCACGGTTTTAATATTCATGAATAAGGATTCGTACAGATTTGTACATCTATAAAGTTGTTCACACTTAAATAATTTATGTTTTAGTTCTGTCAATTCGTCAACATTGTATTTTTCAGTGTTTATGAAAACTTAAGTAAATGTATGTGTGGTAGAACGACACTTTATGTAAAAATACATATGAATACTCAAGAGATCACATTGCACAGCAAAGAAGGTGTCAGTCATATTTTTCAGTTCAAAGCACAGACACACTTGCTTGCCAATCCCTGGTACAAAGAACAAAAATAAGCGATGCAAGCTTTGTCCTGTTAGCATGGCTCCTATTGCGTTTTGGACACACAGACTTAAATTTACCATAAATAATAAATAAAGGGCACTAATAATGTAAGGTACCCATATAAAGGATACTAATTTGCTAGAACAATCTACCAGATTACATACTTTGAAGGCTTATTGCAGGTGATTTAACACAGATTAACTTTGCACAGCCACACTTGCAAATAGGTTGGTCACACCCATATTTAAAGAAGCGTTTTGCGTTTGGTAGCTTCACCGAATTTTAGTCACGTCGCTCGCTTTCGGCTCTCACTGAATAATAGGACACCCGTGGCAGTCTTGGCTCACTTAGTGTCCTTGGCAAGAGAAGGGCAAGAAAATTTCTTGAAGTATGAGGTGATTTATTAATTCAAAATAATTATCAAAGTACTTTTTTTATGTTACATTTTTTGGAATTTGCATTAGAAATCCACTTGGATAAGCATGATGTTGAGTATGTCACTTTATATAATTCCTATATATATATATATCTGCATGTTATTTTGCATGTATATTGAGTCATGCCTCGGCGTATTTTTTTTTTATTATTGTATTTTCTATCAAGTTTGAACGAGGCGCTATACATGCAAATATATCAATGTCATAGCACTTCAGGAAAGTGAATTCTCGTTTTGCAAAGTCACAGGGCCTCTTTCTTGACTCCAACGGTGCAAGCCAATGTACAAACAAACATCAGATGCTTGTAACTTACGCCGCTGAAGTGTCGAGCGGCGTGTCAGACGAGACAGCTGCATTGGTAGCCAATTAAGAGATCCTACACACCCACCTGGATAGAAGTTGAAAGAATGCTGGTTCACATCTCTCGGCACGAGACATCAAACAGTCCGGCATCCGTGGCTGCCGGTGCTCTGGGGAAAATAAAAACACAGATCAGAGTGTGTGACGGCCCTTTGAGAACTGTCATTAGCACTTCACACACTGCAGCTGAAAGCTTCGTACACAAGACGTGTTGTCTTGACGGTGATCAAATCAGCTGGGATCTGCTACCAGCTTGGGCTGTCACAGCACGTTGAGCCGTGTCGCGATCTTTCAAAAGTGCGTGTGTGGATCTAGAAATATATTTATCTTCATTGAAAGTCGTTCTAGGCGTTTTGGTTAACCTCATGTGGTGTTTACAGTTTCTTGTGTTCATGTTGATTTGATTTTGTGCTTGTGGGTTGACTAAAGTGCTCAGTGTGTGCTGTGTTGGAAAGGGTGGTGGTGTGTGTATGATCCTGTGAGTGTCATTTGTGGGCTTCTCTTTTGGACATGATCTACTCTGGTCAATGTGGAGAGAAGGTTCCTTCATCCAGATGACCAGAGTTAGAACATTGTGATCCCACATACTGGCTGAACTGTGGTATTTCACTGGAGGTTTTGGTGCGTGTGGTATCAGCAGTCTAATTAAAGCTCCCTGCGATCTGTTATTGTAAGGGCGTTGTTGCCTCCTTTCATTCTTTCTTTCTTCAATTCTGTCTGTCACAGCTGGTTTGCCTTGGTGATATTAATAGTTGAGTGTGACTTTCTTCAACAAGATTTGAGGCAAAAAATATGTACCTCACATAGGCTAATCCATAAATCTACTCTGTTATTCTCCTGTGTTTTATTGACCCCTATTGATCTTTCAGAAATCTTTCTAATATGCTGATTTGGTACTCAAGAAACATTTTGGAATTAGGTTTTGGAAACAGTTTGGCTGCTTAATATTTTTGTGGAAACTGTGATATTTTTTCAAGTTTGGTTAGTGTATAATGTTGCTGTTTGAGCATAAAAAAAGATCTGCAAGCTTACAAAGCTCAAAGTCCACTCCAAAGTGAGACATTTTATTTAACAGAATCCACTTTCCAAGTAATGCTGTACAACGCACGACTACAATACAACACGTTTTTTTTTTTTTTTTGTTTGTTTGTTTTTTCCGGGTTTTGTGAAGTCACAATCTTACTCATTTTAATAATTCTTGCCCAGGGAATTAAAAAAAAAAAAAAGAAAAGGGGGGTGAGGCCTGGTTGAGCTGCATTCAGTGTTGCCAAGTCTGCGGTTTTCCCACGTAATTGGGCTACTTTAACACTGTTGCCGCGGGTTGATTTTCATGTCCGTGGGTTGAAGCAACCCCAAATAACATGATATTTAGGGCCTGGAATTTGAATTTTACCAGGGGAACCCACCAGAAACACAGACTTTTTACCCCCCAAAATGGGATTTTTACCGGGGGACCCCTGACCTATATGCAATTTTGTTTTTGGCTAGTTTTGAGTAGCAATTGGGCAGGTTTTGTTGTGAAAACCTGGCAACCCTGGCTGCATTAGAGAAGGCAGTGTTGTCGCTATGTCAAGAGACACTGTTTTTTTCCACCCCGTTTCTGAAACTCATTTGTTTGACCTTCCTAAGGCTGATGAACTTAAGAGTGGTTCAAATTTATTTTAAACACTGTTCCCCAACGTTTATCTGCGTGCTGCACATTTTATGGAGAGCAGCTTCCAGAATTTAGGAGAGTACAATGCGGGCTATGTACAAAAGCTTCTCCTGTAATGGAGCAGTTCCCTCTTTGTCGTTGTTGTTTCCCAATTTGTTTTTTGTGGATCACAACTTGTAATTAACTTGTAATTAATGTATTATTATTTGTAGTTGTGTTTTCTATTAACAGTTCCATTTATAAGTTTTATGCTGTTGCTATGATATAAACAAAGGGCAAAGCTTTGCCTCCGCTTGCCTGCTAGCCAGCATTAGTGTTGATATAGTGTTTATTGTAGCTTTTGTAAGCTCTCGATTTAGCCTTAGGAAAATTAACCATGTTTTGTGATCGATTACTGTTTGTATTACCATAGTTTTCAGACACATATCATGATTAAATGGTCTATATAACATTGTATCTAAAATGTATTAGAAACTTTTTGTAACATTACTCTTCGTTTCTTTCTTTCTTTCTTTCTTTCTTTCTTTCTCTCTTTCTCATTTAGTTAGTGCTCATTTAGGATAGTGCTATTTAAAACATTTTTATTATGAAGACAAACTTTTTTTTTTCATTAAAATGTCACCGCCAAAATGATTATGCACCATAGGACCAGAAATGTGGTGTAATTATTTCTTTAATACATAGCTGTGTAGAAAAGGATTTTGGACCAATGAGATTTCATTGTGGCCATGCTAACCAATTGCAGACTGTTGAAAATAACCAAACAACTGACAAAGAGCCTTGTTGTCATGCATAGCTACTGTATCTGTAGTCAGTCATGGCTGATTAGGACAAAAATCAAGTTAATATGAATAAGATTTAGGTGATTTGCAGCTCTCTTGTGTTTGGAATGGCTGGGACACGATGTAACATGCTATTTTTGTCCTTGAGTTATTGAGTGCTGTATATCATAAAGTAGATTGTTTACTAATATTGTAACATGCGACTTCTCTCACTGTAAACCATTTAGCTCTTCGGCTTGATGTTATTTAAATTCAAATTCTTGGCAGTCATGGACATCCATGAGGGGAACTCCATGTTTGCAGTTCTGAAATTTTTCAGCTAGTAAACACACTGTTTTTCTAGAAACTGTTTTTAAGTTGATCGGCAATAATCCTAAAATGCAATCCAGAAAACATTCCTGTTTCTCTTTAAAAGAAAAAAAGGGGGTTCAGCACTTCATTAGTGTGACTGAGAACTCTGGAGATTTGCCAGCATAAATTTTACATATGTGCATGCTGAAATGAAATGCATGCAATGTGCTAATTGGTAAAGCTAGTTTTATTTGGCAGCTAATGAAAATAAGACCACATTAAAGGAATAGTTCACCCAAAAATAATATTGTCATTATTTACTCACCCTTATTTTGAATACCATAGCTAGTAGTTTTGAAGATTAAATTTTAAGTTAAAAAAAAATTACATGTGCATTTGAAATAAGCATAACATGAGGGTATGTAAATGATGACAGAACTGCATATTTTTTGAGGGTAAAAATTATTTAAAAAAAAAAGAAAGAAAGAAAGAAAGAAAGAACAAAACAAAATTACATTATTGAGCAAGTACATACAGTACACATCAATGTTCTGTAATGCACCTTTAAAGGGTTAAAAATGACAATTCTGTCATTAATTACTTACCCTCGTGTTGTTCCACACTCATAAGACCTTTGTTCATCTTCGGAGCACAAATTAAGATATTTTGATGAAATCCGAGAGGCAAATGACCCCTCCATAGACAGCAATTTAACAACCATTTTCAAGGTCCAGAAAGGTAGTAAAGATATCATTAAAATAGTCCACGTGACTGCAGTGGTTCAACCTTAATTTTATGAAACGATGAGAATACTTTTTGTGCACAAAAAACAAAACAAAAATAACAACTTTATCAACAATATCTTCTCTCCCGTCAGTCTCCTACACTGTTTACATTAGGGCTGCACGATATATCGTTTTAGCATCGAAATCGCGATCACATCGCAAGATGTGCAATGTCTAGTATAGGGATCGTTAATCCGTACAGACCAGACACCATGGTTCAAAACGCACGCGATTCTCTGACTAATTGCAGAGTTTAACCATCATACAATGAAAGTAAGAGATTTTAAACCATTTGAGCACAAAAGAGAGCTCAATTCTGAACGTGGGGCTGTTTTATGTGCACGCACACACACAGAGCCCTGTGAACACCGCATGGCATTCTCTTCCGCGTCTATTTGTGCCTGAACGGACACATAAATGCAAAAAAATTGCCTAAATGCACATAAAAGATCGCCTATCATCCTAAACACAACTGATTATGGCTTAGGTGAACGAAACAATTGAGAAAGAAAACCGGATGTGTAACAGTATTTTGGATCCACGCCGTGCATTCGGTCTTAAAGTGACAGAAACCCCTGCTGCTTTCTGTGTCATGAATAAAAAGACAAAGATAAAAATTGCTTTTGTAGTTTTTACACAGATTAATTATGTTTATTTTATACAGTGAGATTATGTATTATTTTACATTTGATTATTCAATTTCTGTACCTAAATACTGTTAGACTTACCTGGAAAATATAAAGCACTATTTATTTCGTTTGTATCTTTGTTCTATTATATTTATCTATGCTTGTAATTTGTTCATTATTTTCTATGCATATTCACTCACCTACAAAATCAGCCCAATCATCCTAGAATGATTAATTCTTTCCAAATAGAGCTATTCAAGTCATCTGGTGATCGCAATATATATTGCAGAAAAACAAAATATCGCAATGTCAATTTTTCCCAATATCGTGAGGCCCTAGTTTACGTTCAGCGCTTCCAGGTTCTACGTCATTATTGGCCGGCTCCTGCCTCAGCATGTGAGCATGTGTCGTGCTGCTCACTTGAACAGCCAATACTGAGCCGGCGTTCTGCTGTAGAACCTGGAAGCGCTGAACTTAAACAGCGTATGAGAATTACAGGGGAGAGAAGATTTTGTTGAATAAAGTCATTATTTTTGTTTTGTTTTTGCACACAAAAAGTATTAAACCTAAAATTAAGGTTGAACCACTGCAGTCACGTGGACTATTTTAACAATGACTTTAGAACCTTTCTGGACCTTGAAAGTTGTCGTTATATTGCTGTCTATGGAGTCAGACAGCTCTCGGATTTCATCAAAAATATCTTAATTTGTGTTACGAAGATGAACAAAGGTCTTACGGGTGTGGAACGACATGAGGGTGAGTAATTAATGACAGAATTTTCATTTTTGGGTGAACTAACCCTTTAACCTGTGTAGAGTAACGTCACATCCCAGCATCACTGCTCTCCGTCAACTTAAAACTACCCTGATGTTCATTGTTCAGTGTTAGTGTGATCAGGACGCTTTGCCAGATGTTCTCACAGTGAGCTCCTCCACCTTTGGCTGCAATGTTAGCTGTGTCATCCTGACAAATGATCCTAAAGAGCATTACGTTAACCAGAAAGTACAGCATTGGGGTCATTAAAGTTTTTAAGGTTTTAACAAAGACTTTCATTTTGTAACTTATAAATCGCAACTACAGACTCTGTCTACATTATCCCACCTCGGTAGTTTGCAATGAATCATTCATCAGCATGTAAACAAATAAAACAAGACAAACAAATGATTAGGGGGACATTTCACTCCCTGCACCCCTCATCGGCTGTAGGAGATACTCCTATGTTTGTGAGGAAACCTCCCAGTTTGTGAGTTTCGTGTTAGTGAGACATCCGTGTGCATGACCGCAGCATGGCACTGGCTTGCGGAAATGTTGCCAGTTATGTTGACTACATTCCTCTCTCAGCTCCACCCCCGACCCACTCACTCATCTGAGACGCCTGTGTTTGTCCAACCACTTGTTTTTCAAGATGAAATGGCAGCAAATCAAGCGTACGAGTCAAATGGTTCTCATGTGTTTCCCTCACATTGGTCCGCTACATGCTTTCTCCAGCAGAGCTTCTCGTTTTGATGTTATGTGGTTGCTCTTATCCCCCGGGCTTCAACTTTGTTTACTGACGAACCATATTGACGAAAAAATTCAAACAAAACCACTATTGTTTCTATAATGAGTCTCTGCAATCCCAGAGTTGTGATTATCCGTTTTCGCAAAAAACATCCGCCCACACTTTCTTGCTGTGTTATGGTGTGAATTGCAAAAGACTTTGTTGATAAATTCACACGAAACCTTGTACGATAATTGTTCTTTTTGCTTTCAACCTTATAGAGTTCTGCAGCGGCTTATGATAATTATTTGTATTCCCTCTGTAAAGCTGTGCAGTTTGTGGGCTTATAAGGGATATGAGATGAATTAGCTGCCATTTTCCAGACATCAGCGGTACAATGCCTCGATGGGACGCCGCTTCTCACGGTGACAGTGAAATGATCTCTCCCTTATTAAACGCCTCCATCCTTATAAAGGTGGGTAATATAGTCTCCCGCTTTTACCTGGAGGTGGGAGCCGCATTAAATATTAATTAAAAGTCACATCAGGAGCGGCACGCTTATATCAGTCTTCCCAGTCTTCAGGCGGAGACGGAAGCGATAAGTAACTTTATTACCTCCATCGTGGATGGAAAGTAGGCGGTAGGGGAGGAACAGGGGAAAAGAGGGACTGCAGAGGGGAAAGAGATTCATCTGTTGTGCAGACACTTTCGGGATTCTGCGACGAGACTGATTTCTCTATGTGAATATGGGTTTTGTGGGGTAGAGAGAGAAAAACGAGAAAGATTATTGCAGGAATACAAGAGTACTCAGTGCTGTGAGCTGAGGTGAAAAAGTGAAAATGAAGGCAGGGATTTTTGTGGTGTAGATTAGGGCTCTGTGATGCTTCCAGCTTTTAATTAAATCACTGGGGGTTGAAACTCACATCCTGCTCCCAAAATCAACCTCTCCTTGTTTACGGTGTCCTGTTAAGGAATGTATTGATGTATTGATATACATCCTTTCGTCAAGGTTTTTAATGAAGCTAAGCTAAATCTTATTAAACATACTCTTTGAGTTAGGTTCAAACTTTTTAATTAAGTTCAGTGCAAACATTACACTTGGGTTTTCATCAAAGTTCAGGCAATTGTATGTCCCAGGGGTTGACTTTTACTAACTAACAAATTTTAAGTTTCTTTTTGTCAAATGAAGGTCACTTTAAAACTGTCTAGGATTTTTTTTACCTTTGTCCCAGACCCCGATGAAAATTCACAAAATCCATTTTATAAATGCATGTTATTGATCTCATTGTGAATGATTCATCCATGTATGTTTCATTTTTATTTTTATCAGACTTTCTGGTGACAAATGCTTGACTTCTTCAATCATTTAGTCTGCTTAAAGGGATAGTTCACTCAGAAATGAAAATTATCCCATGATTTACTCACCCTCAAGTCATCCTAGGTTTTTATGACTATCTTCTTTCAGAAGAACACAATCAGAGATATATTTAAAAATATCCTGGCTCTCCTAAGCATTATAATGGTAGTGAATGGGGGGGGTGTTTTGAAGCCCAAAAAATGCA
Organism: Hypophthalmichthys molitrix; assembly: GCA_037950675.1. Classification (NCBI taxonomy): domain Eukaryota; kingdom Metazoa; phylum Chordata; class Actinopteri; order Cypriniformes; family Xenocyprididae; genus Hypophthalmichthys; species Hypophthalmichthys molitrix. The sequence goes on from CM075507.1 coordinate 17,369,638, forward strand.
TCCACCCATCATAAAAAATAATCCATACGGCTCCAGGGGGTTGATAAAGGCCTTCTGAAATGAAGCGATGGGTTTTGTAAGAAAAATATCCATATTTAAAAATAACCAGAAGCTAGTAAAATAACTACCTTCCGGCAGAAGACTAACTTCTGACCTGATGCATGACGTAATGACGAATGCGGAAGCGCAGAGGATAGAGCAAAACAAAACACTAGTCATGAATTAGAAGTCTAAAACGAGAAATTTTAAAGAGAAATGTCGGAGGATTTTAGCTTGAGTTTGTTGCCAAGCCATATTTGTTTAAACCACGAGGGGCGTCTAAAATTACACTACTCCTACATCCTGTGTCATACATCGGGTCAGGGGTTACTCATTTGACGCAAGTCGACTTTATGTATACGCTTCAGAAGGCCTCTATTAACCCCTGGAGCCATGTGGATTATATTTATGATGGATGCATGCATTTATTTTGGGCTTCAAACACGCCCCCCGTTTACTACCAGTACAATACTTAGGAGAGCCAGGATATTTTTTAAATATATCTCTGATTGTGTTCATATGAAAGAAGATAGTCATACACACATGGGATGGCTTGAGGGTGAGTAAATCATGGGATAATATTTATTTTTGGGTGAACTATGCCTTTAAACCCACCTCAATTTTTTACAATTTACTGTAATCTTACATTCACATTTTTCATTTCAACTTTAAAATATGAAAGGCCATCATATAAATATTACATTTTTACAATATAACATCATATATTTATACTTATAAACAGTGTTAGTGAATACTGACACTGTTTATAAAATTTTTAAATGATTTTTCTGAATTTTAAATACATTTGTGTAATTTCCAATCATGCTTTTTTGTCAAATTATGCAAAAGTGTCAAAATATTATCCAAAAGTCTGTATTTAGCATGCAGAAAATAAAACTATGAAATTAACATTGGCAAGAGGAATCAGTTTTATTCTAAAAAGGTTAAATATGTAATTTCCATCATTTCAACCAGATAATGTAATCAAACACATCATTTGAGATATGGTGGAAATTTAAATGACTAAAATGATTAGACACTGCTAGTGGACCAAAAAGTCCAAAACAGAGTTTTGCCCACGTTTCACATAATACATTGAAATGTACTTGATCTATCTATCTTTCATTTGAGCTGACCCTGTTGTTCTCTTTGTCCTTTGCAGGTATGGAAAAATAGTGTCAACAAAGGCAATCCTGGACAAAAACACCAACCAGTGCAAAGGTGAGTACCGCAGTCAATATCGGTTTGCATTAATAACATGCTCACAGAGCATTCACAGTCTCACTTAAAATAATCAATAATCCTCATAAAATGACTGATTTTGAAAGACTGAACAGTCGGGAGATTGTCTGGATGATCTTTAAAGGTGGAAACGTGTTAGCGTGATTGTGGGTGAAGTCTTTACAACCGGATAAGACGTTAGCGTGACTAACAGGGTTGGCTGCGGCAAGGAAAAGCACAGGGTTCCTCCTGTGTTGATTTGAAAAGTCCGGGCCTAGTCGTGGGGGTTTAAAAATAGCCATAGGGGCGAAGGAAGCATCCGGCTGAAATTGATGATTTAGCAGACAGCCTCTTTTCAGGAAACACTCAGCCAGAGCTGTAAATAAACAGCCTGGCTTCCTACACAATCTGCCAAACTGGGTCCTGCAGGTTTTTCTCCAGTTTCATGTGTACGTATACATCTCTTTCTCATGCTTTCTCTCTGAAGGCACATCTAATGTGTCCGAAAATGAGTATCAATGCCCACATGGGAAGGGGAGGGAGGGAGTGTTTGGGAAGCAGAGGAAACCACTCCAGGCTTTAGAGGACTTCCACTTCCTGGAGTTAACTGCCCTCCTACTCTGCCAGGCTTCTCCACCCTGATGGGCTTCCAGCCAGGACTTATGGGAGCCAAGGATATTAGACAGGAAACGAACAAAAAGATGGATTTGATTCATTCACGGCTTTGCTAAATCTACTTATGTTTGTTCTGCTTGCTTGTACGCCATCCTTTTTGTTTTTTTGCACAGGATATGCAGTATTCATTTCAAAGATAGGTTGATTGATTGCAATTACAGGCCTATCTGCTGTAGATTAATCCCATATGATAGAGAAAACCATCGAGAGTTGTTTACAATCAAGTTTGTTCGGCCCGTTTGCTTCTGAAGATCATTCGTAAGTTATCAAGCCTCCCACCATTTTTAATCATTCTTCTTACATGGATTGTTGGCCATTCCTTAAACACACATTTAAATGCATGTTTACTTTGTGTGTTTTACATTACGCAACTAGACCCGGTAATTACGAACTTGTTTGTGCAAAAAAAGACATTTTCAGTTTTAGACAGCTGTTTTTCCCCTTGTCTTTAATGACAGATGGAGAGGGTGACGGTAGTGGGGGTTGCGGGCAACGTTGAGGGTGTGTTTGATTTTCACTTTGACTCAATCACGAGCCTCTCATTAAACGGAGTGAGCGTAAATATTTGCATGTCGTACAACACATCAGCACACCAACAAGCTCTCTTTTTCACTACTTCGCTTTCCTTTTCTAATTGGAATTATGTACAGAGGAAGAAGATATTGTGCACGTCTGACTTTTTTCCTACAGTTTTGATATCCAAGGGAAAAATACAGAGAGGGAAAAGAAACTAGAGAAAGAGAATAGGGCCACTCATTTGAGGCACATTTGTATTTATGGATTTAATTAGGTAAAGCTTCCAAAACCCTCCAGCCAAAACCTCATATGCGTGATGTCTACACACAAACAGGCACTTTTTATCTTTTTCAACTCTTTATCGAGCTCCTTTTCAGGCCTGTTCCGGTCCTGGGTGTCAGATTGTTAATAGAAATTGATCCCTGCATTCTTCAACTTGAAACCTCTTTCTCAGCCCACTTCCTGATGGCTGCTGTTTAGCTCTCTTGGTCAGTGACCTCAGGAATGCTCGCAGCGATCCCTCAAACCAGAAGTGTTCCTCTCTCTGGATCAAGAACAGTCTACTGGAAATCCTTTTTCACACACATGCTCTGTTTTCTTAGGCTTATGAAACATCTGGAGTCTTTGGAACATCTGGATGGCTCAGTTCTCTGCTGTAGAGATTTTTCTCCCTTTCCTTCTCACATCCATGTTTACCGTGAGGCTTCAAAGCGGATGGCGTGTTGTTCTATATGTAAGGTGTGTGTGCGTGCGTAAATGAACACATATGTCTGGCATATAGAGCTGTTGGCTTGAACCATTCGCGGCCTCTCCAAAGCTATGTGCTCTGCCATCTGTGGTTTCGAATGTCAGTCAGGCTTGGAGAGTGTGTGTGTTTAGAGTTTAGAGAGGCTTATGGTGAGAATGCCTCTGCCGAATGAAGACACACTGCCTCAAATGTGCCTCAAATGTACTGAGGGTCTTTAAGAACCTCCGGCGCTGCAGTTTTTATTACGATATGTCGTAAAGGAAGTCATGGCTCTTCTCTCTCGCTTGCTGCCAAAGAAATGTTTGGTTAAAGAGCTGTGTGGCGGAATGGACCCTACTGGAAAAGTAGCTGAGTTTTAAAACATGGTAATTGCTTTTTTTGCTGGTCTAGGCTGGCTATTAGCTGGTTGACCAGGAACAATGTGTGCATGCATATATATATATATATATATATTATATACTGTATATGTTATATACTATATATATATATATATATATATATATATAATTTATATTTTTTGTTAAATATACACAGTACACACATTATGTAAACACAAACTTTTATTTTGGATGCGATTAATTGACAACACTAATATTAGTGCTGTCAATCGATTTTAAAAAATAACTAATCACACATTTTTCTGTAATTAATCGCGACTAACATTAAAGTTTTTAATACATTGTTATATTGTAATACTTTTACATTGAATCTCCAAAATAATGTAGAAACATTATATTTGTATATTTTAAATATTTGTTTAATGGCATCTTTTTTCTAAGCACTATGAATGAAGTCCAGTATCACTGATACCAGTACTGATACTGATCTGTCTCTCTAAATTGATTTTTCCCCCTCAATTTTAGCCATTAATTATAGCCATTCAACATGAATAAAATCAACTTTAATAAATATAACAGCTTTTAATTTAAGTAAACTTAAAACAATCTTCACATACTGTAAACCTATTGTAATAAATGTCAAATTTAGCTGTGCCTTTAATATATCAGGATTTTATGCTAAGGTTTTTTTCTACTGGCCCAGTCTAACCAGTTCAGATTTTTACCTGCCTGGTAAAATACACACACACAAAAAAGTTATTGTCTTTGTTGTTTTTGACCTATGTAACCTTGTAAACAGTGCTTTAAGATTTTCAGGTAGGTCTAACTGGTTAAATATACATAAACTGAATAATCAAACACTGCTCAGTCTTCACGGCATAAATTGAATGTAGATTAATCCTTATTAAAGTTTCAAAAGTTATTCAGTCAAGAACAGTGAGTGATTTTTTTTTTTTTTTTTTAATCTTTTGTTCTTTGATTAACATGAATGACACAGACAGCAGCAGGTTTATTAGGCCGCTGTCACTTTAAGACCACTTAAAGAAAAAAACATGCTGCATTAATTGCGTTGAAAAAAAATAATCGCAAAATTAACACATTACTTTTGACAGCCCTAATATATATATATTCTTAAGGATGCACCAATACCATTTTTTAAGGGCCGAATACGAGTACTGATACTTTTTTTTTCTGGTACTCACCGATACCAATGCCTTTATTTTTATTTATTTTTTATTTTTTTGGTGATGTTGCAGTTTTCCAAGCACAATACAGTGAGACTAATGTAGGACAGCTTCTTTATTATTACTCCAATGAAAAAAGTAATACTTTTTATGTGCTTGTCACAAACATAAAGTACAAATTTCACAGTGTCCAATAACCTTTAAAGGGCATAATTACCAAAGTGATAATAAAAAACAAAAACAAACATCAAGTCTTTTTTAACCTGCCTTTCAAAAAGTGCTAAACAAATATTACAGAAAAAATGTTTATAACATAACACAGTGCAATATAAACACAACCTAGGGTGACCAGATTTCTCATGGTGGAATACGGGACGAGTGGGCAGTATGACCATGATATGAGAAATTTTATTTCAATATATATATATATATATATATATATATATATATATAAATACATTCATTTAACATCATTTGTTGTTTTATAAACATTAATGACAGACAAATATTTAATTAGGCTACGGTCATTTTAAGACCGAATCCATGGATGTAATGTAGGCCTACTGACATTTTTTCACCTACCCTTTTTTCAACCACCTGTTTACGTCCACTTAAGCCATAACTGACTGTATTTACGTGAGATACTCCACATGATGGACATTTTGACAACTATTTGTGCATTTGACCATTCAGGCGCAAGGAGAACTGATCGCACGCTGTCTGAGAGAACTGGGATTGCGTGCAAGAAAGAGAGAGAGCGCTTCTTGTCTGTGTCATTCAGCGAGATTTGCATGCAGTTCGCAATGTGTGAGTTGTGTGCATGGAAAAATTCTGCCAGTTACATCACGTAAGGTATCGTCTTTGGTATCGGGGGTATTTTTACGAGTACAAGTACATGAGCTTGGTATCGGGCCCGATACCGATACTGCTATTATTTTAATCTTTTGACAGTCCTACTATTTTTATGAAGTCATGATATATGTTTTATAGGTTTAATAAAGAAAAACTGAATCTTTCCAAATACCTTCTGGAAACTGCTAAAAGTATTAGTTCACCCAAAATTGCAAAATCATTTTAATTTAATAAAAAACAATTTACTCACCCTTACAACATTCCAAAATCGTATGACCTTTTTTTCCTCTGTGGAACAAAAGGAAATTACAAATGGCAAGCCTTAAAATGGACGCAAAAGCACCTTAAAGTATCAAAATAGTGTCATAAAAGTAGTCTATACAACTTGTGCTCTATATGTTTTAAAGCCTCTTAATACATACAACAGCTTTGTGTGATGAACAAAGTGAGTCATTACTTATTGAGTCAGCGAGTTGAAATGGGAATATAAGTCTGACTTGAGAACAAATCATTAAGTGCATCCTAATTCGCATACTTGTGCACTGTTTTATGCCATCTTGTAGTATAATAGTGTGAGTAGTGTGTTCACATTGAAAATTCCAAAAAGAAAAAGTACTCTTTAAATACCCGGATGATGCACTTAATTAACCAAAAGAATTAAGTGTGGAATTTTGGACACTTCATGCACTCAACTGTCATAGCTGTAATTATGTAACAGAGGTGGAGGGACTATCAGACTCTGATGTTGAATGACAAAATAACCTTATAAAATTCATACACTATACGGTTGAGTACAGACTGTAGTTCATAAGTGCATAGTGTAAAGTTTGTTATTTTTAACACAACTATTCAGTTCAGTTTTGTGAATTGGATCAACCAATTCATTGAAAAATCAAACCTCAATCAAATTTGTTCATGAATTGTTTTCCACTACTTCTCTCAAGAGCTCCCATGGACTTTGCAATAAGAGCAGTGATTAACCCCTTAAATTTTGATATGTTCATCACAAAAAGCTATTATATGACTTTGAAGACTTGGAATATAGTGCATGAATTATAGTGTTTCTTTTTATTATATTAAAAAGAGTGTCCTATATAATATATGATTGACAATATATGTAAGAAATCATATGAATTTGGAATGAAATAAGGGTGAGTACATAATAATAGAATGTTCATTTTTGGCTGAACTCTTCCTTTAATCTGGATTTTCCAGCAGGGGTGAGGTCAGGCTGAATCCTTCTCTGTCCTGTTACTGAGGAAATAGTTGACAAGCATGAGCCTTGAACAAAATGGCCGTTTCCTGTCTCCCCAAGCACACACACAGACACAAGCGGCTGTGCTCAAACATGCAGACTCTGTTGTGTCGCCACGATCAGCATGATAAGACAAACAACAGAGCGGTCTTGTTTTGACCCATGAGTTTTGAATCTGATAAATGTGTCTGATAAGGTCTGATTAATGTCTGATAAAGAATTCTTCAGTTTTTGGCAAAAACACTAAGATATGTGTCTTATAATGTGTATAAATAACTCTTATCTCACTCTTACTCTGTACATGTGTGTGTGTAGGATATGGCTTTGTGGATTTCGACAGTCCAGCAGCGGCACAGAAAGCTGTAGCGTCCCTGAAGGCCAGTGGCGTGCAGGCACAGATGGCAAAGGTAAGCTAGGCTTTATGCCGTGTCTAACCCTTCATAGTAAAAAAACTCGTCATAGTAAAACCATGTTTGTTTTGGCGCATAGACTACCATTTGTATAACCACAAAAAAAAACCTTTTTTCCCCAGCACAAAGAGAAATATTGCGTGAAATTGCACAATCACAGCCCCATAACTTTTGACGTTTAAAGGTGCAGTAAGCGATTTCTGAGAAACGCCGTTGATACTTGAAATCACCAAAACAAACACAACCCTACCCAAAAGGATCAAACCCCTATTTTGATCCTGATTAGCTACAAGTTTGTACTCGGTCCGATCCATCTTCAATAGCGTTTTTTAGAATTTGCTTATTGCACCTTTAATATACAGCTAAGTGGAGCAAATTTTTTACCAATGAGATGTCACTGTGGGCGGAGCTATCCAGTGCGCAAGGAAAATAGAAACCAAATTATGTTTGATTGAACTAATACTGTTGATGAGTAATCATGAGAGCTGAATGATGGGGAAAAAAGCTGAATGATGGGGAAAAAACATTGTAAACCAGCCTAAAGTGGTTACCTGGTCTCCCACCCTCTACAGGCTGGTTTGGCTAGTCTGGTTTGATGGTTTTAAAGGGGTTGTCAGGCGGAGAGCCCAGCTGAATTAGATTAACAACAGTTTGACGAGACTAGCAGACCAGTTTAAACCAGCTAAGACCAGTGAACCATCTTAGGCTGGTTCAAAAACAGCAGAAAGGAATGAGGATATCATGTATGTTGCTACTATATTTTTGATTATGGCGCCATTGATGGTGATCATGATTATAGAGAAGATGTTGATTATGACAGCTGTGGTGGTATAGGTATGATTTTCTGGAAGTGGTGGAAATGGACTCATGTAGCTTGATGTCCAGCGTGTGCATTCAGATGCACGCACAGTTGTTTAAAGCATCTGTCCTCTAATATTCATAAGCTTGCGGTCTGTCAGGATGCAGATGGTTTGTGTATCTGAAATCCCATTTAAATGCATGCCTGTCAGAGCTCTCTGCAACGCAGCAGGCCTCATATGAAACAGACAGGTCATCTTACAGAGAGGAGGAGAGGGAGTGGGGAGTGAAAGAGAGTGTTTTAGCTCATGTTTGCATGTTTCCTGTGGTGAGAGTAATAGAATATACCATTTAAATTAAGCTTAATCGACAGCCTTTGTTGCTTAAGGTCGATTACCACAGAAAATAATTTCGACTTTAAAAAAAAAAAAAGTTGAAGGTGGTTCAACACACTTATGCTACAAATACTGTCGATTGCGCTTTTCCAAACTTCATCTAATTGGTAAAAGGTGCAGTTAATCATTTTGGCAGCAATTCGTAGTCCATTCCAAAACATAGTGAGCTACTGCCTTCTAAGATATACTCATCCCAGCATAAGGCAATCCCAGCATGCTTTAGAATGTGGAAAAAAAGAAAATTGATTATGTACACTAGTATCATTATCAAGTCTCTTATAGTCACAAGGACTGTATTTACTTAATTAAATGCAGTAAAACACTATTGTTGTGAAATGTTATTACAATTTAAAATGTTTTCTATTATAATATATTTTAAAATGCAATTATTCCTTTGACTGATTACTTCAGTCTTCAGTGTCACATGATCCTTCAGAAATCACTCTAATATGCTGATTTGCTGTTGAAAACAGTTGTGTTGCTTAAGATTTTTGTGGAAGACGTGATATTTTAGATTTCTTTGATAAATACAAAGTTAAAAAAATAGACATAAAATTTGACATAAAAGTATTTTATAACATTATAAATGAATATGTTTACTGTCACTTTTGATGATCAGTTTAATGCTTCTTAGAAGTATTCTTTTCTTTAAAAAAAATATTTTAAATGGTTACCTAAAATTTCCTTTAATATCAAAGTATTGCTAAATGTAGTTAAATCTAATTGCTTAAAAAACTGATTTTACCCAATGTTTAATGTACTTTTGTCTTCAAAAGCATTGCATTGCAAACTTAGCAACTAATGCCTCACTATTGAAATCATTTGTGAGTTGAGTCTTGTTTTAAAAATAAACATCCTCAAAACAAAATGAATTTACACCACTGATCTATTCTTATGTTTATGTGAATCTTATGTTTATGGTATGTGAATTTGTAAATGTTTAAAGGATGTTTAGATTTTTTTTTTTTTTTTTTTTTGACTGGAGATAGCAAGGCAGCTCTCTAGTTTTTTTGAGCAAGGATATTAACTCTCATTTCAGTAGCATTTCTAAGCTGAACATTTGAATTGATGAGTTTTATGAAGAAGAATAATTTGATTAGCCACCTAGAGTTAAATAGTGATTGGTTTGTAGAATAAGCCAATCAGCAAGGCTCCCGCCCACCAGTACCCACTTCATTAAAACAGAGCTGATACTCATTTATTTTCTCTCTGTCTGAATATGAATTTCACAGAAAATAGCTGTGTAATCTAAACATCCTATGATATATTCAAATAGAATTTTCACCGTGCTGTGCTGTTTTTAGTGTAATTCAAGAGGAACAGAAAGAACCGTTCAGTCCGTCCTAGGACCTAGGTGGAAGAAACAAAGAAACTAAACTGTTGTTCAGAGGAATTTACGTTGTGGAAGATGGCCACATACATCTTTTTAACAATGAGAGAAGGGCAATTAAAAGAACTAAATCGCCTGGCTTAAGGCTCATTAAATTAAACAGGAGTGCAATCGAAGAGTTTCCCTCTGCCCTATTAAACCTGTTTTCATTAAGAATTCTCTCACTTTAAAAGTGCCTCTGAGCAACAAAACTAGCCTCTTAAACTTATTTCACCAGAGTATCAACCTTCTCCTGTGCTGGTTGCTGCTTATTGGGGAGAATGTAGACATGCGGTTAAGATTGTGGGTCAAAATGCGATTCATGTGTGTTGTAGAGAGCAATGAGAGAAGGACACATTTATGAGAATTCACGATACAAAGATGCAAACAAACCCATCTAGTGTTAATGTTCACCTTTAGATATTCAAAGAATATTACAAATGTAATATTTCGCAATGAAATGTACCTCAGATGATTGTAGAATACTTTAGTGTTGAAATATTTATGGGACAGAAACATACACATTAATACCATAGAGTGATGTGAATTGAAATGGTGTGTGCTAATCTAAGGAAAAAACACGGCCCCGGTAAACGGACAGTATAAGAATCTAAGTCTCCAGAAAATGTTGTTTTACAGGTCTCTGTTGTTTTGGTGAAGAAAAAGAAAAAAGCAATACTGGCTCTATATTATCAACTGTGCTTGTTATAGGGAAATTGACATGTTTAGAGGTGGTAACGCTACATTTCTTTCAAAGAATTTAAAAATTATTATAAAAGTCTTACTATTGTGTGTGTGAATTGACTTCAGAGTATATATATTTGCCATGGGTTATAGGCTATTTTTCCTGAAAATTGCAGTATGAAGTCAGTTCAGTGAACACTTAAATGAACCTTTTATTTCGGATTTCATAACATCATTATGTGAATGCTATTCAAACTTCAAGTCCTTTCTACTTTTGTTTGTTATGCTGGTCCTGATGTGACATTCTTATTGTGTCTGAATTTCTCTAAATTAACTAAATTAGGGTTAGAACTTATAAAAAAGAAAAGTAAAGACTTTTATTACTCACGTTTAAACAAACAAAACTAGTTTGCTTCAAGCAGGGAATGTGTTTGGCACGGTTGCGTTATAATTATGATGCCATAATGAGGTGCTAGTATGGAATACTGTAATTGTGAGGAGATGAATTATTCATGAGGCAGTATTTATGTAAATTGTTACACATACGTTAACTGTATAATCGGTACAAGGGAGAAGCAGTGAGTTGTTGCCTGCAGACATGTCCTTCACATCTGAACATCTCCACATACACTTTGTGTTTCCGCATGCCTGCTGGTGATGCATGTTTGTGTGTATTTCCCAAGAGAGGACTTTGGTTTGAGTTTCCACCCTGTGTAAACTCATTTTTGCCGGAATCTTTCTACGTTGGCGAATGGAATAGAATCATCATGTAAAATGTCAAATGTTCTCAGAGTCTCCGTTTGAGGGCTCTTTGTTTGAATGCTATTGGTGTGTAGTATTGTTTTCTGAAATTTCTTCTTCCCGTGATGGACAAGGAACAAATGAAAGGAAGGAGAATAAAAGGATCAAAGACATTGTTTGGCCTACTTTGTCGTTACTGGGAAAAATTTCCATTCAGACAGATTGTACCTGGTTTCCAGAAAGTCTGTATTGTTTTTGTTTTGTTTTTTATGTGTGTAGCACAGTTTGGACAGGGTTGGTTTTCTACATGACATTTGCAAGTTTTTGATTTCATGTTTGGTTTCAGGTTCTAAATGTGTGCATCATGAAACCCATTTAAACAAGAACTTTTTTAATTATAACATTATGTATATAATGAAAGAAAGGGAATAATTTTATTTCATTTCCCTGCAGTTTCATTGATTGAACTGCTTCTTGATTTAATTTTCTTTTTACATAGAATGGGATGGCACCAGTACTTGAACCACCAATTTGAGCGTCTGGAGGTCTAAGTCCATAATGAAGGTGCACCAGGCAGTGCTGTGTTCAACTAATGTCAAAATAATGAGGAGAATCATTGTGAAAATAATATACCATAATCACAGACATTCCTCAACGGGTAGGATTAGATTTCTCAGAGGAGTTAGCCAAAAAACTGCAGGTAATTTCCTTTTTAATTCTTTTGTATGAAGAAAACACAGACTTGCTCAAATTGGACAGGATTAAAATCACAAAGTACATCTCTGTGGAACACAAACTTACTTTTCTCAGGGGGAAAAAACTAGTGATGTCTGAATAGGGCTTATGTGTGTTTATTTTATGCTGTCATACCATCGGTTTTGGCCTCAGCAGCTCCAGAATGTCCACATTTACATTTCATCATTTAACAGACGCATTTATAAAAGACAATTAGGAACATCCTAGGTAATTTATCAAACAATAATCAAGAATAATCGTTTCACAATGCAAGCGTAAGTAACAGAACACTAGGACAGAATTACAAAAGCAGAAAAATATAGAAAAGAGAGATCAAGAATATAAGCAAATTTGTTTTCACCATTGTGGACTAGGGCTGAAACGATTAGTCAACATTATCGACAATGTCGACAATAAAAACATTTTGACAAATATTTTTGCTGTCCAATAGTCTTTTGATCTCATGACCTATTTGAAGGGCCTGCAATAACACGGTTTGACCAGTGGGGCGCTGTAGTGCAATACTGTAATGCAGCCCTCCCGAATCCAATCCAAAAGAAGAAGACAAGGCGCTTCGGAGGGCATAGTGCAAGTCGAACCCGTAAAATGTGGGAGTTTAACATAGCATAAAACATGATAAACATAACGTTTAACATAACTACAAAAAATGCTGTCATGCAAGGCTACCAACTCTCATTCAAACTCACTGTTTCTTACGCCACATGTCCATTTTCTCTCGCAGTGAAAGATACATAGCAGAGCAAAGAGGACACAGATAACGCGCCGACAGACAAGACAGGGCGGGTTACTTTTGATATAAAACAATGTTTCAGCTTTTAAATTCTGTCAATTTTACTACGGAATTCAAACAATACATGTGGTTTTGGCGCTCTTTAATGTGGCGTGACAGATCGCTGTAACGCCTCAGGTCAAGCGGCACGTGAAAATATTATATCTTCCTCTTTTCTACTTTAACAGCATGAAATAAACATGAATGAACAACAAAAAGTTACTTACTGAAATGAATCCATCTCTAATGTAATCCCTTAATCAGAGTTTCAACTGCAGAAAGACGTGAATAAAACAGCTTGCAAACAAATATGTCACAAAATGTTACATTTACCTCAGGAAAGCCATTCAATGACCATAAATGCGATAGTAAAAAAAAAAAAAGAAAAAAAAAAGAAGAAATCTAGAGAGGAGCATTTTTCAAAAATATATTAATATTACATATTAATATTTTTACTCTTCTTAAAAAGTTATTACAATTCCCAGACTTAATAAAAACACAGTACCAGTCATTGTAACAGTTAGATTATTGATGACTTCTGAGGAGGAAAAGAAAACCTGAAGGAGATTGGTCTATTCAGTTGGCTCGAAATTCATTAAAAATACACTTTTAAAAGCTGAAGTGATTTCCTTGTTTTATTTATAACTCAGTATTTTAACTAATTGCTAAAGTGGAATAATCGAACAAAGCATACTGATTAACCAGTGTAATAATCGACGATTAGTCGATTATTCATTACAATAATTGTTAAATTAATCGATTATCAAAATAATCATTTGTTGCAGCCCTACTGTGGACGTGGAGGGAACATAGACCTGTAGGAGTGCCATTCCAGCAGCTATCCTGAGCATCAGCTCAGAGGTTTGAATATGTAAATCCAAGTCTAGACTTTTGGTGTTGTGGGGCTATAAAAATGTAAATTAAAATTTGCTCTTGATTCAAATCAATAGTTGAAACGTTAGCATTAGCATTTTAAAATGTAATGTTAGTAATCTTTTATTGATACCGCAGTCGTCTTCAGGTAATTTAACAGCTTTAGATGGCCAGACATGTTTGAATGTCCTCATTAGCATTACATTATGTAACTGTTGGATTAAACTAGTCTGTCTGAATGTGTGTGAGAGTTCAGTTGGTCCTTGGCTTTTTATGAGCAGCAGCAAAGTGGTAATATTACAGGTTTTGCTGCACCTTTGGCTTCCATTATGATTTCTTTCCCCAGGCCGTCTGAATAACTGTGAACACTCAGATAATATAGTGAGGGTGTGTGCGTGCAACTGAAGGTCTGTTCTTTTTATTCCTGTGAAGAGATTTGCATTGTGTGCACAAGTGTATATTTACACGTCTTTGCAAACAGTAATTGTATTACCTTCATGATTTAGCAGCATTGCTTTCTTGAAGCATATTCTCATGCTTAAAAATGGTTTTGTTTTTAATATAGCTGTATAGCAGGAGGCGGAAAAACTTCCCTCAGGGTATTATATGAGGGGAAGTGTGGTAAATGCTCTCATTCTTCTCCGTTCTCAATTTTGCATGTGTCACAGCGTTCCGGTGACGCTAAATGAGGGTGAATAATTGCTCCTTAAAGAAGGCGGCCTTTCCATCCTCACGGACACCTCGTATGAATAAACCAGTGCAACAACTTCAAACTGAAGTTAAATTGTTTCTCCTTACTGTCTGCTGTGAGCGGACTATTCATAACCTCAGTGGTTTCCTCATTCATGTTTTCGTTCGGCCCGAAAAGTTGCAGGGAAAAGCATTCCCTGCAGTAGAAGGTACTCGTAATAACCTAACCAAGGTCAGGTCGGTAATTAGAGTGCGTGTGTGTGTGTGTGTTTGCCAGTCCCATCACACCTTAAGCCCAGACGTGAATTACGCTGTGGGAGTCTGAGCTGCACCTGTCGCAAAGATTCCTACTGCTGGGTGACTGGCAGGTCTTCCATACACACACACAGACACACACACAGACACGTACGTCTAACCTGAATGTTCGGGAACCTTGGAGCACACTAGTTTACCTGAATTGCCTGAATCCAGCTTTTTTTTTTTTTTGCAGAGCTTTATTTTTTTCATTCAGCTGCTCTATTTAACTCAATTTTTATTCCTTTCTATAGAAAGTGAGTGGTGCTTGACGAGGGAACAAACACTGCAAAGATTCTAGGCTGGCTGTGTTGCAGTGAGTTTGTAATATAGTTTAATAATAATAATAATAATAATTTTCATGATAATATTCAATGTTATGACTGATGTGCGTGTGTGTGCGTGTGTTTATATATACTGTATGTTTTATGCAATTCTTTTGATAGAGGGAAACAAGATACATTTCTAGTTTAAACTTTATTGATTCTTCAGACAGTCCTCTTTAAACACAATAAATATCAGTTGTGTGCAACGTGAGCGTGGTTTTCGATCACTGAAAATTTCAAAATTCAACAATTTGAACATGGAACCGCTTTGAGATCCCCATATGTATGGGACTATATAGGGCCTTGAAAATGAAGATTTCAAAAGGAAAGTTTATTAAGAATTAGAATCTAGAAGGATATTAAGATATCTTGAATAATTTTAGAGTTACAGGCATGACACCTTTGGAAAAGGAATATTTACAAGATACATTTCTACTAGTTTCAACATTATTGGTTCTTCAGATATTCCTCTTTAAAAGAAAAAATGTATGCAAAGTGACGCACATTTGGTTTTTGACCACTGAAAATGTGTACAATTTACCAATTTACTCATGGAGCTGCATTAAGATCTGCATATCTCTGGTATCAAACCATCGAGGGCCTTAAAAATGAAGATACCAAAAGAAAAGTTTAAGAAGTGAGGCCTCTATTGTCAGCAAGACAGTTAACACTTTCAATGCCCAGAAAGCTACTAAAGACGTATTTAAAACAGTTCATGTGACTACAGTGGTTCAACCTTTAAGTTATGAAGCGACGAGAATACTTTATGTGCCAAAAAAACAAATAATGACTTTATTCAACAATATCTAGTGATGGGCAATTTCAAAACATTGCTTCATGAATCTTTTGTTTCAAATCAGTGGTTCGGAGTGTGTATCAAACTGCCAAAGTCACGTGATTTCAGTAAATGAGGCTTCGTTACATCATAAGTGTTTCGAAATTGCTCTGAACCACTGATTCGAAACAAAATATTCATAAAGCTTTGAAGCTTTGAAAATATCTTAATTTGTGTTCTGAAGATGAACGAAGGTCTTATGGTGTGGAACGACATGAGGGTGAGTAATTAATGCAAGAATTTTCATTTTTGGGTGAACTATCCCTTTAAGATATCTTTAATACTTCTTGAGTTATAGGCATGCAAACAAAGCACACAAGAAGTGGTTTTTGCCATTTTTGAACTGTCACCGTTGGCATATAATGAAACAAAGATTGCTAAAGTCATTAAGTCATAAAGTCAAGATTTTACTAATAGACCTACCAATCTCTGTGTTAAAATAAAATAATGATTCTGCCATCTTTCTAAAGTCATTTTTACACCCCTCTAATTTGGCTCCAAATCTCAGGTGAAAATTGTCTTGTTGACCCCCCTCTACAAAATAGTGGATTACTCATACACATCCTCAATCAGAAGTTCTGGAAGCTCATAATTCATGTACAGTAAGGTCTGAAGAGACTTATGTGAAATCATACAGGAGAGAAGCCAGTCAGTTGAGTTTTTGGCAAAACCTTTTACAGTGCTTGTATATTGTTGTTTTCAATGATAATTCATACTCAGAAAGTAGAACTTAAATGACATTCATGACAAGATGATTAGTTAAAACATTTCAAAATGCACCTGCAGACTATTAACAAAGCAGATCTCGTCCCCCATTGACTACCATAGTATTTTTTTTTTTCCTACTATGGTAGTCAATGGGGGGTGAGATTTGCTTTGGTTACAAACATTCTTCCATATATCTTCCTTTGTGTTCAGCAGAACAAAGAAATTTATACAGGTTTGGAACAACTTGAGGTTGAGTAAATAAATTTTCATTTTTTGGTGAACAATCCCTTTAATACTTTAAAAGTACACTTACTCTATATATGAGCGGTAGTTGCAGCGATGCTTGCCTTTCAAAATCTTGTAGAATGTAAAATCATTCATTTATTAGTGCATTTGATGGCTCTAACATCAGAGCCATGTTTATTTAGTTTGCTATGGGATTGCTTTCTTATATGTTATCATTCTCTGCTCTCAGGGGATATCGTATGCTGAGCCGGAGACAAAGAAGCTGTTTTAAGTCTTTATACAAGCAAATTACCTTTTGTAGTTGCTTAGCAAAGCATAGCACAGAACTTCCTAACCGTTCCTAACTGTTCTCAGTACAAGTCACTCACCAGGCTAAAAACGGATGAGCTGAGAAATGTAATGTTTGTCTTCTCCCTAAGTGTACATACTTTATGTATAATAAAGGCAAACCACTGAAATCCAACACATGTGTCGTGTTTAAAAATCAAACCACCATCGCTTCGAGATTATTCTTCTCATTATGGGGCCGGAAAGAGTGGGGGGGGAAAGAAAAAGGAAAGAAGTGATTGCTCTTTGTCTTCCACCATTGACATCAAATTCCCATTTCCTAAATGTTCTGTGAAGTGTGTTTCCCTCTCCATGGGCTTGCCGTCTCTGTGTGTGTGGTGTGTTGTGTTGTTGCTGTTCGGTTTTGGTGTGGGCCCACAGTGATTGAAAACAGATGCCTTGTTTTTTTGTAGTTGTCTCGCCGGGGAAAGTAATGGACAAAGCAGAACACAGGACAGCGAAAGCATAAACGAGATCTATTGCGACACAACGAAATGGGCTTGGGAAGCAATAAGCACCAGGCGCATTCCGGTTATATAAAATGGTGGCTTCTCACTCCCTTTCACTCACAGATGATTTGTATAACATAATGCGCCTTCCTCTTGCCTATGATACTGCAGCAAAAAAAAAACAAAAAAAAAACAGGCACGCCGGTAGAGTCCAGTATGAAACTGATCCATGAAAGCCTGTTGCCAATGTCTTGTTCTCAGGGTTTTGTCATTCAAAGCTTTATTCGTTTATAAAAGGTTATCTGGGATCTGGACTATTTGTATCAGAGGAACTCTCCCTGTTTGGTTTGTCTTTATTTTTAACCATATATTTTTTTTTGTTCTAATGGGTTAATTAAACCATAATGATCTATCCAAACATTGTTCTCAATAGTGTTTTTTGTGTGCTGTTTACCAGCTTTTTTTGAGCTGAAGATTGGAATACTGCATACTGAGTGTATACTTTATACAGCCTACTACTTTAAAAAATAAATAAATAAATAAGTTAAACTGAACATGTTATGTTAACATTTCAGACATGTAGTATGCATAATTTTGTCACAAGACCTTGCTGTGTTGCATATTTACTCTTATGCTCACCAAGGCTGCATTTATTTGTTAAAAAATACAGTAAAATCAGTAATCATGTGAAGTTTAAAATGTAATTTATTCCTGTGATGGCAATGCTGAATTTTAAGCATCATTACTCCAGTTTTCAGTGTCACATGATCCTTCAGAAATCATTCTAATATGCTGATTTGGTGCTCAAGAAACATTTCTTATTATTATCAATTTGTGAAAACCGTGATCAGTTTATTTTTTCCAGGATTAATTTGATGAATAGAAAGTTCTATAGAACAGTGCTTATTTGAGATACAAATATTTTATAACAATGTAAAAGTATGTACTGTCACTTATGATCAGTTAAATACATTCTAGTTGAATAAAGGTATTAATTTCTTTTTAAAAGAAATGACTGATTCACAACTTTTGAATGGTAGTGTATATTTAAATACATAAAATACAATATTCGGTAAAATAATCAGTTTCTAATTAGATTTAACTACTTTTAACAATACTTTTTTAGTTTTTTACTTTGATTTTGAATTAAGTTTAAATCATATAATCAGCATTTCTTTCGTCAGTATTTGCATGTCCCAATATATTCTGGAATTATGTGAAGAATATGTGTGTAAACCCTAAACTTTGGAACAGTAGAGTATGAATGGTTATTTTAGCATTTCAAATCTTATTTGTGTACATTTTGTTTTAAGATCAAATATTGAAGTCAGATAAAGATTGAAGTGCATTATGGGATACATGATCCCTTTTAGTATGTACTGGTTCTATACAGCACTCATCTGAAAATGAATATACTGTGCAGAGTACTGCTTATTGTTAAAGTATGAGTATAGGGTATCACTTAGCCCATTTAAACTGAGCGGGTATGCGCTTTCTCAGATTTTTAGGACAAGTGAAGTATGAACAGCTATTTGTAAGTTATTAAAATGTTTTTCTTTCTCGCTTAGGGCACAAATTTGGCCGGAATTGCACTGGTTTCCCTTCAAAATAATATCTGCATGACATCTCTGTATAGTATTCTATTCTGAACACAACCAGAGATGAAGAGGAGGATGTGGGAGTGGTGTGGCCTTAAAACATCCCGCTCGCAATCAAAAGGAAGAAGGCCAAGCTGGCCCAATTGAATTATGGGTGATGTAGTCAGAATGTTAGTATCTCTGAGCCTCTATCAGCCTCTCACCAATCTCATTATCCGTGCATTAGCAGCTGTGTGAGGAAGGAAAGGGGCTTTTAGTAGGAGCACTCAGGAGCTGGAGGGCTGGGCTCTAGACAGCCAGCCAAAAGAAAGCTGAGCGCTCAAGGAGTTGCAGTTGTTGTTGTTGTTGTTTATAATGTTGCTAATGTGCATTTGCAAGGTGCATGTGCGTGTGATCTCTATTCTCTATAGATAAGAGAACACAAAGGCCAGAGGAAAGGTGTAATACACATCGTTCAAACCTTTCCCCAAAACTCAGAGGGCTGTGCTCCATCTAGACCAGGCAGAAAACACATCCCTCCAGCTGTTAGCACTAGAAACACCATCACAAATGTCTCATTTCACAAATGAAAGGATTTAAGATGGAGAGAGAGAGAGAGCGAAAAGCACACAGGCTGACATATCCGGATGCTCCCATGTCTCCTCTGTCCCTTTCGTACACATGTAGCCCCGTCTCACTCCAGCACTGTTGTTATTCCTCACTAGTGCTGTGCGTGTCTGTAGGAACTTAGATCTGTCTACATATCTCAGCCATCTCAGGAAGTGAGTTGTACTAACAGCTGATATGGCCGCTGATGTTCTCGTCCATTACGGAGAGATGTCATTCTCATGAGAGCTCAAGCTGGCTGTCCTTTCCACAGTGAATAAATCTTCCACTTCTTCTTATAATAACTTCATCTGCTTAATAGTTGATTCACAATTGCTGCTTTAGAGATTTATCGCAGATTTGTCACACAGATATTCTTTATGTGTACAAATTTATTGCAGATTTATTTTCAAGACTGATTCTTTTAGCCTTCTTATTCATATAAGCCTTCAATATTCATTGTCGGGCTGCTAAAACCAAAACTTTGGTCACTCATGCCAATCCTAAATGCCGGTTTCAATGGTGCCAACAGTGCAAATCCTGAGCATGTGAAACATGTATTATTCTCAGATGAGTCCACCTTCACTGCCTTCCCACTTTCGTGGGAGTTACGGTGTGGAGAAGCCCTGCTGCATGCCCAGAGTGAAGCACAGGGGTGGATCAGTGATGATTTGGGCTGCAATATCATGGCATTCCCTACTGTGCTTGATGAGCGCGTCACTGCAAAGGACTACCGAACCATTTTGGAGGACCATGTGCACCTAATGGTTCAAACATTGTACCCTGAAGGGGGTGCCGTGCATCAGCATGATAATGCACCAATACACACAGCAAGACTTGTGACACAATGGATTGATGAACATGAAAGTGAAGTTGAACATCTCTCCTGGCCTGCACAGTTTTTCTCCACCAGCATCACATAGTGATCTGGCCACTGTTCTGGAAGAGGAATGGCTTAAAATTCCTCTGGCCAGTGTGAAGGACTTGTATCTGTCATTCCTAAGATGAACAATGCTGTATTGACTGCAAAAGGAGGCCCTAAACCATACTAATAAATTACTGTGGTTTATATATACACATACATTTATATATAATACATTTATGTTTTTTAATATAAAACATATTATAATTTTTTTGCTATTTTAAATTGATATATTTTGCTGTCAAAGTGCATTTGTTCAATATGCAAACAATTATTTTTAAAATTATTTTTATTATATTTCTATTATAATACAATATTATCATATATATAATATTATTTTAGTGGTATATTGACGTTCACATTGTTTGGCTTATGTGTAATCACATACTACATGATCCAATGTCACCATGACCTTGTGATTGGTCCACTTTTCACATCATCCATGTAGATGTCTTTCAAAACACACCCGGAGGCATTCTGTTAGGGTTGTTGTGTGGACTTTGTTTGAAGCGACTAAAGGAAGGCAAATGCGTTTCAGATGGAAGACCTTGACTGGTTATCATTCCATATGGGATTGAGTTGTGCAAACAGCTGCTACTGGCGGAACAGCATGTTCCTTGGGCTGAAAAGAGAGAGCAAGAGAGAATGCAAGAGAAGGGAGTTCCTGAGTAGTCTGGAAGATTTTAGTATGTGACATAGCCAGATTGACCCTACTTCCTGTCTGTTGCACAGAAAGGCAATGAGAGCGCTGGACAACATCTCATGGAAACGTCTGCTTTGATGAGCTAGCTCAGAAAGACGGCCAGCATCTGCATGTGCGTCACATGTTTCTCACCCTTGTCTGTGCGTGCGAGCCTTCCCCCGGTCTACGCCAGTACTAGAGCAGAATCTTAGCCCAGAATCGAAATCGATTGGCTTCAAAGAGCAGCTCACTCTAAACAGACAAATGAATGATCCTCACTTCCTCTCACTCCACCTCTCCAAAAAATCTCCTTCCCTGCAATACTCGCTATTCGGATGTACAGCACAAGAAGAACTAACATTGACCTGTTCTAGAGCTGTAAAAGAATAAAAAAGAATAATAATAAAAAAAAACAATGGACCTGATTTTTTGACATGCAATAAATCAGAGTTATATAATTCATAAAAATCTCCCACTGGATGAGCAGGCCAGCTGCAAGAAGGCCAGCACTGAGTGATTAATGCTTCTCTTTACGTTTGATCTAGCTCTCGTACATGCAAAAACAACACAAGGGTGTGAGCAGTGTTTGAACCTAAGGCGCAGATGATACTGATCATTTTGATACGAGCGAATGATTGATGGATATTGGGAATGATGGAGTTTGAGAGGAAATGCTCCGTAAATCTCAGCTGAAAACATACACCGATGTGGCCCTGACACAGCCGTCATGGGCGTGGTATAGGCAGCTATGTCAGAACGGGCTCTATACGTGCCAAAACACAGCTGCCTTGGACCCAGATGTCAAGTAAAGATGACCTCATCACAGAGCTCAACACAGCTGCCGTTGTAATGTCAGGCAGATATGAGCTCACTGAAGCGCTCGCCAGTTAACTATAGTTACGGCCTGACAGAGTGCTGGAGAACCATTTGTGATGCATCATAGATTTTTTTTTTCAGCTGCAAGTGCAATAGATCCATCCAATACCATTTGATAAAATAACTTACAGAACTGTGCTGCCTCTGTTGTAGCTACAGATATACTGCACTCCATACTAATTACATACTAATTTTGTTTGTTAGAAGGATTGCAGAAAGAAACTCAATTTTCACAGAGAACCACCATAACTCTCAAATGTCATCTGCATTTCTGCATATAACTACTTGACAGGTTGCAATCAGTTATGTGACATGCAAGAAACAATGTTGATAAAGTCTGAATATGCAGAGAATATGAAGACTTGTGAAAAATTAAAGCTCTCTTTCAATTGATGAGTGTTAATTTGAATTAAACTGGCCACAAAGCACAAGAAGTTGAATTGAAATTTTGAATTGGAGTGACAGAAATATGAATATAGTGAAGGTGGCCTATCCATCCATCCAGCTTTCAGTTGAATTTAATTGAATTTCAGTTTATTTATTCATCAGTTCAATTGATTAATTCTGCTTCTTTACATTACATACTGTTTTCTACTCCATTTAGGAGTTGAATTAGAATTTAAAAAACCTTCTCAATTCAATTGTGAATAGTGCACAATGCTGGTGTGAACATGTCTGCCTAACATCTCCTTTTGTTTTCCATTGATGAATAAAAGAAAATCAGGCAGGTTTAGGATGTCATGAGAGTTAGATGTCATTTTTAACTATTCCTTTAAGATAAAGCTACTTTCATCAGTGAATGGCCAAAAACACTTAAACACACACACTTAAACACTCATTCACAGTACACAAAGGCATTGTTATACGTTGGTTTCTTTATACACCTCTCATTGTAGTCATTACAGGGCAAATGGTGCTCTTGGCCACAGTATAGATTAGCTCACTGTTTCACTGTCTTGGCAAATCTTGAGGCGTGATAGGCTATGTTGGGCAATATTACAGGCTTTGGATCACATGAGCTCAGAGTGTGTGTGTGTGTGTGTGTGTTGAGGGCCTGTGTGTTTATGACAGAGCAAACATTAGGTCGTTTGGCCCCATGATGGACATTATGTCCGTAGTGTAATAGCCCTACTGGAGGAAGTCTCACTGTATTAACAAATAAATTCAGCACATTAAGGCCCTTAAATAACCATGTACGTGAAAATGGGACTGTAATGTTATGACTATCTGCTTTTTTGTTCAATTATGAGACATTATTTGTTTGTGTCTTTTATTGTGACTAAATTCCCCATTAGAATGTCTTTTTTTTTTTTTTTTTTTTTTTTGCTTTTTAATTAAGTTTTGGCAGTGTTAAATGAGCTGTAGCAGTTAAGAGCTTTCCCACACCTTACTAGAATAAACTGTTCAGATTAAGCAAGGCACAAATCTTTTTATATCTGTCATCTGTTAATAACAGCCACATTGTCCTTTCTACTATATTTTCATATACATATATGTGGTGATTTGACCTGGCTTTTAAAAATGTATGATTTTTTTTTTAAATAATATTAATTAATATTATTTTCAACATTTTAACATTTTCTGGAAAAAAATAGTGTTTTTTTTCTTTTCTCTTTTTTTTTGAAGTCATGATTCCAGTAACTTTATTAAACTGCAACATAACACTGCCGGAGTCAAGATGATTTATAGGCCAAAATGTGAAGCTCATGTTTTTGTTAAAGCGCTTGCATTAATTATTCTGTAAATTGTTTTAATTATTTCAGCTATAAAGATAATTCTTGTGGACATCACCAGTGCCATATTGTCAAACACCTGGTGTCAGGTGAAGATGTAGCAGACAGCTTTTTGTTTATACTGTTTATGGCTGGTTTTCAGCGTCAGACATTTGGAACGTATGCAGACAACAGGAAGGAGATGTTTATGTTCTTCTGCTGTTTCGAGACAACAGTCTGGCAAACCGCTTGCTGAGCTCCATGTAAACAAGGAAGTTATGTCACCTGCCTTCTGGGAATCCTCGTGCAGACATTGTGCAAAAGTTACCGGGTTTACAATCTTTACCACATTACGTTGTCATGACAACAGTGTTGGACATAACTTTACACAGACAATGTCAGTAATTGATTCTACCACACAGTTAAATTACCTCTGAAGTTAAGCTTGTGGCATAATGTTGATTACCACAAAAAAGCCAAACTGGAGATTATGATGAGGCTCTTAAAATGGAAGTTAATGGGGCAGATTTTTTTGGAGGATTTAAAAGCAGAAATGTAAAGCTTTAAAGCAATCTCATGACAACAAAGTTGTAAAATTAAAATTGATATGAACTTCACACATGCATTTGTTTACATTTTGTGTCTATACTTAGTGTATTTTAATGTGTAATCAACATTAAAGAAATACTGTTGATTAAGCTTAAGTTGTGGTTAACTCAGATTATTGCTTTATCACGTATAATAGTGTAACTTCGCCAATTTTCAACCCGCTTTGTATTGTTACAGTGTCGGTAGTATATGTAAATGAACAATGTTTACTTGTTCTCTGTGTTACCTGGACCGAGAAATTCATGTTTATTTGTCAGCAAATGACTTCTCACAGCTCCAGGGTTTTCATCAAAACCACAGATTATACTTCCGCATATTTGTATCCCCGCCCACGGACAGTCAGATTGACAGAGGGTTATTAACAGAACAGTTATTTTAAGGGTAGGTTTATCACTAAAAATTTCATTGTACTGTGTCTACTCTTTAAACAGCATTATGGTAAAAATGGAACACTATGGCAACAGCTTTCTTACCTGTAGGTGGCGGCGTTTTGCTTTGGGAGGATGGGCGGAACTGACAGAAAGGCAGTTTCTTTCAGTTTTCCCCTCCATTTGGCCTAAAACATTGGGATTGTTGTCATCCAGTTTGAAATGTTGACTACAAACACAGAGGTTTTTGGTGGCTTTCTCTGCAATTCTTTGCAGTCTTTAGCCCGCCAAGTTTTATTGAAAGCCCATTTTGCCTGTGGTGAAGTGCCCCTTTAAAGGGTTAGTTCACCCAAAAATTAAAATTCTGCCATTAATCACTCACTCACGTTCCACATCCGTAAGACCTCAAAAATGAAAATATTCTTCATGAAATTCTGGAGGTTTCTGTCCCTCCATAGACTCCAATGCAACTACCACTTTCAAGCCCCAGAAAGGTAAAGACATCATTAAAGTAATTCATGTGACTCCAGTGGTTTAACCTCAATTTTATGAAGTTACGCGAGTGCTTTGTTTGCACAAAAAAAAAAAAACATAATTTACCACTTTATTTACAAAAATATTGATCTGCAAAGCGCGTTCACGAGAGCATCACGTTCAGACTCGCGCGTCATCACAACACACATGCGCGAGTGTTCACGAGCACCACAATGCTTGCATTCTGTGTTCATGCGAGAGCTGACATTGTTGCGTAAACACGCTTTGGATAATATTATTTTGAAAATAAAGTGGTAATGTTTTTTCTTTTTTTGCAAACAAAGCAAAGGTTAAACCATTTGAGTCACATGGAGTACTTTAATGATGTCTTTACTATCTTTCTGGACCTTAAAAAAGTGGTAGTTGCATCAGATTCTATGGAAGGACAGAAACCTCTCGGATTTCATTAAAAAATATTCTGAAGATGAACGAAGGTCTTAACGGATGTGGAACGACATGAGTGAGTGAGTAATTAATGACAGAATTTTCATTTTTTGGGCGAATTAACCCTTTAAGTCTTGTGCCTATAAACAGTGTGTATTTAACTGCCTTATTGTAAGCAAAAAAAAATTAAAAATTATTTTCTTTTCAGTTATTTTCAAAATAATTTTCATTGTAAATTGAGCTTAAAATCTAATTCTTGATTTGAACCCTGAACATTCCTTTAAATGTATTGTGAATATTTGTTACTTCAGACCAATAGCCTTACATTTAAAAGACTGGCTGTCCCTCTCTTTTTTTCCCTATGTAATCTCTTCTCTCCGTGCCATTTTCACCCTCAGTCTTCACAGTAAGAGCTGTAAGTGTCAACATTTTTTAGCACTGCCTATTTGATCACTCGCCGGTGTGTGTGTCGCCGCTGGTGACATGGTTCAGCGGCATCAGTGTGATCCCTCACTGCCTCTCAGAGTGCCTGTCCTATCCTTTATCATTTTCTATTGCCACTAAATCCGAGGTCATGACAGATAAGCCTCCAGGTGGCACAGTGGTACACAATGTGTGTGTGGGCAGGTTTGTCTGTGTGTGTGTAGCTTATCCCCAAAAAAAAAATCCCACTCTATCAGTCCTACAATAATTGAGAAATATCAGAGCACTCATGTCGAAATTTAGAAAAAACATCTACAGAATTGTGTGTGTGATTGTAAGTGTCTATTTGTTGTCAAGTGTGTGTGTGTTTGTGTAAGTGTGATAAAGAAAAGGAGGTTCATTTCTCCAGAGCTCAATAGTCTACCCTTTATCCCAATCAAGATGAAGAGGCCACGGTGAGTGAAGATGAAAGCAGAGACGCTTCAACACCACCAGCTCTATAATGCCTTTGGTAATAACAGGCTTTCATCAAGAGTGAAATGGCAACAAACGTCCGCTTGTGTTTAGCCATCAAATACGGCGTCCCTGACTGAAAGCGGACAGATTAGCGTAACTTCACGGATCGGTCACAGGAGTGTTCTTCTCTTTCATTTGATTGGGATCATCTGTGGAGTGTTGAGGAAGAGGTGTTTTATGGAGACGTCAGGCCTGGCTGTGCTGATTGGATGATGGTGGGAGGATTTACGGGAAGAAGCTAGAGCTGTTGATCAAAGAGTGAGGGCTGAAGTGGACAAACTGCCATAGAGAGAGAGAGAGAAAGAAGGAAAAAGAGATCAACATGCTCACATCAGTGTGTAAGGGTGTCGTCGTTGACTCATCCCTAGGATCTGGAAGTTTGCTGGTTCGATCCTCATAAGGAGCAAGCCATGAGAAAGGCACTTTTAAGGGATAATTACCAAAAAATGGCATCATTTACTCACCGTCATGTCGTTCCATTTCTTTTTTCTGGGGAACGAACACGCACACAAATACATTCAATAGTGAGTGTTTTTGTTCATATAGTGCAAATAATAAAATAATGAAATTGTATTCTTATTCTTATTACTATAATTTGCTTTATTCAAACACCGTGTCCTAACCAGACGCGACGCAATGCCGCGACACACGATAAAAGGTATCTTTTCCATGTTAATCAAAGTTTTTGTCCTAACTAGCCGCAACTGTGACACACGATGATTCAATTTTAAAAACGGTTTCTATTTTTCTGCGACGGCGCGGCTGAAACAACAACAGAAAGTATAATAATGATAATCTCAGGTACTGTTTATGCACTTAATTTAATGTTAAAAGTGTCCGATTTGAGTTTGAATATCATTTTGTGTCTTTTATAGCCATACTGAAAGCAACAATGGACAATTCACCTCAGATCTTCGTAATAAATAAAAGCAAACAAGAATGCTCAAACTGTCAGTTGTGAACAAACAAGCGTATTCTATGACAAAGATTGTTTCAGTCACTCAGGATGTACTTTAAATAATGTTTAAATGGTGTAATATTTATGAATTTGATTATGTACTCATCCATTTTTTTTGTTGTTGCGTCTCATATAGTCTGGTGTGGATAGACAAACTGCTTGTCGCTAGAATCTTATCGCATTGCTTTTGGTTAGGACACAGCAAAAGACAGCGACGCATTTAAATTCCGCAATGTGATATTACTGAGTCAATGGGGTCCAGTGTTGTTTGAACCCCAACATTCTTTGAAATATCTTCTTTTGTGTTCTGCAGATAAAAAGGAAGTCATACAGGTTTGGAACGATATGAGGGTGAATTTTCAGTTTTGGATGAACTTATACCTTTAAGAAGCAGTTTAATTCATTAACTAATTCAAAGTCTAGTGGGTAACACTTTACAATAAGGTGCATTAGTTAACATAAGTTAACTACATTAGTTAACATGAACTAATAATGAACTGCACTTATACAGCATTTATTTATAAGTTGCAGTATGTAAGAATTCTGTCCGCTAGAGGTCGCTAGCCTATTCAAAACAAAGGCGTAGCTTGATGACGCCAATTTTGAGAGTGGAATCTTGGGACATGTGGTCTCCACCTCAACGGACGGTGCAAAAGAATAGGGATAGGACTCGGAAAGAAATCTTGTTCATGGATGCGATTATTAACGTTACTGTAGTATGAAGCAGAGCAGGATCGAGTGTTGTGGGAGCTGAACGAGGACACTAGAGCGATTGCGCAACACACGCCTCACGAGCAGCGGAACTTTTATAATGCCACAGTCGCCGGCGCCGCTACCGCTTTTCCGGTCATGAGTATGAGGTAACACAACTCTGTTTATTATATTAGATACATTTGAGAGTGTTGAAAATTATGTTATAACGTTACTCTGTGCGTTCGCTCGTTGGCTGATGTGAGACACTGTTGCACACTGCAGTATGATAGATCGATTTTAGAATATCATAATAAATACTGGATGGGTTGTGTTGATAAATGACATGCAATTCATTTTAAAACGTATTGTATGAAGGAGAAAATTCTGTATTACTGTTACTAAAAATACAGCTGCATCTGATTATGCTATGTTAGCTACTTGACAAAATAGTGTTTTTCTCTGAGGCATGGTAAAGCATGGTACTCGCAAAAAATCAAGGTGTTGAGCTATATAACAACAATTAGTTTTCTGTCTATCAATATATCAAAACAGTTGCTCCCTTGTCTATTAAAACATGTAATATATTAAAGCGTCTTTGGTGTTTCCATGGTTTCTACAAAATAAAACCGGAAACTGAGGGAACGCGGGTATGATGCAATTGACAAGTGACTCCTCACACGTCCCGGAGCCTTGGTTAAAATGGCGATTTACAAATAGTTGGAAACATTTGGGATATTGTAAGTACTCAAGTGAACAAAATATATAACACTGGCCTAGTGGTTTTTGGATATTTTACTGCAAAAATATTACATATTGCGCCTTTAATGTTATTAAAATCTTGTTAACATTAGTTAATGCACTGTGAACTAATATGAACAAACAATGAACAACTGTATTTTCATTAACTAACGTTAACGAAGATTAGTAAATACAGTAACAAATGTATTGCTCATGGTTAGTTCATGTTAGTTAGTACATTAACTACTGTTTAGCTAATGAACCTTATTGTAAAGTGTTACCTTCTAGTGAAAGATATCAAAACATTTGAACTTTTCTTTCTTTCTTGCTTGCTTGCTTGCTGACTGGCAGTCTTCGCTTCACTTGCATTTTCCTCATTTCCATACTATATAAGTGAGTGGTGACTTGAGACTGTCATTCTGGCAAACATCCTGTTTGTGTTCCACGAAGTAAGTCATACAGTTTTGAACAACATGATTGTAGTGAGTAAATGATTATAGAATTTTCATTTTTGGGTGAACTATCCTTTTAAGACAAGAGATATTCCTCTGAGCCACATTAGCTCCTGCTTCAGCAGTTGTCCCTGTGTTGTCCCTTCTGTGTCGACATTGTGGGAAAGTCTTGGTAATAAATCAGTCTTGGTCGTGTGGCGATAAATAAAGATTGTGTTCTGTTCATCTGTAATTTCTTACACCCTCAGCCTCTCTCTGTGGTAACAGGGCCGGCGTTCCCCTGAGACTCGGCAGTCGCCGTTAGATTTTGTGATTAGGTTCTGCTGTAACATGTTGTGGTTCAGTGGTCAGTGCTGGAGAAGGTACTTTCAGACCCCTGGTTACTCTGAACATCTTCCGCTCCCTCCTGAAGGGCTGCGTTTTGACTACTTTCTTCTTTCTCGAATGATTCTGGATCCATAAAAAATGATTAGACTTGTAAATTTAATTGTACCTAGTTATTGAAAAACATATGCTAGACAAAATATTGCAGATAAAAATACATTAGAAACAGTAATATTGTGAAGTATTATTACGATTTAAAATAACAGTTTTTTATTTTAATATTTTAACATTTATTCAGCCTTCAATGTCACATGATCCTTCAGAAATCATTCTGATTTGGTGCTCATGAAAAATTTCTTATTATTATCTATGTCGAAAGCAGTTGTGTTGCTTAATATTTTTGTGGAAACCGTGATACATTTTTTTTCAGGATTCTTTCATGAATAAAAAGTTGAAATAGTAAAGACATTTATAATGTTACAAAAGATTTCTGTAACTTTTGATCAATATAATTCATCTTTGCTGAATAAAAATATTATTATCTTAGGCTTTTTGGGATTGACAACCGCATTTGCTTACAGGTGTGAGTCTTGAAATGTCCCGTTCAAACAGGAACTTTTAGTAGTTTCTTGAATACTGTCTGTATGAAAGTGCAACGGAAGTCAATCCCGTATTCTCTTACCAGTAACCATATCGACAATGACCAGAGTAACATCAAAGATGGCGACGTCCATAAAACTGAAAAGTCTTAAAACTTCTTATACAACAAGAGTCCAATCGAGCCGAGAGTTCATCCGTCAAATCTTCATTAACCGACAGCAGCTTGTATCTGGTTGGAGAGCAGAGCATTTGAGTCGGGCATAGAGCACAAAACTGATGGGAACAGCCCCGGTGGAGAACAAAACCTTCAGATGACACACGGCTCATATCTCCAGTGCTGTAAGTTACTGAATACGAAAACCTGCAACACACGGTAGACACACGTTTGTGCAGAGCGTCTCTCTCGCACTGTATGATGTGACACAACTAGTTGTCCAGTCTGTTCCAGTCACAAAGCGCGGGTTTTCCGAAAAATGCGATTGTGAGTTCTGAAAGTTTATGATGCGAGTTTGGTTATAGAATGTGTTTGTCACTTCCGTAAATAATTGAACTCTATGAATGTAACCATATTAATGACTGAAATACAGGACTGACAATCGTATTCTGCTGCTGTGTGAACGTGGCCTTAATCCCTTGCACCCCTATGCTATTGGTGGAAAAACTGAGATGAAAGATTTCCTCCCCTATATTTGTGATGTCCCATGACTCTGTGATGAGCTTTGTATTGTGTTGTGATAGTACCTTCAACACTGCTTTGTGTTGAAAGACAGAATGCTTTTGGCAAGTTTTTGATGTGGTCTTTAAAGCAGACCTCCGTTTGTCCTTGAGCTGTGAGCAAAGTTGGAGACAGAGCGGCGGCATGCGGACATTATGTCTCTGCCAGCGCAGGTGTCTTGTGGTGTAAAGCGCGGTGGGTGGGTGGTTGTTGGTGGGGGTTGTTTCGGTCATAAATTCGAGATTCATTTTACATGTTTTTCAAGACAAGCTGAGGATCATTGAATTCACACACTCTCACAGCTTTCCTTCTCTCATCCTACTCACCCACCACTGCCTGTTAAGCTCAGATCAGTGTGTGTGTGTGTATGCGTGAGCGCACATCTGCGCCCATTTGTGTCAATCTTAGGGAGAATGCATTAACATTTATAACTTGTGATGGTGGCCTTGATAGTGAGACAGAGCTGACACACACTCTGACACACACGAGTCCCCGCTGGCCTCTCGGCGCACTGCGCTGTCACACACACCCCCATTAGCATGGCGGCTAACCGCTCCTCTGCATCCATTAGAATAAATGTGTGTTAATGGATATGCTTCAGCTGCCAGTGGCTGATTAGAATAAATGTGCTTCATACAAAGCTGAAGCAGATGAACGTTCATGCCCCAGCTTTAACCTGACACACCTGAAGCCGCCCACAGAGGATTTCTTGGACACTCAAGGGCTTATGTTTTAAATAATAAGAATAAATTAAAGTTAATGTAAAATCTGTAAAAAAAAAAAAAAAAAAAAAAAAAAATATATATATATATATATATATATATATATATGACGAAAAGATGCTTTTTTCAGCGCTGCGAGAGCATGTCCACTTTTCATGCATATCAAAAGGATAAGGTAAAGCCAGCACCATTGTTACTGGTTGTATTGCTGTGTATACAAGTGCTGAGGAAGCCTCCAGAGCTGAAATTCAGATATGGTAATAGGCGTTTCGTTTCTGACACATGCTGTTGACAGTAGACCAATCACAACAGACTGAGCCGTCTGACCAATCAGAGCAGAATGCACTCTCGGAAAGGAGAGGTTTTGAGAGACATTCTTCGAACGAATCGTTTTTTCAGACTCTTTGAGAAGTGAGGTGATGTGCAATGCATATTATGAGAAGATCCAAGTGTTTTTTTTTTTGTGTTTTTTTTCTACTTTGGATGCATGTAAACCTATTGAAGGAGACCTCAAAACAAAATTAGGAAAAAATTTTTTTATTTGATTTGATTTTGAGTGAAACTATAAGTTTTGTAGGATTTGGGTTAATCTTTAGTTAATTTGCTTTATTCACTGACAGCAACACAATGAATTTCCCTAATGTGAGGTTTGTGAGCGAGACTTGTATATTGTAATATTTATCGAGAAATAATGCAGGGCGGGATGTGAAAAGCTAGGCAATGGTATTTCAGGATAATATTATTTCTTCCTGCCTACGTAGCCTAGTTGCATCAGCAAAAATGTTGTTTCAGAGGCAGAGAATGCTTTTACATTTTAATGAAAGATTTTTCTTCAGAATAACCTGCAGTAATTCATTATACACAATAAATGTCTGGCCATTTGTTAATGAAATAAAAATGGGATATTTTTTTATTTGAAATGGTATGTCTTCACAGTAAAGTGTTTTTGTGTGTATATTTATGAGTACATACACAGTCATATTGAAGAATGCTAGGTGAGTTTATAAGCATGAATGTGTGCATTTGAGCATATCTGGAGAAGATGAGGTGTTTGTGTCGTGTGTGTGTGCTTGCCTGAGTTTGTTGGGCGTTTTTATTGTATGTGTTAGGGGAGTTGTATTAGCTTGTGTTGTCCTTGGTAAGGGTGTTGAACGGGGTGTGGGGTGGATGGTAATGAGGCTGAATTCATTGGGCTCTGTGGTGATCCGAGTCCATTTGGCTGCGGCGCAGTCCGCTTTTCGCTGACTCGCTCAGCCTCACCTCTCAAAAGAACTTCTAAATAACCTTGTACTGTCGAACCCATACCAGCCCTGCTGAGAAACAGAGACAGGACCAGAGAGAGAGACTGCAAACACAGTCAGGGACACATTCTTTTTGTCCACACATATGGAAAAAACACACATTTTGTATGTGCACGCATACAAGAAGAGACAAGTACATACTACAGTACTGTAAATGCATATGTAGCAATCTTTAGCTTCTCATGTAGCGCTTCAATGTGAATACTGAGTTTTATTCTGAAACTGTAAATATTAAAGACTTTGTGAGTACTAGGCCTGAATGCACAACTTATTGTTTCTTTTCTGTCTGTCTGTCTGTCTATCTATGGTCCCATTTTCTGTCTGTATTCTTCTCCACGTGATAATAACAGTGATAAATAAGGATTGCATGATATCGAAATTATCGGAATATCGCAAATGTACATATCGCGATATGTATATTGCAACAGCTTGCGATATCTTAACGATTTTAATAGGCTGCTTCAAAAAGTTGAAAAAATCTAAGTTTTATGTCGACGCATATAGCAAAGAATAGAATGGGCACGTGGTTGTTACTTACATGTGACTTGATTGATGTTAAAAAGAGTTAAGCGCAATAAGCTGCGGAAAACATCTAACATGCTGTCTGACACTCATAGAAGTGCGAACACAGAAAGCCGCCTCCTGGACAGTGTGCGATCCCAAATTCAGTTCTCTTTCACAGCTTATTGCGCTCCAACGGTCAAATACACACAAAGTTGTCAAAATTCCTGTCTTGGCGAGTACGCATGTAAACACACACTGTAAACCTGAATAAGTTGGGCTAACTCAAAAAATTTGAGGTAATCAGTTACATCATATTTTTGGAGTTATGATGTTCCCAATTTTAAGTAAGCAGAACTCTCAAGTTTTGAGTTTGTAGTACTCATGCATGATAATTACTCCTGACTTGAAGTACTGAGTTAGGTAACTCATACATTTTGATAGCAAATAACATAAAAGGTTTAGTTAATTAACGTTTGTTCTTGCAAATCAAATGAGTTATTTATTTCACTGTAAACCCTAAGAAAATTCAGAAAATGCCAACTTGCTAATTTTCTAATACAATAGCATGGTATAGCACTTACTAAATGAATACAGCAACTTAAAACATGTAACTTACCTGCTCTCAAACCCGCATTCACCACTTGTCACCATGATGGTAACTCTCCAAAAACCCACAACAGAAACTCTTCTAAATTAGCATAACAAAACATTAATCACTACTAAATCTCCCTTAACATTAATCTTGCACAAAAAAAAAACAAAAAAAACATTATATAACACTTAATTTTAGCATTTACTCTCCCTTTCGAGTGCCATGGGCAAAGCATGCTGGGAAACAGAAATCCCAGCCCAGTTTCAGTTAAACTTAAGTTAGTCTAAATTAAAAGAAATTAGTTCATACAACTCAAAACAATGAAACAGTTCAGTTTACTTGAAATATATGTCAGTGCTGTGAACTCAAAAGTAAAAGAAAGTTCTAAATACTCATAACAGTTAATTTAACTGAACTAATTTGTTCAATTTAAGTTTGTCCTACTCAAACCAATTAATTATTTTGAGCGTTAGGGTTTACAGTGCAGTCGGTTATGTCTTAAGTCAACGTAAACAGTTGGGAAATAAATTGATGTCATAGTCTTCACATGAATTAAATATACGAATTATCGATTGATCGTTAAAAGATTGCGATCTTGATTCAAACACCCACAGAATGACAATGATTCAGCCATGTCTATTAAACCTTTGACAAAATCACATCTTCACAAACGTCTTTTTATCCACACAGTATCTTTATTTCCATGTTACAAATATTCAAATTATCTCAGATGTACTGGGATAAAAGTTTATAGATGTAAACACTGATGTCTACAGAAGTGATCAAAATAGAGCAGATCACCTTTTGAAAGTAACTTGGTGCGTCAAATAACGATTCCATCAAAAACATTGTTATGCCACTGGGTGGTGAAAAGAAACAAGTAAAGTATTTATGAGTAAGTCATTGCAAGTCTTTTTTTAAATAATTCATTCAAATTGATTACACTTTTTAAATAGACTTGCAGCAGTTAGCATTTTGTCAGAACTTCTAGTAAATTACATGTTATTTTGTTTAGCTGTCTGTTCAGAATTGTGGGAGAATCATGAACTCTATTTGAAACAAGAAAATCATTATTCTCAATTTATCCAGAATCGTGCAGCTCTGCTTGGAGTGTGCATTCATTTTAAATAATTTAACAGTCCATTGTCAATTATTGCTTACTTATCATTAATTGTTAGCTCACCGCTAACAATAAAATGTTCAATGAATGCTCAGGAAATTAACTATGAACAACACATGCAAACAAGAGTTGAGTTTAGATGGAAGGACAGAACATTGCACTGGCCTCTCTCTCTCTTTCTCTTGCTGTTCCTCTCTCACGCTCTCTCTCTCCCCCCTTCCTTTGATCACCTTGCCACAGAGAGAGTAAGAGCCCTTTCTCTCCGCCGAGGTTAATCCTTCCGGTTTGCACACAGAAATAACCATGGCAACAGGTTATCTTTGTGCAGAGCATCACCCGACAGATAATTGATCAGACTAGAGTGGAGGCAGGTATTCTTTTCTCCCTTAACCTCTCTGGTCATTAATGAGACACGGCACACACACACACATACACACACCCAACACCCTTGACCTTGACATTTTAACAGGAACCCATGAAAGGCAACATGTAGTGAATACAAAGTAGATGTAGGACACCCCTGTGTTTGTGAAAACCCCTCACGTCCCGCAGCACGAACTACAGAACAATGTGTCCCATGAGCAGTAACCCTCTCCTCACCCTGATCGCTAAGCTTTCCGAGTCTGGATGTGTTCTGTATGTGCTAGCGTAACAGCTCTCTCAAGTACCATAAACTTTATGAATTTACCTCTAGGCAAATGGCCACTCTTATGTCACCAACAACAGTTGACATTGCGTGAACGATCTTGATGACAGCATTATCCATATGGTTATATGAGCTTGTGGATGTTGTGAGCTTTGAGCATGATTTTCAGTAAAACACGCAAGGAATATTCAAGGAAATGTTGCAGATGGTGTATTTAGAGTGTATGCTTAAAGGGTTAGTTCACCCAAAAATGAAATTTCTGTCATTAATTACACACCCTCATGTTATTCCACATCCGGACGACCTTCGTTCATCTTCGGAACACAAATTAAGATCTTTTTGATGAAATCTGATGCCTCAGTGAGGCCTCCATTGACAGCAAGATAATTAACACATTTTTAAATGTCCAGAAAGCTACTAAAGACATTTAAAACAGTTCATGTGAGTACAGTGGTTCAACCTTAATGTTATGAAGTGACGAGAATACTTTTTGTGCACCAAAAAAAACAACTTTATTCAACAATATCTAGTGATGGGCAATTTCAAAACACTGCTTCGAAGCTTTACCAATCTTTTGTTTCGAATCAGTTGTTTGGAGCATGTATCAAACTCCTAAAGTCACGTGAACCATTGAAACGTTTCGAAACACTTATGATGTAACGAAGCCTCGTTTACTGAAATCACGTGACTTTGGCAGTTTGACACATGCTCCGAACCACTGATTTGAAACAAAAGATTCAAGTTTTGAAGCTTCCTGAAGTAGTGTTTTAAAATTGCCCATCACTAAATATGGTTGAATAAAGTCGTTATTTTGTTTTTGTTTTTTTGGTGCACAAAAAGTATTCTCATAGCTTCATAACATTATTGAACCACTGTAGTCACATGAACTGTTTTAAATATGTTTTTAGTAGCTTTGTGGGCATCTGAAAGTGTTAATTATCTTGCTGTCAGTGGAGGCCTCACCGAGCACATCATCTTAATTTAATTTCTGAAGAGGTTTTACGGGTATGGAACGACATGAGGGTCAGTAATTAATGACAGAAATTTCATTTTTGGCTGAACTAACCCTTTAAGTTTGTGTCAGCATGGTGCATTGCTCTGCACACTGTCGTATGGATGTATGTGGATTTCACTGGGTATTTGGCCATATGAAGTGATATTTCAGATCAAAGAGAGTGGATATGGTCGGTCTGAAGGACAATGCAGACAGCTTAGAAAGTGGATAAGATAATTTACCCACCAATCATTACACACCACCACAGTACTATGTGAAATTTAGCTAAACATTTTGCACTTCAGATTCTGTAAATTGAAATTGCGAATTGAAAATACAGGCAATAGAAACACGTCAGTTTCACAAAAACTCCCATATATCGCAAAAAAGTTTTTACGCTCGCAGGAGGTGGTTTTGCAGGCAATTCGAAAAAGGAATATTTCACCTAAAAAAAACTGCAATGGAAACGTTTTTGCATTTACAGGCCATCTGGAGTACGTAAGAAAATCATTCTTTAAAGATGGCGTGATATGTTTGGACAGAAAATGAGACAGAGTTCTTTATTAATCTCATGAAATACTAAATAAATACTGGATTCTAAACAACAAAGAAATGCCGCAATATATCAAGACCTTGAAGCAGATAGGAGGGAGAAACACCCAGAAACACCTCATACGTGGCTGCTCCCAAGCTTTCCTTGCCATTAATGCTTGGATAACACGCCTACATCTCCTTCGATGAAAATAATGGCTAGTGCAGTGGCTACGATATACTTAAACCTACTAACATGATTTTTGGAATGACTTATCACGAGAGGAAAAAATTACGTTTTAGTCGCATAACATCAGTTAATCGAAACGCCGTCATTTTGCAATAGTTTATCGACATTTAGAAAAGTTTTCCACAAATTTGTAATGGAAACCCGGCTACCGTTATGATAATGATGAGTTACGTAAGAATTAGGGAATTATGTAATAAATACGAATATTTATTTTCATAATAAACATTATAACAGTAATTTACCCCTAAATTGCCATTTGTATTTTATTTCTTTTAAAAAAAACAACAACATATAATTCATTGTAAACATGAGGAATGTTCCAAATTTAATGAGGTAATGTATATTACATTGGTCTCCAGGTCTAGACTGCTATCCCACGGTTTTATCTTTTAAAAAAGACCACCGTATCCAGAGCATGATGTTTATATAAGCGAGCCCTATGGACTTATGGGACAATCTGTAGCCTGATGCAAGCTCGACACTTCTCCTAAGCTTTTATTGAGTTTTTCACGGCTAACGTCAAAAAACCCAGTAGAGATGTCAGAGAAGACTCGAGACGCCATTAGCTGCAAGTACATTGACTGTGATTGTCTTTTTGTCTCCACCTCACTCTCTTGCACTCTCCCTCACTCATGTCGTTCTCTCACTCTTTCCTTCTCAAAAAAACTTTCATTATAAATTTTTACCCTCATATCTCAAAAAGTGCTTTTCAGTCATAATCCACCAGACTCTTTGGTTATTGCATTTATTTAATGAAAAAATCCAGGCGCCCTGGAAGACACAGAGTTACCGAGCGTGTGCTCATGTGGGTATGTGTGTGTTTATATAAGAGAAAGAGACAGGAATAAGGAGGATAGTGAGTTTTTTTCCTCTGTCCACGGTGGAGGCCGAAGTTATTAAGTGTAGCGATGGAGTGGAACTTGAGGCTGTGTTCCTTTGGCTCTGGGCTTCTTATTAAAGCAGCAGAGATTGAGGCGATTTCACACAGATCTTTCTCTCTCTCTCTTTTTTTTTTCTCCCCCACTTTCCTCCCTCGCCAAATCCCGAATCGCAGACCAATCAGAGAACTTCGCTTCTGAGTGCGAGTGAAAGAAAATATATCCTCTGCGCTCCGGCACAATCCAAGGGTCTTTGAGTTTGACTACAAAAATCCTTCACCTTAACTGACCTTATTGAATACTAGAACAAACAACGCAGTCAATGGCTGGCAACGTTTAGTCCGCTAGCATACGCTAATGGTGTTGTTTTTGGGAGCGATCGCTGAGATTCTCATTTCATCTTATTCTTGGCCCCACATCATGAGAGCATCGGCGGTCCGCTGAGAACAGACATCTTCAACTTAGTCTGTATACGTGCCAGTATGTCGTATGATAGCAATCTGTCCGCGTGGAGTGAGCTCCGCCGTTCTTCCTGAGTCCTTGCTCGTTCTTCACTCGCTCACCCCCCCCCCCCACCCCCCCACCCCACCCCCATCTCTCAGCTAATGAGTCCCTCTGGACGGGCATAAAAAGGCTCTCTCATCAGCCATCTTGGAGATGATTGAGGCTTCAAAGAGCCTCCCAAGACATTAGCATAACAAGGCTACCTGCAGATGCTGGCAGTGCCAGAGACCCCGAGATAGAGACAGCTCTCCTCTTTTACCTAGACAGCATGAATCATTTAACTTCCTGGGCCAACAGAGTCTCGGCTTGTGGCCAGGTGTCGCGCTCGCCACTCGAGTGGCCCTTTCTTTCTCTGAAAGCCCCTCGCGCTGTTGGCAAGTTTGTCGGCTATTTATGAATTTTACCTGAGATTAAAGAAAAATAACTTTTTCTTTTTAATTAAAGTACAATAATTCCTCAACTTTTGAGTGGATTTGTGTACATTTCAGCTTAGAAATGAAGAACAATCAGAAAATTATTTTTCATGTATTGACGTTTTCCCTAAAACTTTATTTTAAAATAACGATTGATGTTGAAGGGGTCTTGTCTTCCATCCTGCTGGCACTTAAAAAAACAGGATTTTTTTTTCTTTTAAACAAATGGTCAGTAAATGAATGTGCATAAACTTTATAAAAAAATATTTATAAAGATTAAGTAAGCATAAAAATTAAAAAGGCTTATTTTTATGTTATACAAGCTATTATGAACTAGTTTGGCATTGAATCTTCATTTGTTGTAGTTGATTAACCCATACAAATTTATTTTACAATTTATGTTAAAAAAAGAAAAGAAAAGAATATTTATTTGTCTTCCCACCATGCTGGGAAACTGCTGATTATTACATTATATATTATATGCATTTATATTACATTTTATTATTATATAAATAATAAATAAAAATTATTTTGGGGGGGCTTTTGTCTTTAACATAGTTACATTATCTTAATGGTTGGATAAAGTCGATGAGGTCAAGATTCCTATTTTAAAAATCTGATGAATTGATGTTCATTTCAGAAAAAAATTACTTTTTTATAATAAATAAATAAATACAACATACATTTTGTTGTAATATGTGCTTAAGCTAATTTTTTTATTATTATTATTTAAATTAATGAAATTTAAAAAATGCAGTGTTCATGTAATGTGCTGCACATTCCTGGTCACGTAATACTTGTTATTGGAAGCCAGAAGGATGCTTGAACTCTTATTTAGCATTAGCACAATTGTTGCTCTTGACTTTTTTAGAAGAACTAGCAGTGTTCTAAAATAATTAATGCAAGAGTTAATGTAAAAGAAATGCCCATTTATGGGAAACTTGAGGTATATGGCAGCTAGTATGATCTTAAAGTCTTTGCCTAGCATAAAGTATAGGCTTGTCAGTTTAAAATATGTAAAACAAAGTTAAAACACAGAGATGCCCCTGGGCCTGTACTTTACCTCATGTTGCATCCGACGCTATCACATCCTCAGGTGTACGTTCCTGTTTAGCTTAGCCACGCGCCTTCACTCTAAGAGCCGTATTACATTAACAGATAAAATCAGCTGCTCATTTACTAAGCCTCAAAAGGTGTCGGGCTCAAGGGATTTGGCGTTATGTTACTCTGTCCATCACAGGGAAAAGACTGGGAAACTGACTTTGTGTAACGATCGAAGGGTTTTAAGGCGGATCTGAGACCAATTGCAGTAATTGCAAGCTAACCTCCTCGACTATATATGCTTCACTCACTGAATGCAGTTATTATATAATTGAAATATATTGTATAACTACTATTGTAAAGACTAAATAAGTATGGCAACTAGCATATACTTTAATACTGTTTTTACAGTGTAGCTTTCTCTGAATGTGAGAACTGTTCTCATAATTGCTCGGTTTCTGTCAGTTCTGTGATCTGAATAGCTCTCCAGAGGCTGCTGACCTTTCTGTGGATGTGCCAAAGTCAATTCAGTCACTGTTACGCTATCTATAACTTGAACGGAGTTCGCCAAGGCTTTACGTTATTTGCAGGGCACGGTTGGAACAGGGCGTCCGTCCAGATGCTTCTCTCATGTTGTTTCAGTCACGGAGCGGATAAGAAGTGTCCGCAGAGAGTGCGGTTCCCCAGCAGACGCCCTCCTCGCCCCGGTCTGGGCCATGCCGCCTCTACCACTCCTCCCACCAGCTGATGTGGTGTGGAAAAGTCCTGTCTTCTCTCGGCCCAGTCTGCATTCCTGCCCAATTACATCCAGCCCCAGCTGACTTCCATTAGACTTGATCACAGCCCCGAGACAAGGAGGAGGGGGGTGTTTAGGAGGCTGCGAGTATGTGTAGTAGAAGTTGTGAGTCAGAGCAGTGGTGACAGGTTCACTAGCTGTATGATCTCAGAACAACCATAACAAAACCTTTAAAGACACTGTTTTGCTTTTTGGCAGCTTTTTGGGAAGCTGTGATGGGAAACAATATCGTATTATGAGCTTGTGATGTCATGTGTAGTAACTTCATAGCCACATGAGACAGTATGAGATCAGAGTGGAACCCAGCACCACACATGGGAGGAGTGAGAGTGAATTCCTACAGAATAGTCCTTAGTTCATCGTCAATATAACAAAAGGTATTTAATAATATTGTGTTATATTCACCAAGCTGGGTTGAAAATGGACAAACCCAGCAAGTAAGTTGTTTTAACCCAGTGGTTGGGTTAAATGTTTGCCCAACCTGCTGGGTAGTTTTATTTAACTCATCTATTGTTTAAAAATTACTGTATTGCTGGCTTAAAATTAACCCAAAGTATGTTGGAAATCAACATGTATTAATACGTTTAATGAATAATAATTAAACAATAAACATTTATTAAATTGCTTATTAATAAATGTTCACCTTTTGATTATTATTGTTGCCTCTAGTAATTATCTGTCTGATTTTTAATTTCCAACCTATTTTGGGTTCATTTTAAGCCAGCCATATAGTAATTTTTAAACAATAGTTGGGTTAAATAAAACTGCCCAGCACGTTGGGCAAACATTTAACCCAACCGCTGGGTTAAAACAACCCAATCGCTGGATTTGTCCATTTTCAACCCAACTTGGGTTTAATGTGTATACTTGAGTTTTGATCTCTCTGATGAGGAAACGTTTTCACTGATATTTTGTAGTGATTAAGCATGTGCTCTGAAAATCAGACATGAATCAAAGCCTTCAGATAGTCTGTCATATTCAACAAACTGTACTTCCATCCCTAACAGCATCACTTTCATTAGTGTCAAATAAAATACAGCATCCTCATTTACATCTACGCCACCCAGATGATCATCCTCAGTAACCAGAATTTTGCTGTCATTGCGTTTGCATTTAATGTTCATTATGTAAACACAAGTCTAGTGTTCTTATACAATAACTTCCACAGTCATTAAAGACTCTAATGCTGTGTCTCATTTCAGAAGCTGTGTCCTCCGGAGGTCGCATTTGTAGGCTATTTTATTTAAGAAAAGTAACCCTAATTCCTATCCCTACCTGCACCCTCATCTTTCTGCATTTTTAGATTTTCATTAAGACATTATTTAGTACTTTTATTAAGCTTCTTTCCTCGTGGGGGCCATTGGCTGCTGTAGGTGATTTCAGGTTTTACTATCCTTGTGGGGACACTTGGCTCACATCACACACACCTTCCGTATGGTTTAGCCATAGTGGCTCTGCACATTTTCACAGCAAGAAACTGGGAAAATAGAACAATCTCAATAGCATAACTCCAAAAAATAATATTTTCTGTAAGAAAAGGCTGTGATTCGCTTTAGGAAATCATTTCATTTAGATCTCCCGAACAAGCATTGCTTTTTTTGCCGGTGTCCCAGTAATACATCAAATAAACAGCCTCCCAGGGTCTCGTTTTTTAAATGTTCCCACATCTGTTCGTCAAGATGCCGCTGCTAAAGCCGCTTTCTGATGCAGTCCCTCACCCAGAGCTGTCAGAATGATTTCTGCCTGTTCTCTCTCTCTCCCCTTTATCTGTCCTGCT
Organism: Hypophthalmichthys molitrix; assembly: GCA_037950675.1. Lineage (NCBI taxonomy): Eukaryota > Metazoa > Chordata > Actinopteri > Cypriniformes > Xenocyprididae > Hypophthalmichthys > Hypophthalmichthys molitrix. The sequence continues at coordinate 17,412,894 of CM075507.1, forward strand.
CTCTTTTTTATTTATCTGGGAACATTTAGGGCATATTTTTAATGCTGAGCCTTATCCATAACTGCAGTTCAGTATAGGGTCATACATAGCCGTATACGCATTATATAGAACCATCTATTGCTGGTAGTTCATAAAATAACCACCCCACATTCAAATCTGTACTTTCTTATAAGGGATTTCACACTTTAGCTCTGTTCCAAAACCTAGTGAGCCTTCTATAGCAGCATCCTAACTAAAATGAAGTTTCATAGCTTAAAACGTCCTCCTCATTATAAAGAGAGCATTTATTTAATCACGCTCCAAAAGCAGCTTGTTTGGATATTGTGGGATCTGTGACGTCACATGGGCAAATACATTTGCATATGACTGCCTCTAGAGCAGGGGTGGGCAAACTCTGTCCTGGAGGGCCACTGTCCTGCAGAGTTTAGCTCCGGCCCTGATAAAACTCAGCTGACTGTAGCCTTCTAGTAATTCTGAATTAGCTGGTTCAGGTGTGTTTTGATTAGGGTTGGCGCTAAACTCTGCAAGACAGTGGCCCTCCAGGACAAAGTTTGCCCACCCCTGCTTTAGAGCAAGACATCAGCGAATAGTTATACATTATTGCACCATAGGCCCCGCCCACTATCTTTCAGTCACTTAGCGACTGACACTTGTCAACACTGGATGCGAGCGTCTAGTCAAAAGCAAATAGATTATAATCACTGACAGGGTCTACACTGAATACAGTATCCAGATAAGCATTCAATTTGTGATGTACTCCACGCGCTTGAGTCTGTCCACAACAGGACAAATGGAAGAGTAATAGAACGTTCCCTTTACCTCGGCCTGTTTATGCTCGTCTCTGTAAAGACTTCAGAAGGATCCCAGCATCAGAAAACAAGTGGATGGTTTATTTTTAATGGCATCCCTCATCTGAAGATTGTATGTTTGTTCGGAGAATTTGACTGCAGATTGTTTTGTAAACCAAGCGGAGTGTAATGGATAGTTCACAAAAAAAAACTTTTGTTTAAAAAGTGGAAGCAGCCAACTGTATTAGAATTCACAGCAGCTACATCACAAACCACAAGTAAACGATTTTATAATGCTCTGTATGTAAATGACGGTTTTATATGGATAATGTTTTCAAAACACTTACTCAAGTGCAATAGCGAGTGGGCGTTGATACTGTTTCCTATGCAATGACTTTAACCAGTCATAACAGTGGCCGTTTACTGACAAGCCTTAAAGGAGCCACCCCTTAAAAACAGATTATATCAGACAGTGGGTCAGAATGAGGGTTGAATATATTTTTTCTGCATATATATTTGTTTTTTTGTGCAAAAACTTTATCGACATTATAAGTGAACCTCAGGGAACATTTTAAAATAATAAAAAAATCCATGTCATGATCCCTTCAAGCAATTTCTCTTGCTTTCAGCCATCTTGTTTATTTCTTAGTTCATTGAAATGCATTCCAAAATTGCATTCTCTGCAAAGAATATCTGCAATGCTGAACTGGGCGAATACAAGAGGCAGGACAAAAGCTAAGTTAAAGTTGTGGGACTGTCATTAACGATTGTTATTTTAATCGAGTAATCGGTCAATTAATTTGGAGATTAATCGAATAATCAGATTTTTTGGTGATTAATATAGACCTAAGTGAACAATAGCCTTTAAAATGACTTAAAATACATATATTATAACAATGAGGCAATAATAATTGGCATCAAAAGCAAGTAATCATATGGATTTATTGAACAACACTGTTAAAATACATAATGTATTATACATAATATAAACATAATCAACTTACGCATTATAACAAATGCCTGCAGAGGGTGCCAATGGCCTGGTGATTGTTGTCGTTATGGATGCATTTTTTTTTACAACCTTTACAACCATTATAAAGCTTGGAGGAGCATGGATATCTTTAAATATAACTCTGATTGTGTTTGTGTGAAAGAAGATAGTCATATACACCTATACCTTCTATGAATTTTAAATGGTTTAAATATATTGTGCAGCCTTTTAAAACAGCCTAATAATGGGGTTCATGTATTCTCGTCCTTGGAATGCATCACGTCCAGTACTTTGCCGGATAATCGACACAGGTATATTGCAATCATGGATTTTTTTAGGAGGAAAAAATATTGTGGAATCGTGACAGCCTTATAAAGTTGCTTACGTTTTGAAACACCCTTCACGTCGGGAGCGCGCCTATGATGCTGCTTAAAATGTTGCTTACAGTAGCAGCTCTCTAGTTTTTTTAACAAAGCATTTAACGTTGGCGTCCAGTCAGACTTTAAACCATATTGTTACAAAGACACCAAATATCTGAAGTTGTATCTTGCCGGTCTGACTGTTCTTTCTCTTTGTTTTGCTGGTTTTGTTTTTTTTTTTTTTTTAGATTGAGTTCTTTGAGATTGATTCAAGCTTTGCTGGCAGCCTGTGTTTGTTGCTACCCATAATTCACTGCTCTACCCCATGACAGACAGCACTGCTCTGGATCAGCCACTACAGCTCTGTGATGGATTACTCCAGACTAAATGCATTGCTAAAGACGCACACACACAGCCCTTTTGAATTGTTAACCAATTTTTGTGAAGCAGGTTAAACACACAAACATGCACCGAGCACAACACACCTAATCTTTTATAAGCATTATATACCAAATTACATGCACAAATTCATCACACAAATACACAGTGAGTCACACGAACAACAAATTTGGCCCCTCTGGTTGGGCCTCTTTAACAAGGTAATGCATCATAAATTCATTTGGCTCCCAGTAAACATTGTTGAAAAATGAGAGTGATGGATGGATGCCATGGGGAGGAGAGCCACGAGCTCCTGAACGCCGCAGTATGTGTATGTGTGAAAGAGAGACTGGCGCCCTGTTCCTAAACTCAGGAAGTTTTTAGGGCATTGTAGGTGCATTCCTGCCGCAAAGTCAGTTCTGATAGGTAAAAAACTTAATTATGATGCCTTATAAGATACCTTCACTGTGTCTGAAATTATGTACTGTGTACTAGTGCACCTAGTGTGTGAAAATGTTTTTTTTTTTTTTCATACATGGAAGCATTTGCTGTTTTCTAGCTGAAGAAAAGAATATTTTAAATCCATTTTATGTACCAGTTGTTATATTAGTATTGTTTGTGCTATTATAGTTTTTATTAATATCGTGAATCAGATTTTATTTTATGTTTTCAGTTTTCTTTTTAATTTTTTGTAATTTTGTTATGTGCTTTTGACATATATATATTTTTTTTAAATATTACTATTTAGGTTTAATTTATTCTTATTGTTTTAGTTCAGTTTTGAGTTTTATTTATTTCCAGTTAGTAATTTTAATGCTTCAACTGCAAAATTTCTCTCTCTCTCTCTTTTTTTTTTTTTTTTCACAGGAATAAATATATATTGTATAGGTTGTAGTTTTAGTAAGCAATAATGATGCTAACTTTAGCTAATTTAGCTCCTGCTATGTAAAGAAAGTTGTAAACATCAAGTGCATAAAGTTTCCAACATTTTGTTGCAGTTTTCACTGTGACCGCAATACCCATATTGCTTATACTGCAAAACGGCATCAAATAGTGCAGAAGTGTGCGAAATGGGACATACCTTTTGTTTTCGCCAAATTTAAAGTCAGCATGTGGTAAAATCAATCCCAGAATGCATTACAATTGCAGATAAAAATAAATAATTCCAAGACGGCAACAAAGCGAGAAAAATTATTATTAATTTTACTCATTTAATACAGAAATGCATCAATAAAAATTATTTTAAATGATTAAAACCTATTTTACCCTTACTAATTTATATGTATAAAACTCATTTATATTTGATATACAGTACATTTTTGCTTTTAAATAGGCCTTGAACTGTATTTTTTTGTATTTTATAATGTTCTCTGATGTTTACTTGTTATCGAGATTTTTACATCATTCTAATTTAGAAGTAATAAGCTATTTTCTTTCTTGTTTTTGACCCTCTCTTTCAAACACATTTTATTGGGCATGCCGCATTCAAAACTTATCTACTGTAAACGCCCACTGCTTTGATTGGGTAACAGTTTTGCATATTAAAATAATTTCCAAGCTTCAGATGTTGAAAAATATTGTGTTACATTGTTGAAACATTTGCCAACAAATCACTCACTTATTTCATTTTAGAATGCTGCCTAATTAGACAGCTGTCTATATAGGCAGTAGGCAGCGAGGCAGCTGACAAGGCTTTAGAACAGAGCTTGAGTTACTATATAAATGGTGGTGGGTGATTGTACAGACATTGAGTCATACACATGTTTTCAGGTCATGGGCTGCTAATCTTTATGGTGGTCATTTAGCTGTGGAGAGAACTTTGAAAGAGAGAGGGAACAGAAGAAAAAAAACGCTACCTGAAAGAAAAAAAAAAACACCAGGAGAGAGAGAATAACCAGGCTGTAAAGTGTGATATCCCACTGCAGCGACCACGCTGCTAGAGGAGACTTGCGTTTTCCATTTTGGGATTCAGCTGCGTTTGCACTGAAGACACTGACAGTCTCAGCACCTTTGCACCTTCAGGAACAATAAGACCTCACATGGTGCACACACATACACATACTTTTTTACATCAGTATCTGGGCATGTTGAAGGATGTGAACACTTAAAATCCACTCTTGTCGTTTTTTCATCATTTCCACTTGCAGTTGCAATTATCGATGCCCATTTTTTTCCCCCCTCCATCCTCTTAAAATGAGGAGCAGCAGCCCTGATGCAGTGATTAACTCTAAATTGCAACAGCTGTTGATGGCAACTCCAATTAAGTCTGCAGGCATCAATTTAGTGGCAATCTATAGCATTAGCGAGGTTTCATCTTTTACCAGCCCTGTTAACCACCCAGTGGTGACAGAAGCCTGTCACTCAGGCCTGTAAATTACTCTGATTGGTCAGAGAATAGAGAGTAGGTTGCTTTGGGGGTGGCTGTCATGTAACATGATGGCATTTATGTGGCTTATATGAGGTAGTGCAGCTTAAGCTGGCCACACACTACAAGATAATCGGGCCGATTTCGGGCACAATTGTCCCCTTCCGACAATCGTAGGTAACGTCCCGATTATCTTGATGGTTCTACAGATTATCTTATCAGATTTTCCTATGGTGTGAGGTGTTTTAAAGGATTAGTTCACTTTCAAATAAAATTTTCCTGATAATTTACTCACCCCCATGTCATCCAAGATGTCCATGTCCTTCTTTCTTCAGTCGAAAAGAAATTAAGGTTTTTGATGAAAACATTCCAGGATTATTCTTCTTATAGTGGAATTCAATGAATATTTATGATCAGAAATCCTGTTGTGTGGGTGAACCCCGAAGACAATTGCGCACGCACTCTTCAGATCGTCACGTGGAACAAAACGATACCAATACAGAAAGCATAACAAGACTTCATCCAAACCTTTTTCATTTTTCCCCATGAATTTTCTGTAAAAAGCAGTCTAAACACTACTATGGCCATTTCTTCTTGCTCATTATCCGCCATGTTTGTTTACTCTAAAGTCACATTTGATGCGAGAGATTTTACGAGATTTCCCGTGTTCACAGACAGGACTCTGGTTGTTTGCGAATGGAATCTGTTAAGCCCAAAGTATACTTAACTTTTTATGCGTATGCGCGGGTACTCAGAAGAGTATGCGCATACTGTACGCACACCGCCGGGTTTTTTGTACGCGCAAGTCGCACATGCGCATTTAATTTTTTTTTGCAGTAATTAGTTTATCCACAAGGTGGCAACCATGCCCTGGGGGCGTCGATTCACAGGGTAGTCGAAGAAAAACTGCATAAACAGAACAGACCGGAACGATGACAGATGAACGATGAATAGATGACAGATTGTGCAAAGAGGTTAGAAAGTACCCTCATTTGTGCAACTCTAGCATGAAAAAAATACAAAAATATTTACATGGGTTGTAACTCATGACGAGAGATTGCTCAAAACTGCACGTGTCGAACATCTGTGTACGTGTACAAGTCAAGTGAAGTATACTTTATAAGGATGTGTGTTCGACTGTGCTTACGCGTAAAAGTATAGCCAGGGCTTTAGTGTGCTTTCCTGGTCACAACGCGGCACTCCACACACTAGAGAAACAAAATGGTTAAATTTATGATTTCTTATCATCATGTTTGTGATCTCTTACATTTTGAAAATCTTGTAAGATTTTAAAAAAATCTTTTAGTGTGGCCCCAGCCTTAGCAGTGAAAGATACACTATTGCCATTGCGTCCTTGAGCAAGACATTTATTATTCTATATTAAACTGCTTCTAAATAACACCCAGTTTTGGGTTTCCAGCACTACCTTCTGGCTGTGTTTAGGCATCATGTAAAGACATCATTTCAAGAGAGGGAATGAGATGGAAATTGATCACCTGGCTGGTTTAGTGACAAACGACTCTTTATATGGTCCCACGGTGTTAATCGAAAGATGGTATCGATTTTATCATTCGTTTTTAAACAACCATCATTGTAACATCCTAATGGTTCTTCTAGGCCTTCTATTCTTTCCCAACCCTCCCTTTGGCCTTTGCTGGCGGAGCTCCAACTAGAGCACTCTGTCCCTATGGGCTAATCAGCTGAGCACAGGGCCGTTGGATGGGCTGTTAGTTCTGGCTGTAATGCAGGCGGTGGGAATGTGTGTGAGCTTCCCAGCCCTGTTTAATCTCTCCTCTCTCTGGAATGCTGATACTCTGAAGTGTTGCTCTAGTACCGTGGACCATTCCGGGTACAGCCCCGAAAGAAATATTGAGCGTAGACAACACGGACGGACCTTGGACACCTGTCTCAGACGTGCACTGGCAGATCCTCAGACTGCCTTAGTCCATGCAGATGCATTAGTTTGCATGAAAGGTTCCGCCCTTGACTTCTCTTCTCCTGCAGATAAAGTCTGTAACGAGACTCCTGGGCTCCAAACGGTTTAGATATTATTAAATATTTATGTTATGTTCATTAAGCATTTAAAAACTATTTATAGAGCCATCAGCGAGAGTGGCATGTTCCTCCGTCAGTAGCTGTGAGAATGTAGCATGTTTTTGTTTTTTTTGCTGAGCTCCTGTTAGAGAGAATTAAACAGAGCGTACTGACTGTTTCGTGACGATTAGAGCGGGACCAGAGCTGTCCGACAGGAGGCACAGAGGTCTAGGTGAGATGTGGATTGGTATGACATTCACAGATGCTTGCTGAAATCCCCATCGCTCAGTTCTGGGAAAGGCAGCAGCAAGGACAGAACGAACTCTGGCTGTTTGTTGCAATGTGTCATACGGAAATATGCTTTTTTTATTCTTAGTCCCTGTAGTGACAATAAACTTTTCTTTCTTTCTTTGTTTATTTTTTTTGGACACTGCAGACCAGGAACAAGCACTTTATGTAAGATCAACCCTGTTTTTTTTCTGTTTTATTTTTTTCCCTTGTTTTTTTATATTCATTGTTTCATTCTGTGTGTGTGTGTGTATATGTATGTGTGTGTGTGTGTATATGTATTTATGTATGTGTATATATATACACACACACATATATATATATATATACATATATATATATATATATATATATGTATGTATGTATATATATATGTATATACATGTGTGTGAGTATATATGTATAATTCTGTTGTTCTATTATTTATAATCTGTTTATCTACTCATAATGAAAACAACTCATAATTTCAGAATGTCAGTTTATTTAGAATGTAATGTATTTATTTAAGAAAGATTTATTAACTTCTATTATCTTCCATACTATTAGAGTAGGTGTGATTTATTTATAACTTTTTTCTATTTTCTCTTTGACTGCACTTTATTCTCTTCTGTATAATCAGAATAAGTTTTTTATTTAAAATTAATTGTATTTTGTTCAATAAGAGAAAACTTTTGTTTTATTTTGTTCTATTCTATTATATTTCTTTCAGATGCCTCTCAAAAAGGAATCTGAAACTAGCACTAGGACTGTTTTTGTGACTTTATATTGTTTAATAAACTGATAATGGTGAACACTGAAAGATATTTTTCCCATTGTTTTATCATTATGTAATTATATCAGACAGTGCAAAGAACATTTGTTTAGGAAGCTGCCTGGACCAGACAGATGTGTATTGTGTTTGTGTGTGTGTGTGTGTGTGTGTGTATAATATGCAGAGTATAATATGATCAGTTCAGTATCTCTGTTTACCATGAACTAGACAAAAAACACTTTTCATACTGTAAGGTGAATGATATTAGAGCTTACATAGAGAGAAAGAAAGCGCTGGAGACATTGTGTCCTCAGGGTATGATGGAGACCCACATACATATGTTCATCTAACGTTTCAAAACAGAACCAGAGGAACAAAAACATGGCCTTGCACCCCATACTGAATCATTTTGGAAGCATACTGATCCTTGAAGGTATATATCACACACACACACACTCACACACACAGCTCTGTTTTCAGTTTTGTTCGGGGCCTGAAGGAAGGGCTGGTGTTTTCATTTCATATTCATAAATCATTCATACATCTCACAACGTCCGTCCTTTAGAAAATCAGCCCCTCGTCTTTATATTGAGATTCCAAATGTATTTTCCCATCCACATCGCAGACGTAATGCCCCTGCCTGTCACTCTTTCCCAGCTCTCAGGTTTGACGAGAGTGACACATTTATGAGATATTTTCACTGAGCTCTTATTCTTTTGTATTTCTGAGGCTTTGGCTCTAATACAGTTAAATAGATGTTTCAGGCCAAGAAAGAGGGTGGAGTCCAAATTGAAACATTAACCCCTCGCGATGTGGGTAACCCCTTTTAAAGTAAAAGTATTTCACACCTTTAAAGTAAAGGTATTGACATTCGGTTTTAAACCTTAATTAGGCAGCAAGTGTTTTGGATATCTTGGATATGTTAGGAATTTCAACATGTACTGGTGCTAATCTGTGATTTTTTTTTTTTTTGCCATCTGAATTGGAAATGTCAATATTTTTCCCAACTCTCAGGAGAAAATTATAAGCAACATTTTCTTTCCATGTCCAGTCTGACCTCAACATGATATCATTATTATTCATGGGTATTTAACTTTTTTTTTTAATAAATTAATACTTTTATTCACCAAGGATGCATTATATTGTATAAAAAAAAAAACATTTAAGACATATATAATATTACAAATGATTACTATTTCAAATAAATGTTTTGTGAACGCTATATTCATCAAAGAATCCTGAAAAAAAAGTGTCAGTTTCCAAAAATTAGTAAGCAGCACAACTGTTTTCAACATTGATAATAATAAGAAATGGATCTTGGATCATGTGACACTGAAGACAGGAGAAATTGATCAGTGATATACAGCCTTTTTTCAAAATCATTAAAACATCCTTCTGACCAAATCTTTGAATGGTAATATATGCACAGTTTTAGAGAATTTTCTCTTTCTTAAGATTGCATTAGTCACTTCTGCAACTGTCCCCTGCATGATAGAGTTTTATCACGAAGGAGCCATACAAATTGTTCTTTTATGGATGTCACCTTGAGAAACAATTACCTTCCGAATAGGGCTTTATATGCTGTTGTTTGTTTAGTCTTTCCATGATTAAATATTTTAAGTTTTTATTATTTCCTATTAACATTTTTATGGTTTTATTGTTTAGTTTAAAATAAATAAAACAGTTGTATATATTGTACAAACCTTTTCTCGTCTATACAGTAGCGGTCATTTTAGAGCAGCTTTAAGAACATCCTTACAAACAGTGCTTGATAATGTCGCCACTTGAAATGCCCTGCGTGGGGTGTTCAATAACCCGTTTGGATTTCAGCCAGTGAATTTCGAGTGCAGAGAACATCTGGTGTGTGAGGAGATATCATAAAGCAACTACAGTTGCTCTTTTAATCACTTTCACTTAATAAAAGAGTGATGATCTCCTGCAGGGCTGGGCCTCACACATCACAAATGGAATATTTGCACACACGCACACATGTCAGATAACTCCTTCACTCACCAGCAGGTCGCCGTCATTCTCTGCTAGCCCACCAACACACTCTGTTTTCACTTCTTTTTCTCTCACTCTGGTTCTGTTATAAATTCACAGCTCATCCCTGGTCATTTTTGTTTGAAGAATGTGGTGTTCATAGAGAGTTTTTTTTTTTTTTTTAATAATAAATATTAGTTCTTTAAAAGTTACTGTTGATTTAAAAAAAAAAAATGTTCTAAACAGTGAAATAAGCATGATTGATTGATTGATTGATTTTCCATCATAATTTTGGACCTAATAACATTTTGTCAAAAGTTATTGTACTTGTTTATCAAAGAGACAACAATGACAGTAAAGAGACAGTAAAGAGCAGATTGACGTGAAATGCATATATTTGATAAAAACACAGTAATATTGTGAAATATTATGACAATTTAAAATAACGGAATTCTTTTTTAATTTTTCTGTGATGGCAGCAAATTCTAGTTTTCAGTGTTTCAGAAATTATTTTAATATGCTGATTTGCTGCTCAACAAACATTTCTTATTATTATCAGTGTTAAAAACAGTTGTGCTGCTTAATATTTTATTGGAAACCATGATACATTTTTTCAGGAATTTTTTGATGAATAGAAATAGCATTTATTTGAAATAGAAATGGTATGACATGACAAATTTCTCTCTCTCTCTCTGTATGTGTGTGTGTGTATATATATATATATATATATATGATACTATGTAAATTCAAGTAAATGTCTTGACATGGACTCATATATACTTTTTAGGAGCACTTATTTGATATAAGAATTATTATATACAGTACAATTTAGTACAAGTTTGAGATGAAATATGAGACCATTTTTATTGTTTTATTTCAAGCTGTAACTTTGTCAAGTTATACATAAATAAGCTTTTGTGTTTTAAGGCTACATACAATGTTATCTATGAAATTAGCCTTTGCAAAAGTTATTCTAGAAATGTTATAAATATTTCCACCACAGAATGTTATCTAACATAATTTATGAAAATGACATTTCTTGGCTCAGAATTATTTTTTGCAGTGTACGATTTTCCTCTGCACATTTTAGCCTGGGCTTCAAAGAGACAGATGCAGTATGTTCTCTTAGTGTGCAAGTGCTTTAATGCTGCTCATTTTGGTCTTTGCAAACACACACACCATTCAACAACCATCATCCAGTGTCGGTATTGTGTGTGCAATCCTCTCAGACCCCCATTAGCCAGCATCACAGTGTCTCTAGAAGAGGCCATCAACACCAGTGCGTGAGTGAGAGACAGGTAGAGCTGTATCCAGTTAAGGCCCTCCAGCATCTTGTGGTTTTTCATTTAAACACAGCTTTCAGCTTTAACAGCTCACTCTTTCTCTCTCCTCTCCATCCTGGGTTTCTCATGCCCATTGCAAAAAAAGCAGCATGGAAGATCAGACCAAAATACCCCTAGGATGATTGTAATCTCAGAAAGACATTCAGAAGTTTTGTCTGAGACACTTTGTAGCAAGTAAACAAGGCATCTCCACCTGTATATTGTGTTTCGCTGAGTCTGATTTCATATTTACACACACTTGGTCAACTGATATGTCACTCAGAAGGCCACGTCCTGACTAAATGGGTCATTTTAAGCTGCAACTAGAGTTTATGCCTATAATTTAAAGTCTGAATATGTGTGACTACATCATGATTTCTAATGTCACACTGTGTGTGTTTTCTCTACAGCAACAAGAGCAGGACCCCACTAACTTGTACATCTCGAACCTCCCGGTTTCAATGGATGAACAAGAGTTGGAGAACATGCTGAAGCCTTTCGGACATGTCATCTCCACACGGATACTCCGAGACGCCAACGGGGTCAGTCGAGGGGTCGGTTTCGCCAGGTAACCTTGACAACCAACACTCTCTTTGGCACATGCAAGACTAGACAGAGCGTTTGTTCAAGAGGGCACATATAAAAACATCCCTTAGTTTCTTTCTTTTCCTGCTTTTCTCCCCTCTCTCTTGTGTGGCGCGTGTGGGGTGGGTTGGCTGGTTTTCAGGGTCACTGGCTGTGTAAGAGATCCCAGCAGAGACTGTGTGTGTATATGTGTGTGTGTGTACAATTGTGCCAGCCAGGCAATTAGCCGTTCAGCCATGATTGGGTGAGCAGAGCTGAATGGGGCCGCACAGAGGAGAGGAGCCACTCCAGAGAGCACAGACTAAATCAAGACTCCCAGCAGCCCGAAACAAACACTATAGAACACCCCTGCCGCTCTTTATTTTCTCACTCTTTCTATCCCTCTCCTTTCATTCTCTAAATTAACATATAAGGATGTTTCTTCAATTACAGGAATTTTAATGTCCCACAGGTTAAAACTAATAGATTTCAACTTTTTTATTTTTGTTATATGAAGATCATATTAAAACTGGGAACTTTTTATCTTGCCTTCATAATTTATTTTGGCTTATTTTTAAATTTAATAGCCCTCATTTATCAAACGAATGTAGAAACCAGCGTACATCCGAGCGAAAAAAACTGCTTACGACAACGCTCACGTGTGATTCATTAAACTTTCATATGCAGCCAGTTCCGCCGCACGAATGAACGGGCGTTGATTAATGTGGCGGCTGAAAACTGTCGTCATTTAAATGTCACGCCCCAAATTTTAGAAGCCTCGCCCAATAGTTTATGACACAGAGAAACATAACCCGGCCATGAAAAAGAAACTTATCTTACTCTAAAAAAACACCCCTCAACCTCGTAATTGCAAACAATAAAATTAATTTAAAAAGAAAATACTGGTAAATAAAACGAAAAACTTGCAAACATTATTAACATATATACAGTGCACAGCATAAATGAGTACACCCCCTCTGAACAAATACAAAAGATGTATTTTCTTTATGATCACTAATATAATTTATGTATTAAACATATACATAATAAAAACTGAGAAATATATGTCATGAATAGCCATAAAATAAGTAAATTAGCCAATTTTGTTTAAATTAAGGAGTACACCCTAGATTTAATTCAACAAATGTGTAATATTCTAGTATGCTCTCCATAATTTTGAATATACTGCTCTGACCCTTCTTGGCACGGAGTGTACAAGTTCATGACAAATTGTCACATCTGTCCTGTTTAACTCCTGGATGATGAGCTCCTTAAAGCTGAGCTGAGACCTGACGTGAGATTTGATCATAGTCAACGCTCACGCTCATATTGATAAATGCCACATACGCACAGTTTTCTGGCGTACGATCCTTTGATAAATGAGGGCCAGTATATTTATCAATTTATTCAATTTTTATTTCGTTCCCTCGATTTGCTAAATCGTGCGCATGATTTAATATTTTGTTCCCTCGATTTGTTAAATCGTACACATGATTTACTATTTCGCTCTCTCGATTAATTAAATTGTGTGCACGATTTATAATTTAGTTCCCTCGATTTGCTTAATCGTGCGCATGATTTACTATTTCGTTCACTTGATTAATTAAATTGTGCACACGATTTATTATTTAGTTTCTTTTGATTTGCTAAATCATGGCATGATTTACTATTTCGTTCCCTCGCTTTATAAATCGTGCACATGATTTAGCAAATCAATGAAACGAATTAGTAAATCATGCGCACGATTTATAAATCAAGGGAACGAATTAGTAAATCGTGCACACGATTTAGCCTACTATTTTATTCCTGCATGTCATGTGCGGCGCTCCATAGTATAGAAATTATAGATTTAAAATAAAATATATATTTTTATATTCTTAAAAATGTTTTTCTAAACAAAGTGAAATAAACTTGTTATATTGATTGATTGATTGATTGATTTTCCATCATAACTTTGGACCGAATAAAGTTTTGTCAAAAATTATTGTACTTGTTTATCAAAGAGACAACAATGACACTAAAGAGCAGACTGACGTGAAATATGAGACTTGCAATATTTGAAGAGAACATTTTAAATATGGTGGAAATTACATTTGTTGAGAAATTGATTTGTTGTTCAGAAACATGATGGCTGATTTGTAAAAAAAAAAATACATTTCCTTTGCGTGTGCTGCATGACCACTGTTGGTCATTGTTATAGACAAATTGATGACTGATAAAAAACTGATGAGAGTATGAAAAGTGCGTTTTAATAGAGTTTTAATAGAGAATTTTCTAAATGTCCACAGGGCCAAAAATTTCCAGTTGAAGAAGCGGTCATAAAGCAGAGTTTTAAAATCTGTTCAATTTTCAATGTGTTTTCACAGCAGTCATGACCAATGACTTTAATTCTGATTGCCTCATGCTGCGTGTTTCTTTTTGTTTCTCTTTATGGACACAGAATGGAGTCCACTGAGAAATGTGATGTGGTGATTCAACATTTCAACGGAAAGTTCCTCAAAACCCCACCAGGAGTACCAGGCAAGTGTCAACAATGCAGTGTTTTCTAACAATATTGCATCCTAACCGATAAAGTGACAATCAACAGGACATTTTGTTGCCCACTTGGTGTTTTCGCAGCATCATCCACAGTAAAATCTCATTGCTCGGAGGTCCCTCTCCATATAGCAGTATATTAAAGGAATAGTTCAGCCAAAAATGACAGTTCTGTCATCATCTGCTTGCCCTCATGTTGTTCCAAACGCTTGTTTCTATGAGTAAATGACAGAAATAAAATGTTTAATGAACTGTCCCTTTAAATATGTTCTGATTTCCTGATTGTGACAGCATAATTACACCTGTATCGCTCACTGTGTCGAGCTTTAGATATATACTAAACCCCCAAGTTCAGCGTGATCCAAACCTCTAGTGTGAGGAAGTACACGTCCCCCCACTTTGAGTCGCTCTGCTCATCAGCTTCATATGACAGGATCTGATTTATAGGTTGATTAAGGTTTAATTTAAGCCTGGTGTGCCAGAAGAAAACAGTTCCCACAGGGTAGCAGAATGTACTGCATATACTAGTGACAAACATTTATACTGAAGACTGCATTTAGAATACATTTAACTTACGTTATGTGATGTATTTCAGAAAGAAACCGAATATTAGTGAGATATGATGTAGGGCGGGACTTGATTTTATCTATCCGCATTTAAATTGGATTGTGAAAAGTGGGCTATGATATAATTGGATGGCATTAATTTGTGGACTTATTCAAAAATCTTGTCAAATGTGTTATTAGATTTTGCTGAAAGATTTTTCTTTAATAGAATATTCTTGACAGCATTTGTGGCTTGTGATTACAACAAAAATGTCCACCTGTCATGTGATTAATTGCGATTAATCATTTGACAGCCCTACAAATAATACAAGTTTTAACTGATTAAGTAATGTAAGCACTTTTATCAAATTAAAAGCTTCACATTTCTACTTTATATCCTCCAAAAATGGTCCCCATTCACTTTCACTGTAAGTGCCTCACCGTAATTCCATTTTTGCTTATTTTGAAATTAGGGGAAATAATTAAAAAGTACTTTCCATGGTAATCAACATTATGCCACAAATGCTGTCAACTGAGCTTATTTTGTATTCAACTCAGAATATTTTAAGTAACAAACACTCATCAGTCATGCACAAAACGATCAGAGACATTTATTAAGAAAGTAATTTCTGATTTTATGTCGCCTTTATATATGACAAGCACTTTATATCACAGACGCCCACAAAAATAATGTGTAAACAGTGTTGTTTAATGGGGTAGTTTTGCAAAGCTCAGGGTATTTTGCTCAGTAATGTGCTTGTGTTTGTTCCCCTGCTGTTGTGGAGCTTTCTTGTTTCCTTTAGAGAGAGAAAATGCGAGCACACGCAACAGAAACAGATCTGGAGAGGTTAAGGTGAATGAGAGAGAGAATATGTGATTCCTTTTGGATGCAGTATGTACGTGCGTGTGTGTGTGTGTGTGTGTGTGTGTGTGTGTGTGTGTGTGTGTGTGTGAATCTGTCTGTTTTCTGTTTGAAGGAGGCATAGGCAGAGGGCTTTGGGGGGGTGTAAAAGCAACTGACAAGACAGAGAGAGAGAATAGGAAGAGAGAGATTGGAGAGGGCAGCCTGCAACTCTGGCAGTTGCTGTGTGATTTGTGGGGTGTAGCGTGCGGCTCGGTGTCAGACCCAAAGACAGAGGGATGATGGATGGCTTCATCTATACCTCTCTCTCTCTTAAAGGCTCTCTCTCTCTGTTTTTTCTCAGTACTAACAGACTCCTGGCCAACTCGGTCTTGTCTTTACCTTTACAATGTGTCTTAACCTGGTGCAACGTGATAAAGCGACAAGCGATAAAAATGTCTTCCATGTAAATTTGTTACCAGCTGCGATCGTGACAAGCAATAAGCATTTTTTCAGTCACTTGGTTTCTATTTCTACAACATTTCACTGGCTTCACATGCAGTATAATGACATCTCATTGGTCTAAAAGTTTGGGGTCTGTAAGATTTTTTTGTTTTTGAAAGATGCCTCTTCTACTCCTGTGACGCCAAATGTGAATTTTCAGCAGTTCTTCAACTGTTCGCCAGTCTTCAGTGTCACATGATTCTTCAGAAATCATTCTAATATGCTGATTTGGTGCTCAAGAAACATTTCTTATAATTAACAATGTTGAAAACAGAAATTCTTAAGACTGTATTGGATCATTTGAGGGTGTTGAGGGTGAACTCAAGAAGTTAAGTTGATCAAACAATTCGCAAATCATATATTGCTACATTTCTCATGAACATGCCAAGGAGAGTGAAGACCTAAATTTAATAATTTTCCTGACATAAAACAATCGTGTGGCTTTGAGGACTGAAAATATAGCAGATAAGTCACGTGGACCCCTTTTATGACTTTTATGGTGCTTTTTTTGTCCTTTTGGTCCCCATCCACTTTCACTGTATGGGTAAAAAAAAAAAAAAAAAACTGCAATCTGAACAATCTTCATACCTTCTCCTTTTATGTTTCTTGAAAGAAAGAAAATCATACAGGTTTGAAACAACATGAGGGAGAGTAAATGATGACAAAATTCATTTTAGGGTGAACTGTCCCTTTAAAAAGCCAAGAAAAAGCTTCTTTTTAGAAATGGAAGGCAGAAAGTGGGAATGAGGTGATATTGTGTACTCTAAAGTCAGGAATATTGCTACAATCTTTGCCAGCCTTCTGATAATGCATTGAGCCTTGAAAAGGAGCCATGCATGTATTGATATCCAGGTTTAAAGCTCAAAAATAGCACCTCATCGATTTTCTCTCCCTCCCATCCTTATTTTTTCATCTTTCTATATATCTCTCTCTATCTAGTAAGTGGATCATACGAGCCTGTGGAATAACTATGTTTTGCACAAGTGGTTCCTCTTGAATCTTGCTGTGCACTGAAGATTCTCTCAAACAGGTGTAGCGATATTAAAACATCAGGCATAAAAGAGATACAATCTACTGTATGCTTTTAAAGAAAAGCCTTTTACACCTATGTTTCTTACACAGATTGATTGTTGAAATTTGTATGTTTTATTTGAGAGAGAAAGGAAAAGAAAAGGAGCTCTTTGTCTCTTAAAGGGATAGTTCACCCTAAAATAGAAGCTCTTTCATCATTTACTCACCCGTATGAGTCGTTCTGCTTGTCTCTCTTGTCTCCATCTGCTGTAGGTGTGTGTTTGCTCGCATGTTGTCCAGATCCAGCTTACTCAGGCTTTTCTAACAGGCCACAGCGGGGCCATCAGGCCTGTATGCTCTCATAATTACACAGGCTCTTAGGCAACATGCTGATGCTGGGGTAGATAATGATGACTACCGTGTAACGCCGTGACCCCTCCATCACGCACAAGCTCCCTGTCATGGGATGTCCAGCACTTCTTTCTATTCTGCTGATCTTCCACATGCCCAGCTCAAACCTGTGGGCTCTGTCAGATCTTGGAGTGCGTTTCAGGCAATTTGGCCGGCACCTGATCTCGACCTTAATCCGTTCCCCCCCTCATCCCTTCGTCTCTCCCTATTCATGAGTAGAGTGGCCTGAGGGAAGTATTAATGGTGTGGGTATGGGAATCAAGCCGTGGATTTGCGGTCATAACACCACACACACATATTAATTCTGGAACGTTTTAGTTGATGGTAATTGAAGGTAAAGAGAGAAAGGTTGCAACAGATGCACAATTTCTCATTTACTATGACAGAAGGATAACACTAATCTACCTGAAACTGAAAAAAAATGAAAGGGGAATGGGAATATCTAGCAAGGGGTCAAGGTATGGATGGTTAGTTTGGCCCTGTAAGCCCCTGCTGGTTGATGACGTAACTACACCATCTTGCAACAAAAAGCATTTTTCTCCATTTAATGGTTATTCAAAAGTAGCTGTTTATTGTGACAACATAAATATAAATATAGAAGCAACTTGTATATCTCTAATATTTTGGAATAATGTTTTCAGTAAAATGTTGTACCACACTGTAAAAAAGAATTGTTGGTTTTACTTAAAAAAAGTAAGTTACCTGGTTGCCTTAAAATGTTGAGTTCACTGAAATAAAAAATTTGAGTTAATACAATGAAGGCAATTGGTTTAATCAACAGAAACTCAAAATATTATGTTATCTGAACCACATTAATTATTGAAGTTGTGAACATTAATAAAATGTTGTGATAACAAATCATGAAAATCATGTTTTACAGTGCAGTGCCATATATAAAAATGTGAAATGTTGACATCACAGTTCAGGATATTTTCTAGTGAATGACTTGGACTTGTGCACTCTTTTGTGTTGCCATCATTTTATTTTTATATTTATATACTCTATTTATTTATTTATTTGAAGAAATTTTTTTAACACTTTTTAAAATATATATTTTTTTTCATTTACATTTCTTCATTTAGCAGATGCTTTTATCCAAAGTGACTTAAAAATGAGGAATACAAAAAGCAATTCATCTTATTTAAATAATTTATTAATGAAAATAATTTTTTTTAAATATTTTGTTGTTAAAAATATTTATATATTTTTGTTAGTTTTTAATTATTTTATTTGTAGCTTTTAATCATTTATTTGAAACTTATTTAATTTATTATTTAACGCCTGTATTGATACTTTGACAATCAACAATCATGCCAAAAAAAAAAAAAAAAGTACTTTGAAATGAAAAAATTCTGGCATAGACAGACAGACTGGTCGGCAGGTTCTTGTGTATGTGTTTTCCCACAGGCTGATCAGTAAAGTGACTGGTTAAATTGCTGTGTATGTGTGTGTTAGCTGTGACTGAGGGAAAATGTAGGCTTGTACTGAAGTGCTTACAAGCCCACTGACAGTGAGACTGTGAGAGAGAGAGTACTTACACCCCACTGTCTGTGCTGATGGAAGGGGAGGCTAAATTATAGGGCATGTCAGTGTGTGAGGCCAGGCTGATGTGTATTTGTGTGTGTGTATGTATGCGTGTGTGTGCAGCATCGGGGTGACCCATCAAATTCGGTTCCACTCAACTCGCTAATGCCTGCGAGACTGGGAAATCAAGCTGCTATGAAGCGATACACTCTCTGAGGATTTGTTTGAATGGGGCATGTGTGAGGCCAGAAATCACTAAGTGAGAGACCTAGTTGAAAAGGGTGGAGCCTTATTCTCAATAAATTAATATTTTAATATTTTATTTTAAATAAATTAATCGTCATTTTAAAAGATAAATGAGTTTATTTTTTATTTTATTTATTTATTTGAATGGCAGTCAAAGATGCACTTTTGCAGCCAGAGGTGTAGTTACAACATCCACCAGCAGGGGCTAACTGCACCATGCTACCCAGCCAAACCACAAGACAACCATATTTCCTAATCTATCACAAAGCAGCCTGTTTATATACTACACCATAAAAATGAAATGTAACATATCACACCCCTTTCAAGATAAATCTGCGATGATCTGGTGTGACATGTTATTTTTGGAATGTTCTAGATTCAGTTCTAGCAGTGTTTGTGTTCCAGTGGTGAGGTCATAATGGAGGCGTCTCAGGTAAGCGTTTGACGGGCCGGCAGTGAGGCGTGGAAGGCTCTGGAACATTTTGATGTATTAATGAGCGCTGAGCTGGCTTCTGACTGACGTCTTCTGTTTGGATAGTTTCGTCTTATGCTTCAGACAAGGCACTCACACGCTATGTGTGGGAGAGGGAGAGAGAAATTCTATAAAGGATGTGCTAATGAAGCTGTTTATTTTCCCAGGACTTATTGGAGAACATAATGGGCACTGGCGCATATCGTTCTCTCACATTCTCTGTGTACCTCTTTCTCTCTGATTTCTTCTTTCTTTCCTCCTTTTTATGTGTTCTCTCACTCTCTATATTTAGTGGCGCTTGCTAAGGCAAGCAGTATTATTTTTGCTTCTCAAAATATGGTGACTTTCTCTCATACAAAATGTTTGATCTTTTGAATTCAGTTCGCTTAACATTATTTCTAATTATTTTATTTTATTAGTTTTTATACATTTTTTTAATTTAAAAAATAAAATAAACTAATATTTTTATAATTATTCGGTTATTTATACTTAATAAATACACTACCATTCAAAAGTTTGGAGTCTGTATGATTTTTTTTTTTTTTTTTTTTTAATGCTTTTTTTAAAAAGTCTGTTATGTTTACCAAAGCTGCATTTATTTGATCAAAAACAGAGTAAAAACAGTAATATTGTGAAATATTATAACAATTTAAATTAACTGGTTTTTTTTTTTTTTTGCTTTAAGATATTCTAAACTAATTTATTACTCTGATGGCAAGGCTGTATTTTCAGCAGGTTTCAGTGTCACATGATCCTTTAGAAATCATTCTAATATGCTAATTTACTCAAGAAACATTTTTTTGTGTGTAAACCATGGCACATTTTTATTCCGGATTCTTTGTTGAATAGAAAATTCAAACAGCATTTATTTAAAATGGAAATATTTTCTAAGATTATAAATGGCTTTACTTGCACTTTTAACAATTTAATGCATCCTTGCTAAATAAAAGTATTAATATTAAAAACTATACTGACCCCAAGCTCTTGAACAGTAGTGTAATTTACTGTAAAATGCGCAGAACAATGCTGCATCAAACCATTTAGTATACAGTATAATAAAATATTAAGTTTTAGAATTATCCCTTAATGTTCCTTGAATATTAAATTTACCTATAAACATGTTTGTCACCATATTTTGAGATCATTTTGAAAATAAAATGGGTGAAAATATAGACTTACTTACACTCTAGCAACTGCATAGCAAAACTCAAGCAACACTGATGGTGAGTTTTGTACAGGCAAGCAGCTCTCACATTTTCTGCTAAAACTGTAAATATGTATTTTTCCTGTTTCTCACAATTACCCAAAAACTCCTTGTTTTAATTTAATTGCTGAGCCTATTTGTGCACGTCATCTAAAATAGCTCCACTTCCAGTTCTCTGCTATTCTTTACCTCCCCAAAGCTCACTCAGTCTTTCCTTTTGTTTTCCCATAATCTTTGAATAAGCATGAACCTGTTTTTTTTTTTTTTTTTTTTTTTTTTCTCTCTCTGCTGGAACCCAACAAGCCTCCTGGGCATACAGGAGGCAGGAATAAAAGGTGTTTAGATTCGGCTGTAGTCTTTAGAGAGAATGGCAGAGGCTATTTGGTGGCCTGCTCTGCACTCATAAAGATGCAAACATGACGCTGGTGACCTCAGACGCAGGAAATACTATGGGCCCTCATGATTCCTCCAGTGTCCCATCATGCCAGCATGTGCGTTTAAATCTTTGTGATGTTTTTTGAATGAGAGGAGAGAACACAGGTTCCTAAATGCGAACTGACATAGTAAATCATTTGTACCTCTTTGTATATATGGGCTGCACTATTAATCAAGTAAATTAATAAGATTTTGATCATGGCTGCTATGATTTGATAGTCAGTGAGTTCGTGCTAAACTGCAGGACTCAAACAGTCACATGAAACTGTAAACTTGCGTTGACAGCTTTATTGATCATAACAAGAGGGGAGCAGTCTATTATTGATGTTTGCTTGCTTTCGCTGTATAATTTATTCTAAATCTAAATAACAGGAATTTTTTTTATGCTGATAAAGAGGGCTAGTGTGAAGTTGACCTTTTAGGCACTGTCTTGGTTTAGTGATGTATAAAACAGCAAAAGATTAAAGGCCCGTTCACACCAAGCATGATTACTATAACGCTACACACCTGTGGACGATAACGTTTTGTTTATTCTAACCACGCTGCAGTTTTGCCGTCTGTTGCTTTAAATGTATGAGGTCTTTAAAGTAGGATGGATTCTAATTGGCTGTCAATGTTTTTATCATTCATCAGCTGGGAAAAAACGTTCTGAAAGCGATTCCAACTATATCGTTTCTCTGTGCCATAATATTTGTGGTGTGGATTCTGCTATTCTTTTATATTTAGAAGGATTTTTAGAACTATATCTTTATAGTAACTATATACTATATCGTTATCATTATAGTTATTGTCCTTTGTGTGAACGGGTCTTAATTCGAGAACACATGGATGTGTAGCCTACATAAAGAATATGGCATGCTTCCCACACAAATTAAGTTAAATGTAAATTATATTAATCAAAATGAATGATTCAAGTCATTACATTATCAGGATAAATAACAGACAATATCACTGGTGAAAATGCTTTATTGCTTTACATTATTCTGTTTTGTTGTTTTTTTTTTTTTTCATTACAAATGATATCAGCAAAGTTAAAATGTAAAGCAACAATCTGTACAAAAGAATTTACATAATCACAAATTTACTTTTGATTAAATTTGATTAGTGACCTAGATATAGTGCAAACTCTTTAAAATTTCATATTCATTTTACACTGTAATGTTTCTGTTTAAATTTTTAAAAAATCTTTTTTTTTTTTTTAAGGTTTAAATTAGATTTTGTGGTCCCATATATTTGGACCCCAATGTGCATAAAATGCCCTATTTTTCCCTTTGACCCACGACCCACAAACAATCATGGTTATGTGGCTTATATTAGATACATGTGGAAAATGATTCTTGCTTGATTTCTCTCTCTCTCTCTCTCACACACACACACACACACACACACACATGCATACGTATTCACCTAGTAACCAGGTCTCTAAGCGCAGGTGTGGTAAAGGGGATCAGGTGTTTGAATATGTGTTAGTGGCTGAGGTGTGACAACAATATCTTCAGTGTGGAGCTGCTATAAAGGTCTTGTTAAGTGAAAATGATTCATATTTCTTACACTTGTATATGTGAAAACAAAAAGCAAGTGTTTATTTCCATGTAGTATTTTCATGCATTGCATTGCATGAAAATTGCATGAAAATTTACATATACATGTAATCAGAATAAATTAATGTTCTCGGTTAATACAAGATGCTGACTGTCTGAATAAACAATTGACTTAACGTTTAAAGCTTAAAACTTAATCCTAAATCTTAGCTTAAAACATCCTCCTCATTATAAACAAAGCATTTATTTAATCAAGCTCCAAAAATTACTTATTTTGATATTGCGTGATCTGTGACGAATTGCAAAGGGCAAATACATTTGCACATGACTGCCTCCAGAACAAGACATCCACAAATAGTTTAACATCACTAATGCCAGTGGGCCCCGCCTAAATCGGCCTACACCAGATGCGAGCATTGCGTCAAAAGCAAATAGAACATATTATAATCACTGACGCTATCTACACTGGACACAGTATATAGATGTGTATTTAGTTTCTGACATACTCTACGCGTTTGAGTCTGTCGACAACAGGACAAATGGAAGACTGAAAGAACGCTCGATTTGACATGACGCTCTAACGCAACCCAAGGGCTGTTTAACACGCCCATTGTACATACCCTATCCGACTGAACGAGAGAAAACAAAAACAAAACCTACAATGAAAAGTAGGCCAAGTCTGAAGGAGGGCCACTTAGGAGTGAAAAAAATTATCTATCTGATAATGAAAGTGCATTACAGAATTTAATAATCGTTAGCCTATGTGTTTATGTGTGTATTATTATTACTGCGGCCGTCTCCGATTACACGTGCTCTGCACCAGCACAGCAAACGCAAAGCATGCGAGATGCACAAGTTAAATTATGAAAAATCGTTCTGCCAAGTTTTAATTTCTCTATTATTATCCATAAATATGTGCGTCAGGTTTTAACCAAGTTCTTTTTTGTTTTCGTCCACATGCAGTTGCGATAGCCTTTATTATGCATATGCAAGAGCATTCGTAGAATATACACTGTGCTGTAGAGCTGCTTGATTAATCGTTGCGATTTCGATTCAAACACCCACGCAATCTTATTCATAAATGACAATGATTCTCCTGTGTCTATTAAACCTTTGACAAAAGAACACCGGAACATTCATATCTGCGCGTGGCGCTGCCCCATTGAGAGCAGTTGTCTGAAACAGCTTCACAGTCTTTTAAACCACACAGTATTGTTATTTCTTTCCGTCTTACAAATATTCAAATTATCACAGAAGTACTTTATATTTCGCATATAAACACTGATGCCTATGGTAGCAATCAAAATAGAGCAAATCACCTTGTCTCTTAGTAATGTTTGAATCAATGACATCGTTACGCCAAATGAATGGTAAAAATGTAGTATTTGTCATGGAATCATTCATTCAAGAGATTTGTTCAAAAACGCTGATTCAACCAGTAATAAAACAAGTCAAGTCTTTATGAGATCAGTTCTTTAAAACTGATATAAATAATTCATACAAATTAATTAAACATTTTAAATAGACTGCAGCAATTAACATTTTGTCTGAACCTCTAGGAAATATTTTGTTTAGTTATCTGTTCAGAATCTTGAATTGTGATTTAGTTTTTTTAAATGTTCAAAATTATTTTTTTTATTTCATTTTTCTAAAATGCCAGTTGGTCTTTAAAAAGTAACTAAAACTGCAATAATGTTTCATTGTACTATACAACTTTGAAAATAAAACTGGATTAGTTAAGCAAATTTCTTAATGTTTTAACATTATGAAATCATAAATCAGGGGATCCAAAGTTTACCACTTTAAATTTAATATAAAAGTTTGATATGATGCATATTGTACTTTCGGCCCACGGACCTCGATCAAGTTTGATTTTTGGCTTTTCGTTGTAAAAAGTTTAAGCACTTCTGGCTTTGTCTGTAAATGACGGTTTTATATAGATAATGTTTTCAAGACACTTACCCACATGCAATAGCCAGTGGGCGTTGATGTTTTCTTATGCAATAACATTAGCCAATCATGAGAGTGCCCGTTTACTATTTCAGACAGAGGGTGAGGGTTGCTAATAAATATTTTTACACATATATATTTGTTTTTTTAACATTATAAGTGAACCTCAAGCAACATTTTAAAAGAATAAAAAATAAAAAACTCCGTCATCACTGCTTTAATTTCATTACATTACAAAGTAATAGTCAAATTAGCATCAAATTACCTGCATTTGGCTTCCATGTGTTGAGCCAAATTGAATGAAGCATTTGAGCATGATATCTACATGTGAACAGCTTGACCATCAGTCAAAGAGCCATGTGCACACCAAATCAGATGCTCAGTTCTTAGTCACCATTAAATCAAAAAGGACATTTCCTATTTTGTTTTTTTCAATAAAATATTGTACTATTTATTATAAATGATTTATCCGTGCACATCATTTTTAATTCATGTGCCCTCATAATCTTTAATCAAAATAACTTCCCCCTCCCTCTTGCAGCAACATCTCTTCTCTGTCACTCACATGAGATCACAGCAGTAGCAAACCACAACAATCCAATCAATTCCCAATTGACAAATCAAGTCCCATCCTACATGTTTTCTTGTTCGATAAGCCGTTTCACTTAGACATACGTCACAATAGGGAAAAAAGACTACTGTAACTTCCGTTTCATGCCGACTTTAACAAATCAATAAATCTGAAGCTAATATCATCAGTAAAATAAGGTGACATGCCCAGCGGGTCTTCAAACTGTGGCAAGTGTGTGCAGCCTCTATCATTTCACACCAGTGCTATCTGGAGCTTTCGCCAAACCAAATTTTCTAAACTGCATTATATTTTGATTTATTTGAGCTTTGTTCGTCCTCGACGGTGTCGTGATTGATTTAGCGCTGTTCTGACACAAACAAAGCCGGGCCCAGATAATCGCGTTTATACAAGATAGAATTCTAATGAGGGGGAGAAATGATCTTTCAGTGAAATCTATCTGATCTGGGACGTTCTCTAATAGCTCTGTCTGCCTCTGACCCGAGAGAGGACAGCAGTCAGCCCCACAGAGGGCAAGTGATTTCAGTGGAGAGCCCATTAGGAAGCAATATTGCATGTATTTTTTTCTTCCTCTTTATCAAGCGTTCATTAGGGCTGCTGGGATGAGTCATGCATATCCAAATCAGACAGATTTGATTTCTCATATGCACACACAGGCAGAAACGCAAGCAAATGCTTTTCAATTACCTGAAATGAGGGAAACATTTTCCTGTGTTTTTAGGCAACACAGGGGAGTTCTCTAAAAATTTAATGCGTTATTTGCATGCACTGTCCGTATATATCATACGATGAATTACTGCTACATAAGCATATTTTCTAAACAAAGTTCTGTGTACCACCTGCTCTTCAAGAGTGCTAATAGTTAATTGAGGCAGGCAAATAGTGCTGACTTTTGTGAATAAATGTATTACAAGCCTAATTTTACAGAGCCTCTGAAGTCTAAATAACCCTTGAGACATTTGCAAAACACTTTTACATGCGTATGAGACACTGTCACGTGAGACTAGATATAAATAAACCCGAAATGGTAAAGTGCACATGCGATCTTGTCAAATTTGTGTGTGTGTGTGTGTGTGTGTGTGTGTTTTGAAGTTTTTCATGCATGCAAGAAAATTTTCTTGCACAAAATCCTCTTTCATTCTTTTATATTCACTATTTAGTTGACTTCTATTCAGTAAGGATGCAAAAATGACAGTAAAGACGTTATATATATATATGAAGAGTTCATTTGCAAAAACAGTTAACCCCATTTTTATTAATTCTCACAAATCATGTTTTTTTTTTATTGTGCATTCCAAGTAATATCAATCAAACTGCAGTTGGGTTGTTTTGATTAAGTAATAATAACTCCAAAAAATACAGGTAAATTAAAAAATTAAAGTTCATTGAAAGTATGTTTTTTTATATATATTAAAAGTTAGTTTTTTAGCAAAAGCAAATAACTCCACATTTCATGTTTCAGGGTTAAACAAAACCAAGTAATTGCTATGTAATTTCATTTAAAACACACTCAAACACACGTGTGCACACAAACGCACACACACTAACACTAACTAAATTATAAATCCTCGATCACTTTTAGTCGGTTTTGACAAAACTTCCCTCAGCTAGCGCGTCTTTTTGAAGTGACGAGAAGCCTTGTCACCTGAACTGAATACTGTGCGCTGATTCGCTAAAACGGACTTATCGGTTTCTGTACACAAACAACAAGGGAGCTTGTCGGTTTCTGCTGTAAAACGTGAACTTGCGATGCCTGGCAGTGGTAGGGTGACCACCTGGCTATTGATCTGTTCCAGGACAGTAGATGTGATTTTGCGGGACAATGCGGGACACGTGTGAGACAGATAAATTTACTATTATTATGCAATGTAAATATTGATTTTCATTCGATGGCAAACTTGACATATATGCGCTGATTAATATTTATGCCGGTGGGTGCCCACACTATAATGTTGCGCTTCTGGCAACATTAAATTCTGGAGAGAAGACTATTCTAGACTGACGAGTGCACATGCAGGAGGACAAAGTTTGAGCACGCACACGTAATTTTTAAGCGAAAGAGGGCGCGTGTCCAGTTTTGTGCGAGAAAAGAATCCGCTTGTGAGCGGAGAGCTTCCTGCTCGCGCATTTGATGCGCTCTCGCTTTACAATAATGCACTCTCGTTATTTGTCATTACAATAACGCCACAGAAACCACCTTAAACGAACTATTAACTTGACAAGAAAGTCGTGTCTAAAAGTTGCACTCAATTTTTTATTGGTTAAAATGGATGGAGAATATCTCGTGTTTTTCCGTAAGTTCTTGACCATTTCCGTGAGTGCCGCACGAGCATCCACAGGATCGGCGCACGTTTTGTTCGTTGGAAATATTTGCCATCAGGATGGAAAATTACATGCTTTAAATCATCAATTTGGGCAGCTTTGAGCAGCTCTTGAGGTTCTTATCCAGTATGTGAGATGAATGAGTATCTTTGCTGGTGTAGCTGTGAAAAAAGATAATAATACAGAAATGTGGGACACTACTTGTGTCTTGCGGGACGCGGGACAAAGCTCCCAATTTCGGGATTGTCCTGCAAAATGCGGGACGGGTGGTCACCCTAGACAGTGGACAATACCAGCTTTTCTAACAAAACGGATTTAGGGTACAGAACGTGCTATATGTGGAGAATAACGCACAGCAGTTAGTTCATTTTTTTTAATAGTGGCGTTTATTGGTTTTTGCAAATGAACTCTTCATATATATGTGTATATATAGATATATATATACACAATATACTGGTGCAGACTGTGCATGCTTAGACATTGATTTTCACACAAAAGTGGTGCAACTGTGTAGTGAATTCACCTCACAGTGAGACAACTTAATGTTATTTTCTATTTTTGTGCAGCGAGTGGATTCCTTCTAAATGAAACATGAACTTCAACCTTTAAACGAGCATGCGGTGAACTGGCTCCTGACCTTGCATTCTGCAATGTTTTATTAGAGAACTGAGACAATAGTCTCTCTCTCTCTCTCTCTCTCTCTCTCCAATGACCTGCTCTCAGGACGAGCTGTGCAAAGCAGCATCCACCAAACCAAAGTCAGACAGGCCCATTAAAAGGCAGGAAGTGGGGAGGCTAAGCTGATTATGCAATGTTTGTATTCTACTCAGTTTGCATCTCTCTCTCTGTGTCTGTCTTCCTGTCTCTCTGCCTGAATTGTCTCTTTCCTCCTGCTCTCTCTCTCCACTGAGAGATGTCAAACAGGCCAGTGATATTTACCCGCTTTAGCCCAAACAAACAAACCAGTGCTCAGAGTAAACTGCTCTTCCAGCACTGATCCAAGTTCAGGGCATCACATTGACAAGCGGTTGATTTACAATTTGTTCATTTTCAGTTCTGTTTGAATTAGCATGAGGGTTATAAAGAATGCGTGCATTACAACTTTAACCTAATAGAAAATGATTGCAGGTCATCAAAATTTCTTAGGTTCTTGTTTGTTTGTTTACATAATGGAACACATGTATTAAAGACATTTGTAATGTTAAGATTTCTATTTGAAATAAATGATGTTCTTTTGAACTTTCTGTTCATCAAAGAAACTTGGAAGAAAATGAATCACGGTGTCCACAAAAATATTAAGCAGCAGAACTGTTTTCAACATTCATAATATTAAGAAATGTTTCTTGAGCACCAAATCAATTATTTCTGAAGGATCATGTGACACTGAAGACTGGAGTAATGATGCTAAAAATTCAGCTTTGCCACCACAGGAAAAACTTACATTTGAAAATATATTCATTCAAACAGAACAGTTATTTTAAATTGTACTAATATTTCACAATATTACTGTCTTTACAGTAAATTTTTCATCAAATAAATGCAGTCTTGTTAAGAAATGACAATGTTAATGAATTATAATCAAATGTAATGCACCCTATAGAGAGACCACTGTTTTTCCACAGTTTTCCTGCCAATTTTAACAATATTTTACTGCAACCATACATTTCTTGTCTTTTTGAATACATATTTTCACCATAAATAATAATTTTAAATTCACTTCATTACTTCATTACATCATATTTGCAATATTTGACAGTAAAAATTACATGTATTTAATATAATTTTTCTCTTGCAGTTAACCAATTAACATCTTTTTACTCTAGCATTTTTAAAATTCCAAACATTTTTTACAGTGCATGTGTTTAAATCTTAAACATTAATGAATTGATTCTTTCTAGCGCGTCAGTTTTGTTTAAATCATTTCCGTTTCTATAGACCTTATTCGCCAGAGAAACAAGCGCACAGCCATCTTTAGAATTTTTTTTTAACTTCCGTTTCTGCGGTAGCTCCATATATTTCTATGGAATCGTAATTAGATGGTGAAGTAGATTTACTTATTTTTGAGTTAGCAAAAGTTATCATGAGCATTGTAATATATGAAGCGGATGTCATAACAAATGCCAGTAGACCGGGAAGAACGAAGCGATTCATTAAAACCAGCGGTTCATTCATTAATTTGTAAGATCTTACCTTCATGCTGTGGAAATACAAACCAGAAGACAAAACACAACGAGCGTAGCGCTGAAAAAGGGCGGGGCTACACAAGGTCTGTTAGAGTTAGCTTAGGTTGGAGGTGGGTGAGTAATGAGGACCCCAATTTTCATTCTGTGCCAAAACCTTCATCTACCATTAATGTGTCTCTGTGCAGCAAATGAGGTTTCTACGGGGACTTAAAATTATGTACTGGGAGACTTTTTAATGTAGGAGCACTGTATTGTATAATGCAGGAGATTTTCTGTGTGTAAAAATCTAGGATAAAGCTCAGCGCCCTTGGCTTCTTAGAATGGCTGGGCAAACAAATGCCACACACATATAATTCCATGGTTGTGGTGTTGTTGCATTCAGTAAATTCTCATGTCTCACTGAGCGTGTGTGGGCTCACCTCACAGCAGCGCTCAATTGTGGGCTGTGTTTTTGTACATTTTCACCCTATATGTATCATACTGCAGTGACTGAATTTAAAACCAAAGCGCACCGTTGTTCCTGGACCTGAAAGCCACTGTGCCAACCTGGCAGCATAACAGATCTGTGCGGTAGGCTGCTGGGCGATGTGTAGACACCAGCTTTGTCAGGGTCACACGCTCCTCCTACCCACTCAGTGCACACCGTTCCAGGGCAAACAGTACTCTTTCTGTTGGTAAACACCATCCTTTATTTCCTCCCTGCATGTTCTAGAACAGGGACTTCCATTTGTAGCACATGTACAAATGTTGTTTTCAAGGCCCTCTGAGTCAAAGCAATCTTCCAGTTAAAGCAACATCTTTAAACCTGCTAATCCAAATGCAGCTAGTCTTGGTGCATCCCAGCTCTAAGGCCCTATGACTTCCACGCTGTGGAAAACGCGAAAAGAATCGCTGAATTAAGTCATAAAAATACTATTTTAATTTTTTATTTTTAAATGAAATTTAAAATTTCAATAACGTGGAATGTCATGGAATTTGGGAAAATTTGGATGAATAAATCAAATATACACTAGCTCGTTTGAGGTTGTTGGGAAAGGAAGGATGGCAGGTATGAGTGAAGGAATGGAGAAATCTGGGAACTTGAGGGCCATCATAGGGCTGAGGGTGTGGCTTCAGGAATGCCTGCCGCCCACAGAGAGAACTGGAGGTCGGTGGGAGCCCAGCAGGAGTTGGCACGCAGGACAACGGGCCGTGGATTAGAAACACATGTCTATCTTATTGACGGACCCTCCTCCTTCGCACTCCCTCCTCGACTGAATATCTGCGGTGCTGTGACCCAAAGTTAATAAACAGCTTGAAAATACATGTGGTTAGAGCTGTCTGCTTGGGTAAATGTTATGGAAACACTTACGGACACACATGCACACACAATCAAACACACTTTCAGTACAAAACAAGTTCCATTCCACATATTGCGTTTCGCAAAATTGTGCTCTCAATTTTGTGTTTGTCTCTACAGATTTAAGAAAAGGAGATGGTGATTTTTTTTTTTTTTTTTTTTGGGAAAACTCCCAAAGCAATGAAAAGTGGTCCAACAAAATATTCCATAAATGCCCCATGAGAAATAGAGAATGTAAAAATGAGTCAATGAATTATGAATTTTCCCTGCAATAGTTCATGTTACATTTAAAACACGTCATCATGTTGGGACACTTACTGTAATGATGCGTGAAGTTCCAAGGAGACTCTGATTAAAATATTGGCAAATTGACATGCGTGCAGTGCTGCAGATGTTAGAGTATGTGTGAGTGTTTTTGGTTTGCCCTGTGGTGGTTTGATGAATGGCATCATGTTTTAGCTCATTAAGTGTGATAAAGTGTCAGATTGATATACCTAACAGCTAGTGTGTGTGTGTGTGTGTGTGTGTGTGTGTACTAGTACATACGTTTCTTTTTGTCTTGATAGGTAGTTTGAAGCTGTCTAGCATGGCCTGCTTGGCTAAATTTATCATGGTAACCATAGTTTCCACAAAAATATTACATATGTATCTACAATGATAAAACTATGCATAATTTGATATTAGACATCACAGCCATCAAAAATAAATGAAGCAAAATGACATTTTTTTTCTTGCTATGCAGTTGCTAAGAAGGTCAGGGTAGGTTTTAGCATGTTGTGGTTGCTAGCATGTTGCTAGCTAGTGTTTTCTGGGTGGTTGCTAGGTTGTTGCTATGCATTTACTTGGATATGGATGAATGCTAGAAATGTTGCTAGAAGGTTGCCAAGGGTGTTCTGGGTGGTTGATAGGGCGTTGCTTTTTATTTGCAAGGTATGGATGATTGCTGAAATGTATCAAGAAAGTTGCTGATGTGTTACAAGTGGTTGCTAGGGTGTTGCTAGTATGTTCTGGGTGGTTGCTAGATGGTTACCAAGGGTGTTCTGGGTGGTTGCAAGGATTTTGCAGTAATGTTGATTTTTTTAGCAGTTTTTTAGATGTTCTGAGTGGTTTCTAGGGTGTTGCTTTACATGATAGGCTGTTGCAGGAATATTGCTGGAGGGTGCAGTTTCTAAGACGTTCTGCGTGGTTGCTAGGGTGTTGCTATGAATTTACAAATGTGTTTTGGGTGGTTGCTTACTG
The DNA here is from genome assembly GCA_037950675.1 of Hypophthalmichthys molitrix. Lineage (NCBI taxonomy): Eukaryota > Metazoa > Chordata > Actinopteri > Cypriniformes > Xenocyprididae > Hypophthalmichthys > Hypophthalmichthys molitrix. Next base: position 17,445,608 of record CM075507.1, read on the forward strand.
TCTCAAGTCAAAAGAACTGTAAATACTTTTTTCTGTTTTAACTGGTGAAAATTGTAAGTGTGGCTGTTTAAAAAAGAAATATCACAGTTTGATTTCAGGTATAATTTATGTTCATTGCACAAATGGTATGAATTACAGTTTAAAGAGGTAAACTTGTTAAAGCTATAATAATAATTAAGCCTGTCTTATCTGCTTGTAGCTGATGTAGACACATGGAATAAAAAGGTTGTTACTGGAGGTGTTTGTTCTTGCGTGCAGTGTAGTATGATTTTCCTGTATGAATTCTGGGTTTGAATCAGAAATCAGTCATTCCTAACAAAGGCTCAAAACTTTCCCCGCATGAGTGAGATTCAGCACTTCGAGTTCAGGGCAACCTGACTAGCAAAACAAACAGAGCAAATGCCAAGCAGAGTCTGCTCATAAAATCAGCATGGATATTCTATACGCTCCAAAAGCAGCACAAAAACTTCCAACATTATTTGGCTTCCCTGTTTTATGATGGCGCTGGTTGTTATTTTACAGTTCAACCTAAACTGTGAGGGGGTTTAATACAGGGCGTTTCCCACTGTCTCAGCTGAAACACACATACATACATACATACACACACAGACTCATTGTTTTTGAGATAGGGCAGGGGGAGAGCTGCTTGCTTGAACATTTCGAGCCTGCCGCAAAAGCTGTGATCTTTTCTGCTGCCTCGTTTTCTGCCTGTCCTTCACAATGGAGTCACTTGTGTTGTGCTGCTGTTATCAGCACTGTCCAGCGTGTGCATGTGTATATAATAGGAGGGTGATGACAAGGCTGCAGGTGTAGACCCTGCCTCCTCTGCAGGTGGAGGAGAGAGACTTTTACCCCACCTCACTTCAGCTCAAAGCACACTGAGATCACAGGGGCCGAAAACTCTCCACTCCTCTCCTCTGTTTATGAGAACAGCTTGTATTGATGAAGAACAGCATGTTTTAATTTTGGAAAAATGCATATATATATATATATATAATTATTAGCCGTTAAAACTCCTCCTATGAATGTCTATATGTATAATTCAGTTTATACATTTTGCTAGATTGTTTAGTGTCCGTGGTTTGAAATGATGGAGAGCGATTTATGTTGCTGTTGCGATTTATGTTGTTTCAGTACTGTTTCTATATAAAAATGTCGATACAATGTAAAGAAGTCCCCCTGTAGTAAATTATTTTATCTCTTAAAACTCATCTTTGATCACCAAAATGACACATTTAAATGTTTTTTTTTCCTGTGAAAAAAAATTTCTTCATGCCTTAACATAGCTTTAATGTAACTCTACACCCTTGCCTCATTTAATACATGCGGATCAATGAATATGCAAATTAGCCCTGCCTCCACTCGCTCACGCCTACTCTGAGATCCACTCGGTCAACCCACTGAGGTAAATGCTGCACAATGGTATCGCTCTTTACAACATCGGACACATAACGGTAATTAATATGATTAGCCTTTTGCTCGACTAAGTTATCAAACCGCTAATAACGTGTTGCTAATGTTCCACAAACCATGTTCCCGTTCACCATGACAGAGTCAGACAGCTGCCTTCTAAAACTCAGCATTCTTACACTTTGAACAACTCAGAACGTCAGTGTGGAAAGACATATAGCTCATCATAACATTGAATATACATCATACACCCGCCATATTGCTAAATCTACACAATTTTTTATATCAACAGAAAAATATACCGGGATAACCTGGCTTCTCTCGAGACTCCCCTGTTAGTTCGCTGTTAAATATATGCTAAAGCCCGCCGGCACTTTGATGTGATTGGTTACAAGGTAGTTTGTGACGTCACAGACACCAGCGATTTTAAACCGCGGTTCTTTTTTTCACTGCAGTTTTAAGGAGAAAATACTCAGCAATGGTGTTGACATATGAATTTGCACATGGTTTGTCTTAAAGCATATTAAAAACACCACATAGACATATAAACAACATTAAAAACTTGATTTTCACCACAGGGTGTCTTTAAATGATTTTGTTCCGTTATTATGCTTGTTGTTGTCATCTGTTGACGTTGTACAAGCAGAATGTGGCGGTTTTTCAGTGTGGTATTTGTCCCGCCCCTACTCCACTATGATTGGACAGCTGGGTACAAAGCGTTTTTCATTCAGTTTAGTAGTTAACCTTTCACAAAGTCATGCTAAAATCATTCTCACTGTAAGAGCACAGACAAAGTTCTTATTACTTATCATCCATATATCAATGCTTATAAATAAAAACTTTTACACTGATTAATTATTGTTACATGAATAATAAACAGATAACACCTAGTCTAAAGTAAAGAATTAACAAACTCTGATGCAGTAGGTCTAATTTAAGAATGTCCATCCCCCCAAAACAGACAGAACAGAGAAAGTGTACCCAGTGTAGAATGGCAAAAAGGTTCTGAAGAAATACATTAGTGCATTTGTAGGTGTTATTAGCTCAATTCTTAACATCCCACCCCAGACCTCACTAATTTTCAAACCCTTATTGTAGCCATGCTTGTCTCCCCTGATATTTTCTGATATCTTTTTCTTTCATTTTGTTTCTTCCATTCTGATCTGAATTCCTCTCAACTCTCGTTCTTCTCTTCTCTTCTCTTCTCTATTTATTTTCTTATCTCTTCTCTCATTTTGTTTCTTCTGCCCTTTTCTCTCATCTCATCTTTTCTCTCTGGCATCATTTCCAATTAGTGTTTTACTCAATCACAGAATGGCTATTTTATTGAGACATCTCTGTTTTGAAGACTTCATCCCTTGTTTGATGTTTCATTCTAAACAATAGACAAAAAAGAACAAACAACAGCTATTAAATATTCTATTCAGCTTCAGAATAAAAAAAGTTCTGTTGAGCCATTTTAGCTGCTTGTTTTGTATTTGTTTATCTGGTTTTATGCAATATATGTGCTTATTTACGTACAAAGCATCCTCTGCAGTCTGTACAACAGCTTTCTATTGTTCCACAGAGCGGCTGGAATATCGCAGTGCAGGTGAGAGCATGCAAAGAGAAAGCGTTCATTTTTCTCTGCCAAACTAACATACTTTCAGAGGTGACTGTAGAGTCATATCGCCGAAGGGCAGGATTACTCAGAATAGTTGTCTGGACTCCACAAAGCAGAAACTCCTCCTCCTGCATCTATCATCGCTCTCTGCCAGATCCCATCATCCAAGAAGTTTGTGCTCACTTTAAATGAGTTTTTCTGGTTGCCGAGGAAACCAAATTAAGTTTAGCTTAGCTGTGGCGTACAGGAATTTGTTCAACTCGAGAGCAAAATTTCCTGCTCTTTAAGTGTGTTCCTAGACTTCACAGAGGTGTTCCACACCCCGCAATTCATATTGCCATCATGACTGAGCGAGAACATTGAAGTGTTTCACCTCAGCGCCTGCTATCCTGCTTTGCACTTTTGGAAGAGAACTCTTTTGAACTCTCTGCTCGCCTGTAGCGTGAACCGGTCCCTCTGGGTCATAGAGGAGCCTTCTCGCTTTCCTTTCCACGTTTTTTTTTTTTTTCTTTCTGTGTGGTAAAAGATAGTAAGTGAGATACACGCTCCAATGAGCACCAAAAACAAACAAACAATGTTTTGAAACTTTTCGGTTGGCTCAGATTATTATGACGCCATTTAAATTATTTACTGTCTCATTCAGGTCATTTATTATTTTACAAATATCAAACAAAAAGCTTTGAAGATCTGCCAGGGAAGTTGTTTTGATGGTGGGGATTTGAGAGGACGTCCGTGCCAAAAGTGAGCCGATGGTCTTGAGTGTCGAAGACATAATGGAACGGAGGGGGCGTGCAGGAAATCGAGGGGAGATAGTCGAGGGGTGTTGAACTTCAAAAGGTCATTGGATATTCCTCCGCTGCTCTGTGTGCTCGGTGTGGGTGTGATACCTGCGGTGTAACATTTCCCTCTCTGTTCAATACACACTCCACTTTCTTTGCCGAGGTCATGACCTTTCCATCAATCGTACTGCGGTTGACCTATGGAGGTATCCGTCCACTCCTCCCTCTCACGCCCTGCTGACTGGCTGACTGATCTTTTATATTCTTCTGTGTTTGTTTCTTCTTCTCAACAGCCCCTACGGAGCCGCTGCTTTGCAAGTTTGCAGATGGGGGACAGAAGAAGAGGCAGAGTCAGAGCAAGTACCCTCAAAATGGCCGACCGTGGCCCCGGGAAGGAGAGGTGAGTGCTGGCAACCTCAAAGACCTATAATACCACACATCCTCTGCAGTGATCCATCCATCCATCCATCCATCCATCCATCCATCTGCAATTGTTTTCACGCGCTCATCAGATATGTCTGTGATTGGCTACAATGATCATGCAAGGGAGCGTTTGAAAACACACAGAAGTGTTTGAATTTTAAAGCGGGAATATCCCGTGTGTATCTGTGTAAGCGCTCAGTGAAAAGCATCATTGATGTCTATTTACAACATGTTTTTGAAGAGTTGGTCATTGTAGCCAATCACAGACATTTCTGATGAGAGCGTGAACACAACTGCCAATCAGAGGTGTTTACGAATCAATGCTGCAATTGCAATGCTGCATACTTTTTTGCTACGTCAGTTCAAATTCAATTCAAAATGCAGCATTTGGAATTTAAAAGGCATTCTCAATTCAGTTCCAAATGATACACAACCCTGATCCTCTGTACTTACAGTACCTCTTTTTCCTACTATCCCTGTGCCTTCCCTTTCCCAGGATACCCAACCCTGATGAAGGGTATAAGTCGGGAACAAACCCTTTGTTTCAACCATAGGCTAGAAGAAAGGAGTGAAAGAAAGGGTGGCAGGAGAAACATTTGACTGATGGAGTCATCTGGCCATGTTTAAGTTCCCAGTCTTTCGCACTAGTCCTTTAATCTCCACTCTCCTGTTTTTATTCCCGCAAAGCAAGTCTCGCCGTCTGGGTTGGCTGATGGGAAAATGGCGGCAGGGTGAACAACTGGCATTTTCTGGGCAGCCCCAGCTGCTGGCATGACGCAGCGATTCAGGGAAGCATGCCCAGATACCGACCAGACCATGAGCGCCCATTATGAGGAGCTGGCAGCCGCCATGACTTTGGCTGCACTCTCTCATGAAGGCGTATTTCAATATGCAACCCCAGGGGTCCACATTAACTAGATAGAGTGTCCAGTCACACGTAGGTTAGGTCGATGGTTTTCCCACTAGTCTCCAGGTTTTCTCCCCCACTGAGGAAAACTTGGCGCCCGACAAGCTGCAGTATATGAGCGTTGTTTATCTGCTCCAGTCCAATATGGGTCTAAGCGGCCAGCTTTCTCCCCTTATTCACTTAGCTAGCGCGGCTCTGTCAACATGAGCTATGCTTTCTGCAGCCTTGTAAATACCAAATAACTTTGTGCCGTATCAAACCCGAGCCCGTCTGGTATTACAGCCCAGCGCTCTGAGGTAATAGATCCACAGCTACAAGTCTAGGCCATGTGCTTTTAAAGATATAAAGAGCACTTGGCCGGCCCCTATTAGATGACCCTGTTCTATCGCCAGCATTACTCAATAGACTTTATAGGATACTTGTTTCACCGGAACAATCTTTCACTCTTTGTCCTGTCTGTCTTGTGTTTCAGAGTGGCATGGCGCTGACCTATGACCCCACTGCAATGCAGAATGGGTAAGAGTCATTTGTTGTTTTGAGTTTTGACTGCTTGTTAAAGGTTGTTTGAGGATAAAATGATGAACTTTAGCTTCTAGCAGTGAATCCATCCTCATACCAGTGGAAAAGACCAGCAGTCACCAGCATAAAGTGCATTATGTTTTGTTTTATATGCTAGTAGTATTCTTGTCTGAGGTTTCCAATTCCAGTAAAGCCTGACATATGAAATCATTTTTAAATAATCTTTAGAGTTTTTTTTGTTTGTTTGTTTGTTTTAGAAATGTTTAAAATGCTTTTAAAAGAAGATTTTATGAAATATTATTACAATTTAAAATAGTTGTTTTCTATTTGAATATATGTTATAAAATGTCATTTATTCCTGTGATGGCAATGCTGAATTTTAAGCATAATTTTTCCAGTTATCAGTGTCACATGATCCTTCGGAAATCATTCTAATATGCTGATATAATGCTTAAGTTAAAAAGAACAGCATTTATTTGAAAAAGAAATCTTTAGTGACATTATAATTGTCTTTACTCTCACTTTTGATTAATTTAATGCACATTTTTACTAAACTTAATGGAAACAGTAATGGCAGTGTGTATATATGCATTTATAAGATACATATAACATATGTATCTCTAAAAGTATCTAAGTGAAATGAAATTGTTTCAATTTTCAATTAATTTAATGATTAAATTGATTATCATTTTAATTTGGTGGGCATATTACATTAAGAAATGCATTATAATGATGATTAAAATAATACATGCTTGTATCACTTGTATCATTGTATCATTTTTTTAAACCAATTTTTCTATTAATAATGTATGAAATATTAAACAAGTTGCTTGTGAAAATACATTCTGAACTATCAAAAACCTAAATAAAAGTTATTATTTTTGTTAATTTATCAACATTTCACAAAAAAAGTATCCCAGCCCGAAGATGGACATTTTGGAAATTATAACTAAAAAAAAGTTTTTCTACTTCCTGAGAAACATGAATAATCCACCAGGGGGCAGAATACATGTGGTACATCATATACAAAAGGTTTTTCAGGAAGGTATTGATCATGTTAATGATACATACAGCTTTATTGGGTCAACTAGCCATAACCAGTAAGACTGTTTTGACTAACAAGGCGGTTCATGCAGGTGTAATTTGGTCTTTTCAGCAGGGTTAACAACGTCTGAGGTGCAGTGAATAATACGTTACAGAGTTGTCTTGTATACTGGCACACACATACAAGCACAAATACTGTCATATCCAATCTGCATTTTGTGCCATTGTTGCACGGAAGGGTGTAAGTGTTTCGTCAGGTGCTGGTTTCAGGGCAGGGAGATGGGTGCTGGGCTTGGGTAAATAAGTTTCTGTCTGTCCGTTCCTGTGGACGAAGTGCCCAGGGCTCTGTCTCTGATCCAGCCCATTGGGGAAACATTCATAGTCTCCTAAATGTACCTCAGCTACCAACTTCGGCTTCTTTTGCACCTCTGACTCAGCACTTGCTGTCTGCGGTAAAGGAAATGAAATAGGGAATGACAAAAATATGCAATTGGGAAAAGAAGGCAGATTCTGAAATGTAAATGATAGAGAACAGAAGTTGCAATGCTTTATTTGTTTCCTTTCTCCTTTCCATCACTTCTACCACATTAGTGTATATAATAAGAGTTCTTACAGTCTTCTTAATTGTTTAATGGCCCATGCCGTCTCAATGTCAACGGGCTGAAGCTAATAGCTGGCATAAATAACAGCAGAGCGGTGCTAGGCTAAAAAAGGATTGCACAGTAACATAAACTGGTATGTAAAGCTTCACATTTTAACCCTGCTTCAAAGATTGTGTTACCTTCTTCCTGGACATGCTCTCACTGAGGTCGTCCTGTGTGACTGTGACATAAGGGAGCATGTGCTCTCTAGGGCAGACAGCGTTTCTCTCCCCACGCTCCATTTCTCAGCTACCAGACAAGCCGATCAATAAAGCCTAGCAACGGAGCTTGCAGATGAAACATGTCCACAGTAGGTACACAATGATAAATAAAGTCCTGCCCGAGAACTGTAGCTATTGGAAAATGCTGTTGCTCGGGTAACATGGAGGGCTCAACAAATTAACTGTTGTGACAAGTCTATGCATATAAACAAATATACACAGACATGACTATTTTATTAATAATAAACTTTTTTAGTCAAAAAGGATGCATTTATAATGTTACAAAATATTTTTATTTTTAAATAAATGCTGTTCTTTTGACATTTCTATTTAATCCTGGAAAAAAAAGGTATTCCAGTTTCAACAAAAAATATTAACACAGCTGTTTTCAACATTGATAATAATAAAAATGTTTCTTGAGCATCAAATCAGCATATTAGAATGATTTCTGAAGGATCATGTGACACTGAAGACTGGAGTAATGGTGCTGAAAATTCAGCTTTGCCATCACAATGAATGAATCACATTTTAAAATATATTAAAATAGAAAAAAGATTTTTTTAAATTGTAATAATATTTCACAATATTACTGTATTTTTGATCAAATAAATTCAGCCTTGGTATGAGCATATGAGACTTACATTATACATTATTATTCTTTAAGACCCTAAACTTTAGAAGTTTAGGTAGTGTGTATAAAATTGAAGTAATAAGTTTTACAGTACTTGATGCTAACTGTAATTTGCTGGTTAACTGTTTTTTTCCCCTCTTTTTCAAACCCAAGTTTTAAAACCCTTGTCTTAGGGTGTGTTCACACTTGGCAGGTTTGGTTTGATTAAAACAATTGCTTTTACGATCGGTGCGATTGCTCTGTTAGAGCGGTTCATTTGAATAAGTGTGAACGCTGCCATCCGAACTCTGGTGCGCACCAAACAAGCGGACAAAGACCCCTGAAAAGGTTGGTCTCAGTCCACTTCCAAATGAACTCTGATGCACTTTGACTGAAATATAAACGCACCAAAGAACTCTAAACAAACCAAAAACAGTTCTTGTCACTGTTTTGACTCCTTTACACATTCTCAGCTGGTAAAAATACCATCATATGTACACACATACAACGAGCACGCCCAGCACACATTATTGTTTTGGATGTTCGGTAAGTTCAGTCGCCAAATATATGTCATAAAAGCTTATTTGTAATTGTTTTGTATCTTTAGGTTTCTTTTAAAAAATGGCAGTGTGAATGTTAAGCGAACCAAGACTAAATGTATCATTTTCTTTTTTGGTCCAGACCAAAAGAACCAGGAGAACCGATCTACAAGTGTGAACACACCCTTAGACAAACAGAAAAGAGTACTAATAGTGTTTTTGTGTATCTTGCAGGTTCTACTCCTCACCATACAGCATCTCCACAAACCGCATGATCGCTCAAACGTCAATCACTCCATTCATCGCAGCCTCTCCTGTCTCCACATATCAGGTAAGATCACAGCATATACTGTATGCAGCGTTCAAAACGAACACATGCTGCAGGCAAACAAACTCACACATTCACAGACATTTATGCAGTAGACCCTAGAAACATTTGGACGCTTAAAGGGTTAGTTCACCCAAAAATGAAAATTCTGTCATTAATTACTCACCCTCATGTCGTTCCAAACCCGTAAGACTTTCCTTCATCTTTGGAACACAAATGAAGATCTTTTTGACGAAATCTGAGAGCTTTCTGTAAAACTAATCCATATGAATTGAGCTGTTTAGTCAAAATTTTCTGAAGAGACACGATTGTTTTATATGATGAACAGACTGAATTTAGGCTTTTATTCACATATAAACATTCTTCAACTCGCACATTAGTTGTGCTAAACGGAAGCTCAAGCATGTTTGCTTTGCGCGTGTGAGAACTATTGAGGTTCATTCTTGTGTGTTACGCAGCTTGTTTGAGCTTCCGCAAGAGGTTTGTTCTCATGCGTCAAGCTACTGTTAATGTTCACTGATCAAAATTTATATGTGAATAAAAGCCTAAATTCAATCTGTTGTTCATATAAAGTAATGAAGTCTCTTCAGAAAATTTGGACTAAACCTCTTTATGAACTTTTTGAAGTGTCAAAGTGTCAGTTGCATAGCTGTCTGTGGAGGGACAGAAAGCTCTCAGATTTCATCAAAAAGATCTTTATTTGTTTTCTGAAGATGAACGAAAGACTTGCTGGTTTAGAATGACATGAGGGTGAGTGATGACAGAATTTTCATTTTTGGGTGAACTATCCATTTAAAGGGCACACATGAATGTGCCCTTTATGAATGTCTTATTTATAATGTCATACTTAAAATATGAATTTGTTTTAGAAAGATAGCAAAGATGGTTTTTTTCTTTTTTTATTTGTTTGTTAAATGAATTTAACGCTTTCTGGGAAAAGGTCTAGCATGAATTACTTGTGGATGCCACATGGTTTGATATCTAATGCAATGACGTTAAGCCAATTTTAAGTGTAACTTGAATGTCCAAAAGTGCCCTAATACTTTTAGAGGGCAACTGTATACAAACACAATTACATGCAAACAAACACGTTACATATGAGGAGAGCGTGTTGCAGTATAGCGTGTTTTTCCATCGCTCTCCATGTTTGCTGTTTTGTTAGGAAAGCTTATTAACGCTGTTCTCCAGCCCTGCAGTCAGACGGAGTGAGCAAACAGTGACTATGAGCATCCTTAATTGATTTGGCTTAAGCTAAACTAAACAAAACATTGCTGCGCGTAGAGAATAGCTAAGTCCTTTAGATCATGTACCTCCCGTCCTCACGAGAACCTCGTCCTCGCACAAACACGCCGACACACACATACACAAGCACGAGCGCACATATACAAACCACCCACGCTGGCCACAGCGGCGCCCTAGTCCTAGTTTAAGCTCTCAGTCGCATGTTTCTTATGATAAATTCTGCATGCCAGCAAGGTTATCTCTTAATCAAATTTCGTGATATCATGTGCAAAAGTGCCCCACTGGCTGGCGAATTAATTTTAAATTGCAAACTGCGCTGAACCCGCCAATACTAGTTCAAAGCAAAGCTGACGGGAAATCAATGCGCTGCTACCTTTATTTCTCCCCTAGAACTTCGAGAATGGAACAAGAGACAACTGTTTCCCTCTCCGGTTAAAGGACAGAGAGGAGAAGAGACTAAGGGAGAGCGAGAGCATGAATCTTTTAACAGTCGGGGAGAGAGAGACAAGGTGTGCGCTTACACATCTTAGTGGACTTAGTGTGTTTAGAGAAAAAGAGAGAGAGAGACGCCTGAGGCAGATCACAGTGATGAACAAATCCCAAAGGCTTTTCTTCCTAGAACAACATAAAAGGACACCGCATATAAATTTAGACACCTACGACGCACTTTCACGAAACTAAATGCATACATCCATCCTCACAGACAGGATTGGCTACTTATCCTCAGTCCACATGGTATAAAAATAATACTCAAGCATATTGTGTCCTAAATCTGTTATTTTAGTATCATTGCAATATTATTAGTTTTTATTAATATATATATTTGTTAGATTTTTCATTATAATAGTTTTAGTAATTTTGTTGTGTTTTTGCTTTTTAAATATGTCTATAGTGTTTATTTATTTTATTTTATTTTTTCTCTCTAATTAAAAATGAGAATGATGTACTTTCCATGGTCACTATAATAAGTACAGTAGTGGCCAAAAGTTATGTCCGGCCTAGGAACATTAATATCTTCACCCTTTATTCAAATATTATTAAAAATTTGCTAAACATTTTGTAAGCATATTGCTTAGTTGGAGTCAATTGTTTTATTTGTAATAACGCAATGAGACATGCCAAATTGTGTGAACATAATTTTTGGCCAGACTGTCATATAAAGAAATTATGAACACATGCAAACCCAAGAGAGGATCAACAAAATATTAATAACTGATGTTGTTGATGTAGTCAGTGTATGCTTTTTCCTGTTATGCTTTTTTTGCATAGTAAAATAAAACCTGTAGCTGTAGTTTGTCTTTTTGCCAAATAATTTGTCAGATAAATACTTTAACCAAGTTTAGTGTTTTGTTCTTGCCTCATATTTAAAATAATAAAATAAAATAAAATAAAATAAAATATTTCCCTTACATTTTGGTGGTTTAATAGAACTTGTAGGGTGATTAAGAACAAATATCCCCTCCAGACATCACTTTTGGCCACCACTGAAATAAAATGTTTATTTGTATTTTTAATATAATGTTATATTTAGTTTTATTTTCAGTAAACATTTATTTTGTTTCAAGTAACAAAAACGTTTTTAATAGTTTTAGTTTTAGTTAATTATAGCAACCCTGTCCTTAATGGAGTTGGTGTGTGTAAGAATTACTGGCGGTGAGATGAAAGGAGAGATTTTTTGGGGTCCAAGTCGGCCTTAGATGATGAAATTGCTGCCGCAGCACTGTAATTACAAGGCAATATCGCTGGCTGTAGAATTCCGATCCCTGTGTAATTATCGCACTTGTATTACTCGCTCCTGCCTCGGCTGCTCTGTGGGAATCGGGGCTTCGAGGCAGTGGGAAGAGGTGTAGGAGGGGGGGTGAGGAGTGAAATTAAGAAATGCTGGTTTCCGCCCACAGGTCCAGAGTACGTCCTGGATGCCTCACCAACAGTACGTTATGCAACCTACGGTAAGTGCCTCTAAGGAGGTGTTCATTTATCTTGGTGTGTGTGCGTGTGTGTGTTGGGGACGTGAGGAAACAGACAGATAGAGAGGAATGAGGAGAGGCGAGAGTGATTCTGTTTATCTTTGTGAAAGAGTGGATGTTCTGTGACTTAAAAAAAAAAATGATGTTGCTCTTTACCCCTATTTCCCTCTTGTGGCCGTGCAAGTAAATGCAGGAGCGGTGAAAGGGCAGAGAAAGGGTGTTTATACATGTTTAACCCTTGTGCATCAATTTTAATAAGTTACTCTGAGGTCCTTAGAGGACAAAAATGTCCATGTCAAAAAACTGTCATAAAAATTTGAAGCTTTGGAGCACAGACTTAAGTTTGGTCTCATTTTAAAGAAGACCCTTGGGCAATTTTTGTTGAAGTAAAAAACAAAATGAAAAAAGTGAAACAAAAAAGTTATAGAGGTTTATGAAAATGATTTATGAATATTTTATATAAAATATATATTTAATAAAACATGTTGAACTCAAAAACTGCAAAAAATCAAAGCCATAAATCTAAACAAGTTGTGTTCCTAATTTGAGGTTTATATCTCAAAAAATGAGCTTTCAGTAAGATTTTGTTTGGGCGCAGTACCAAATTTTCCCCATTAGATGTCAGCAAAGCTCCACCAGTACACACAGTGGTTGGATTTGTGATTTGCAGTACAGTAGAGTTTTTCTCTCTCAAATATTACACGCACACACACAATTTTTTTTATTACATGCATACAAACCACACTCTGACATAAATACTAACACACCTACACAATTATACCTGCATAATTTATCCAATTGGCTCTATAACACGCAGAAGCAGAAAACAGGAATAAAGCGAGTATTTGCTTTAGCCAAACCTGAGAAAATGCCACCATCTGGGAAAAATAGTAAAAAATTTCATTTTGAAGCCTTGCCAACAAGAATGAAAGCCTATTAACAAAGACTGAAAATTTTATAGATAAATGGCCCTTTGATTAAAAATTGCAGTTTTAATGGATTTCAATGGGGACATTTTTGTCCTTAAGGTTCTGAGTGTAACTACTTTGTGTACCTGGTGTAAAATAGATTTATTAATGGAAACGGGGGTGAAATAGTAAAATTCCAATAAAAATACACACTTGTGCCAAAATTTATGCACTTGGCATTAACACAGGCAAAATGATGAGACAAAAAAAGGAAGCACAAGGGTTAAATGGATAGTTCACCCAACAAATTAAAAATTTGTGGTCGTTTACTTGCCTTCATGGGCAGATCTGTTGTCTCCATCGGCACAACTTTGTCCACCTGGAGAGACTTTCTTTTCTCTTTCTCTGTCTCACTGCACAAATACACACATACAAACTACCTCTCTTACGTTCTTTCCCTTAAGTCTTATAAGAAGGCAACCCCTCGGCCGTGGTCTGGAAGTCTGCCCACTGTCTCTTTGGCTCTCACCTGATCTTGGATTTACTGTAAGCCAGGGGTCTGCATTCCACCTTGGAAATGGCCAAAAGGTAGTCTGGGATCAGGGCTTTTTCACTGGCATGGCCTAAAAAAAAAAAAGGCTTCAGTCAGCTGTTTCCAGATCCGCAGCGGGCAGACGCAGAGCTTCATACGATCCTGAGCAACACAAGAAGTGAAACAGGGTTATAGAAAAGGAGGCAGATGTCTGTCTGACTCGATAATGATATTCCAGACTTGTTGTGTGTGAGTGTGTGTGTGTGCATGTGTAGTCGGATGGGAGGTTTGATGATCATGATTATGTTGTGTAAATGTGTTTGTAACCAAACCCTCATATCTAATGATCTGGCAACCCATCAAAAAAGACCTCAGCTGCCTGGGAGAGAGAGAGAGGCAGTGGGAGTCTGTGAGCTGATCTCTGCCTAATTTGAAAATCCTGGAAAGAAAACAAAGGCGGAAGAAATCATGTTTTTTCTTTCTTTTTGTGGGTCCTGCAAAGAGAGAAGGCAAGCAATTAAAAGTGGCTGAGAAAGGGAAGCATTGTTATTGCAGAACGGCGCTGCATTTGGCACCTTGTTACCGTGGAGACACGTGACCATAGCGACCGGAGCCGGCGATGAGGGTTTAAGCAAATCAGCAGACAATGGAAGCGCTCTGAGCTCCCTCTCCGCAGTGCAGCGCGTGTGTGTGTCTGTGTGTTTTTAGTATACATCAGTATCTTAAGTGCACCTGCTGTTGTGACCTGCTGATTATGTTGGTCATACAGCTGAGTTATGCATTACTATCCCAACCAGATGACAGCTGTGTGTGTGTGTGTGTGTGTGTGTGTGTGTTTGTGGTGGGGGGGGGCTCACTTGTGTCCTTATCAGGGTTGAGTAAAATTCAGAATTTAAGAATTGGCCTTCTTTCGAATCACAAATGTGAATTTGAATGGACCATGAAACACAGGATGCTGAATTGAAATTAAAATTGGAATGACAAGAAGAGGAATTTCTGAAATGCAATTCAAAAGAAATTCAACAAAGTCACACAACAAAAGAGTTTCATTAGTTCAGCGCAACAAAAAGTGGCCAAGAACAGATCACTTTTCAGCCTGCTTCATCTAGTTTGGCTCCAACTTTTGAGGTTTAGAACATTATAGGAAATTAAATATTCATCCACTATAGTCCTTAAATTAAAGCTGCTGTCTGTAACTTTTTTTGGTTAAAAATTATCCAAAATCAATTTTCGAGCAAGTACAAAACCAGCCAGTGTTCAAAACTATCTCCTTATCTTAGCCCAATTAACAACGGTAAGCTTGTAATAATGTTTTATAATAAAATCAGTACTGGTGGCTTTCCGCGGGAAATTCGAGCATGCAGCCATTTGTCTTTGCGTCATTACGTCACGTTTGGAGAAAGAACCAGCTAGTAGGCTATATGTCATGTGGAGGATGCTACTGGTAGCGGATCATTTATAGTGATTTATAATTGTAATAATTGTAATCCAGAAAGGTTCAAATGACAATCATTGGAGATTCACCCGTAGTCAAAAGCAAAAGGCTTCAGATTGTGGAGTGGCTACAGAAATTAAAACCTACAGGTAACTCTAATACACACCAAATACACATAGTCACGCAATGCTGATGTTGTTAACATTAACAATTTGTGAACAAAGTATAACAATAATAATCGTTTGCCATGATCCGAGCTAAGAGATCGTTAGATTTAATCACCACTGGCAGCGCTATTTATGCTTTGTTCTCAGTTGGTCAGAACAGAAGTGGCAAATTTGTTACTTACTCCTTCAGAGGACATTTTCCAGTGAAAATTCTTTTGGTCATATTTCCAAGATGTAGATTTTGTGATTCTGAAGTACAGTATCCACACCGATGTGTTGACTGACAGCAAACATTAGATTCATCCGCGCTGAGGAGTCGTGCTGATGTACAACTTACAAAGATGATAATTCCGCAAATAACTGCAATTACAGGTTTCAAACAGAGATGGCAAAACTTGCAAACTGCAGCTTTAAATTGTAAAGTAATGTTGTACACACACACACACACACACACACATATATATATACTGATGACCAAAACATAATGACCAGTCACAGGTGAAGCGAATATCATTGATCATCTCCTAACAAGGCAACAAATTAAGATCTGGGTATATGGTAAGCAAACAATCAGTTCTCGAAATCAACGTGTTGGATGCAGGAGAAATGGGCAGGAATAAAGATCTGAGTGACCTTGACAAGGGCTAAATTGTTATGGCAAGGTGACTGGGACTCAGAGTATCTCTGAAACGGCAAGGCTTGTGGGTCAGCAGTGGTGAGAATTTACCAACTGTGGTCTGAGGAGGGACAAACCACAAACTAGCAACAGGGCGTTGGACGCCCAAGGCTCATAGATGCCACAAGGGCAACGAAGGCTATCCCATCTGGTTCGAGCCAACAGAAGGTCTACTGTGGCATAAGTCACAAGATTTTAAAAATGGTTATGGGAGGAATGTGTCACATCACACAGTGATGCGTATGGGGCTGCGTAGTCACAAACCAATCAGAGTGCCCACGATGACCCCTGTCCACCGTTGAAAGCACCTACAATGCAACCGAGCATCTGAATTGGACCTTGGAGTAGTGGAAGAAGGTTGCCTGGTCCTGTTTTATTTAAGTGGATGGCAGTGTACGTGTGCACCGTTTACCTGGGGAAGTGATGGCACCAGGATGCACTGTGGAACAACGACAAGCCAGTGGAGGAAGTTTGATGCTGTGGACATAAACATTGTTGCAGACCAGGAGCATCCCTTTGTGACATTGGTGCTCCTTGGTGGAAGTGGCCTCTTTCAGCAGGATAATGCACCCTGCCACACTGCACATTGTTCAGGAATGGTTTGAGGAACATGATGAAGAGTTGAGCATCTGTGGGATGTGCTTGACAAATAAGTTCAATCCACAGTGTCTTCACCTCGCTCGCAACCTACAGGATTAAAGGATCTGTTGCTAACGTCTTGGTGCCAGAAAAGACACATTTTTTGCTTTTTTTTTTTTTTGCAGTAAGCTTAGACGCCTCTCGCAGTTCAAACAAATAGGGCTGTGCAACAAATTTAAGCTTAAAATTTCTCTTTAAAAAATTATCATTTTAGACTTATAATCTGTGACCGGTGATTTGTTTTGCTCTATCCTCTGCACCTCCGCGTTCGTCATTACATTGTGCGTCAGGTCAAAGGATATTCTTTCGCCGCAAATTGACTTGCGCATTCTGTGTACGGCCTTACATTGGAAGCCATTATATACAATGGAGGACTAAGAATATTTTTAAATATATCTCCAATTGTGTTCATCTGAAAGAAGATAGTCATATACACCTAGGACGGATTGAGGGTGAGTAAATCATGGGATAATTTTAATTTTTGGGTGAACTATCCCTTTAATTATCAACAGTATCTTGGCCAACCAGCTTCACAAGAAACAACATGCTGGTTGACCAGTACTAACCAGAATAAGCCAGCGTGAAAATCCATGCTGGTTTAAGCTATTTCAGCAGGGTAGCTGCACAGATGTTGTCAGCAGGGCACACACTTACCCACAATGCACCACCCAGAGGGCCATCACTCAACTGTACCTGTTACTTTCCATCTTAGCGCAGAGAAGAATCCCCAGCCGCCCTAACCAAATCACATCCTGGAAATGAACATTAATGAATCAAGACCGCAGTGCATTACGGCAAAGCCGCTTAAAGTGGAACCGCCACGCAAGAGGAGAGAAAAGAAATGAAACGCTTCTCTAAGCCCCCGCTAGTCACGGCCATTTGCAGAAACAAAGAAGCCCATGTCTGAATAAAGATTTGAGTTTATCTCAGCCCCATCGCAGCCCAAGAACGCTCTGTTTGAACGGTGGGAATTGGCGGTGTGTCGTGTGTGTGCGTGAGAAAGAAACATGCACGGTATATGTTTTTCTTAAGTGTGTTTAAATGGTGGGAATTGGTGGTTATGCCTTGGCACATATTGTTTAAGATTAATATCAAACATCCTCCCTGGCAGCCTGCTTTTTTTAAAGCACCGGTACCTGAGAGAGACAAAAAGAGCCACTTCCTTTTCCTGTCTCTATTTTAAATGTCTTGGCAAAAAAATCTCTCCTTCCTCTGATGTCACGGGAGATTTCTGCTACTCTAGTTTACATCGGAAACCTCTGGCTTTAAAGTGCAGCCATAGACGTTTTTGGCATCCAGTACTTGAAAACATCAGCTTAGATAAATGTATATTTGGTCTGAGGTTGAAAATGAGTATACAGGCTGCTGTTTGAAGAAAGAAATCTCATTGGCTGTCTCAGAAATCTCTCTCAGAATGTCACTCACTTTCCGAATACTCCCCCTCTGGGAAATGAAGGAAAAACACACACGCATGCACACGTACGCACAAGTGCGGCTTTAATCATCTGTCTAAGTCTCACACTGATACGGCTGTAAATTAGAGTGGAGAATTATTCAGCATGGATTTCTTTTTTCTTCGCTCATTATGAAAGCTTGTCGTGGGGCGGGGGAACTGTTAGCTTGAGGCTCTTGCGTCTGAAAGCTAAGACGCGGCAGGCGCTGAGCGGGGCGGCTGAACGGTTTACCTCTGAAAGCTTGAATAGAGACAGAGCGCTTCTGACACCAAGTGCCTGTACAGTTTATTCTTCAAGCGCAGCCAAGCACCAGCACCACCAAGCTGTGCAAGCTGAGAGACAGACTGAAGCTCACGTGTTTGTGTGTGTGGAAATGCTTTTTTTTTTTTTTTTTTACTGTTGGCACACTCAGAGAGAATTTGTCTTCAGAAAATGGTACATTTTACCTGGGATAACTGGTCGTTTTGAAATGACAAACAATCCAGAGTTCCCATACAATACTGGATCATATATCGTACATATGAAATGAGCATGTTTATCAGAACGTCTTAGTATTTACTTTGTTCCTCTTTTGCATTTTGAATTGGATTTTTCCCAGCTTTTAAATGCTCTTAGTCACATCACAATTATGCTTGAAAAGTTGATCGTTGATGCTCTTCCACAGCTGAAACACTGCATGCAGATTGTCATGACAATGATGAAATACAGAGTGAGAAGGGCACTGAGGTGATGCAAGATAGTAATCAGATGTACTTCTGCCTAGAAAATAATAATTAAAAATCATGAATTGAATCCACACACTCAGGCAATGATAGAAGAATATTTAGACCAGTGGATGACCATAAATAATCAGCTTGAAACCTTGAAAACCAGCTACCATGTAAATCTAATTGGGTAGTTGGGTTAAAGTCAACATGATCTGCCATTCGCAACCCATTTTACTTGCATAATGTTGCATGTTTCCATGTTAATGGGGGGGGTCTTGAATTGTCCTCTGAATATTGATTAGATGGTGAAAAGTACCAGAATGGAGCTTTAAGGCCCATTCACACCAAGGATGATAACTATAACGATGTAGATATAAGCCGCTTTTCCACCATCGGTCCGAACGGTTCTTAGTTTCCACTGGAGCCTGGTACGGCATGACACAATTACAAACCGTTCTCGGCCTGGAATTCTAGGCACTGTTATGTAACCGTGCTGAATCGTGCCGGTAGAATCCGTTAAGTGACGTCGCCACACAAGATTGGTCACTTTTCTGTGGCTACCAGTGTCTCCGTAGCTGGCCAAGCGCTCTATTTGAGCGACGTAAACACAAATTAATAATAAAATTAAAAGAAATTTCTAATCCTCCATAACGCTGTCATTATTTACATCAAGTAAACCTTTGCGTTACCAATGCAACGACTAACGCTTTTATATTAAATTCCAAAGAGTGTCCGTTATCAGCCCCACAGTGGAAAATTAAACCGTAACCATACCAGCTGGCCTGGATCGGCGCGGAATAGAAAGGTTACGCAATGAGAACCGTTAGGCCCGGCAGTGGAAAAGCGGCTATAGTTCTAAAAAAAAAAAGTAATAGCAGAGTCCACACCACGATAATGGCACAGAGAAACGCTACCATTGGAATCACTTTCAAAACTATTTTTTTCAGCTGATGAACGATAAAAACATTTGCAGCCAATCAGAATCCATCCTACTTTAAAGAGCTTAAGCATTAAAGTGGAAGATGACAAAACTGCTGCATTTATTTGATCAATAATACAGTAAAAACTGTAATATTTTGAAATAGAATTTAGAATTTAGAATAACATGTTTCTATTTTAAAGGGGAAATATCATGAAAATCTGACTTTTTTTCGTTTACTATAATCGGGTTCCCGGTACATCTACCAACCCAGAAAATGTGAAAAAGGACAACCCAGTAACTTTGTTTTGGTAAGCCTTTCTCTGCAAGCATGTGAAAAAAAACGCGCCGCTCAGATTTCGTTCCCCTTGTGACGTAGGAAGGGGATCTTATTATAATATTACTGCCCCTTAATCTCCACGTTTTCACACTGTTGAACACAGTTGAGATTCTCCAGCTTTGTTGTTGTTGAGCAACCAAAGTGCGAGCTGTTAAAGCTCCACCCTCTTTTGGAAAATGGGGCGGGAGCAGCAGCTCATTTGCATTTAAAGGGACACACAAAAAACGGTGTGTTTTTGCTCACACCCAAATTGGGGCAAAATTGACAAGCTATAATAATGATCTGTGGGGTATTTTGAGCTGAAACTTCACAGACACATTCTGGGAACACCTGAGACTTATATTACATCTTGTGAAAAGGAGCATAATAGGTCCCCTTTAATATATTTTAAAATGTAATTTATTCCTGTGATGGCAAAGCTGAATTTTCAGCATCATTACTCCAGTCTTCGGTGTCACAAAAATCATAAAAATCATTCTAATATGCTGATTTGGTGCTCAAGAAACATTTTTCTTTTCAGGATTCTTTGATGAATAGAATTAATTTGAATGGATTATTATTGTAACATTATAAATCTCTTTACTGTCACTTTTGATCAATTTAATGCGTCTTGGTTGGATAAAAGTATTAATTCCTTAAAAAAAAAAAAGTACCAACCCCAAACTTTTGCAAGGTTACTTATGTAAGATTAATGAATTTTTTCTTCAGAACAACATGCTCTGATGAATCGTTCACAAAAAGGTCAGAAATGTGCAATAACACCATTACAGTAAATAGGGATCATTTTGATTTCATGTTGACTTTTAAAGACCTCTGCAGACAGGACAGATGAATTTAAAGTCCAGTTAAGCATTTTGCTACGTTGGGCAAGTGATTCTGAACTGATAAGAGTCTTAAACACAGCACTACTAACAGGAAAGAGTCCTTCACATAACTGTAACCAGAGTTGTACACCGCACAATGGTTTCTCATCATCCTTTGCCAAAGCATCTGAGAAGAATTGAACTTTCTGACAATCTGTTTGACGGAGGGTCTCCTCGGAAAGATTAATCCTAATCAAGTTGGCATGTGAGAATGAGCATGTGTGTACGTCTCTGGCCTAGTTTTGCTGAAGCAGTCATGTGACGGCATCAGATGATAGCTCAGGTCAGCGGTTACAAATCGCAGCCGTTTTCTCTCTCTCTCTTGTCTGTTCCTCACATGTGTTAGCACTCTCATCCCAGTGTGCCTGAAACGTAAACACACCCGCAGTGTGGAGCAGCTCTGCTGTTAAGTGAGCGATGCATCATCTCTGCAGAAGTATGCATGACTCGCATTTGGATCACATTATTTCACTTGTTGAAGTGGAACAGCTCATGTCTGGCCCTCATAATAGGGCCCAGCTGTGGCCGTACAGTGATGAGATGAGTGAAAGAAGGAGAGTTTTCTTGTTGCGAGCATGACTGCATGATCAACGTTGAATCTAATGAAGTTGTCCAGATGTATTGTTGAATGGTAGCTCATTTCCTCCCCCGTCCTTCACGCGGTTTGACCTGTAACAGTGTGTGTCTGTACATGTGTGTCCTCTCGTAGGGTGCTGTGATAACGCCAGCCATGGACCACACCATCTCCATGCAGCCCGCTAACATGATGGGACCCCTAACCCAGCAGATGAACCACATGTCCCTGGGTACCACTGGCACTGTGAGTGTGTCCGCTGTCTCTATCTTAAGGCCTGTTCACCTTCAGCTGCTCTGAATCACAGAGGAGCAGAGGATGAAAGCTAAACTCTAATTAGAAATATGCAAACTGTTACAAAAAAAGAACAAGCAAGTAAAGCTCTACCCAGGAGAGTAAATAAATTATGGATACTGTGTCAATATTATACTCAATTAAATGTATCTAGCCAAAAATGTACCCGAGTGAAAATAAATAAGGCTTCCACATTGATTTGTATTTAAGTATTTCGAAGTAAAAGGCAATTAAAAAGGTAAAACTTTTTTCTTAGCTTTTGAAATTAATCAAGAGAACTAAAACCAATATCCTGAAACCTTTTACCTGACATCGTTAAATGTTAAACAGCCAAACCTGATTTTATACCTGAATAAAGTTGTTTGTCGAACTTAAAGGCCTGGTTTCACAGACAGGGCTTAGATTAAAGGGTTAGTTCACCCAAAAATGAAAATAATGTCATTAATTACTCACCCTCATGCCGTTCCACACCAGTAAGACCTTCATTCATCTTCGGAACACAAATTAGGTTATTTTTGTTGAAATCCGATGGCTCAGTGAGGCCTGCATAGCCAGCAATGACATTTCCTCTCTCAAGATCCATTAATGTACTAAAAACATATTTAAATCAGTTCATGTGAGTACACTGGTTCAATATTAATATTATAAAGCGCCAATAATTTTTTTGGTGCGCCAAAAAAAAAACAAAATAACAACTTATTTAGTGATGGCCGATTTCAAAACACTGCTTCAGGAAGCTTCGGAGCGTTATGAATCTTTTGTGTCGAATCATGATTCGGATAATGTGTCAAACTGCTGAAATCACGTGACTTTGGCGCTCCGAACCGCTGATTCGACACAAAAGATTAATAACTTCCTGAAGCAGTGTTTTGAAATCGGCCATCAATATATACGTTTTTATTTTGTTGTTTTTTTGGCGCACAAAAAATATTCTTGTCGCTTTATAATATTAATATTGAACCACTGTACTCACATGAACTGATTTAAATATGTTTTTAATACATTTATAGATCTTGAGAGATGAAATGTCATTGCTGGCTATGCAGGCCTCACTGAGCCATCGGATTTCAACAAAAATATTTTAATTTGCGTTCCAAAGATTAATGAAGGTCTTACGGGTGTGGAACGACATGAGGGTGAGTAATTAATGACATTATTTTCATTTTTGGGTGAACTAACCCTTTAAGACATGATTAGGCCTTAGTTCAATTAGGACATTTAAGTAGCTTTTATAAACATGCCTTATTTTAAGATATGTCAGTGCAAGTTGCTTTCAGTTAAACAGCTCAAATATGCATTTTAGTCTGGGACTGGCTGCGGGAAATAAAACTAAATAAAGCTGAAAAAATATTACGTGAAAAACATATGAATGGTGGCTTGCAACCAACTGAAATAAGTTAAAGTTGAAGTGCTAAAATTACTAAAACTGAAATAAAAAATAATAATAATGACAAAAGCACATAAAATTACTAAATCAAAAATTCAAAATATACCACAACAGTATATAAATAATATACTAAAAAAAGCTGGTTTGTAGTCTGATCGCTCAAGTACATATTCAACATTGGTTTTAATTAAGCATTAATTTAGGTTTAGACACTATACTGTATGTTGTGGTCATTTTTAGAAATTTACCTTATACATTGATTTGTACCTTCTACCATGAATTGATTTCACTGGGTGAAGGTATAAAGGCCCTGATACACTTCAAGCGGAATCGAAGAACGAACTGATGTGACGTAATTTTGAACAAAATCAGGCCAAAACTAACTTCGTTTGGAGTTCATTTTGGGAGTTCGAAACAGGTAGTTTATGAAAAGCTTGTTCGTAAACTACCGTTGGACCGTGGTGATTACATAATGGGTAGATGTGCGCAGAGGCTCCACCTTCTTTCACACTGAAATCTTTTCCATTTCATTTGTCCTCATGAGTCCTTCGAGCTCAGACATCCATGAGTGAAAACATGAACACACTGAGAGCAGCTTTATAGTAGAAAATGAAGTTATACTTCTGATGAAACGAGACTGTAATATGCAGTAGCAACTCCGCACACGTGACGCAAAACTTACATCTGATTGGGTGGTGAGTTTTCTCATCAGACAAAAAACTAAAATCAACCTGCACTTTAGAAAAAAAAAAAAATGTAACATTGGAAAAATGTATGTTAACAATGTGAATAGGTCCGTAGGAATGCTTTGTTTGCTGTGTGTGTGAATGTACCTTCTGTGTATGTTTTGCTGCAGTACATGACTGCGGCTGCTGCTCCTATGCAGGGGACCTACATTCCCCAGTACACTGCGGTGCCTGCCTCAGCTGTCTCAGTGGAGGTGAGTTTCTGGGTGACTGAAAATCCATTCACTGGTCCAACTGATTAGATGAGCGCTGCTAATTGAAAACATAGAGATCAGTTGCCTCAGGGCAAAATCCACCCACAACTTCCTTAGTGCCTTTTATTCCAGCTTTACAAGGCCTGACTGACTACCAAACACAGCTCTAAGGCCTTTTTTTTTTTGTTTTGGAAGTTAAAAGGTATTTTTGTTTTTTGTGAGGGGGTATCCTGTAATTATGACATCATATCCTTCCAGGGAGTGGTGACGGAGGCTTCTCCACAGAGCGTTCCGCCCTCGTCGCAAGACGCTAGCGGTCAGCAACAGCCTCTGGGCGTGGACAACACCAGCGATCACGCGCCCACCTACTCTTTTCAGCCCGCTAAGTGAGTTTGAGAGACACTTCACATTGATAAGATGTATAGGAGACAAAGTCTCTGTTCCCTTATGCATGATTCACCAAGCTCACAATGTTTTCACAACATTGCATTTTGGTTGCAGTTGGGAAAATGTTGCAGTACAGCATTTTATAAAGAAATAAAAATATGTATTGTTTAAAAAAATATATTGCAACAAAACCTAAATGACCGGAAATAAACAGCCCCATTTTTTGAAAAAAATGAATGCTTTTATTCAGCAAGGATGTATTAAATTGATCAAAAGTTAAAGACATTTATCATCTTATTTATATTTCAAATAAATGCTGTTCTTTTGAACTTTCTATTTATCAAAGAATCCTGAAAAAAAATGTATCACGGTTTCCACAAAATATTAACTAGCACGACTGTTTTCAACATTGATAGCAATTCTTTAGCAGCAAATCAGCATATTAGAATGATTTCTGAAGGATCATGTGACGGTGAAGACTAAAATAATGTTTCTGAAAATTCAGCTTTGCATTTACAGGAGTTAATTACAAAAAAAGATATTAAAATAGAAACCTGTTAATTTAAATTGTAATAATTTTTCACAGTATAACTGTTTTTACTGTATTTTTTAACAAATAAATGCAGCCTAAGACACTTTCCAACCCCAAACTTTTAATAAAATATTTTGGAAACATTGCAACCTTTGTAGAGCATTTTATTCAGATTTTAACATAATCTGTGCATTTGAATAATATGGTTCTTAAAATGTTTAAATTGCTAGTAACTTGATAACATTTCTGAAAAAATGCATGTTTTACACTACCAAATTGTTGAATTAATTATGTAGGATAAAAACGGCATCATCAAATTTTTATGACTTAAAAAAAAAACAGCTCTGCTGGAGATCAAGCTGAATTATGATATGGTCTTATATTTAGGTCAATAAATGCTGTTGTTATTGGGACATCAGGACTAAGTGATGATCCATGAGTAAACCTTGAATTGTATACATTATGCTTTTCAAACTCTCTAATTTTCTCATTGGTTCAGATAACCAGAGGAGAAGTGGGGCGTTGAGGTGACTGCGTTGCCTTGAGACTGGGGGACTGCAACGAGGGAACATTGAAGACAGAGCGCAAGAGATAGGAAAACACGTTTGTGTCTACTTTTGCACAAGCATCTTAAAAAAACAAAAAACAACAACAAACAATTTATTTAACACCTGGCCCACACCGGAGGACCTTTGGAGAACTCACAACCAGACAGGAAACGAGAGAAATGCAGTCTGGGAGATCGAGCCTACTGTTAATCGGCTACCCGAAAAACTTTACCTTCATGAAGTGAACGAATTCAAACAAGTACAAGTTTTCCTATTCTTTTTTTGAATGTGCAGGTAGGTTTTCAGAAACAGTGGGTTTTTCTATTAGACGAGGAAGCACGTTCTTGTAAAACAATGAGAGAAGGAGCAAAAGAAGTCTTCCTCGGATTCTAAGCTACTATTACTTTTCTTTTTTTATGAGTTAGATTTTAGTTTTCTAGAGAAGATTAATGTTTTTTCATCTTTGTTGCCTTAATTTCGAGAAACATCTAAGACTTTTTCCTGTTTGAACTGAACAGACTGACGAATGCAGTGAAAATGACCTGACAAAGAAAGGAAAATTACCTGTATAAAGCATAGAAAGAAAGAGAGAGGTCTCCTTGAGACGTTTTAAATTATCAGTGGTGACTATGTGTTTAAAAGAGAGGACAGACAAAAAAATATTGTGGTCATGATGATGATGATGATTAAACAGAGTTGCATTTTTTTAGAAACAGAGGAAAAAAATGTTAATCCACTGCATCATGGGAAATGCAGTTTATTGTGTAGTGCAGATCATTTTTAATGGCATTATTGTTTTTATCTGCAATATTTTTTATGAGCTTTAAGGTGTTTTTAGCCTGCTTTGCTTGTTTCATTGCGGAAAAAAGAAAACGAAAACAGTCAAAAAAAATGGCAGCGCAAATCTACATAGATAAAAGCTTATGGATTAAATCAAAATGGAAAAAAAAAGCAAATGTGTGCAAAAAGCAATAGTAATAGGAAATTGTTGACAATTTCTTTAGTCTTTCTTAGCTGTGGATCAAATGCAGCCCATGGATGGCATATTTTATACCAAAGATGAAGAAACCCCCCCTCAAGACAGTGGAGTGGATCAATTTTTTAGTTTCTTTTTTTCTATTTGAGATGTTTTGGCATATTAATTTTGTTTCAAAAGTATCCGTTTGACCTTGACGGCCAAATTGGTACTTTAGGGTTTAAACTTCCTTCCACTGTTGCAGAATCTATGTCAATCGTTCAGTTGAGAGGCAGAAAACCACCATCACTGATTCTCATGAGTGTGATCTCCCCACCAGAGGGCGTCAAAGAGCGGCTGAACCATCAATCATCTCGCATCTGCCTGGCTGAATGAACTATACCTCTATAGCTGCACCTCCCAGTCGCCGACCGTTGGGTTGGTCGCCATTAAACACGTCGCACGTCCGTTCAGTTCGAGCTTTCTTACAAAGAAGGCAGTTTTCATCATTTCAACAGGAAGGTATCAAAGCACTCACTAGTGTATATTTAAACTCTGTGTACAGATCACTACCTCATTGAAAGCAATTTTACCATGAGGAATCACAGGAGAATGTGTTGCAGGTCATAAAACACAAGCTTTGCTTCAGGGGCACTGAGAAACATTTGCAATTAGCAGCATTAGCATGACACATTGTTCTGAGCACCTCCGTCTTTCTCTGTAGATGTATAAACGCCTCATATTATATGCAAAGTTTCTTTAATCAACCAGATGCCATAGGAAATCTCTCGTGAAAATAACACTCTTTACTTGAAAAACGAAGGCTCTGTCCCAAAGCCCTTGCGGTTGCTTTAAAATCCATATTTTGGTGACGTAATGCAGTTAGTAATACGTAGTAGTAACCCTTAAATGTCAAATTGCAAGACAGCGAATACACATCCTGTTTGTTATTTGGGACAGGGCCTAAGGTGCCCATCATCATGGGATTCGGCGGTTGCTCAGGTGCCTTGACAGCTCGGAATTAGACATCTCGACTTTCCATATCTGAAATCTGCTTTCATTTTATCAGGCTGCCCATTCCAGAGGGGGGAAACTAGCTAACAGAAGAGTAGACAGGGGTAACGTCTCATATATTAATATAAAAAACAAGGCTGCTGTCCTTTATTTACCATGAAGTAGATGTTTTTTTGATGCGGTCTGATAGTATAGAACTCTATAGAGCACTACAGTGATGATGTATTGTTGTAGGCTAACCCAGAAGTTAGCATTACCCTTGTTCCTTTGACAAAAATACCAGTATTTTTCCATTGGCCAACAAAAGTCTTTTGTTCATCATGATAATCTTCACAAATGAACACAACTTTTATGAATTTCGAAGCGTAAATACAATCGCTACAAGTAAAAAGCTAAATGTACTGTAGGCTATAAACAAACTACATCACAGTCACTTAACTTAAACATCACCACCATTAAACTTTTGACAACAATTTCAGTCTTTATTTAAAAATAACATTTTCCCTTAAAGTTTAAGTTATAATAGTTTGCAAGAGTCCAATTATAAACACAATGTGGGTGTAAAAGTGGTCCCATTTAGCCACTTGTTAGCAACTGCCATTTGAAAGACAAGTAAAAGCTTTTAAAAAAAAAAAAAAAAAATCACAAAAGGGGTCTTAGTGATATATTTTAAGTTGTACAATAAAATGTGAAAATATATTAAGCTTGTCCCATTCATAATACTCACTGACTTTGGGATGGTTGAACCGGAAGTGCTAAAATGCTAACTCATTTCTGGGTTTTTGGCCTACAAAAATACATCATCCCTGGTGAATTATGGACTGTCTTTGCTGCCTTCATGGTCTTACGGCTCATAAATACACCTCCTACTTTTACAGTCGGGTAATTAGAGTTGTCGAGGTGCTCTGGGAATAAATTCACCTGTCATTGAAGGGCCAATGAGCCCATGAACTATAATATGACCTCTATACAACTACATAATAATCTCAATTAGCCACTAGGGGACAGTATTAAAGCAAAGTTGGTGTACTTTATCCTCTGTGATGACCATTGCAGTGAGCTATGAGACAAGTTCACACTGTGGATTAAACCCATGCCAAGTTCACAATGACCAAGTCAGCACTGCTTCAACAAGCTTTTCATTTTTCACCTGTTTAATCAAAAAAAGAAAAAAAAAAGTCACTGTGTTTTGTGTCTGTCATCCACTGTCTTCTTGGAGAGTTCTTTTTATCATGTGCTCGCTGCTATCAAGCATTCAGTATTTAAGGGGTCAGGGCCTTGGGGACGGAGAGAAAACTCGGGCTGGTGTCTCATCTGAGAGGTGTGTGATGTCGTTGAATGCGTTATACACTCTGCAGCCTTCATGCTTTTCATTAAAGAGTGAATAAATGTGTCGGGTTAAGCTGAAGGTTTTGCTGTAGGATGGAGTTCTCATCCCAACTGTAATTTAGTAAGCTAAACACCTTCTGTCCACTCGAAGGTTTTCGCTGGCTCCTATTCATTGGATGTGAGGTCCAAGCCATGCATTTTTTTATCTGTACATCTGATTGGCTGTCACGGTTGAGGTCATTGAATGACAAATGTTCGTTCGTTCGTTGGACTGTCACGAAACAGCGTACTACATTCAACCAAATTCAACACAAACGGCAAAACCTCAATTAGAC
The DNA here is from genome assembly GCA_037950675.1 of Hypophthalmichthys molitrix. Lineage (NCBI taxonomy): Eukaryota > Metazoa > Chordata > Actinopteri > Cypriniformes > Xenocyprididae > Hypophthalmichthys > Hypophthalmichthys molitrix. Next base: position 17,474,776 of record CM075507.1, read on the forward strand.
ACTAACGTACTGACAGATGAAATAGAGAAATATTTATGGAAATGTTTTTTTTTTTTTTTGTACAGGTGTTGAAATATGAAAGCGGAACAGTTTTACGATGCTATGATGATTTTTTGAGTTGCTTCACTTTCTTGCCTCCCATGTGCTCGAGCTGTGATCCTGAGAGTGTCTGTAGACCAGTGGATGTTAGGTTTAAACTTCTGTTTATTTTGTTTTCTTTTGATGAAGCTTTCAATAAAAAAATCTACAAAATCACGCCAATTTTTGATTCTGGTTGAGCTTTTCTTTTTGTGACTTTTCATGCTGTTTGTTGAAAGAGCCAATGTTACAACCCTATAGCTGGTGCTGCACATTAAGCTGGGAGAGGAAATATTTACATCGAAAAAAGAAAAAAAAAACAGGTAAATAATTTGAAATCTAGTCTGGAAAACTTTGTGCGTACCAGTGTTCTTGTACGCGACAACGAGTACAGCGAGTGATGCCGCTGAGCTGGGATCTCCGATTCATATATAAATTACTTTTTGGATCTTCTTTTAAATCAAAAAGATTCACAAAACAGCGTAAAACTCACCATAAAACCATACAAATTCCATTACTTGAAATAAAATAAACATTAACTGAAATGTTTCTTTCATCTAGTTGCAAAGGCAACAATTCTCATTTTCATTTAGTTTAATTTGATGTACTAAAATAACTAAAACCGAAATTAAAACTATATAGACATACAGACATTACTAAAAACATTTTAAAATTACTAAAACTGTTTAAAAACAAAAACAAAATGAAAAGAAAAAAGTAATTCAGAATATTAACAAAAAAAACTGGTCAGAGACAATAGCCTCGTGGGCAGCTCACCGACATATAGCGCAGTTGTGTTTTGGGCGTCCCGAGTTCGAGTCCCGGCTCGTGGACTTTTCCCATTCCCGTCCCCCTCTCTCCAGAGATTGTAAATTATAGGGAGATGAGAGGGTCTATATCTCTTACCATTGGAGAAAGCGTGACGGCTACCTTAATCACGTGCGGCACCTCTTGGCCTTTTGTGTAATGGCAGTGACATCAGTGCCCGCCGTTCAAAACTCCTTCCCAGCCTTAGCATTAGCCGTTACGCTTTTTTGGCTAAAGGCTTACCTTCCAGTGGCTTTGCCTCTCTCTCTCCAAATTCGCTTCCTGTCAACCTACTGACCTGTCCTAATAAAGGCAAAAATGCCAATAATAATTCTTTATCAAAAAAAACTAGCATCTCAATGATACTAAAATAACACTTTTACAGAGTTCACAACTCAATTCTTCAATGAACTGCAAGTCATTTTTCGGTTATGTCTGAATATTTCAAGTTCTAAAATTAGTATTTATTGACATGTAATTAAAAGATACATATTCACAAGAGTTTTGTTGTATTTAATTAATAAAGGTATATATAGTGCCCTCCACTTATATTGGCACCCTTGAGAAATATGAGCAAAGGTGGCTGTGAAATAAATATGCATTGTTTATCCTTTTGATCTTTCATTCAAAAAAATCACAAAATTCTAACCTTTCATTGAAGTAAAACAATTAAAATGGGGGGAAAAGTTTGTTATGAATAAATGTTTACTAAGGGTGCCAATATTCGTAGAGGGCACTATATATATATTGTGCAATATTATTGGTTACAGTTTAACCCTGTATCAACTAAAAATGGCTTAGTTTACATAATGTAAATGTTTAACCATATTTGTGTTACTTTTTTATTAAAAAAAAAAAAATAGGGGCAGAGAAAATCCTAATCTCTACGAGTTACAGTGCAATTGAAAACAGTGAGTGTCTGTTTGTAGAGTGTCTTGACAAAAACTATACTCTTTGCAGAGCAGTTCTACCATACAGAGCGCTGACACTCCGATGGAAAGAATGAGAGGTCAGTGAACCCTGCCCTTTTCTATAGGGCCTGTAACTATTTAGGCCTGTCCTCCACCCACTCCTTCTAGACTGATCGATAGAGGGATTGTTCAGACACACAAGTGACTGTTTCAGTCGTGCTGACCTTTCAACCTAGCCTCCCCCACCCCACAACCCGTCCTCATTCTCCAGTGCATACAATACTCATTTTCATATCTGACATTTAGCTACAGTAAAAGAAGGGGGCGGTGTGCTGCAAATACTCACAATACAACCAAATACAAAAACACGCTGCAAATAGCACAAAGCTCAATGCTCTGCAACTGAAGAAAACACGTGCAAATAGAAAAAACACCAGCAAATTAAGAAAACATCAACAGTTTGACAACCAGTGTTGGGGGTAATGTATTACAAGTAACTTGAGTTATGTAATCAGACTACTTTTTTCAAGTAACTAGTAAAGTAATGCATATCTGAATTAGTAATGCAAGTTACTTTGTTTTCCCATATATTGTCTGACAGCTCTCCTGTCCCCATGTTAAGTGCAGAGGCGGGTTCATGGTGTAAACATGATGGTTATTCTAGACTAGTTCTAGACTAAAAGTGTGCATACATTTACTCATTTACTACTTCTCCTGCGTCCTATTATTCTGTATTCCAGAATGGCAGCAGCTGAAAGGCTTGTTTGTTTGAACTGCGCCCTCTACTGTACAGGTGTGAATTTGCATTTCCTTCATCCTAAGGCTTATTCATTTCAGTTTTGGTGTGAAAGGGCCTTTACATTTGACAAAAACAGAACTCTTTTGTTGTTATAAAAACAACAAACAAACAAACAAACAGCCCAGCCCAA